>JAKSZU010000007.1:24814730-25435564 GCA_026018925.1 Tupaia tana
ATTATTGGTTTGCTTTAATATATAAGTATGATGAAAAATGTGAAACAGAGGTAACAAGTCTGTATAATTTTCACTGCAGTCCAATAATGACAATAAGCAATGTTTATTTTGGCGTGTGCTTAAATGGTATAAATATATTGGGAGATATAAAATGTTGCACATGTTTAAAGTGTTATAAAAAGAAATGCTCATGTTTGATTATTGTAATAACTCTGGGAGGCTGGTGGGGAAGTGATGCTCTCCTTTCACAGATGTGGAAGCGGAGGGTGACCTAAAGCAGTTGGTAGGAGGACTGGGATGGTATCATCATCCACCACCATATTACAAATCCAATGTTAGTTCTCCTAGTCCGGCCCAGCTAGGCAAATAAGTAAGTGTTGTAGGATAATTGTGAGTGTTCTAGTAGTATTTCAAATATTAACAACCTATCACTTGACAGTACTATTTATTCTTTGTGTTCAAATATTAACAACCTATCACTTGACAGTACTATTTATTCTTTGTGTTGGGGAATACTACTTGCTAGGCCTGGAGTCAGTTATGATGGTCTAATATGCACTCAAACATGACCAGGTATTCTGTAAAACATTTATATTCTAACAACATACTTAGCTAATTAGTGAGCTAGCTCTTATTTAAAAGCTTCATTAAGAAATATAATATTGAAACCAGCAGGTAGTGTGGTGGTTGGGGTGCTGAACTCCCACATGGCTGACCGCAATTGAAATCTCAGACCTGGTGGCTTCTTTCTTACTTTCTCTCTCTCTTTCTTTTAGTCTCTCTCTCTCTCTCTCTCTCTGGTGACTGCACATGACCTATAGCAAATTAAAATAAAAATAATAATAATAAAAAAATAATTCTTTAAAATAATTTTAATATTATATGTCCGATGAAACTGTAAAGGGGCTTATCAAAGGTGTCTTCACTACAAGAACCCAGTGCTGATCTCCATTTCTGCTGCAATTCTGCAATATTGACGTCACACAGATCGTAAAGGTCCCTCAGCCTATTTTGTACCAAATACATTCTGGATAAGACATCTTCTTAAAAACCAATTGTTTTCCTTTTCTTCATTTCTTCTTTTCTTTTGAGTCTCCCTAGTTTCATCTGGATTGGGGATCCTCCCATGTGGAACTTTATAATGTTCATGTCACAGTGTCACCTGGCTCAGAACCACTTCCCTCCCAAAACAAAAATGCACTCTGCATCTGAGCATAAACCCTCACTATAGGAAGACAATTCTTACACCTTGCCTATTTTTCCTTCCTTTTTATTCTCACATCATTCTACCTTTCCTCACTTTCTCTATTTAAATCCTACCCATCTATCAGGGTTTAATTTAAGTAATATCTGTCCTATAAAACCTTTCTCCATCATGAGATCTCCATTCTGAAAACTTTATAGCACACATCAATATATACGTGTAAGAGCATTTATGATTCTGTATCACTCATTTCTTAATCCTATAGTATTTTGTAGAGCTGTGCTTGGGCTTGGGGGACTCATTTTGGACTCTGAACTAGACATTTCTCCCTTGTGAATCTAAATAATTAGCAATATTACATATTCTAACATCCAGAAGCTTATTTCTCTTATACTCTGACCAATGTTGAAAACTTGAATCTGTTTTCCATTGGCTTTCACCATTCCCCTAGTTTGGTGTTTCTGAAACCTGTCTTATCATAAGACTTGCTGGGAGGGTAGGTGTAAATGATAAAATATTGAGTCCAAAACCTTTAGGAAATTTTAATTGAAGTGATATGATGAATAGTCTTTGATGACCCCAATTATCCCCATCCTCGGGGTAGTCACAACCTTGCATAGTTCTTTCTATATGGGTATAGATTGGGCCTAGATCTTTCTTCTAATCAAAAGAATACAATAAACATGATAGAAATAGCACCTCCACAATCATGTTACATAAGATAATGTCCTGTCTTGTTAACAGACTCCAGAGACTCCCTTTTCTGTTCCATTTGATGCAGTTAACAGCTAAAGGGAGTCATTGGGTGGCAGGACACCGAGGGTAGTTTCTGGCCAACAGTCAGTAAAGCATTGAATCCTGTCAACAACCAGTTTAGAAGCAAATATTTTCCCAGAGGGGAGGCCTCAGCTAGGCCAATATCTTGATTTGCAGCCTTATAAGAGATTTTGAAGAGTCTTCAGCTACGTTATGTTGATTCTAGACCCACAGAAACTGAGATAATACATTTATGGTACTTTACGCAGTTAATTTGTGGTAGTATTGTTACACGGGAATAGATTCACAATACTGTAGGCTAAAGGTAATACCAGTAAACTGTACCCCGGATGATGTCTGTGATCAAACAAGGTCAGGATTGACTGTTTAAATAGATATGTGGGATCTGTATTTCTTTAGCATTTATTACAATGTCAAGACTGGGAATATGAATCTTCAGATGCTGAAGGCTCAGGAAAAGATAAAAGACTTAACCAAGATAAAAAAAAAAATTCCATAAAACTTAAAAAGGCTGTTTGACTCTTTTTTTCCTAATAAATATTAAAATTAGAAGGCCATAATTCAAAAGGAATTATTAAATATCATTGGATAAAGGCGTTGTTTGCACCTCATGGATGCCCATTCATTTATAACTCAGTGCTCACAACCAGCATCAATAAAATCTTGTATTCTCTGAGTCAGTTTTCATTATTGTTCCTAAAGAAACCCAGCTATTGAAAAGCAGTGTCTGGTACTGGTAATATATTTTTTTAAAGCTTTTATTATGTGCATGTCTTATCTCCTCAAAAGCATAAAAATGTTCCCTTAGTCCAGAAGCCAAATCTTACATTATTTTTTGATTCCTAAAAAAACTAATAAAGTAGTCTTTATATAATAGGCATTAAAATTTACTTATTAGATGAAATCTTCTAGCCTGTAAGCACATAAGTTCTACATTCAAGACATTTAATGAAATCATTAAAGTTTTCATGGGCTGTTGGAAGGCATGATGAAGCTGAAAGTTCGGAGAATTGTGCACATGTCCCAGGTCAGTTACATTATTACTAATCTTCATTGATCGAATGAAAATAAAGTATTTGCCTTTGGAACCAGCAGATGACATAGTGGTTACATTGCTGGACTCCCACGTTGTTGACCACGGCTCGAGTCCTGGACCCAGTGGCTTATATCTCATGCTGGGCGCATGTGCGTATGTGCCCAAGATCCTGAGAAGAGAATGAAGGAGAAAGACTGCACATGGCCATCCTCCCTAGGGGTTGATTTCTTGCTTTCTGCCTCTCTGCCTCTCTCCATCTCTGTCTCTCCAGTGAGCACACACGTCCTATAGCAAAAATATCTCTCTCTTAAAAAAAAAAGTATTTGCCTTCATTGTGCTTTTAGTTACATAAAAATGATTCACTTAAGCACTTGAAAATGATAGTTCTGGACTCAAGTAGCGGCAATGTATTTGTAATACCATAGGTTACGGGTAATCCCAGCATCAGGTTCTGATCTTCTAAATTATATTCGACTAATTTTCTAATATTTGTGGGGGAGCTTACCTCTTCTATTTTTCTTTGAATTTGAGAATGAGATTAACTGAATTGAAGCAGGAGATATAAAATTTAAAAATCTCTAACAAATGGCCTTAGGAATAGCACGTATCTTCATGTGAATGTGTAAATTTGGAATATTTGAGGGAAATTAAACCCATTATTTAAATAGTACCAGTTAGATTCCCATATAACAACACAGATTGGAAAAACTCATGGTTTTCTAACTATCTTTCTCCACCTGTATACCTATTTATCTATATCCAAGTCTGTCATTCTCTATCATTTTTCTCTTTCTTTTTCTACTTTGTATTTATCTCTTATCCACATATGTGGCTAAGTAATAAAGTATTATATCCTATCACAGGTTGTAAGATCTTTTGGGGTGTTAAACAGACTAGGCCCAACTACTCTGGAATCACGTTTATCTAATATGCATAAATCATAACATCAAACATCTCATCATTCTATTTTTTTTTTTGAAAGATTTTTGTTATAGGGCATGTGTGTGCTCACTGGAGAGACAGAGAGAGACAGAGAGACAGAAAGCGAGAAGCCACCCCCTGGTGGAATGACCACACCAAAGTCTCTTCTACTCCATTTTCCTTTCAGGATCTTGGGCACTCATGCACACACACCTGGTATGTGAGTTTTAAGTCAACAGATCCAGGACTCAAACTGTGGTCAACTATGTGGGAGTCCAGCAACATAACCATTACATCATCTGCTGGTCCCTCATCATTTTGATTCTACTTATACAAATAGTTATAACTCCAGAAGCCAAGCATCAGGATGTGTTCAATTCTACCTCTCCCCTCATTTCTGTCCTTCTCTATTCTTATTTCTACCCAGTACTGATTGTCTTCCATGGACTAGGTAGACTGCTAAGTACCGGGAAGACCTAGGTATGTGACAAGACCTCTATCAACAAGGGGCTAAGCCTGGTAAGGCTTCTGATTTTCAAAGATTGATTCTGATGATTGTGTATACAGGTGAATAAATGAAGGAAAAAGGACCTATTCCCTCCTTTTTGGTGACCTAGACTCCAAGTTATGAATTCAGGAAGGCATAACTTCAGATCATAGCTCTACCAGTTAAAGGTAGTGTAAATGAGAGACTTGCTTAATGTAAGTACATTTCAGTTTTCTCATCTGAAAACAGTTCTGGGAGTCAACACATTTTAAGAGACTAACACCTTACAGGTATTTCTATCAAAAGTATCTTGCGCATAGTAACTACTTGGTAAATGCTACATTTATGTATTTGTTCAATTTATTTTTCTTTAATTTTGCTATCTAAGAAATGTCTCATTGGGCCAGCAGGTGTTGTAGTGGTTAAGACACTGGATTTCCACATGATTGACCTTGGTTCAAATCCTGGACCTGGTGGTTTTAATCTCACACTAGGCATGAGTGGATGTGTACCCAAAATTCCAAGAGGAGAAAGAAGGAAAAGGGACTGCAGTGTGGCCATCCCACCTGGGGGGTGATTTTTAACTTTCTTTCTCTGTCTTTCTCTGTCTCTCTGGTAAGTATATGCTCTCTATGGAAAAAATCTCTCTTAATAAAAAAGAAAAATATCTTAATTAGAACAGCTGGAACTTTGATTCAAATCAAACAGAAAACATATATTAAATCTCAATTCATTGATTATAAATATTTATTAATTATCTCCTAAGCATCACAAAAGTTATTGGAAAGTGTTGAACAAAATCAGAAACCTGTTTTCATAAGGCTTTTAGCCATTTACTATACACAATTAGATTTTTCTCTCATAATTCTATGGGAAGGGATGAAGAAGAGTCAAGATGATTATGCTTCCAACTTTTGCAACTAGATAAACTGTGTGGACTTCTGAAAATATGGGAATAAAAATATTTAGATTTATGCTATTCCAGTGTGAGCATCCAGCTGGGTTCACAAGCCTGGATAGCCTTAAAATCTACTACTGGATATAAAAGTGCACTATATGGCCAGTTATATTGTAACAGACCCAAAACCAAACAGGCAGGTTGGGGATAGAACTGAGGAAGAGAATAACGTGCCAATCAGAGAGGCACATGAAGTTGGATATGATGGTAACATATAATAGATTTCAGAGACATAAGCAGGCATTCATTAGAGCTCTAACTCCAGTGTAGATGTCTCAGAGAAAGTGCCAGAAGAAATAAAAGGACTTTCTACAAAGCAACATTTAAAAAGCAGGTAGAAGAAAAGTTTGCAAATGAGAATGAGAAGGGATAGCCTGGGAAGTGGGTAGAAAAGTAATTAGGAGATTTTATTTTATTTTATTTTTTTGAGAGATTTGTTGTGTTGTTGTTGTTATAGGGCACTTGTGCTCGCCAGAGAGACAGAGACAGAGTAACAGAAAGTGAGAAATCACCCCTAAGGGTGATGGCCATGCCACAATCCCTTCTCCTCTATTATCCTTTTGGCATCTTGGGCATACATGAACATGTGGCCTGGTTGAATTTGAAGTCCCGTGGTCGGCTATATGGGAGTCCAGCAACTTAACCATTTCACTATCTGCTGGTCCCAGAAGATTTTACAAGTCAACAGAGAAGAGAATTTTAAGAGAGGAATTGGACTAGAGTATGAAAAAGAGGGTATAGCCTTAGCCATTCAGTTGTATTGATGAGAAAGCAATCTCCAAAAGACCTAAATCTCTTTATGTTGGTCCGTGATTTTAAATAGGTACTGCATTGATTTAGGCCAATGTTACACGACGAATCTGGTTGTACATTAAAATCACTTAGGGAGTCTTTAAAAAATATCTCAGCTCACCTTTCCTCAGGTAAATTAAAAATCAGTTGAGAATCACTGATTTAGACAAGTAGGATATTAATGTGTTAGAGCAAAATAGTGTAATTGCTGAAAGTACGGACATGAGTTTTAGGTCATAATTTTGCTACTTTTTGGGTATTTGACTTTGGGCAAGATATTTAATATGGAAAGTTCTAATCTCTTTATTTCGAAATTAAATAATTGGACTACATGATCACTTGCAATACTAAAGTGCTTAGCAAAATGGCAAGTGCTCCATGTATCTTGAATGATTTTCTTCTGAAAATGTCCATCCAAATTCCTACATTGCCGGTTTATGAATGGAGAATTTGAGCACTGGAATCAACTGAATTTCCTTCTTTATTTTTGTTTAATCACTTCAAGTACTTATATTTACAAATTGGTGATCTGGCTTCTATGCAAAGCATATTGGTAAAGCCTCAACTTAGAATGGATTTCAAATTGGAATAATAATAGCTAATTTCTTTCAGTGCTCACTGAGCATCAGGGACTTTTTAAAGCACTTTTATTATAGTAATTCTATGAGAGAGTTTCCATTTTTATTCTTATTTTATAGGCTAAAAAGTGAGGCTCAGAGAGGTTAAATGACTTGCTCAAGTGTCTCCCCTAAAAACTTGTTTTTTGGGGGGGAAATCAGCAAATGGCATGGTGGTTATGTCACTGGACTCCCACATGGCTGACTGAGTTTCATTGGACTCCCACATAGCTAACTGGGGTTCAAGATCCAGACCCAGCGACTTCAAACACACTGGGCACATATGCATGCATACCTCTTGGGTCCAGGACTTGAACTGCTCAGCCAGCCCTGTGGGATCCAGTGTCTTAACCTCCATGCTACTGGCTGGCCCCTCATTATCCTATTTTATGGAAGTAATCTGAATGATAAAATCAAAATACCCATGAACACAAGTTCTCTTAAGGATTTTTAATTTTTGCACCCAATTGAGTTAAGACATCTTACCTTGATAATAACAAATTTGTTCCAATAAATTGAGCCAGGCTTCAAAGGCAAGAAGTATTGCCTCCTACACTTACACCTTCTCATGTAAGAGAATGGATTATTATCAGTGAGAACTATGGAAGAAACAACTGTAAATAAAGTACGGGCCAAGTTTTTTTATACATGCTCTGCAATTTTGGCACATGTATTTTTATTGCTTAGATTAATTTGCATTTCTTAATACGGACCAGAGCTGTACATTTTCCCTGGAAAAGCAAAATCAAGCTTTCTCTCAAGAGTTGAAAACACATTCTATTGTTTACATTGACTGTTTGATGACATTTATTTAAATAAGGGTGGAAAATTTAAATGGGTGAAGAATATGATTTATTTTACTCTTTACCAAAAATATATTTTTTCTATCAGAACTTGCTTTTGCATAGACAATTTTTATTCTGTTTTTCCTTCTTATCTGTTGATTTACCATATGCTTATAACTGTTTACAACAAAATAAAACATAAACAAATAAAAAACCACAGAAGTAATGAGATGGAACCAATGAATTAGATTATAACAGTGGGGGGGGGGAGGGAGAAACTGAATGAGTCCGTCTGTCTTAAAAGACCTGGCACACAAACAACTGAATCTTATATAAGATTTTGGGGAGATTTTTATGCCCCTCTTCTTTCTCCTATTTGTTAGCGCAAATGAAAATTTTGTTTGCTATAGCACTAAAAGCAATTTTCTAGAGAAAACGAATCTTCAACTTAAATTTCAATCACATTTGGAATTTTCACATTATCTTTTCATTTTGCAAAATTCAGAAAGTAAATCACATAAAGTAAGCGTGCCATCTGAAACTGCAATTTCCATAGTTATCTGTGTATCACAGAATGACTGAATTACTTTGTTAATCTCTAACAGTGCTATCCACCTCTTGTATGCAAAAGAGAAGAAAAAGGAGTGACTCTCACATGTTCCTAACCCAATGGTTCAAGTTAATTAGACTATAATGTGCACATTTTGAGTTATACAATATTTTTCATAATAATTATATGCTATGGAGACATCTATTAAAAGCCTAAAGTGATCATTTAAATGCAAAATCTCTGATAGAACTCTATTATATTTTTCATACTAAATTAACATTACAGGCTTCTAATGGATGCTTTAATTAGGCATTGATGTTATCAGCAATATTTGGCAAAATAAAATCTGTCACCATGAAATATTCATTATGCTCAATTTCTGTCAGTCAATATTAAGTGTTTTCTGAACCTTATGATTTAAGTAAGAAGCTAAAAGCTAAGTGAGAAACTAAAAATTGCCAGAGAAACCTCATTCCTATGGGCCATACAAAATACAGAGTCATTAGGTCCCTTTTGTATTTCTTAATTGCCAAACAACCGGCTTCTTTTTAGTCATTCGTACTCAGAGGCACCCCATTGGAAGGTTGTCCAATGCTACATGAAATGAAAACCCAAAGGTCTATTCTAATTGAAATACACATCTTTCATGAAGCAACTTGAATGGAAGTGTATGTGTGTAAGTCTGTGTGCACCTTCTAAATTCACAGTCAGTGTGGGGCAAGGGGAGACTATCAGAGAGGTGCAAAGCATCAGCTGAGATGCTGAGGCCGAAAACTAGCACACCAAGGCTAGAACAAACATGAGGTAAACAGTCGCAGGCCCAGGCAGAGCTGAGCTGGGGAAAGAAGTTGAAGTGCTTACCAGTGATTTTCCCATTGGCTTCTAAGGGAGGCTGCCAGCTCACAATGACAGCACGAGGCTTCCCTTCTCGAGTAATGACTGTCAAATCCTTGGGAGCAGAGGTCGGGGCTGCAGGATGAGACAGAGACAAGGTCTTGTCATTGGATGTGAAAGAAAACAGACACGGGTGGGACTTTCAGTCATGAGGTTGACATTCAGAATCTGTCTGAAATGTATCATGTTTACTTTTGCATTTACAATTTATTTCAAGGATTTGAACTAAAATGAGCAGAGATACAAAAGTTAATGATTATCTATGGAAGTTCAGTATCACCAAAGGTGTGATTACAGAAAGAATAAAATATGTATGAAAGTAAGGGAGAAAAGTAACAACAGGAAAGAAAGAGTATTTTCAAATGGGGCTCACACCAAAAATATAAGAACCATTAGAAGAACAAGGAAATTACACATATGTAGTGAGGATGATGACTACATATCTCTAAGAGACAGAATTCTGTTACATCTACAGATTATAAATAAAAATCTCAAGTCTGTATTTCCTTAGAGGCCAAACGACTGAGTTAAAACTCAGGTCAAAATATTTTGATTAGGTGACATAATGGGTATCTCATGAACAAGAAGGCACAAGTGAGAAACTGAAATAGAAGAGGTAAAGAATCTATAAGGGTCTTAGTACCAATCTGACATGAAATAAAATGTCATGGAACTTGCCCTTCTTAAAGCTACTTCTCTCACATCACTGATCAACAAAGTTTTAACTAAATTTTAAAGGTATCAGCAAATTCTAAGGCAAGTAGGACATCTCCTGACCTGCTTCCTCACTCTCTATGCTTTGAGAGAGAACTTCCCTTCTTGGTATCTCCCAATACCCCAGGTCTGTTAGCCAGTCTATTTGACATAGGGATATTCAGAGCATTTCTAGATTCTACATTTGGGTTCTGGAGAAATTTCCTGGTTTCCAATAGGAATCCAGTGTATCAAAAAATAAGTAGAAAAAGCTCTCTAATTCTGAATTAACCTTTAAAATGATTCCCTTTGCTTCTTCTGTTGGTCATATAGTGCAGTATCTTCACATTGTCAACTCTCTTTTTCCAGCTTCTCTTTTCAAATATGAGCCAGGAAGAGAGGACACCAGTCATTCCCATTTATCACATTATTTTCTTTCCAGTGCCCTGGTCCTCAAAGCCACTGGGATTCCAGGTTAACCAAAGTTGCAGTTAACTTTAATATCTGGACAAGGTACTTAATATATTTAAATTTTTTTAAGGAGTAGGACAGGAAGGAGGAAAAGAAATACAAGGAGATAAGGCAGAGTAAAAGGAAAAGGATGATAAGGAATTAGAGAAGAAGAAGACAACTTCGATTGAGGGTAGTTGACACTGGAATAAAAAAGACTAGGTCTGGTTTAACGAAACCAGATCAGGGAAGTTTCTTGTGAAAAAAATGTAGATTTTATTACAGCAAAATACCAAAGAGACAATGCTATCTTAAAGAAGGGTTATTCTCACAAAAATTTTTCTAGAGCATGACTAGGGAGGTAAGATATAGTCATGAATTAATTTAGATATTTATATCAAGTGCTATGGTTTGGATGATGCTTTGTCCCCAAAGGTTCATGTTTTGGAACTGGATGTTGGGAGGTGGTGAGGGCTCATGGTCAGTGATTAGATCATGAAGACTGCACCGTAGAGGTGACACTCTCATGTATAGATTAATGAGGTGATTGCTACTGACTGTGCAGAAGAGAGGATTTTATTTTATTGTATTTTTAATTGCTAGAGGGCCTGTGCACTTGCCAGAGAAAAAGAGAGAGAGAATGAGAGAGGGAGAGAAAATGAAAGCACCCCGACCCCTCAAGGGGCATGGTCACACTGCAATCCTTTTCATTTTATTTCTCCATCCCATCAGGCATTCGGCAACACACACACACACACACACACACACACACACACACTATATATATATATATATATATATACACACACACACACACACACACACACTATATATATATATATATATATATACACACACACACACACACATACACACACACACACTCACACACACATTGTATATATTGTATATGCAATTGATGTTCATGTAGAAAACAGTCAAGTAATGATGATTTGATTACATCACTGAATCTGTTAGCATCTTCAAAAAAGATGAAATGACTCTTGAACTTTGGCTATCAAACACACACACACACATACACACACATATACACACACACGCATACACACACACTGAATAATTGGTTAGTTGGAAAAACAATCTAACAACTAAGTTATTTGAGGTGCTGCTATGTGTCCCTTTTTTCTCAAGCCATGTGAATGCTGATGAAAAGAAATTCTGGTATTTCTTGGTCATTGGAAAAGTAAT
This sequence comes from Tupaia tana, assembly GCA_026018925.1. Lineage (NCBI taxonomy): Eukaryota > Metazoa > Chordata > Mammalia > Scandentia > Tupaiidae > Tupaia > Tupaia tana. The sequence continues at coordinate 24,826,104 of JAKSZU010000007.1, forward strand.
GATGCATTTTTGTACAGAAACAGAAAAATACTTTTCTGTTGACTCGATAGAATGAATAATTCAGATGTTTAGGATTACCATAAAACTGCACACTTTATCCTAATATTTTTTTAAGAATTATTTTATTTAACTTTATTTATTTATTTTAATTTGACCAGAGAGGGAGAGTGAGAGAGCGATAGAGCAAGAAAGAGAGGGAAAGTGAGAACCAAGCCTCCAGGTCCAGGATTTGAACCACAGTCGATCATGTGGGAGTCCAGCATCCCAACCACTATGCCACCTGCTGGTCACAACTTTATCCTAATATTTGAGAAAAGAATATGGCCTTAACAACTTTAATGATTCCTACGAAGTCAAGCAGAATGTTTTGGCCTATTTCTCCTTGATCTCTTAAGTTTTGCTGGAGTGATTTTAGGAATTCTTCATTGATTCCCATCCTCTTTAGATGAAATGATGAAATATAAATACATAGCAATCATAGTAGGCCTTCTAGAATCTATTCTCTGCTTTCTTTTACAGTGTCATTTCCTATTGCTGTCCATGAACACTGGGTCTCAATCCCTTCGATTCATTCATAAATGTCTCCCAAACACATTACCATTCTGATACCTTTTTTTTTTTTTTTTTTTTAGAAGTTTTTGCTATAGGGCACGTGCACTAGCCAGACAGAGAGACAGACAGAGAGACAGAAAACGAGAAATCAACCCCCAGGGGGGATAGCCACACCGCAATCCTTTCTCTTCCATTCTCCTCTTGGGATCTTGGGCACGTACGCACATGCACCTGGAGTGAGTTTAAGCCACCGGGTCCGGGATGCGCACTGTGGTCGACTACGTGGGAGTCCAGCGACATAGCCATTACACTAACTGCTGGTCCCCTGATACCTGTTTTTGTAATTTCTTGAATTTTTTTTTTACAAGTTCTTCTCTTTCTTTGGAAGTAACTGGAATGGGAACCAGATGATCTACTCAAGCCACAGATAAGCATCACTTCTTTTGTGAGACCTCCCCTTATTACTCCAGGCAAAATTTTGATTTATTTGCTCTAATCTCAATTTGCCTAAAAGTCTGTGATGGTATTTCTCATGTAACTTCAGACTTTTTAATAAATGCTTTTTTTCTTTATTGTATTATAATGATCTCAAGGTTACATATTGCATTCTTTTTGCCTTTTATTCCAAATGGCTATCTTGGGTCCTGACAATGACAAACAAAGATTATTGGAAACTCATAATTAATATCTTGATCCACTAGACAAGTCCTGCCCACTGATTTCACTGACTCTCAAGCAATTTTTCCCAAATGGAATTTCTTCTTTAAGTATATTAATGGAGGGTGATGTTCAAGATCTAGAAGATTTCAACCACGGTAATCACGTTGGTTATTTTCACTTCCCAGAACCCCATCCTGTCCTTTCTCCCTATAGACAAGCACTTGATCTGTTCCTCCTCCATCTCTTGAGTTTTGGATGGAGTGATTTTTAGGAATTCTTCATTGACTTCTGTTCTCTTTAGATTAAATGTAAATACATAATAATAAATACCAAGTTCTCTAGAATCTATTCTTTTAGAAAACACACTCTTTTATGTGTCATTTGAATTTGGTAGCAACTTGAACTGAGAATTGTATGATCTTTGTCACCCCATTCTTTTGCTGTGTGATCACCCTATTTTAAGAGATGTCAGTAAGGATTAATCATCTGAACAGAATGAAGTATTTTATTTCAAGAATTTGTCCGGCGCTTTTCTGGTTACTCTGAGCCATTTCATCACATAACAAGGTGGCCCCATATAGTCTTGATGTCACTGCAGAGTCAGAAGCAAACCCGAGAGTTATTTGATTTCCTTCTCACAGTTATAAAATCTACAGACACTTGTGAATTGCTTCTCATTTCTCATCATCGCCCAAGAATCTCATCTATACGCTATTTACACCTTTATCTAGATCATTATCTGATTTGAGAATCACCCCTTCTACTAACCACATCTCTAAAAGTTAATATCTTTTTGTCAGCAATGGCTTTTACTATTGGTGTCCTTATAAGGCTCAGTAGTTGATGAGAAATCAATAGTGCATTTATCAAGTCAGTTATGGGTGTGCATGTCATGTTTAGAGAAAGGGAACAATGAATGAACTTGCTTGCTTTAACATGAAATTACTAATCCTTCCCTTTCATTCAGGGACAGCCAGGTTTCTTACTTGTTTGCAACTAACTCTATTTATCTTCTTTCAAATAAATAGAAAGTAGGGCCCTTTATTCTCCCTCACAGTACATAACTCATTCAACTGGTTTCCTTCTTCCTAAGAAGCTGTGAACACTGGCATCCTGGGAGAATTATGAGAGATAATTATTATATGTAAAACATATAAAATAGAAGAACATGATGTTAAAATTAAATCAGGCCAGGGAATAGCAGGTAGCAGAGTGGTTTCAGTGTTGGACTCCCACATGGTTAATCATGGCTTCAGTCCTGAACCTAGTGGTTTGAAAATCACACCAGGGACCAGCAGTTGGCATAATGTCTATGTCACTGGATGCCCAGGTAGTTGACTGTGGTTCAAGTCCCGGACCTGGTGACTTAAACTCACGCCAGGCATGTGTGCATGCATGGCCAAGATCCTGAGAAGAGAATGAAAGAGAAGGGATTGCAGCATGGCCAGCCCCCCGAGTGGTGATTTCTTACTTTCTGTCTCTCTGTCTCTGTTTTTCTGGTGAATGCACATGCCCTATAGCAAAAAGTCCTCTCAAAAAAAAAAAAAAAAAAAAAAAAAAAAAAGAAAGAAAGAAAGAAAATCATGCCAAATGCTTGTATGTGTGTGCCTAAATCCCAGGAAGAGAAAGGAGAAAAGAGATTGCAGCATACCCATCCCTCTCCGAGGTGATTTCTCACTTTCCTTCTCACTGTCTCTCTTTCTTTGCTGAGTGCATGTGCCCTGTGGCAAAAACAATATTAACAGAACTCAAATAGATAAACTAGAAATCTAAAATGAAAGTGAGAACTGACAGTGCCATTGGATAAATTCTAATGAGAAAAGAAATTCAGCTTACCCAGAGAAGAGATTTATTGTCATTATTATTATTATTATTATTATTATTTGAAAATTTGTATCGTGGCTTAATCCTAAATACAATACTGGGAAACCAGTTAAGAAGCATGTTAAGCCCTGTATTTTGGTTCAGCAGTGGTGGTACACCCAGTTAACATATTGCTGCTCAGAGGCTGAGGTCACATGGGAGGCACTAGTTCAATTCCCAACCCATTTAACACGGGCTGGGCACAGTGGCGAGTGCCTGTAATCCTAGCTAACTGCAAGGCTGGGTAAGAAGATTATGACGTAGCAACACCTTGTCAAAAATCTCTCTTTCTCTCTCTTTTACTGAAAATAAAAGCCCAGCTGCAATGGTATGTGCTGCTAAAATGCTATATTTCATAGGCTGGGACCTCAGGGGAGGCCCAAATTCAATTTCTGTTCCAACTTAAAGACTTGGCAAGTGTCATTCACCTGTAATCTCAGCAACTCAGGAGGTTGAGGGAGGAGGATTGTAAACTGGAGGTTAGCCTAGATGTTGTAGATATAGTGAAACTCTAAAAACAACCCAGTTGTGTGGTGTGGCCTGTGGCCTCAGCTGGGAGCCTGAAGCAGAAGGATTGTAATACACTGAGACTGGGGTCTTCAAAACAAACAAACTCCTGCTACCCCCCGATACCCGCTGTAGTCTTCATGTGTTGGATATCTATGAGCTATAAATACCAGGTACACTGCATCTCTGTTAAGGCTATAAACCCTAAGTTTATGATCCATATAACTGTGACTGGTAAAATGAATAGTGGCTTTCATTACCCTAGATTTGAACTATTTCAAATTCATAAAGGTTTTCCATTACGTTGTCCCATTTCCAGAGGTGAAAAAGACCATGCAGAAACTTCTTCCTGTATCCAGGTAAGGCTATTTCAGAAAGTCCACGAGGCCACAGTTGTAATGCAAACTTTCTTTTTGTATCTAATTTCTACCCAAATAGTAAAGACCTATCATGACTGTTATTCAAAGACACTCTGTTTTGGATAGAGTCTGATAAATGAATTTCTGCTCTTTATTTAAATGCATTGAGGAAAAGGTGGTTATTTATATTTTCTGAGTTAATACCCTAACCAGACTACTTAGCCCATTATAGGTTCATGTTCTTCTTTTCTAGAGTGTGGAGACTAATATTAGATATAAAATGATTATCAACTCTGAAGGATAAAATATTTTATGTAGAATAAGGTAAAACAGATGCCATAGTGAGCGAATGTTCCAACTCAGGTAGAATGTAGGAAACACCATTAGCAAATATCAGAAAGAGACAACAGAAACTAGTCATTCTTTACCTACCTGCTTCGTATGTGGTGGCGTGTGCAGTCATGCTCCACGTACTCGACCTTCTGTTTTTTGTTACCATGACCGAGAATTCATACATAGTGTTTGGTTTGAGGCCCGTTGCCGTGTAACTTAGAGATGTTGTGTCTTCTGACTATATAAGTGGGAAATAAGCAAAGAGATAAAAATAATTCAGTCAACTTGGTGAATCAAGACATGTAAAAAGACTACAAATGAGCCAGCATAAAAAATCTGTTTCCAAAGCAGAAGAGCTAGGATTCAGATCTAGCGCCACTTCCTTTCTGCCAACCAGTTTACGCTAGCTGATTAGACATTCAAGCACGATTGATAAAATCAGCTATTATATGTTCAAAGGGGCAGGTAGCTGATACACTTTCCTAAGTAAGTCAATATCCAAAGAGAGAAGACAAATTCCACTTGCGTCAAATTCAGTTTTGAAATGATCTATATTGATTTCAATATACATTTACTTATAATTAAACTTTTATTTTTGGAGGTTCTAATATTATATATTTTCCACAGATCATCATTATTACTTTTCACTGATAGAAGGTTCATTTAAGAGTTGCTTATCATGGGGACCAGCAGTTAGCGTAATGGCTATGTCACTGGACTCCCATGTAGTCGACCAAGGTTTGAACAAACTTTCAGGACTCCCAGAATATCTTTAGCTTTCATAATGAAAATAAGACAAAAGCAATATTGTGTCATATGTTTTTCTGTCTTTGTGCACATTTCATATTAAACAAACATGTAAGTGTAGTAACTGGAGCAATTAATCAGAAAAGAAAACCACAATGGGTAAATAAAAAAGGATCATACTGGTGTGCAAAATGATATTAGTCTTACTTAAGTCTTCTGTACCCATTAGTTATGTCTGAAACAATTAAAGTTATTTGAGTAGAAAATAAATTCTTATGTCTTTCTTGCTTACTAAAAAGAAAATCAAGATGGTACTGAAGAAAATAACATGTTAGCCCCAAGGTGGGTGCATATTTTCCATATGATCAGGTAAATTTTAGACAATTTACATTTCATGTAAATACTAATTTATAAATCTCGAGCTTCTTTTAAAATTAAACACTTACTTTTACATTCATGTTGACCATATTTGTTGTATATCTATGTCTAGAACATTAAGGAGCGTTTCTTTTCCCCCACCTATGCCTTATCTCTCTCTCCCTCACTGCTATAATATGGTATATCTTTTTTATTCTACTATGAATCCTGCTTAGGTTATAGCTATGAAAACTGTTCACTTCATGACAACACCAGATAAATATTTAACTGCACTAATAACATTTCGATGATGTGTCTATCCATCCTATTAAAGTGATGACTTCAGAATCATTTATCAGAAGCTCTTCTTTAAAAATTGTTGTAAAAATGTGTCCTAAATAAATGTAAAAATACTTTGTATAATCAGGGAGAAGAAATCCAATAAAATAAAACACAAAGTAGGCTGCTAGTATCTGACATGCTGAAATATAACTTCCAATTTTGCCCTCCTCTATGATCACGGACACCTCTATGTCTTAGAAACGGAAATAGGAGGGTGACATAGGACAAAGACAAATATCTCAGGGAGGATGGAAAGACCTTACAGCAATAAAATGAGTCTCTTTGAGCACAGACACCACTGGCACTTTGGAAATCATTAAGCAGTATTGTCTTTATGGTTTAGAATGACCTATTGGCACTCTCTATATATCATGAATTTACTGAGTTTTCTCTGGCACCTTGAAGAAAACAACTCCTAATTTTAAATTATCAAGTCTAGGAATACTTAGGAAAATCATGGCCAGTTTTTTTTAAAATAACTGTTTTATTTAACTTTATTTATTTTTAATTTGACCAGCAGAGTGAGAGAGAGAATGAGAAAGAGAGAGAGAAAAAGAGAGAGAGAGAGAGAAAGCAGGCCACCAGGTCTAGGACTTGAACCTTAGTTAGCCATGTGGGAGTCCAGTGCCCTTGACCGTCCTGCCACCTGCCAGTCCTGACCAGTTATTTTTTAATGAGCATAGAATATCCAGGTAGTACCTCTATGAACATTATTTTTCTCATCTGTAAAATAGAGACAACCATAGTGCTAACCACATAGCACTTTTTTAAGTGTAAAATAAGTCAAGTAAAACATGAGGCTTGACCCAGGTAAGCATTAAGTAAATGTTAGCTATATTCCATGTACTGTCTCATGTTATATGTAATTTTAGACAGGATATAAACTATAAGTTGTCAGTGTCTTGAGGAATGAGACTAAACCTTGTACAACTTTGTATCCACTATAACATCCATGCTATATCTGATACACACTAGAAATCAATCAATGAATGCAACTGAAATGGAACTTCGTATAAAATATCATGTTATTAGATGCTTCTGTAGAAAAGAAGTCATAGACATTTCTTTCATTTGATCTGGAAAGTCAATATAATTTTGGACAGTCACAGTATGAGTGTCTGCATTATGGTTTGATTTAATACTAAATGACATAAAAGGCTGCTCCCGTGGGGAGAGTCATGGATGATGCCACTTGGTCACCTGAATTACAGCTGTATATAGGTGGAAAAAAGGAAACTAAGCAAGTTAACTGGCATGACTGTACATAGCAAAGCTAAGTCCTGGGCCCAGATCATTTACTTCATGAAATTTTTCTCCTTTCTTGTATATTCCCTACCTACCTTAAAAAGCTATAGTGGAAAGTAAGATAGAGCCACAGATACTAGAGTGGACAGAAAAGCATAAAGTGCAAAACCAAGGCATCTATTGCCATTATTTGCAAAATTTAAGTTTATTGTATATCTTTCTAGTAGGCCATATATGGTCTACACAATTTCTTACTACACAACTTACCCAACTCTTTTCTCTAACCATCCTTATTTCACGGCATGGACCTAATGTGTGCGCGCGTGTGTGTGTGTGTGTGTGTGTGTGTGTGTCAGAGTGAGTGAGTGAAAGTGGATGGTTATGTTAGTAATTGAAAGCATCATGTCAGAGAAGATGATGGGAAGTAGAGCAGTTAAATATTTTGGGGGACTGGGTTTCATGTTCCAGGCATTCTTTATGAAATCCAGTAATTCAAAGTCTGCTGTACTAATTTCTCAAGTTGTTTGACTCAAGATATTTTGGAACTTAAACCATGCTGTAGAAAACAACTTTTGTTCTTTAGAACATTTGACATTCTGGCAAAGTAGCCAGGGCCATTCTGTGAGACAAAGGCAACCTGCAAAGTATAGCAATTACGAGCATAAAATTTTGAAAGTGGGGAAAGCAGTCTTTTAAAAAAGTAAACTTAGAATTGGGTAATCTATATATAAAGAGGTTTTTTTAATGCCCTCATATGTTTCATTGGTTGTCTTTTCTTATAACGTTATCTTTATTTATAGTTCTGCAGAGTCTTAAATCTAATACTGTAAGAAGATGGATAGAATACTTACAACAAATCTTATATCAATCATACTGTTTGGACTTGCCCGGAAAGTGTTCCCAAAAACCTGACCTAGCCAGGCAGCAATATCAAAGAAAATAGTTGTTAAATGCTTTCAACTAAAAACTGATTTGTGATGAAATGTGAATTTCATGCCATTTAAAAGTTAAAAGACACTAGAAATGGATCGAGCATGACTACAGAAAGAAAGAGGCAGACTTAAAGAATTATTGGTGGGATTTTGCTTTATCTCCAGGGTTGGAGTCAAATTCCCAAAGGATAGTTTCATCCCCTCAAATCACCACTGGCTTGAGGCTAGATTAAAGTGGATGGCGATTCAATGTAAAGAACATTGGAAAAAATATCAGAAGATCTAAATTCTGAGAGCAACCTTGGCAGAATGGTACGAAAAGAGAAAATGGTGTACAAAGAAGCTGGAGTTCAACAGTTTCAACAGCTGAACTATTTGATTCCTCTGTTGGGTAACATCCATGCTCCTATTTTCAAAGCTATCTTCTTTATCCCCTCATCATCTTGTGAAACTTTAATTTTTTGAATGTGTTCTCATGTATTATTCACTCAAATAACTTATAAGTCCTTTCAAGTCTATCTACAAAGCTGAATATATAACTCACTCCAAAATTATGTGTAATATATTATGTAACAAAAACTAAATCATATTTTCTTTCCAAATAAACTATCTCTATGAGTGTATACAGTTCTAGGTACAAGTTCTTGACCCTCAATGTTCTCATTTTTGTCTACATTTATGCATTGTCCATATGAACTGATACTGAAACAGGTTCAGGAGGTGACACAATTATATCACTGTACGACTGTTAGGGTTGCGAAGGCTGTCTGGTAGAGACTTAGAACTGGCAATGACAGAAACATATATATCCCTAAGGACCTCAGAGAGGTTGAGCGATGACAGCCATAAGGACAAGGACAAGAGTAGGGAGCTGGTGTAATTCACATTTGTTAGAGTGTGTATTATGGGTATTTTTTTTTTTTTTAACCACATGAGGGTGTTTTCAAGGATAGATGAGGAAGTAGATGTTAGTGGCTTCGAGTGCTTCCTAAGGATACTATTAAAAATATCTTTGAATTTTTATGCCTCATTCTGTCTCTGCAAGATAGGTCTCTGTGACAATAGGGTTGACTGTGGCTTCCATCTAGATTCTGAGTGAAAAGAACAAGACCAAAATCTATCTAGGAAACTAATATGGAGTCCTGTTATTTTCAAGAGAAAATGACATACCCTTGAACAAAATCAAATTATTTTCATAAACACAGCATTTGGTAGAATTTGAATAACATTTTACAGCCCTTGATATTCTTCTACCTTGCTTAGAATTGTTTCCTAACACACAATTATCCTCATGTTAACTTGAGATACTGAGTTATTGAAAAGCTTTGTTTTTCCATATACAGTCACGGTAGCCAAATGACTCTTGACAACCCAGGAATCATTTAAAGCAAAGCAACAAAACAAATGACAGTTTGTTTTCAGTTTCATGCTCTTTGTTAGAATTTCACCTTGTATTTCGCACTTGCGGAAAAGCTGGTTCTCCACCGGACAGTGTAAAGTCGCACCTCAGACGTTTTTTGGTTCTTGGGGACAGAGTTGTCGGCCCAGCTGACCCTCACGGCATCGTGGGTGAGCGCCACAGCCTGTACACCTACTGGTGGGAGCATGGGGGTGGAGATATCTGGGACCGAGGTGGGGAAATCATCAAGCAAAGGATAATAATCAACGGGGTCCGTGGGATCTGGGTTAAAAAACCCGCCAAATGAAACACAAATAAATACATAAACAAAAGCGTTAAAAAAATAAACATCAGTGGTAACACATCACAATGAGTTAAATGCATGGCAATAATGATGAAAGGGAACATGAGAAGAACAGAAAAAAATGCAATTAATTAAATCAGAAAACACATTAGAAACAGTATTCTCATACCACAAAAACAACTGAAGATGTCCCATCCTTTCCCCCATTTTTTTAGAGTGGTTTTTATAAATGGGGTTGTCACTTTGGGTATATATTTCAAAAATCTGTTCTTTAAAAAATTTGTTGTACATTGCTTTGCAGATGATCCAGTGTAGAATTGATCAGTTTTACAATGATATACATAAAATAAGATACATTTTTAAACAGTTTTTTCCTCCTCTTCCTATATAGTTTGGTTTCTTATTGCTTAGCTTATATCTATATAAATATTATTTAGAAGACAAACTAAAAATACAGAACAAAGTGCCTTGACATCCATAGCAACCTGCACAAGCCAGAGTGCCCAGGAATACAATGGAGACATGAGTCAAGTTTGTATCTGTTAATTAGGTTTTAGAGCATGTCAATTTTATCCACATTCTCACAGAGTAATTAGCTAACATTTTGGTCCTTGAAGGCATTTCTATACTCTACATTCCTTGTTCAAAAACTTTAAGTTTGGTGGAAAGACTTAATATTATTGGACGAGAGAACAGAAAAGTATTGGTAGACTAGTGAGATTTGCAGAGGTGTACACGTGTGTCAATCCATAACATAGCTGGAATCTGCATAGTGATGTGTATTTTTTACACGATTCCACCAAAAACTCTTGTAATGATTTTCATGCTGGGGGTATCAGAATCAGAGAAGTTTATTTGGTGGCTATAAGCAATATTCCAATTTTGAGCATTTTATTTTCTCCTTCAGATATTTACATTTCTTAAAACATTACCATTCTACTATGTATTTTTGCTAATACCAAAATAAGATGTGATAACACAGCTCTCAAGCTAGGTATAGGATGACATTTGGAGAGATGAGACCCACTGAAATACAGAGGAGCTGGAGCATCAACATCCAGAGTTTATTTTTTTTAACAGCCTGGTTCAAAGTGGAGTGGCTGCTGGCTGGTTTTGATGATTACTTTACTTTGTCCACCGCATTTCAAATGCCTAGCCTCTATTCATCACTGTTTCCTGATGAATTATTTAGCAGTTTACTGGTCGCTGGTCTTTGGAGCAAAATATAAACCCAAACCAGAAATAGAACAAAAAGCTAGAAAATGAGGGAGAAAGAGAAATAGAGAGAAAGAGAGAGACCGAAATGTATATTAAAAATTTAATGACAAAGCTCAGGCTTTCTGTATTTCCTTTAATGTCTCTTTTGATTATGGACTCCTTTACACCCTAAGTGGACTTATGAAATGATGAAGGGGAAGCTGAAGACACTGAAGCCTCCAGGAGGCCCTCAGGCATTCATCAGGTAAGGATAGCCATGGAGAAGGCTTTTGCTGAGTCGAAACAGGGGATGCCCTGCTTTTACGTGTGTTTATTTTGGCTAGCTTTCCAACAAGTATGCCAAACACATGAGGTGGGTAATTCTAATACACAAGCTATTTTTTTTTTTGGCTTATTTCTATTAGTAGGTTATACTCCTTTTTTTTTTTTTTGTAATTCAGTTTTGTTACATTTGTGTGTATCCAGTGTGTTTGTATAAAATAAAATAATAAATATGCTTTTTAATGTTATTTATTTATTTATTTTACTTTACTTTTTTATTTTACTTATTTTCTATTTAATAATAAAAATACTTTTTAATTATATTTTTTGCTAGAGTGCATATGAGCTTGTTGGGGGAGGGAGGAGAAAGAAAGCACCCCCAGGGGGAATGGTCACATTATAATCCCTTCTACTCTACATTTTTCCCTCCAGTCAGGATCTTGAGCGCACATGCACATGTACCTGGTATGTTTTTCAAGCTGCTGCATCCAGGACCTGAACTGGGCAGTTCACCATATGAGATCCCGCTGCCTTAACCACCATGCCACTAGCTGGCACATTTATTAACTTCATATAACGTTATGAGATGTAGTGATTCTACTTCAATAAATGGCAATAGTCAATCCTGCCCATTTCCGGATTTTAAAACAGTACACTATTCAGGACTGTTGTTAATGAGTTTTTTTTTTTTTTTTTTTTGAGAGGTTTTTGCTATAGGGTGCATGTACTCACCAGAAAGACAGAGAGAGACAGAGAGATAGAAAGGGAGAAATTAACCCCCAGGGGGGTGGCCACACTGCAATCCCTTCTCCTCCATTCTCTTCTCAAGATCTTGGGCATACATGCACATGTGCCCGGCGTGAGTTTAAGCCATTGGGTTCAGGACTTGAACCACGGTGACTACATGGGAGTCCAGTGAGTTACGCTAACTGCTGGTCCCTATTCATTATTATTTAAAAAATTGCTATAGGGCATGTGCACTCATGAGAGAGAGAAAGAGAGAAAGACTTAGAAAGGAAGCCATCAGGTCCGGGACTTGAACTGCTGTTAGCCATGTGGAAGTCCAGCACCTTAACCGCCACACCATCTGCTGGCCCCAATAAAAATTAAAATTTTCAGGCATTTGGCTGGGTGGAACTTCAGCAGCTCTAAAACTGATATCCCCAGGATGTCATGAGGCTCCAGAGCTCAGCTATCTATGAGCACATGTGTGTCTAGAGCTCCATAGCCGATGCTAACTCTGGCTTGATGCTTTTATAGCCTCTGATATATTTCGTATTTATTTTCTGCTGGCCTTCTTCCAAGAGTGCTCATGGGAATACGTTGCAGAAGCTCAGAGACAGAATGTCTTTGGTAGCACCATGACACATTTATTGAAAGTTTCTCCCAGAAACTTAACCTTTGGTTTTGTTTGCTTGTCCTTTGTTCTCTAGGATGTGTGAAAACACAGAAAAGTATTTCTGCTATGTCCAGGGAATGTCCATTCTTTTCCTCGGGAAAGGGTGGCTCCTACTCCTTTCTCAGCTTTTACTGGCGGCTTCTTTGGTAAGAAAACTCCTCACACAATTTCAAACTTTTGTTATGATTTCATTTCTCAGAACCATTCAGATTATAGTCATAGCAAGCAAAAATGTCTTATGGATCACTGGTGTTTTAGAAATTGCTTTGGGAATGCCATAGGCTGAGAATTAAAGAATGCCAACCAATGCTACAGGGAAAGACGCTGACAAAGTCTCAGATGGTTCTTTCTGAGCAACTTACCTTCAGTTCATCCGAACTTTACTACTACCACTTTTTGCTCAAGATTTTTAAAATTTCTTTTCCTACTTTTAAGTTTTTACGATTCCTTATTTATAGTCACTCACTGCGTAGCCCTATAACGCCCAATACAGTTTTTCAGAGTATATCTTGCAGTATGTGACAATAAAATCAAGGACATAACCACCTACATAATATTCAACAGAGAACGTCACGTTCTTGTGTCTAGTAGGTGTTTGTTCCCTTTGCCCCTCAGGAGTCCTTCCTTGCGGACTCTGGTTCTGGTAAGGGTAGAAGAGCTTTAGGAGACCCACCACAGTGGAATTCTGTGTGGCACAAGCGCAACTCAACGTTACCATGTCAATAAGCATCTTCTCAGCACCTTTCACCACAGGCCGGAAGGAGATAGCCTAGTACATGCAAATCTCAGGAAACACTGGTACAGCCAGTGTGTCCTGCTAGTCTCAAAGAATCTTGCTGCTAGCAGAGCAAGAAGATAAGAAGTAGAAATTTCAGACACCATGTTTTATCTTTGTTTCCATGCTGGACTTCTATTTTCCTCAACTTTCTATATTTGGATGTAATACATTTGATAGTAAGTATTTTATAGGATAATGCTTATTATTTCTCTCTCTCTCTCTCTCTCTTTTTCTCTCTCTCTTTTTTAAGGAGTTTTGAGCCTTTGATGATACTATGAAAGCTATATATGGACTCCACAGATAAATGAATATATTGATATGTGCCCCAATTTTGCATCTTTCTAGGCAAATCACAGACCTCAAGACCAATCTTCTCTGAAGATTCAGAGAAAAGGGAATAACAACTTTGCCTTACAGAACTATCTGGTTGAAATCAATAGAGTGATGGTATGGTCTGAAAGCCATCACATAACAACTGTGAATTTATATAACAACTGTATTCGTAAGACAGTGTATAAATGGAGCTTGTGGGCTTAGAAAACAAACTGCACAAAGTTCACATAAATTTGGGCAGTTGCAGAAGCCAAAGGAAAGCACTAGTTACTTTATACCTGCTCATTCTTATTTGGCTGGTCTTCACATTCCAATAATTTTTTGGGCTCTCTGGTGCTTGCTATTTCTGATATTTTATTCTCATTAAAGTAAAAATGGCTGACAAATTAAATGAGGTCCAAGACTTCTGAGGAGTATGTGACTTCAAAATATTCATTAAAGAGTTGGGACTTTTGAGTTTTACTACAAGGCTTCCGACATGAGTCTGGAGGTTTCAGGGATACTTAAGTGACATTCTAGGGACCAGCAGTTAGCGTAATGGCTATGTCGCTGGACTCCCATGTAGTCGACTGCGGTTCACGTCCTGGACCCGGTGGCTTAAAACTCATGCCCGGTGCGTGTGCGTGCATGCCCAAGATCCCGAGAGGAGAATGGAGAAGGGATTGCAGCGTAGCCATCCCCCCTAGGGGTTGATTTCTCGCTTTCTGTTTCTCTGTCTCTGTCTTTCTGACGAGCGCACGCACCCTATAGCAAAAACCTCTCCAAAAAAAGAAAAAAAAAAAAGTGACATTCTAGTGACTCCAACCAGCCCCAGAGAGGTGTTCGTCATTCAATTTTGTAGCAACTCCCCAAGCAGCACCCCATAAAGGGCTTGGACCACACCTTCTTACCGTTTTCCCTGTGTGTTGAGCCCTTTTTTCCCATGCTGCCTTTCCAGTCTGACTACGTAAGAATTCCTAGAGGTTAGAAGCTATTGAATCAGTCCTCCTTTAAAATCCTGAGGCCCCAGGCACTGCTGGGGTGCTCCGTGGGTCCAGCTCAGGAAAAAGCCACCTCTGTGACTCAGCCTAGTCTAAATCAGCCCCAGGAGGTCAGATTACCCTTGTTGTCTTAGTTGAAGGACCCGTGCAGAGAAAGCGGTGCCCATTTGTGCATTCGATAGTGTTTCCACAGAGACTTCCCTAACTGGCACTGATTTGAGACAAGCTGGTCCTAAGAATGAAGAGTAGAATCAGGGCACCAAAACCATGAAGATAATAGGAGGAGAAAGAATAAAAAACTATATTACCTAAGTCAATGTACTAATATAGAGACTGAATGCTTCTTGTTTAATTTTGAAAAATCAAAGAAAGAAAAAATTGAGTGCATATGTATGCATGTGTACATATATGCATGAGTGTGTGTGTGCACGCACACACACACACACACACAGACACACACAGAGCTCAAGGGATGACTGCATATATTCATCTTTGGGTTTTTTTCTTTGTGTTTTTGCTTCTTTTGCTTTAGCTTTTCTTTTTTCCCCATAACTCAAACCCTGCCTACTTATTCACTGAAGATTAGCGACTTGAGCTTACCTGTTATAGACCTGGTGGTGGCACTCTCATAAAGAGGGACTCCTTCTCCTGCATTGTTAAAAGCCTTTAGGGAGATCACATAATGGGAACTTGACTCTAGAGGGGTGAAAAAAAGAGATAAAAACATGTTGACTTATTTAGTTACTGAAATACTCAGGATAAACATTTTCCTGCAAACAAATTAAATACATTGTTGGTTAAAAATGAGTGAGCTGGAGACCAGCAGATGGCGTAATGGTTACATTGCTGGACTCCAACGTATTTGAACCAGTTCGAGTCTCAGGGCCGGCAGTTTAAAACTCATGCTGGGCGTATGTGCATGCATGCCGTAGACCCTGAGAGGGAGAATGGAGTAGAAGGGATTGTGGTGTGGCCCTCCCCTCGGTGTGTGTGGGGGAGTGATTTCTTACTTTCTGTCTCTGTCTCTCTGCTGAGTGTATGGACCCTATAGTAAAAAGTTCTTTAAAAAAAAATGAGTGAGCTGGATCCTGAGAAGAAAGTGTCAGCGACAGTAATACAGTTTTTTGATCTTTCTGAATCCCCATGTAAAAAAAAAAAATCAACTGAACAATCGATTTTAGAAAACCCAAAACAGGTACTTATTGCAGAGCTAGGTAATAAGGTATGCCCTCGAACCCTAGAATACATGTGGGTGTGAATAAATAACCAACAACCTTTCAACCTGTGTATTGTCTGTATCTTGCATTGTATCTGAAGGTAGGATCATACTAAAATAACTACTAGGTAATGCCAGAAAGTGCAGTTTGAGAACAGCGAATACCAACACTCAAAATTGACCTGCAGTCTCCTCTCCAGGACAAGCCCCCAAATGAGTACACACTACTGAGAATATATGTGAAATATGGCAGAACTAAAGCAATAAAATAAAGGGGAAAGTCCAGATAAAAAGAAGAGTGGGATGGAGCCAGTACGTGGTATGGTGGTTAAATAGTTGGATATCACATGGTCAACAGTGGTTCAAGTCCTGGACCTGGTAGCTTGAAAAATCACACACCAGGCACATGTGTGTGCATGTACCAAATCTTTTTGGAGAGTTTTTTTTTTTTTTTTTTTTATTGCTATAGGGAGCGTGCGCTTGCCAGACAGACAGAGAGAGACAGAAAGACAGAAAGCGAGAAATCACCCCCCTGGGGGATGGCCATGCCACAACCCCTTCTCCTCCGTTCTCCTCTTGGTATCTTGGGCACGTACACACACGCGCCCGGCGTGAGTTTTAAGCCACCGGGTCCGGGATGCGTACCGTGGTCGACTACATGGGAGTCCAGCGACATAGCCATTATGCTAACTGCTGGTCTCCATGTTCCAAATCTTGAGAGGAAAATGGAGAAGGGACTGCAGCATGGCATCTCCCTTGGGGGAATCATTTCTCACTTTCCCTCTCACTGTTTCTCTCTGGAAAAAGCATGCACCCCATGGGGGGAAAAAAACCCCAAAAACTAAATAACTAATTATAAAGGAAGACTAGGTCAGCAAGGAAAATTCAGAAAGCAGGCCGTTACGGTTTTAGTCTGTATCAGCAGTTGATATCTTTTCTATAAGGGATCCAGATATTAAATATTTTAGATTTTTTAAAAAGTTTCTTTCATGTGTGAAATATATATAAAGATATATCTAGATATATATTATATATATATGTTATATATAATATACATATCACATATATATATATATAGAGAGAGAGAGAGACAGAGAGACAGAGTGTGTGTGTGTGTGTGTGTGTGTGTGTGTGTGAGAGAGAGAGAGAGAGAGAGAGAGAGAGAGAGGGAAAGGGAGACAAACTGAAGCTGCCATCCTGCATCCTGCCCAGGTCCTCAAGTAGCCCTGTACCATAGGCAAGCTTGTGCCTGGCATGCTCAGAGATATCTCTGGACTTGAACTGGGAACTTTTCCATGTGGGATTGTCCTGCAAGGTGTGCTGTGCCATTATCTAGTCTCAGTATTTTAGCCTTGAAGATTACATTGTCTCTGCCACATGAGTATCGCTTTGTGTTCATTTATGACTTTTGAAGAAGGTTAAAACCATTCATAATTTAGGGATGCCCATAGAAAAACAGGACGTGGGCCAGATCCCACCTACAGCTATACATAGCTGAACTGTGGGTGAATGAACACTATAGGACGGAGAGTTCTGTTTGTTTAGAAAAGCTATCTGAACTTCTGGAAATGCACATGAATGTGAGCAAGCAGAATTTATTGAGGCAGAATTTCTTATTAAATTATGATAGGAATAACATAAAAAGGGGAATATCATTCCTATGGACAAGTACCCAGAAAGGGATAGAGTATGGAACAAAAAGACACAAAATTAATAGATCAAAACTAAAATTTAGCATTTTAAAATAAACTAATCAATATTAAGAAAATAATGCCAGCTATGAAAGAGTAACATAAATCAGAATTAGAGAAATTCAGAAATGAGATGGTTATAATTTAGAAATGAATTATAGGTAAATGAAAAAAATTTAGAAATAAAGGACAACTAGAGGAACAAAAAATACATGGGGTGAAAAGAAAACAGAGCAAAAAGATATTAAGAAAGAATACAAAAGAATTCAGGAGAAAGTGACAAATAGTAAAGTTAGAGAAGGAAGAACTAATACACTGATAACAGGAGTCCCTGAAGAAGACAACCAAAGAAAGGGAACAGAATAAATACTAAAACACATGCTTCAAGAAATTTTTGCTACTTAAAATAATCCTTTTGCATCTGGACAAAAATAACATTTCACTTACAAGGTAGAATATGAGATCATTATCTGGATTTTTACAGCAACATTTGATGCCCAAAGAAGTTAGAGTAATTAATTAAGATACTCAAGGTAACATGATTCAAAAGGATTTGGGAGTTAACAAAAAGATAACAATCAATATGAAGGGTACAAGGCCAGCAGATGGCATGGTTAAGGTGATTGGATCCCACATGGCTGACTGCATGGTTTGAGTCCCGGACCTGAAAATCAATATTAGTCTTGAAAATCATCCCAGGTGCATGTGCATGTGTTCCCAAAATTCCAAGAGAAGTACAGAAGAGACAGGGTTGTGGTGCAGCCATGCTCCCTAGGGGGGTGATTTCTCACTCCCCCATGAATCCCCCCACCTCTCTCAGGCAAGTGCAGGTACCCTATAGTAAGCTTAAAAAAAAAAAAAAAAAAAAAAAAACCCAAAAAACAGAAACAATATAAAGGATACAGTCACATTGTTATCAACAAGCAATGAGGAATATTATTCCCTGCTCCCTAGAATATTAGCAAATCAGCTATATGCACCCAGAATGATCCGAGAAGACATTGATCTGAACACTGACCAGTGAATAACAAATTTAATGAACTAAGACTAAGCGAGGGTTAAAAGGGAGAGATTTTATTTTGTCATGGCTACATGTTCTGGTATCACAGATATGTTACAATTGTAAGAGAAAATTCAGAGAAAATAGGGACAGTAGATGCAAAACAAATGTTTCAACAACTATTATTGATGGTGATAATTTTACTGTGGTTACCCTGAAACTAATATAATACAGGATAAAGCAGAATATATAACTGCAAAGTTTAGTTCTATCACCCCCGGTGTCCTTGAGATGCAGCTACAGACGTAAAATAGAAAAAGATAAAGTCCTGTGTTTCTGAAATTGAATTGGAAATTTAAACTCAAAGGATATTTTATCTCTGTTCTAGTTCTGGTCACAGAAAAAAACTAGAAATATTGACGCAGTAGCAACAAGTGTCCCTAGCATGTAGACTGCAATATTAAAAGAAATTTCCAAGAAGAAAGAAGAGTTTCTTGCAGAATTGGTTGATTCCTAATGTGAAGCTAGAAACATGCCAATTTAGCCTGGAATCTCTTGACATATTAGATAGAAAGGAAGCAACCAGAGACTAATAGGATCGTGTCAAATGGGTTCAGGAGTCAAGCTGAAGAAGCTTCTGAGGGCTGAAGATGAGAAAAATTGGGGATATATAAAGAAATATGATGTCTTAAAACCCATCAATGAATTCATATAGATATTTTGAGAAATAACAACTGGTCACTTCTGAAGCTGATAGAGAACTAAATTACTCTCTTGAAAACTGGTAAAAGAGGGAACCAGCAGTTAGCGTAATGGCTATGTCGCTGGACTCCCACGTAGCTGACCGTGGTTCGCGTCCCGGACCCGGTGGCTTAAAACTCACACCGGGTGCGTGTGCGTGCATGCCCAAGATCCCCAGAGGAGAATGGAGGAGAAGGGATTGCGGTGTGACCATCCCCCCTGGGGGGTGATTTCTCGCTTTCTGTTTCTATGTCTCTCTCTGTCTGTCTGCGAGCGCATGCACCCTATAGCGAAAATCTCTCTCCCCCCAAAAAAAAAAAAAAAAAAAACTGGTAAAAGATAATGCATTACTCTAGTCTCCTAAATAAACTCTATCAAAGTGTAACCAAGCAGCACATAAAAGGACTATCTCCTTATAAAGATTTAGGTAACAAAAATCAAGCGATGAAATGAAAATATCACTATTTTGTGACCCCTATGAGTGAATGAAAAAAAAAAGAATTCATAATTGTGGGGCATGGTGGTTAAGAGCTGGACTTCTACGTGGTCGACCATGGTTCAGATATTGAACCCGGAGGCTTGCTTTCTCTCTCAGCTGTGTGCATGCTTGTTTCCTCTCTGTCTGGTCAAACTGAAGAATAAAAATAAATAAAATTAAGTAAGTAATTCTTAAAAAAAAAAAAGAAAGAATTCACAATTGCTAAGAGAGATAACCAGATAGCATGTACCTCCAGATGAAAAGACACATTGTTTTGTCGAGTCTTGCCAAAGAGATGAAACTTATTTAGTTTGATCCAGCTTTTGAATTAAAATGCCAGTTTGCATGGAATACAGCAAAGGAACATGTTGAACTCCAACTTATTTATTTTTTTTGGAGAGGCTTCTGCTATAGAGCGAGTGAGCTTGCCAGAAAGACAGAGAGAGACAGAGAGATAGAAAGTAAGAGATCACCCCCCGGGGGAATGGCCACACCGCAATCCCTTCTCCTCCATTCTCCTCTCGGGATCTTGGGCACGCACACACACACGCCTGGCATGAGTTTAAGCCACAAGGTCTGGGACTCAAACCGCGGTCGGCTACATGGGAGTTCAGCGACATAGCCATTACACTAACTGCTGGTCCCTTGATCTCCAACTTATAATACTTCATTAAGTTATACAGTTGCTGCACGTGGTTTTCTATGTTTGGGTTTTTACATTACAGTTCACAAAGCCCTTTCAGAATAAGTGAGTTTATTTCTGAGAGTGATATCAGAAATTCGATTAGATCGATTTTTTTCATGACATTTGTATATGACCTAGGTATTAGTGTTAATGATATTGCCATTTTAGACCATGATGTCCTTAAAACCTACAAAAAAAACCCCCAAAAAGAACGAAATAAGAGTATTTTCATTCCCAAATAGTCAAAATGCTTCTATTCAATGAATTGCTTCTCCTGCAAAAGGGGGTATCTTTTTCTGAAAATGTATGTGCTCATACTAGTTTACTAATAAGAGAGAAGCAATGAGCAAGGGTCAAATGCTGTTTGAGACCTAAGGCTACTTTGTGAAAGGTGGACCTCTGTTTTTAGGTTACTAACATAGTTCTGGGTAGAGAAAATGATGAAAGACTATATAAAATCAACCAATAAAATATGTGATCTAGCCTATGAGTGGTTTATAAGTTTAAAAAAATTAGTAAGAAGTTGAATAGCATAAAAAGACTCCTTGGTAGATCTGGACTTTGAACCAGAGCTTGTGGAGAAGAGAATTTGGAGGAAGAAGGATGACAGTAGGTATTAGACATTTCAGAACAAAATGGGAAACGGTAATAATACACTTAGATAAGTCAGCAAAATAATTTTCCACCAGGAAAAATATCCTTTGTAATCATTACAGGAGAGATTAAGTCTGATTTCAAACATATGATTTTCCCATGCAATGACAATATGAACATTTGTATTAGGTTTGAACCATATGAAATTGTCTTTTTTTGTGGTTCAAATTTGGGTCAACTTAATACTTCTGTGTACTTGAATTTATCTATGAATCTATCAAGGGAGTAGAGAAGAGATCAGAAATTCCAAACTGAAATGTTTACGAGTTAGGTTTGTGTGTATGCGTGTGTTTAAAATTAGTTTTGTTTTGCTTTCTCATCAGAGTGGAGCAGGGGAGGGATTTGGTTCTAGTGCATGAGAGAAGAGGGTAAAGATAAGCCTAGAAAGTACACAATTGAAGCAGTGAGCTCACTCTTGTGTCCTGAGGTAATATTTAAGTCATCATATATGGTGAAGTTTATTTTATTCATGATAGAGCTCATGCTTGAGACAGAGAGGTACCCTTGAAAGGCTCTGGTCATGCTGTGATCCCCTTCCCTCACCCTCCAGTTCATCCGGGGTTTGGGCACAGGTGCGCATGCCTAGCATGTTTCAGGTCAACCAGGCTGGGATCTAAACCTCTGGTTGGCCTATGGCTTCCAGCACTGCTGCTTGGTGAGTTGCCAACTGTACCAGGGGGCTGGGCTTCCAAGAAGATATTAGCATGTGGAAGGAGTTCCAGTTTTGTAAAATTTTCTGGAAATCCAAAGTTTTAAGCAAAATCACTCAATTTTCAAGTATTGGCAGGTAACTTAAATAAACTAAATAAACGTATTTAGCAAAACAAAATAGATCTCTGGAGTAAAATTAGGCCATGTCTTCTGTGTTTTATTAGATTCCTACATACACAACTACATGCAAATATACATCTATTCATGGAAAAACAGATGAAGTCTTGTGTTCCTTATTCAGATAGTCAGCCATAAGACTAACAGCAACAAATTACAAATTTTATGGAGTAAGGGGGGGTGAGCATAAAATAATAAAATAACAAGGTGTTCATGTATGTAAAGAGGTTGGGTATGACTGTTTTATATTCACATGTCTAATTGAATACAATTCAGAATAGAGAATGTCCTACTTGATAGGAAGCTTTGAGTCCCTCCTCAAGGGTTGACAGCTGAAACATACAGGTGGTAGGAAGGTCCAAGAGACAGTAGGTCCAGCCTCGCCTCTCTTCCCAACTCCCAAGAACCCAGTTTTTCATCTCCTTGAATCACATACTCTATCACAGTCTCTGAACCATTATTGAATTATTGACCTTCAGTCTTTTGGAGTGCATATTATTTCTCATTTTAAAAAGCAAAAACAACAAAAGAAAAGGTATCCTATCTTGTTCATTCCCACCTTGTGGTTCAGATTTTTTCTCTCACTCTGAATGACAGCATGTGGCATCTAGCTACTATTCAATGGCTACTGTATGCTCAGTAGCTACTCAGTATGGCTACTGAGCAGGATTCATTTCTTCATCTCATCCTCCCCCATAAACATGAGAGAATTATCATCCCAATAAGACTCTTGCTAATATTGATGCTCATCAAATCTCTAATCATCTGAGTCATGCCAACATCTTTCCCTTGATATTTAGCTCTGGTATAGAGAACACTAACAAAGAACCTGGGGCTTTATAGTTTACTAGCTGTGGAGTTAATGAATTACACTAGTCATTAAATTCCACAAATCTCAACTATCCTGTGCACACCTTAGGAGAGACGAACCTTAAATTTAAATAAAAATGTTGTAACAATTGAGTTCTGGATAAGGTAAACAGATTTGCAATGGAGTGGTAATAAAAAAATATTGCATAGAGCTAGAAGAGGTCTTAGCGATTTCTTTCTCCAATATTTTCCCTGCAATTAGTACTTTGAGGCTCAGGTGACTGCACCGACTTTTCTATAACAACGCAGAACTAAGTAGGTAATAAAAGTCTGGGGACTTCGCAACCACTTTGTCCCTTTTCAAGGAGCTTTCACCTATGCTTGTCACACTCAACCTGTCCATTAACATCTGTCAGGCTCTCTCTGGCCACTGCATTCTAGATCTACTGAGCAAACAATAGGATTTTCTTCCTGCCTGTATAAAGCTTGCTCTAATACTGAATCTGGCTGGACAGCCACAATAAATGAATTAACAATTTATTGGTTAACTAATGAAGAATTGAATACATTACTTCAATTCCCTTTTATATTGTGATGGAGACATCCCATTTGAATGTGTACTGAGAGAGAAAGGTGCTTTAAGTACGAATTAGGAGCAATAGAGAAAATGTTCTCTCTCCATGCGTACGAAGAATGTAATTTACTAGTTGATCGCTAGAGGGCAATGTGGAACCATTTTCCTGCACATGCTCAGACCTCTTAAACTTTAAAACCAGTAAATCACAAAAGAATTGCTCCCTCTATAGAAGCAACAAATGAGTTAAACACATTTAGTATTATCATAATGTATTCTAAATGAATTAATCATTAATTATGGTCAGACCCCATTGTTCAGGAATACACTTAATGACAATTATGACAGTAAATTTATTTTTGTATTTGCCGAAATGTTGCGAATATCTAGGCTTGAAAATTTATCAGTTGCTCCTGAAAAATAAAGCACAGCAGCATTTTCTTATGTGAATTCACCGTAATTGAATCATACTGAAATAATTTGAATTTCCGTGGCTGTCCATGGGAATTATTTTTAATTATGAATACTGATTCCACATATTTCAAACTATTGATCTTACTTTGACCATTGTTTGGCCAATCTTTCTTATAGAATATATCAGTATGAGATAAACGAAGTGAATAAATAATAATTCTTTAAGCATTCAGCATAAATGGCTCTTGGCCAGTATCTTCTCTATGGTCAGGAAAAAGGGGGAATAAATGCACATTTCTTGATTTATAGGGGCTATAAAATACAAGGGGGTCCATAATCAGGAGAAGCTTTGGTTGCCCTTTCCCAGAGATCTGATAGATGAGAGACCCATTATTCTAAGAGCTTTTGTTGAGGCTTCTCTGAATGTAGGAGATGAATCTGGTTTTCTTGGACTGAGGGAATGAATCAGAGGGCTGCACCATCCCCTCAGGAGCTAGTCCAAGATGCCGTACTTGGTATTAACACCAGTGGGAAGAACATCATTAGTTTTAGTTCATATTTGTATGAATCTAAGGCGGTGGCACGTGCCAGCTTGACAGCGTATATTCCTTTATTCATCACAGATTATGTACTTCACTCCCTGGCCCTATTCATGCCAAGTGCTTGTCAGGGCCCAGTCTATGCTCCTGCATCTTTCGCCCTTGCTGTTAGAACTGCCAACAAGTCAATTAGAGAAAATGAGTAGTAGCTCTTTTCCTAATGCAGACACCTGCTCATTGCAATGAACTAGGGCTACCGTATCAACAGACTATAGGCCACTGGATTGCTGTCAGATGGTCAATGTTACCAAACACCTTTGACCCCACTGGACCAGAGCTATTTAATTAAGCATAATGGACAAAGAACAAATACAGCTAATGGCATTGATCCCTTAAAAGGATGAGCAATTCATATTTGAGAAACAAGCAATTTGTACAATACATTCCATTCTACTCATTATGAATAGTCTGTTAATTTAATTAATAGCAAATCTAACTAGCACCTAGTAAAGATTTCCTTTGTTCTTTTTCAAGGAGGCCTGCTCAAAGAATTGTTAGATTGTACCATAATTTGCTCATTAACCAATCTTGTACATACCAGCCCTCACCTAGTCAGTATGCCAAAGTATTTGAGTTCAAGGAAGAAAAATCTAACAGAATGTTCTTTAATCTATATTACCAGGAAGGATATCAGGTAAGAATAAACTTAAAAAAATGTTTTAGTGCTTGTTAGAAAGTGCTTAACAAATATTTATTGAAGTGATGAATGTATGAGACACAGAAAGGCTAAGTGACTTACTGAAGGTCGAATACTAGGTTTGTCAGAAAAGTCATGATCTTGGGACCAGCAGATGGCGTAATGGTTACGTTGCCGGACTCCCACATAGTCGACCACCGTCCGAGTCCCAGACATGGCTACTTAAAACTCAGACCAGGTGCGTATGCTTGCGTGTCCAAGATGCTGAGAGGAGATTGGAGGAAAAGGATTGTGGCCAGGCCATCTCGCCTGCGGGGGGTGTGATTTCTCGCTTTCTGTCTTTCTATCTCTGTCTTTCCGGTGAGCACACATGCTCTACAGCAAAAAGAACTCTCTCTCAAAAAAAAAGTCATGACCTATTTTTCTGCCTTTCTATGCAAAAATGCATCAAGACTTATCTGATAACCCAATACCAAGTTCCTAATTAATTTAACACGGAACTCAGATTTCTTGATCCTAATCTGCATTTTGTGATACCTGTAGGTTTGTGAAGAATTAATCTAGAGACATCGTATTTCTTTTCTTCCTCTCATTTTTATATTTTAATTCAGTTCTTCATCCACTGATTTGTTCATTCACTCATGTGTTGTCATTGAGCACATTCTGTGTGGAAGACATGGTTATAAGTTCTCTTATAAAACACTCTATTTTGCCTCATTAATCTCTCTTTTTTTTTTTTTTTTGGAGAGGTTTTTACTATAGGGTGCTTGCGCTTGCCAGACAGAGACAGAGAGAGACATAGAGACAGAAAGCGAGAAATCACCCCCCAGGGGGGATGGTCACGCCGCAATCCCTTCTCCTCCATGCTCCTCTCGGGATCTTGGGCACGCACACACACGCGCCCGGCGTGAGTTTTAAGCCACCGGGTCTGGGACGCGAACCGCAGTCGACTATGTGGGAATCCAGCGACATAGCCATTACGCTAACTGCTGGTTCCCGCCTCATTAATCTCTTAATAAGAAATGTTTAGTGAGTTTGCTGGATGGAAACAAAAATATCAGAGCAAAATGTTTTAGAATCAGAGAGGTTTTGTGGAGAAAGTGGCGGTTTTGCTTATCCTTGGATGAACAAGGGCTGAGGGAAAGGGTGGAGTAAACGTATTCAGAGGAACAGTTCAAAGTGGTTGTAGATGGAGCATGTTAGACTCAACACTGGAAGACAGTGGGAACAACAACTCCTCCTCTTCCTCCTCACTCTCCTGAAAATAACATTTGTTGGATGTCTAATTAGGCCTTTTGTTAACTACCTCATTGTATTTAATCCATGCCTTAATCCAGATTCTGGCATACAGTAGGTACCGAATATATATTCTTGAATGAATGAATGGTTATTCCCTTTTTGCAGGTAAGTGGTAGAATGCCTAATTCTAAGCTCAGACTCTTAGCCACTGTACTACTTGTCCTTTACCAAAAAAGAGATGGTGAGCTGAAGAACATCTTGCACAAGTGTCAAACCAACAGTATTTTTAGGAAATTGATTTCTCAGAATGACATAGTACAGGGAAAATGGAAAAATATTGAAAGAAGGTAATAATTCAGCTATTGTCAGCATCCAGACAAAGATCTCAAAGGCCTGAACTGATGTGGTATAGAATAAACGAAAAGCAAAAGATGGGCATAAGTGACATAGTTCATAGATTTCTTTGGAGGGACAAGAGAGAAAGGGAAAAATGAAAAGTTACTTCTAGTCTTAGAGTCTCAGATGAAACTATCACTAGGACGAGGAAGTCAAGAAGGGAGAGAAGAAATTTCTGCTCTGTTTAGCACGGTCGGAAGAAAGGCATGATAGACCACAATGACTGCCTGCCTTGTGCTCTGGGATAAGAACCGTATGTAAATAGCTTGTGGTTTGGTACACTCATTCTCTGGATCTCAAGAAAGCAGTGCATCTACTACAGATGCTCTTCTAAATCAGTGCTTCTGATTTTTCCACTGAGTTAAACCACGTGTCTTGAGGTTACTTGGCTCAGACCAGAGACAATCTGCTTAGAGTTGTTGGCTGTACACTGGTGAGAGCTGCCAAATGTATGTGGTAGCTTCTATCATATTTAGGAAAAGGAAACTGTTTCAAGTATATGGTGCTTTGATTTTAATTTTTTTTTTCTTTAGGGGCCAGGCTGTGCTACCATAGTAATGCAACTGGACCTACATGGGAAGGTTCTGAGTTCGAGCTGCAGGCATGCTCACATGTACTATGATCTGGGCTGGCTGAGACTGGGTATTGATTGCAGAGTAAGGACCTTGTTGGGGAGGTACTCGACTCTCTTCTTTCTCCATCTATTTACTCTTTCCAAAGGAATAAATAATATTTTGCCAATGAGCTCAGCAATAGTACAAAGTATATAGGCAGGAATGATAACATCATCCCCATTTTAGAAACAGAGAGAGGCATGGAGGTCCAGCTGTACTCATCTCGGCCTGAGAAAACATAGGTAAGATCTAAGTGTCTTGTTTGTGCTCAGGTTCCCATCTCCATAGTGTCGGTTCTGGGTTTTTCCTTGTGCCATTCTGTAGAGCAGCTTCTGGTCACCAATTACAGCAGAATCAACATCGCTCACCTGCTTGGGTTGGTGAGGTGTGCTTTGGCAGAGCGCCCCAGAGTCAGAGAAATGACTGAGTAAATGCTTAGATTACAAAGCATTACAAGCAGCTTACAAATGGAGCACTTAATGAAATGATTTCTCAGCAAAGCTTTACATCAGGAAATTAACCAGAGACAATAAAATCACACAGACAGCTTTTCTTTTTTCGTTCACATTTCTCAAAACAAACAAACAAAAAAGCTAAATTAAATATTGGACAAGGTGGAAATCTTGTATGACCACCTAAAGATTCAATCAATAAGAAACACAAATACTGTTAATTTAGTTAATTCAAGCAAATGAATCATTTTATTCAAAATGTCAATCAAGACCCAGCATAGAGGTACAGGTGGTACAGTGCTGCCATGTGATACTGGAGTCCTAGCGGAGACCAGGGGTTCAGATCCCAGGTTGACCTAAATACATCCGACATGCACCTGTGATCCTGACTGGCTGGAAGACTAGGGGTAAAATCAGAGCATGCTGAGAGCCTGTCGGGGGTCCCCCAACCATGAAAGAAAGAAATAAGCAAACTTAACAAAATAGTCAAAATGACTCCCTAGGCTAAGGACAATAAAATAAAAATAAGTTTTGATCAGGAACGAAAAGAGAAACCATAACTTCACAAATGCTTGCCATCTCTCTTCCTCTACTTCCTTTCTCCCTTTTTTTTCCACTTTCTGTTCTCATTCTCTTCCTTGCTTTCCTGACACATTCCTTGGGGTTTCTAGGAGAGGAGAAGCAAACAGGAAGTAGAAGAACATAGAACACAGACGACAAGTAGAGAGTGTGATGCAGACGTGATCCGAGTGGCAGAGAGGAGTTCAGTGTCAGTACAAAGACTGCAGTTGTTCCTGAACACTTGCTGCTCCACAGCTCCCCCCCGAGGTGCTTCCCTGAACTTATCTTCCCAGGGATCCTAAGGTGTGGGTTCAGTCATTGCCCCACTCCAGAGATGAGAACACCACTGAGCTCCTGAAGTAGCAAAAAGCTAGGGTCTATCCACTCACAGTCACAGCAGGATGAAGACAGTAAGAGAGCAAGAAGCCCCACATGGTCTGCGTTCTCAGAAGTGGAAAAGTAGAAATGAGCACACAAAATGGAAATAATTGGGGGGCTTCAATATGTCTCACTTTAATCAGAGCCCAGATTAAGTTTTCAGTTTTTAGTCATGTAGACCAGCATCGAATAAATACCATTTATTTTCTCCTAACATCATGGTATATGTTAGCCTATGTCACGGTGACTATCGCTTTATACTTTCATGTTGTGTTTCACTCAACAGTTGTCTGAGACTGTGTGTGTGTGTAAGCACTTTGTGTGTGCATATTTGTGTGTAAGCACATGTGTATACATCTGTGAGTCCTGAACTAGCCTGCTTAGGTGAAGGCACACACCTGAATGCTAACCAGTAGTCACTCAGTATGCCAATTAGGTGATACTCAGATGTTCCAGTACCATGCAGCCTTCGTGCGTATTTGTGTATATTTACTTCTAATCAGAGTTGCCATTTCCTTATGTACTATTGTTTCTTTCCTGATTATTCTCAGACTAAGTCCCATTTCAGTGAACCTCTAAATCTTGCAAAACAGCATCATCTCAGAGTACTTTCTGGGATGTTCGGAAGGTTCTCTATCTGATCTGTTCAAAGCCTTAGTCATTGGCCACTTGCAACTGTGGAGCACTTAAAGTGTGAGGAGCACAACTGAGGAACTGATTTTTAAAAATGATCTGGTTTTAATTTATTCAAATGTAAATGACCACATGTGGATACGCACACCTATGAAACATCTCTGTTCACCCTTTCTCTCCTATGGGTGCTGCCATAGTTGCTTAGATCTGTGGATAATACCACGGACAGAAGAAGTGGATTCAGTATAAAGGGTTCCTATTTCTTTCTTGCTTTTCTTTTTCTTTTTTTTTAGACAGATTATTGCTATGGGGCATGTATGCTTGCCACAGAGACAGAGAAAGGAATAAATCAACCCCGGGGGGGATGGTCACACCACAATCCCTTCTCCTCCATTCTCTTCTCGGGATTTTGAGCATATATGCACATGTGCCCTGTGTGAGTTTTAAGCCGCCAGGTCCAGGATTTATGGTCGACTATGTGGGAGTCCAGTGACGTAACCATTATACCATGTGCTGGTTCCTAGGGGTTCCTGTTTCTAGGTCAACATTTTTTTCTTCAAATATAAAGTAACTCAGACATATGCCTACTGTGATTTTCTATCCAGGTTGAAATTTAATAGGCTACATACATATGTCATGTTTGAAGAAAACAAACAAAAAAAAGCAGTTGTCTTGAATATGACTCAACTTCATATAATTGTCTTAATTACTATCTGCATGACAATAAGATTACCCAAACTAATGAACCTCAAGTACTCATGGTTTTCAATTCCTTCCTCTAATATTTGAATTTTTTGCTTGTTTGAATATATGCTTGACTCTGAACTATGACTAAATAGAAAGAAAAAACTTTGTTAATAATTGAAAGGGACATTGAATTAATGATAATCCTAAAGTGTATATAAAATTGAACTAATTTTAAACTCATACTTTAATCAAACATGATGAAATAATGTCAGAATAATTTGTAAGAATATAGGCCAAGGCTGGCAGGTGGTGTGGTCATTAAGGGTGCTAAACTCCCATATGACCAACTGTGGTTCCAGTCCCAGACCTGGAGGCTGGCTTTCTCACTTTCCCTTTCTCTCTATCTCTCTCATTGGGTCCTGCTCTAGTCAATAAATAAATAAATATAAAAAAATGAATAAAGGCCTGAAGCCAGTGAGTGGCATGGTGATTAGGGTGCTGGACTTCCACATAACCACCTGCAGTTTGGGTCCCAAACCTGGCACCTTTCTTCCTAAATTTCCCTCTCTATGTTTCTCTCTGGTGAGCACATGTGTTTTATGGTAAGTTAAAAATTAATAATAAATAAAATTAAATAAAAAAGATTTAAAAAAAGGAATAAAGGCCTGGTGAAAATAATAGCTACCAATGATAAATGGCACAAAGAATACAGCATTAGGCCAGGTGACCATAAATAAATATCATTTCTGACTTTATTTCTCAAGGAAAATCAACTAATACTTTATTTATCAATGTAGGTACTTATGGAGGAGTAGATGGAAGAAACAAGAAAAAAACTTGACAAAGTGAAATAGACTTAACATGAACTGACCCGAACCACCATCAGTAGTGACATTCACTAGACCTCTGAGTAAAATTCACAGTAAAAAGTACTGTCAATGTCAGGAAAACAGGGAAATCAACAGCACAAAAGACTGAATAAGTTCCAACAAAATATGTAAAAGTATGATTTTAATAGAGAATTTTGTACATAATTGCCTTAAGTTGACATAGCTTTTAATACAGCTGCATATTTGGAAAATCTTGCTAAAAGACTACAAACAAAAGAAAATGATAAATAGTAACTTAACTGGTTTTGGGGGACAAGTCTATGGTCAGACTGGTCTCTCTTTACTCTCTCATTTAGTGAGAACTGAGAAGAAGGTAGGTAACCAGAAGAAAACATGGGGAGGTTCAAACTTAGAAGGAGCTACCAATTTGGAAAGGGTTATGACCTTACTGAATTTACTGAGCCCCTGACTTTCAGTCGGAGTCATCAAGTTTCCAGGGTCAAAGCCCAGCAAGACAGAATTCTTCTGAACAGACTTGTCCCAAAGGTACAGTGGAAAGGCCACAGGTCCCTGGCATTTGACACAATTGAATCAAAAATGAATTTGCAAGATCAAATTTCCTAACTCCTCTAAGCTTTGTGTTTGTCATCTTTAATCTGAAAATGTGAATCATATTATCTTTAGTTAAGATATACATTCTTGGGCCGGCCACGTAGCCTAGTAGTTAAGAATCGACCCTGCCTGGACAACCATGCAGTTTGAAACCTAGACCAGACAATTTATAAGACATGCTGGGCACATGTGGGTGCATGCCTAAAATCCCAACAGGATGGAGAAATGGAGAAGTAATTGTGGCATGACCATGCCCCATCGGGGAGGTGCTTTTTCCTTTTCCCTCTCTCTGTCTGTCCGGCGACTACATATACCCTTTAGCAAGTTTACAAAAAGATACATATCATTGATAATATTTAAAAATAGCTAGATACTGGATTGACACTCAATGGATGGTATTTGCTTTATTATTAAGACCTATATGGAATGACACTTCTCACATTTATTTGTTATATAATAAAGTTTTGCTCATTTTCTTATTTTTAGGGTCCTAGCTTTCTCTTTTTTATCTACTCCAACAAAATGGATATTCTCAGATGTAGCCGTGACCAAAAATATTTTTCCTTCACCACTACCATGTATACATAATAATAGAATCACCGTTCATCTGGCACTGTCCTATATATAGGAGAATGTATAGGCCTGTTTTGACTAGCTATAATCGCTTCTTCTCACATTTACTAACCCCACTCCTTTGAAGATTGTGGGCTGGGATTATACTTGAGACAAGATGACTTGTCTCTAGAATAATTTATAAGACAAGATATCACTCTGGCATTTGCTCTTGGTTATTTTGAGTACATCATTTAAGAGAGAAACAAAGCTTAAAATAACCTGAAAATGAAGAGATAATATCACCAGTTTTAGACTTTTTTTTTTTTTTTTAAGGTTTTTGCCATTAGGTGCATGTACTTGCCAAAAAGACAGAGGGACAATGAGAAGAAACATGAGAAATCACACCCAAGGAGGGATGGCCATGCCGGAATCCCTTCTCTTGCATTCTCCTTCTGGGATCTTGGGTATACACAAACATGCTTCTGGCATGATTTCCAAGCTACAAGGTCTTGGGCTTGAACTATGGTTGACCAAGTGGGAGTCCAGCCACCTTCTGGCCCTAGAATTCTTTTTTGACTTGAAAGTCATTTTATAATCTGTTGCACACTTTATTGATAAAATTTGGCTTTGACTCACTATTGGTTGTTTTATTAAATCAAATCCACTAATAAAATATTTCTAGCAATAAAGAAATTAAAACGATTTGCTATAATTTCTAAAACCCTTTCCCAAAAAGATTTTCAAAAGACATTACCAATAGCAACTGAAATAAGTGTTTAACATCCCAACAAAACTACAAAGATGGGGCAAAATTCACTTGTTTGTATAAATTTTACTTAGTTGCTTAATCATGAATCACAACATAAGTCAGAAAATAGAGGATTTAATTTGATAAACCAACTAGATATAACAGATACATATAGAACACTCTACCCAACAATAGAATACACTATCTTCTCAAGAGCACATAGGGCATTTTCTATGATGGACCATATGTTAGGCTACAAAACAAGTCTCAATAGACTTGAAAAGATGGCGATCACACAAAGCATCATCTCTAACCATAGCATGATAAAGTTAGAAATCAGTATTGGAATTAAAATGTAAAATTTACAAATGTAAATTAAACAACACATTCTTAAACAAGGGATTAAAGAAGAAACCGTAAGGGAAATTAGAAAATACTTGGAGACAAGTGAAAATAAAAACATACCAAAACATAGGAGATGCCATGAAAATAGTGCTAAGGGGGGAAATTTACATCCGTAAATGCCTGCATTAAAATATAAAAACGAGGGGACAAGAAATGGCATAGAGGTTATGACTCCCATATATGAGTCCTGGACCTGGTGGCTTAAAACTCACACTGGATGTGTGGGCATGCATGCTTAAGATCCTGGGAGGAGAATGGAAGAGAAGGGATTGGGGCATGATGATTTCCCCAGAGGGTGCTTTCTCACTTTCCCTCTCCGTCTCTGTCTCTCTCTCTCCAGTGAGGGCATGCATCCTAAAGCCAAAACCTCTCAAAAAAAAAAAAAAAAAAAAAAAAGGAGATAAAAAAGGTACTGGCCCCATAATGTAGTGGTTAAGGGAGGCCATGTCTCACATGGTCAACCATGGCTCAAGTCCTGGCCCTGGTAGCTTGAAAAACAAGCTGGGCATATGTGTATGCATGCCCTGAATCCAGGCAGGATGGAGGGATGGAGAAGGGACTGTGAAAGACCATGCCCCAGAAGGGGCTTCTTTCTCCCTTTCTCCCTCTCTTCCTCTGTGTCTCTCTGGTGAGTGTATATACCCTCTAGCAACTTAAAATTTTTTTAAATAATAAAAAAACTCAAATCAACAAAATAAACTTTACACCTTAAGATACTAAAAAGAGAAGAATGAAAAAAAGCTAGAAGAAGAAAGAAAATAATAAAGATTAGGGCAGAGAGAAATGAAAGAGAAAATAAAAATAAATAAATCAATGAAACCCAAAGTTAGTTCTTTGTAAAGATCAATGAAACTGAAAAATATTTACTTTGATAGACCAAAGAGAGAAGGCTCAAATTACTAAATGAGAACTGATTTTTTAAAAATAATTATTTATTTATTATTTATTATTTATTACTAGTATTATTCAACATGATCAGATGGTAAAAGAGAGACAGAGAGAGAGAGAGAGAGCTGCGATGTCCGGGACTTGAACTACAGTGACCAGGAGGGAATCTAGTGCTTTAACCACCAGGCCACCTGCCAATCTTGATTATTACTCATTTTCAAGAAACAAAAGGATTATAAGAGAATACTGTGAGCACCCACAAGGTGGATAACCAGATGAAATATTTAAAAAAAAATCTACCAAGATTAAATCACAAAGAAATAGAAAACCTGAATATTATCTATAGGTACTTGGGAACTTGAATCAGCAATAAAAATTCCCCTACAAGAAAAGCCTTTGACCTTTGGATGCTGCACAGGTGAATTCTACTAAACAGCTGAAGAATTAATACCAATCCCTCTCAAACTTTTTCAGAAAGAAGGAAACATTTCCTAACTTATCCTATGAGGCCATTACCCTCATATCAAAACCAGACAAAGACACTACAAAAACCAAAATCCAAAACCAAAAAACAACAACAAACTACAGACCAATATTTCTAATGAACACGAATGAAAAAAAAAAAAAAAAAAAAAAAAACTAATGCAAAATGAAGTCAGCAGTATATGAAAAGGGTTATACACTAAGTCCAAGTGGGAATTTTTCTGAAACGCATGGTGGTTCAACATACAAAAATTGATGAATGTAATATACCACACTAATAGAACAAGAGAAAACCACATTATCATCTTAAATGATGCAGAAAAAGCATTTGACAAAATCGAACACTGATTAGTCATAAAAATACTCAACCAAGTAGGAATAGAAGGAAACTACCACAACGTAATATAAACCATAAATGATAAACCCCCAGAAAATATTATACTCTTTTAAGACCGACAGCTTTTCCTTTACCATCAAGAAGAAGGCAAGGATACCCTCTTTTACATTTCTATTCAAGATTGTACTGGCTGTTCTAGCCAGAGCAATTAGGCAAGAAAAGTATATGAAAGGAATTCAAATTAGGAAGAAAGAAGGCAAATAATCTTTGTTCAAAGAATATATACTCTTATATATAAAATCCTAAACATTCCACAAAAACAATATTAGAATAAATAAATTCCACAAAATAGCAAGATATAAAGTCAACATGGAAAAATATGTTGCATTTCAAAGAGTAACAAATAATCGAAAAGACAATAAAAAGGTCCATTTACAATAGCATCAGGGTGGCCCCATGGTCTACTGGTTATAGAAGCAGGATCTTACATGGCTGAGTGTGGTTATGAACTCAGCCCTAGAAGCTTGAAAAATCACTCTGGGTGCATGTGCATATGTGCCACAAATCCCAGTAAAATGGAGAAATAGAAGAGAAGGGGCTATGGCATGACCAACCCCCATTGGAGTTGCTTTCTCCCTTTCTTCTGTTCTCCCATTCTCTCTAGTGAGTGCATATGTCCTCTGGCAATTAAAAAAAAGCACAATAGCATAAAAAAGAATAAAATAGTTAGGAATTGTCTTTACCAAATAGATAAAATATTTGTACAGTAAAAACTACAAAACATTGCAGAAAAAAATTAAAGAAGACATAAAAAATGAAAACACATCTCATGTTTATGGTTTGAAGACTTAATTTCATTAAGATGTCAGTACTATACAAAGTGATTTACTGATCAAATGCAATCTTTATAAAAATTCCAGTGAACATTTTTGCAGAAATAGAACCCCTATCCTAAAATTCATATGAAATCTTGAGACCCTGAATAGTCAAACAATTAAAAAAATAAATAAATAGAAATAAAAAGATGGGGGACTCATACTTCTTGATTTCAAAACTACTGGCAGAAAGAAAGACATATAAACCAATTGCATAAAATACAGAACTTAGAAATAAACCCTCATACATATGGTAAGATAATTTTTGACAAAGGTGTCAAGATTATTCCATTGGGAAAGAACAGTCTTTGCAACAAATTATGATAGAAAAACTGGATATTCATATGAAAAAAATGGGCTCTTACCTAAATCCATATATAAAAATTAATTCAAAAGAGAGCAGAGCTTTGCACCAGCCCAGGAACCTAATGATTAAGGGAGTGAGACATCACATGGCTGATCACAATTCAAATTATGGCCACAGAGTCTTGAAAGACTCATTGGGCACATGTGAATACAGGCCCCAAATCCCAATAGGATAAAGAAGAAGAGGAGAAGGGATTGCAGCAGGGTAATGCCCCATTGTATTTTTTTTTCCCTCCCTCCCTCTGTCTCTCTTTGGCAAGTGCATGTACCCACTGGCAAGTAAAAAAAAAAAAAAAAAAAAAAAAAAAAGAAAGTTAAAAAAGAATGGATCAAAGACCTAAGGTTAAGACCTATACCTATAAGACTCTTAGGAGAAAATGTGACATCGATTTTGGCAATGATTTCCTGGATAAAACATCAAAGGCACAGGCAACAGAAGAAAAAGTAGGCAAATTAGACTTTATAACAATTTTTAAAATGTTGAATCAAAAGAAAATATCACATAATAAAATGGCATACCCAACCTAGGAGAAAATATTTGTAAATCAAACATGTGATAATGGATTAATATCCAGGATATATAGAGAACTCCTAAAACTCAGTGGCAACAACAACAATAAAATCAACATGATTCAAGAGTGGACAAATGACTCTAGTATATATTCTCCAAAGAACATATACACATATATATGGCCAATATATACATGAGAAGATCCTCAGTGTCACTAATTTTTAGGGTAAGGCAAAACTACAATGAAATACCATCTCACTTTCATCAGGATGACTACTATTTAAAAAACTAAAAAAATAGAAAATATCAAGTGTTCACAGGATGTAGAGAAATTAGAACCATTGTATACTGTAGGTATAAATTTCAAATGATGTAGATACTGTGGTAAATGGAATGGTAAAAATAGAATTACCATAAGATCCAGCAATTCCAGCTTTGGGTATATAGCTGAAAGGACTGAAAGTAGTCTCAAAGAGATGCATTTTTTTCCGCAAAGTTAGTTAGTTCGTTCGTTTGTTCCTTCCTTCCTTCCTTCCTTCCTTCCTTCCTTCCTTCCTTCCTTCCTTCCTCCCTTCCTTCTTTCTCTTTCTCATTCTCTTCTCGTTCTCATTCTCTTTCCCTTCCTCCCTCCTTCTCTCTCTCTCTCTCTTTCTTTCTTGTGAGAGGGGTGATGGAGAAAAATAAACAAGCATCTTTCAAAGGGTCTTTATATCACAATCCCCTCAACTTTCACAGCCAGCAAGGAAGATGGGTTTGCATGTCTGGCAAACCCATGTATAGAGTGACCACAGAACTATACATGTAAACCCGTGTATAGAGTGACCACCCATGATATCCCACACAGATCTAGCATCACTCTGGAAACATGTTACTGCTATACCACCAAGCCAGTCTTTGAGGGGATATTTATGCACCCATGTTGATAAGAGCTAGAGAATGGGTTTTATTTTTATTTTTGAATAAGAAATAAAAATATTAAGAAAAAATTGTTGAAATAAAGCATTATTCAGAATAGATAAAAACATGTGAGTCCAATGTTCTTTCACACACACACGTACACACACACACAGAATGGATATATTATACAAACTTAAAAAGGAAGAAAATTGTGACATATTCCATAACACGGATGAATCTTGAGGACATTATGCTAAGTGAAATAAGCTATTTACAAAAACACAAATAGTGAAGTTAAAATCACAGAGACACAAAGTAGTTTGGTGGCTTCCAGGGATGTAGAGAAAGGGGAATTGGAATTGTTATTTAGTGGGTGTAGAGTTTCAGAAGAAAGATGAAAAGAGTTCTAGAGATAGAGATGGTTGTACATTATTAATTTTATAACACTGAATGGCACTTTTAAAAATGGTTAACATTATACATTTTATGCATATGTAATTTATCATAAAAATAGAAGAAATAAATATATAGGAGTTTTATACACACACACACACACACACACACACACACACACACACATAATCTAACTACCACTTAAAAAAATAGAGAGAAAGAGGGAAGAAAGCTCTGCATGGGACAAGGTCATGTTGCAATCCTCTCTTCTCTCTGCTTTTGGGATTCTGGGCATGTTTTCCAAATCACAGGGATGTGTGCTTGAATTAGGCAGTCAACGACGTGTGATCTAGGTGCCTCAAACACCAGGCCACAGGCTGTCCCCTCTAAATACCATTTTTAAACTTTGTTAAAAATAAACATAAAACTACCTAGATGCTCTTAAAACTTAAGAAATTTTAAAATATGAAATCATGAACAAGAGTTCAAGTCCTAAGGTGTCCGGATTATCTTGTTATTGTTAGACTGCTCCTTTATTGGACGTTACTTAAAATAAGAGAGCTATCCACAAAGGCTATGATTTTTTCTTTTGTGAGCATAAGTACCTAATTCTGTGCTGTAATTATTATGAGAAAATTTGGCACAAAGTACAAATAATAAAAGAGAGGTATAATTAGAGAGAAATATTTAAATAATACAGTAGTAGTGTCAAAGATAAAACATATTTTTCAATGATGAATCGTAACACACTTATCTATTCTGGGATTCAAGACAAGAAATACATGAACTGTGTTTGTGACAAACATTGTATATTCATTGTGGTACAGGCAAAACTGTTTTTAATAAGGAAGTATAGCAGCTTCAGTAAAATAGAAGAGACAATACTGAAGTGGGCATTCCAGAGTTGAACACGTGGTTTAGCTGTGTTCTGGGGACTCCCATCGCTGGGTCTGCTTCTTTCCCATTTCCCAGCTAGTAAGAAGGGGGAAAGTATCCTAAGTGCTCGCATGTTCCCATGCATTCTGTAAGGAGCAGCCCTGAAGATGACACTGCCACATTTGTTGACATGGACTGACTAGAACTCAGTGACACACTCATTCACAACTATAAAGAAGACCGTGAATCTTCTTTAACTGGGTGGGAGGCTTGTGTCTTGCTAAAGCTCAAGTTAAGTGCACTATGACTAATGTCACTGCTATTGGAGAAAATCAGAAGAGAGAATCCATAAGAAGTTCTTTCCAAAAACAATTATAATAGACAATTACCAGGATGTTTCAGAGCAGTAGTAATTGTTCATACATGCTATCTTCTTTAGCGAACATATCACCAGGAAGAGATAAGCATTCTATTCACACTGAAGAGAGAGGCCATTTTTCTTTATTTTTTATACCCCTCCATGTCTACCATAGTTTTGGGTTATACAGTAAGCACTTAAACGTTACCTATTCATTGAATGAAAAACATGACTGGAGGAATGAAAAAATTAAGGGTAAAATTTAATACTTAAAAAGATTCAGTATTTTTGCCAAGGTCAAAAAAGCTTATGGCAGGTAGAGCCAAGGTTCGACTTAGATCTATTTGAAGTTTTCCTCCTAAGTGATTCTCTTGTAAGAAAGTTCCTGTGATAAAACAAGCCATCTGCTTGAGAGAAGCTCTTCCTCCGTAAACTGGAATATAAAATCTGTAATGACTCTAGCTTTGTCAGCAAAGGATTTGTTGTATTTCTTTTGTGGAATGTGAAAGATACTTATGTTGGTCTCATAAATTTCCTGAGCAATCACCCACTGTTCTCTCAGCCTTTTTGATGTCAGAGAAGTCTGCAGTTGACTGATTCTCAAATGAATAATTCTAACAAGAAGGCTCATTTCCAGTGTGCTGCATTTTTGCTTATGATTAGAAATAGTAAGGTTAACACTTGATTAATGGGTGTTTTAACAATGCTCGATACTAGAACATTCACATATTCCTGGTCTCATCCTTTACCCGTTGGCTATAACAATTCCTGAACTGATTCTTTAAAAAAAACCATTAAGTCTGGTAATGGACTAACTGGTTTCCCATCTATCGGTTTAAGATTAATGCTCACTCAGGAAATTAAAATTTGCTTTTTCTTTGACCATTAAGGTGGAATGCAGAGAAAGTTGCTGAATATATAACAAAGGACAAAATTTTCTCCAATATGAGAATCATGGTGAGGATCTACAGAAAGCAGTTTGCTTTCAAAATATATTATGTACGTGCATGAACGTATGTATGTAAACGGAGGGGAACTTTTATTTATTTAGTTTATGTATGTATGTATGTATGTATGTATGTATGTATGTGGGCACATGCTCTCATGAGAGGGAAAGTGAGAAAGCACTCCCCATGGGGAATGATTTCACAGCAATCTCTTCTCCTCCATTCCTCCTTTTGGAATTTTGGACATGCATGCACAAATGCTAGCATGTTTTTCAGGCTGCCAAGACTGGAACTCAAACCACACAGTCAGCCATGTAAGATCCACCTGCCCTAACCACCACAGGTTGTTCCAGGAAGGACACCTTAAAGAGTTCAAAGATTGTGTCCAAAGTATGCACTTTAAAGTTAGAAATAATGCATGTGGGAAGCCAAGTTGGTAAATGAGAAATCTGGAAAAGTAGGGATATTATGACACTACATACACATACATGTAAAGAATAGGGTAGGAGACAATTGGGACAAATATAAAAATATTTCCCCTTAAATCATGATGTCTATTTATTTGATTTTAAGTGTCAATAGTTCATGAGAGATGGGACTTCTGAATTCTCCCAATCACTGCATTTGGCAGTATGGCAGATGCGTAGAAGAAACAGTAGATACTCTCTCCCTGACTCTTCTCTACTTCTTCTATGGAAGAAAATCTATGAATGTGTGCTGGGCCAGTGTCATGGCAGAACAAAGATGATATTCCCCAGCTGACTCTACAGTGAGGCTTTCCTGAGTAAACAGTCATGACTTTTCTTTAATTATGAAAGAGGAAAACAAGTAACTAAGCAAGCAACCAACCAACCAACTTCATAAAAAT
Organism: Tupaia tana; assembly: GCA_026018925.1. Taxonomy (NCBI): domain Eukaryota; kingdom Metazoa; phylum Chordata; class Mammalia; order Scandentia; family Tupaiidae; genus Tupaia; species Tupaia tana. The sequence continues at coordinate 24,866,909 of JAKSZU010000007.1, forward strand.
ATGTGATGTTTTATATCTCTTTAATTTTTATAACAACCTGAATAAAACCTATATTTTTATTTCTACCTTAGCATTGCGGAAATTGAGGACTAGAGAGACTCAATGCATCAATAGCTATCCAACTAGTAAAAAGAAACCACATTCTTTTTTTCTTTTAAGACTTATTTTATTTACCTTTATTTATTTATTTACTTATTTTAATTTGACCAGAGAGGGACAGAGAGCAAGGTGTGTGTGGGGGAGTGGGAGTGAGAAAGCAAGCTGCCAGGTCTTGGACTCCAACTGCAGTCAGCCATGTGGGAGTCCAGTGCCCTTAACTACCACATTACCTGCTGGTCTCAAGAAGGACCTCATTCCAAGTTAAATCTTTGATTCCAACTCTAGTGCTTTTTTTTTCTTCAGTCATAATTGGCATTATTGTTTCCCTCTTTGGCAATTGATACGTGTTGATGGAATTACTGATTCAGAGCATTGAGCTCCAAGCACACGAATGCTCCATCACTCTACCTAATTAGTTGAACAGATTTATCCAAGTAATTCTATTTTGCTGTCGTGCTGTTAATGATATTGAACAATTCATTATGAGATACTGGAATGTATCTCACTGACAGTAATAATAGACTTATCCCACTGACCCTCAGGGAAGGATGGTAAAGCACTGGAGGTCCATATTTAGCTATGGAACCACTTGTTTTTAGAGAAAACACTTTCACTTACAAGTTATTATACACATCATTACTACACAAGTCAATATATTTTAAGAATCTAATGTAAATAATACATACTCCCTCCATATTAGGGGCAATTCTGGAGAGCTCAGATTGCAGGGGTGGGCTTCAGTTGAGGAGAAATAAAACACATATGAAATGTGTAAGAAGTTCTAATATGTGTGAGCATGTATATGTGTTTCATGAAAATGAAAGAAAGGAGGAGAGATGACTTAGAAAAGAAAGTAGTCACCAAGGAGGACACATGGACTGAATAATTGGTCCCTGGAAAACCTTTATTCTTCTGGATTTTGTCTATAAGAATACATTATCTTTATTATCACAAGGTTTCAAAAGGCTGGTTAAAACTTACATTAACTTTAAACTTGTAGAGTTGTAGTGAAAGACAAAGGGAAAAAAATTAAAATCCCTGAAGAATTTGTCTGTTGCTAAATGTCTATGAGAAATGACAAGCTTTAGAAAAATTACTCTAGAGCTTCAGAGGGATTCACTCTATTTGCTAGACACTTTTCAAAGCTGTGCCTGACTTTCACAAGATACCAGGTAAAGGTACAATAACCTGACATAGCACAGCACAGTGGGTAAGAAGTGCTTTGAGTCAGGCAGTTTGAGTCCTGCTTCTATTACTTATTTGTTAAGAGGTTTGGCACAAATCACTTAAGTCTTCTTAGCCTCAGTTTAACTTTACATAATTGGCATTAAGTCATTGGTAAAATGGCATCAATCAGAGCATCCTCCTCTTAGGATTACTATGAGGATCCAGTGAGGTAGTTCATAGACAATACATAGAGCTTGACATATAGTAAATGCTCAGTAAATGTTATTACCATTATTATGAGCCATGTAAGCCTTTTACTGTTATAATGTACATATTAAGTGAGGTTCCTAGGTGTGTATCACACTACAGCATAAGCAATGATGTCTGCTTGTTTAATTGAACACTAGTGCCATGGAGGGTATTTCCCCATATTTTCTCCTCGAGGTCTAATAATAAAATGTAGCTCAGGATCAGCCCATGAATGGTGGTTAAGGTGGCTAGATCCCACATGGCTGACTGTGTGATCCCAGTCCTGAACCTGGCTGCTTGAGAAACATGAAAAAAATCCCAAATCCCCAAAATAGGAAGAAATAGAGGAGAAGGGATGTGACTTTTCCCTATGGGGATTCTCTCTCTGCCCCCCACCCTGTCTCTCTTTACCAAGTACACACCCTCTAGCAGATTAAGAAAAACACATATTGGGTTGTTGGAAAAGTCATGACATATTTTTCTATTTCCCTATGCAAAACTGTGTCATGAGTTTTCTGATGAGCCAATGTGCATTTATGTGTGTATGTGTGTGTGTGTGTGTGTGTGTATTTCACAGAAAATAATAGTCTTCACGTGAAAATAAAATTTGGGGTGAGTGGGTGGTGAGGTAGCAATGATGCAATGTCCTACAAAGTTGATCCACAGGAGAAGCGTTTGCTTTAAGAGACCTCCCTAAACACACTGAATACAGATATACCTATGATCTGGAATTGACTGAAGCCAAGAGTAAACTGCAGTGTCCAGACCCTGATGGAATTGCATGCCCTTCTGTTTTCTTTTATTTTTCCTCTCCCTTTCTCTCTTGCTCATAAAAGAGAGAAACAAAAAAACACTGAAAAAATATTTCAGGCCCACCTGTAGTGGCATACAAGTAGCAGCACCACTTGGGAGGCTAGAAGCCACGTGGAAGACCCATGTTTAGTTCTTTGGCCAACCTAAACATTCCTGGCATTGTTGTGTGCACCTGTAATTGGTAGCTCACTGGGAGGCTGGGGCAGGAGCATCATGAGGCAGTAAGACCCAGTCAAGAGAATCTCTTTTCTACTTCTTTTCTCTGTTTCTCTCTGCCCCCCTTACTCCCTTTCATAAAGAACAAAAAGAAGCTTCAGCTTCAAATATTTATGATGATAGCCTAATCAGAAAGAAAAAACCTTAAAACAGATTTCGTTTCCTGAAGATACATATACTTGTTTCAAAAATAATTCAATTTTTCACTGTCTGGACAGGATCTGTTTTCTCCTCCCATGCTTCTTATGAAGGCCCGGAGTGCTTGTTATGCTCATTCAACAGACTGAGGAAATCAGGACACAAAGTAAGTAACGACCAACAATGGAATAATCACGACAATGTGTGCATGTGCATTCTGTAACTTCTAAGTGCTTCTCCTGCCATTCAGACAAGTAATGTACCAACTGAAGAAATGGGTGCTTCCACCATCCCACTGCCTAGAGATGCAAATGATGCAAATGTTCCTTGCTTTTTGCCAAATATTTAAAAAAATATATTTCCTTCGACACTATAGTTACCCACACTTTGGATTTGTGATACAACAGAGAGACACACATTGCATACTTGTAGCCAACATAACAGCCCTTGGAGATTTCCAAGTTTAAATAATAAAACATGGTGGGGCTTGAGAAAAATTGTAAGGTAGCAGTTGAGAATAGAATCATTAATCATTAACATGAGATAATATATTAGAAAAAGACACCAATAGGAAAGGGTCAAGTATAAAAAGAAATTTGTCATCTTTCTGCCCCAATTCTATATCCTCTCTCTAGAGTTTCAACTAAGAGTTTTATAGTATTTCCTGATTTCAACTCAGAAATGACTAATTGGTGTGCACGCCTTGTGAATTAGATGACCATAAACATAAATCACTTACTTTTACTCTATGGGTATAATTCCTGGCTCTACATTTTTAAAAATTTGATTTCTTTGCTGTAAATATGCTCAGCTCTAAGCAAGGGGGAAAAAAGATCTCTCTGCAGTATTCATTGTATTCTGTCCAAATTTCTTTTTTGGATAAGATCTTGCCCTTTTGCAAAAAGATAGGTAACAATGGGACCAGCAGTTAGCGTAATGGCTATGTCACTGGACTCCCATGTAGTCGACCGCGGTTTGAGTCCCGGACGTGGTGGCTTAAAACTCACACCAGGCTCACACGCGTGAGTGCCCAAGATCCCAAGAGGAGAATGGAGGAGAAGGGATTGCAGCATGGCCATTCCCCCGTGGGGTGATTTCTCACTTTCTGTCTCTCTTGTCTCTGTCTGTCTGGCAAGCGCATGTGCCCTATAGCAAAAAACTCTCAAAAAAAAAAAAAAAAAAAAAGATAGGTAACAATGAATTAAATCAGATTCTGATTTGCGTCTTCTGGACATTAACATGAGAGATAGGGCTAACCAGCCAGAAGCACACCATTCCTCTGGAGAACTGAGGTAATATTAATTTTGACTACAAAGTTAGAATCATCTTGTTCATCTAATTTCACTACCAAAAATCTTCTCACATGATCATTCTCTCTCTAAAAAATTGCCTTTTGTATTTTCTTTCTATCTTAACTTTTCATTAAGAAAAATATTGCTCATGTTATTAAGTAGATGGTAACTGGTTCACAATGTTCTTTTTTTAAATATTTAAAAGGATATTGAGAACAAACATCATACATTAATATTCAGATTATGTTTTCTACTGATTTTCTATGGTTGTCATAACGCCACACACAAATTTAAAGGATGGAAATTGTTTTCCCACATTTTTTCAGGTTTTTAAGTTTTAAATGTTTCTTAGTTTTCTCTTTTTAATAATTTAATTCTTTTTATCTTTTTTTTCCATCAGTGAGAAGCAGAGAGAGAGTATGAGAGACAGAGAGACCATCTCCCAGCAGAATCTTGATATTGCACTCCACCCCCAGCTTCAGCTAGCCTTGGGTCACAGGCACATCATGCCCAACATACTTAGGGTGGTTTCTGGACCCAAACCTGGAACCTTCCCATATAGGTTGGCCTCACAGAGCATCATGCTTTACTACTGCATCACTATCTAACCTCTTTATTTTTAATTGACAAGTAATAACTGTGTATATTATAGGGTACGATGTAATTTTTTGAAGTTAATTTATTTTTTGAGAGAGAGAGATCACACCCTTGACAGGGTCTTCACACTGTGATCCTCCCCTGGGTTCCGCAGCCAGCTAATATCACAAGTACTCTACATGCCCAGAGAGATGAAGCAGACCCAGGTGGTGAACTGGAGACTTCCCTCAAGGTCTCCAGCATCACATAACTGTGCCCTTATGGTCTGTACTACTGAGGCTGGACCCATTGTAATGTGATCTATATATACACTATAGAAAGCTTTAATCAATGAATTAAGAGTTGATATATCCATCACCTCATCAATTTATAATTATTTATTATGGCAAGAATGTTAAAAATCTATCCTTTTAGTAACACTTAGTGTATAATACACTAACTGTGACTATCATGTAGTGCAATCTCTGTGTTATTTATTTATTTATTTAAATTTAATTTGCTATAGGGTGTGTGCACTCAGCAGAGACAGACAGGGGGAGAGAATGTAAGAAATCACCCCCATGGGGATGGCACCACACCTCTGTTCCTTCTCCTGATTCTCCTTGCAGGACATTGGACATGCATGAACATGCACCCAGAATATTTCCAAAGCCACTGGGGCTGAGACTCTAACTGTGCAGTCGGCCATGTGGGACCCAGTCACCTTACCCACCACTCCCCAGCTGACCCCTCTCACAGTTTTAAAGGCCTGAATTCTAAAATTTCATCAGGATCACACATGCCCTGGAGACTCTCCAGAAAATTCCTTCCTTGCCTCATCTAGCTTCAAGTGGCTAGTTTTCCTCACCATTGTATCACTTCAGTCTCCGCCTCTGTCTTCATATGGCCTTCTTTCCTGTTGTATCTCCCGCTGTGTGCATGCTAAAAGGACACACTCATTGAATTTAGAACCCACCTGATAATCTGTGATGACCTCCACTAAAGATCCTTAACTACACCTGCAAAGACTCTTTTTCCAACTAAGGGCAATTCTGCAGGTTCTAGAAGTTGGAACATTGACATATCTTCCTAAGGGCTCTGTTTAAACCACCACACCTATTATAGAAACAGCTCAGAAATCAGTACTTTTTGAAGTGTTACTCCTCTGCTCTTCTTTAAGAAGGCCATGCTGACTTCCACTGAAGTGCTCACAGAAAGAAATGACCCTTAGATCAAACATTCTGACTTCCCAGGAATACTCTGTGCTGTTGGCACAAAGAGTTAACTTCTCCTAATGAAAGAGATGATACAATGACATTTCTTTTTTTTTTTTTTTTTTGGAGAGGTTTTCGCTATAGGACGCGTGCACTCGCCAGAAAGACAGAGAGAGACAGAGAGAGATAGAAAGCGAGAAATCACCCCCCAGAAGGGATGGCCATGCCACAATCCCTTCTCCTCCATTCTCCTCTTGGGATCTTGGGCAGGCACGCACACGTGCCCGGTGTGAGTTTAAGCTGCCGGGTCCAGGACTTGAACCACAGTCGACTACGTGGGAGTCCAGCGACATAGCCATTACACTAACTGCTGGTCCCGATACAATGCCATTTAAGGGGGTAAAATCCTGCTTTACTGCGTTTTAGTTGTACTTATTTCCATAAATTAATATATAATGGAGCAGTAGGTATATACCTTTTGTTTTCAAAATAATTTATAACATAATCTGCTCTTTCTCTATATGACCACATTTTTTTTTCTTTTCTTATTCCAATGAGATTGAAAAGTGCCTAGTTTAGGGAAAGTCTATCGAATGATTAGAATTTGAGACAACATATAAATTTCCAAATATGGTAAAATGCTTTTATAAGACCTAGGCTGTATATAACCAGCACCCTCACCCAGATGATATGTTCATTTAAAAAATAAGTAAATAATTCCCATGACAGATATCATATTTGATTAACTGATGGATATGTTTCAGATAAGCATTGCTAGAAGTAATATATTTTATTCCATGGCTATCTTTAATTTGCTAAATTTATATGTACAAGTCTCATGACTACTATATATTTTATTTTCTACAATTGTATAATAAAGTGCTGATGATTAAAACTTATACAACTAAAATTATTACCAAATGAGGTTATTAGACATTAGATATAAAAAAGATTGATATGATTCAGAAAAAAATATGTTTTTACATTAAATTATTAACAAAAAATAAAACACACATGCACAATACTGGAAAATGAGAAAGTTCTTTGATGAGTTATCTATAAAGAGGATTTGTCTCCCTTTTAAGATGGATGTCTTAAATTTTGAACTATATAACTCTTATATCTTAACTATCTGTCTCACATTCTGCTCTTTCTTCATCATCATCACCCTCAAAACAACTAAATGCCCAGGCAGGACGAGTCCTAAGACTAGCGTTCAGACCATCCCAAGCTACAGGGATAAAGGAAGGAGTGTTATACTACCTAGGATTGATTAAATTATAATGTGTTGGGGCCAGCTGGAGGTGCAGTGGCGAAGGCAGCACTTTGGAAGTCAGACTCCTGGGAGAGTTACTGGTTCACATTTGGAGATGCCCCACGGGATTCTGGGAATGTGTGTGCCCAAGGTCCAGGCCATTGGAGCCGGGGTTGCATTGTGTCGTCAGGATCTTGTTGGGGTACTATGTATCTCTCTCTCCAGCCTTCCCTTCCTTTATCTGTGTCTGTCACTTACATAAATGAACTTAAAAAGTATAATCAGTTAATAACTTTTTCGTTTCCATGGCTTCATTTTTAGAATAGATATTAAAAGGAATGGAAGGGACCCTTACCAATAATCATTTACATCATTACGGAAATATGACTACTTTCCTTATCAACACAGCGTAGAAAGGCCTGTTCCAACTGTAGAGTAGTTGTATCTGCCCTTTTATTCTTGGATACCAATTTTCTCAGGACTTTGAAAGGTGAAAACCTTTTTTTTCTCAGAAAAATGAAAATGAGACAAAAAGAAAAGTCTGGGTTGTGGGTAAGTCTTACTGATTAGTCAAATGACTTGCACGTGAGTCCCCAGTATTTGTGACAGCATTGGTAACTCAACAAAATAATCACTGAATACACATGGTGGTCCTTTGGAATAACTTGAGCAGAAGCAAATTCCAGAATATCAAGGGTTATAATTTTAGGCACTCTCAAACTTGCACTCAAGTTATCTCTGTATTTATAACTCTTGGAACTACCTTATATGAACCTGCATTCATGGTTCAATTGTTTTGTTCAGTAAACCTTGACCCTCCTTTTTTTATTCTGACTATACAGTTTTGTTCATACCACTTCACATCGCTTCCCATGAGAATGAATCCTACTTGTTCTTCAAGTGAATATTTTCCAGCTAGCATTTCTACTAAAACTCTTCTAACAACCTTATATCTTATATTGAAGTACTCTTTTATTTTTAAGATTTTTTTTTTTTTTTTTTGCCATAGGACATATACGTTTGCTAGAGAGAGACAGAGAAAGAGACAGAGAAAAGGAAAGTGAACAAAATGACCCTCCAGAGGTAGATAACCACACTATATCCTCTCTCCTCTATTTTCCTCTAAGGATTTTTGGGCATACATGAACCATATCCAGCAGGATTTTCAAACTGCTGGATCTAGGACTCAAACTGTGGGTATGTGGGAGTCCACTGCCTTAACTACAATGCTACCTGATGACCTTGTGAAGTAACCTGTTAAAAAACAAGTGCAATTATTATTCTTATAAAAACCATGTGACCTCATGTATTCAAGATACATTTTCATATTTACTTATTATGCAAGACTTTGGAAGCCTGGACTAGAGCAGAGAATATTTTTTCCATTTTTAAGTATGCTCCACTATCCTCACTATGGTGTCTTGTTTAACAGTCATTCCATAAATAATTCAAGGACGGTAATAATTTTGGTAATAAATGATAAACCATTTTGTTTTTTAGTATATCACCTACCACAAAAATTTTTTTTTATAAGTAAGCAACTACCTACAATATGGAAAACTCATCCATTTGATGTTTTGACTAAAGCAAATTAAGTGGACAAGAACAATTGAAAGTGAAATTGTGACTCAGTTATACATTATATTATACTGAATTCATCTATTTCTGTAAAGTAAAACATTAAAAAATACTAAGCTGAATTAAAAAGTCATGATGAAATACTAAGACAATTTAAAAATATGTTTTTCTTTAGACTCATTCTAATCTATGTTTTACTCAAAAATTCAGTATACAGAAATTGGGCAATAGTATTAACATGAAGAAATAATAAGCAACATGGGTAAAAGGAATATGAAATATGAGATAAAATTCTATTCTGGAGTTCACATATTAAAAGTGCAGGAGTGGGACCGGCAGATGGCATAATGGTTACATTGCTGGACTCCCATGTAGTCAACTGCAGTTTGAGTCCTGGACCCAGCAGCTTAAAACTCACACCAGGTGCATGTGCATGTGAGTATTCTCAAAATTCTGAGAGGAGAATGGAGAAAAAGGGATTGTGGTGTGGCTATCCTCCTCTCCCTGGGTGTGTGTGTGTGATTTCTTGCTTTCTGTCTCTTTGTCTCTCTGGCAAATGCACTCACCCTACAGAAAAAAAAAAAAAAAAAGGTACAGGAATAAAATTGCATTATCAGAAGTTACTGATGTTAACTTGAAAATATGCAGAGATTCCCTTTGTAAATAATAAAATTACAGAATAATAACTACAAGGTTAACTGATTTTCTTCTAAAGTGGCTTATGCAGCATATAACATATGAATTTTCAATGATCCTCTAGTCTGAAACCCAGCTGGAGTTTGTGTTCACTATTGCAGCACTGTACATAAATGTTCTGAATAAGAAATTCAGGGATAAAAAGAGAGTAAATGTACCCTTCCTTTTTGTTTTCTTAACCTTTAAATGATATTTCAATGGAGTCACTGTGATCAGGGTTTACAAACTTCAGGTCAAAAATTATCCTCCATAATTCATCTTAAATCCTGCTTCAAAAAACTGGAAAGCAGAATTTTGTTAACCATCATCTATAATGTACTTCATTTCAAAATACTAAAATGTTCCCTACATGGTACTTACTCATTTTTTATTCACATATGTCAATTATCCTTGAGGCTGCTAAAGTGCATTGATTTTTCAGATTTAAAATGTTTGCATGTCATAAACTCAGAACTTCTATATTCCATGCATGAAGAAATGTTTTTGATGGGGGGTGATGCTGAGCTTAACACTGTAATTTACATTGCATTCACTGAACTTAGAATGCACTCTGGGAGTTATAAAGGTTCATTTCTCCACAGGCTAAAAGAACTACTTCTAAGAGCACTCAAGTTAAATTTACTGTCTAAAAATACAATATGACAGTTAGGATTCATTCTTGATGAGATTTGTGACAGAAATCAGGAAATAGATATAATGCAGTTTGGCATCTTTGGTCCCTTGAAAAGGTGAAAGTTTTGGCATACTGAAATAATAAAATGATTGTTTAATTGCTTATTAAGGGACTCTTACTTCTGGTCAAGATGGATTAATAGTGACTGGATTTACGCTCTTGCCAGGATCAACATAAAAATACTAGACAAAATATGTAAAATAAGAGTTTTCAGGCACTGCATATAAGATAGATCACTCAGTGACCTTCGAGAAAAGAGAAACAAAATGAGCATTTTGATTTCTTCAGCTTATTGCCTGAAGAACTTCCAGTCTGCAGTCAAGAAAGAGAAACAGAAGGGCCCAGTGGTCTCCCTGAATAGAGAACACAGAGTTGGAAGTCTAAAGTATAGACAGAAGTCTGAGTGTTCTTTCCTATTTTTCCAAAGTCCTTTCCAGAAGGACTAGGAGAACTCATGCCCACAGATGTTGACAGGCCATTTTGGCCCATTAGTAACAGGATTCTTCCTATATCCTGCCCTGGCCTAGTATTGGAGTATCATTGTGATGTATAGTAAGACTCCTTATTACTGTTAAAATACATTCCTTTCTAATCTCAGCAACCTTCATTTTCCAATAAACACTCTGAAAGCTGTAAAACTCACCTATAACCTACAAGCCCCCAATTCCACGTCCTGCTTTTTTGGGCCAGACCAATTGAAAAACTTTTCACTAAATTCCAAACTCTCTCTCTCACTCTCAAAATCAAATAAAAGGAACTCCTGTAACTGATTACCCTGAGAGAAAGGCATATTTTGCCTCTTTTCCGGGCTTGGGTCACTCATATTCTGCTTGGAAATAAACCACATTAATTACTAATTATTAATTTTTTAGAGTTGGTTATTTTCCGTAGACAAAGGTAACCAAAACAGCTGGTATTTGTGGGGAGGAGTACAGTAGAGGACAGAAACGCACAAGAGAACTCTGGGGAGCCTCTCTCTCTTGAATCTTTGTCTACTTTGTCTAAGTACTTGTCACTGTATATGCATGAGGAAAGTTTCCAAGGTGAGGGAAAGAACACGCAAGAGTGACAAAGAAAAAAGTCTTTTGGCTTACTCTGGACCAGGAAAAACTGGCTTTCCACCAGCCAAATTGAAAACCATGAAATTCTTGGAAATTTGAATAGAGTACTCAGAAGCTATTGTCTCAATAATGGGGCAAATTAGCTTTATGCTATGTGATAGTTCCAGAACACTGGCACTATCTAGCAGATTACAAGCAAGCCTCAATGAACCTAACTGCATCCTGGAACAAAACTAGAGGTCATATTTAAAAACTCATAAATATCTAGCATCCAACAAGATAAAGAATATCGTATTTAAAAAGCTATAAAGGTTGGCAGACATGCAAAAAAAAATAAATAAAACTCCCCAAAATAAAGCCCATAATGAGGGAACAATTAATAAATAGAAACAAGTCTAGAAATAACACAGACAAGATTATTTGTATATAAGAACATTAAAAGTATCATTGTAACTATATCTCATATATTCAAGAAGGAAGAAGAAAGATCAAGCATGTTAACTAGAATTGAAATATATAGAAAATATCCTAAACAACATCCACAGATAAAACCTACAATGTGCACTAAAAAGCCATACTGGATGAAATTAGGATCAAATTTTTGTCTTCATTCTGTCAATGAAGACAAAAATTAGTGACTTTAATAAAGACAAAGTAATAGAAACTATCTCAAATAAAACACAATAGAAAAAAGCAAAAAAAAAAATTAAACAAAGAATTAGTAAGCTGTGGTACAACCTAAAGCATTGTAACATCTGTATAACTGGATTTTCTAGTTGAGAGTAGTGAGAGAAGGAGAAAAAAATATATTAAAAAAAATTGATTAAATTTGTCCAAGTTTAAGGAAGCCTATAAATCCACTGACTCAAGAATCTCAACAAATCCCAAGCAGAAGAAACATAAAAAAACACCAAGACTTTAAAATAAAATTTTATAAAATCAATGGCAAAAAAATCTTCAAAGCAGTGTAGAAAAAAATATGCAGAGTCATAAAAAATTATTATAGTAGTCCTATTCGAAACAAGTCAATATAAAATAGAGCAGAAGCCTTTTTTTTTCCCCATAGGGCATGTGTGTTCACTGGCAAGAGACAGTGAGAGAAAAAGTGAGAAATCACCCCTCCAAGAGGGATGGTCAAGCCACAGTCCCTTCTCCTCCATTCTTCTCCTTGGATTTTGGGCATGCATGCAAATCTCCCCACTTGATTTCCAAGCCTCCAGGCCTGGGACTTGGCCATGTAGGAGGCCAGTGCCTTACCCCCCCACACCACCTGTGGCTCTGTAAGATATTCTTAAAAATACTGAAAGAAAGAAAATAATCAACCTAGAGCTGTATGTCCAGTGATAATTATGAAAAAGAAAGGCAAATTTAATTTTTTCATACATACAAAGATGCAACATTAATTGTAAATATGTTATAAGAAATTTCAGGAAGTAAATATATTACAAGTCCTTCAGAAAGAAAAATAATACTAGTTGAAAATCTGAATACAAAGGAATAAAGAACACCAAAATCAATAACTGTGTAGTCAGATACAAAAGTATTATTATTTTTCAAATTTTAAAGAATTTAGACTGGTTAAGAAAAAAATATATATATACATTATTTTTGCGAGAGATTATTGCTATACACATGTAAGGTATGTGTGCTCGCCAAAGAGACAGAGGAAGACAGAGAGACAGAAAGTCAGAAATCACCTTCCAGTAGGGATGGCCATTTCTCAATCCCTTCTCCTCCATTCTCCTCTTGGGATATTGGGCACACATGCACACATGCCTGGCATGAGTTTTAAGCTGCCAGGTCCGGGACTCGAACCGTGGTCAACCATGTAGGAGTCCAGTGACATTACCATTATGCCATCTGCTGGTCCCAAGAAAAAGAATATATTTTGAAGTGATATATTTCCTGATAATTCATGTTTAGTTCAAGATACATATTACAAATTCTAAAATAACTACTAAAGAAGCAAAACAATTATAAAAGATGTAGATAAAAGACTAAAAATTTTTCAATCTAATAGCAAAGGCAAGGAAAACATTTACAAAGAAACGATGCAATAATTGGTACAATAGGTAAAAGCAAGATGGTAGATATAAACTAAAGCATATCTATATTCACATTAAATGTAAATGTTCTGAACATTCCAATTAAAAGTCAGAAATTGTCATGCTGAATAAAAACAAGATCAGCTATATGTTGCCTGCAGAAAATCTACTTAACATATAATGACACATATAATTTATTTTTAACTGCCAGAAAGATGTGCATTCACACAAAAGAGAGAAATGAAGAGAGAGGGGAGTAAGCATACTCCCCATGTGATATGGTCATGCCACAACTTCTTCTCCCTCATTTCTCAATCCTGTTGGAATTTTGGGCACGCACATACATGCACCAGGCAGGTTTTCAAGCTACCAGGGCCAAAATTTGAACCATTGTTAGCCTTGTGAGATCTAGTATCTTTAATCACTAGACTATGTGACCAGTCCTATAATATGTATAGTTTAATAGTAAAATAATTGAAAAACATGTATCATGCTAACACACACACACACACACACACACATACACGTGATAAACTTTGGAGTAGACATACCAATATCAGACACAGATTTCAGAGAAAATATTATCATCACAAATAAAGGGGGATAATTCAAAAATAATAAAGTTGTTAATTCTTCAAGAGAACATAACAATCCTAAAAAAAAAAAAATATGTACCTGAAAAAGATAGTCAAAATACGTGGGGAAGAATTAAAAGGAACAACACGCAAATTCACAGCATAATTGCTTAGTAAGGTAAAATGCCCAATATTATTATTATTTTTTTTTAATCTTTTCTTATCAAGCAACCTAGAACCCAGCTCATGGAATAAAAACGTTCATACTTCTGTGGCTGATACCTGAATCAATGACTTGTATTTGATCATTAATTTTAGAGCTGTGTTGTACCTCACTGTATGGTAGTGTTTTATTGGTGAGTTAAAAGGATTTAATTTTGTCAGATTACCTTGTTTTTCCAGAAGGACTTGGAACTTGTCTAAAGTAGTGTGTTCTAGCTGCAAATGCTAATCAGGTTTAGAGTTGGTCTCAGGCTACTTTCTCCATACAAAAAAGCCAGATCTTTATTATTCACTGAAACATTTACATGACTGTGCTAACGTAACATTTGCCTTCTCTTATTTTAAACATTAGCTTTGATTTTTTTAATTTATTTTTTTTCTTTCTCTGTCTTTCCTGATTTGTAGAATTGGAATATCTGACATAATGGAGAGAATGAAGGAACAGATTGCTATTTGTAAAGTGCTGGGTTGAAATGCACTCAAGTAGCTGTCTGTAAACACTAAATGTCATAGAGAATTAAGATTAAGATCTGGATTGATATGACCCGAACAGAACATTTTACCAAAAGCTACAGAACAGAGAAGAAAAGGTACTGTTTCAATGCTTGGATTTAGTGTTAGTAGGATGAATGACCCATATAAGCCTTTATTTTATTAGTTCAATTATACAAATGACAACTCCAGTTATAAAATACAAGACAAAATGTGAAGGGGTCATACAAAAAAGAGAATAATGAGGGGTGGTTTGGAGATTTCTAGTGAAATAGATAGATAGATATAGATTTTAGTCCAATGAGAGGATCTTTTCTCCTCTTGTTCAATAATCGTCTTTTGTAATGGATTCTTCCAAATAGCCTTAGAAAATTCACCAGGTGTAAGACAATGCATCTGCTTTGGACCTCTGGGAGTAGAAAGTGAGAAAAGAGTTACAAATAGAACGGTATGTATTATTAATGAATCACCCTGCGGCTGTCCTCAAAGACTGCTTGAAAATGCCTATAGGTTTAGAAGACACTAACCTCAAAAAAAAATCATACAAGATAAAATCCATTTTTCCTGATGCATTCTGAGTAATGATTTCATGGAGTGACCTTTTCTTATCCCTTCTCCCTCCTCTTTGGGCAGCCAGTGCTCATGGAGAATGACTCCAACTCTCACACTCAGGATTTTCTAATCGGCATTTTATTATTGTTAAAACCCGGAGTTTATATTTTTGTCATTTATATTGAACTGAATGTCCGTGCTGTTTAGATTTTTGATTCATATTAATTTTAGTAAGCGGACATGTTTTATATCATTTATATAATTTAATGCATTTAATAAATGACCTAGGTCTAAAAATCTGGAATCCCTAACTATTTTTGAGATTGTATTTGACACTGTCCACTTTTAAATAGACACACTAGAACACTAAAAATCTCAAGGTTTATTTTAAAAACATAGGCAATTCAAAGTCTATGGGACTACATTATTTATGTTTGTTGATTTGCTGATGAATAAAATAACAAGAACAATATTTACATGTGCATTATACTGTTAACTTAAAAAATTATAAATTGCTTTACTTTTACTGTATCAATTGAACCTCATAAAATGCTTGTAAAGTGGACATTCTCTCATATTTTACAGATAAGAAAACAGGCTCAGAGAGTTATAGTGTGACAACGAAAAGGCTACAGTTCCACGTATAAAAGATAACCCATTGTTTGAGACAGATATCTGACATAATGGAGAGGAAAAAGAGACAGAATCAAATCCTTATTTGACATCATTGGATTGTGACTAAATGTAATCATAAATGGAACACCATTTTCTTAATCTTTTCTTTCTTCCTTCCTATCTTCCTTCCTTGCTCCCTCCCTCCCCTCCCCTCCCTTCCCCTCTCTTCCCCTCCCCTCTCTCCTCTCTTCTCTTTTCTTTCATTGCTAGGGAGGCAAGTGTGTGTAACAGGGAGAGAGAGAAGCACCCCCTAAGACAGAGGTGTAGAATTGTATGCCACAATTCTTTTTGTTTTATTCTGCCTTCCTATCATGATTTTGAACAAGTACACACATGTGTCTGGCATGTTTTTGAAGCCACTGGAGACAGGATTCAAACCATGATCAGCCATGTGGGATCCAGCTCCCTTAACAGCTGTGCCATGGGCTGGCCCTCTCATTCTTCCTTATTTACTAAACTATTTTCAATCAGTGTAAAAAAAACAAAATTGATACTAGATAGAAATAAATAATACATTTCTCCAAAGTGTCTAATATGTTTAATTAGGTACAAATTTTATATTATTTCAAAGATCACAACTGTAAGGCCAGAGTTCAAATCACTTTCCCAAGATTAAATATTAAGTAATGAAGAAATATATGGATTTGTACCGAAATTCAGAATTCTAGTCAATTTCACTTTTATTTACTTTTTTATATGCTTAGACTATGTTTGTTAATTACTAGTCTATTAAAATCTTAATAGGGGGAATTGGGGCATGTACACACATGCGTCCAGTATGAATTTCAAGCCTCCAGGTTCAAGACTTGAACCACGGTCGACTACGTGGGAGTCCAGCACCTTAACAACTATGCTACCTGCTGGCCCCAATGTCCACTTTAACACTTAAAATTAAAAATATCTTTTTGTACTGTGGCTAAACTTTTCAAGGGAAGAGAAAGATTTTAGTAAAAATCCCAAAAGTTTTTTATTATACACACATTCTTTCCTTTAGTAATGCTACATTCTAAGAACATTAGATTCCTGCATATGTCTGTTAATACGTATCAGCAGAAGTGAAAGATTATAATTCCATCTGATTAAGATGTTACAGTTTTATATAGGCTGATTAGAACTTTACAAAAATAAATCATTACAGGAATATTTTCCACGTTTATTTCATCTTAGTTGAAAAAGCAATGGCTGCATCTGAGTCAGTTGATGCACGTCATTTTTGTTCTTCTTCAGTTTGTAAATATGACATCATTTTTTATTGTTTCCATTCTATGAGGGCTTTAATATTACATATTTAAAAAATTAGGGGCCAGATGGTAACCCAGAAGTAAAATGCAATGCGCTACAAGGCAGACTCACTTGGGAAGGTTATTGGTTCATGTCCAGAGACCTCCTTCCATTTGCTGGGCACATGTGGGGCTGTGACTGAGGCTGGCTGAGTCTGGGGGGGTAGATTATGCCATCAGATTCTGTTAAGAGTGTTGTATTCCTGTCTCTAACTCACAGAATACATAAGCTTAGTTAAATATCTAACACAAATATAATTTTCTTTCTTCTTTTGATTACTATATTTTGGTCAGAAGTCCACCTTCACTCAGAAGTATGCTTCAGAATTTTACTTTTAAAATCAAATAATACATTTCAGATTCACTGTTGGTTCTTATGGTGTATTTTGTTAGCATGAATAAATGCTATGGCATCAAATGTATTTCAAAAGGTAAGTACACGGGCCAGGAAGAGACCTTATTTTTATCAAGACTGTTAACAATAGCAGCTGGCCAAACATATATAAATAAGACTCTGAGTTTCTAGTTCTCCAATAATGTGTGAGCTCCCTTTAGCTCATGCTTCCCACTAACTCCAAAAAATCTCTAAATAAAAACAAATGAAATTCTCAAGTCAAAAATCTCAGCTACATGAGTTCTGAGGCTTTTATAGTAGTAGGCAGACTTTGGAATTAAGTAATAACCTGGAGAAGTTACCAGGATGGGTAAGAGTTTCCCATTTATTTTATTTTATTTACTTTTTTTTACTCTCTGTTTCGTTTTGTATTTTGCTCCAAGGCAAAGCTGCAGTGTGAAAAGCACCTAAGCATAGGCAGTTAATACTCTGGTAGAAACTCTTCCATGTTTTGGGACAGCGGAAGCAATGAAAGGTGTTAGGGGTGAGGGAGGAGTTAGTGTACAAAAACCACATAGGAACGAGATCTGGAGAGAGGAATGCCCAATTGTGAGGAAGAACCTGTATAAGGCTCAGTCTAATCACTAACTCAAAACAGCATAACAAAAGCTTCAGAAACCCAACTGAGATATTTTAAATGATGTCCAGAGAAACAAGACAGATCTTACAGTCTAAATCAATTGATTTCCTGCTAAAAGCAATACATCAAACATTTCAAGAACTGTAACAGAACCCAGAGTCTAACATCCACCAGCCTAAAAATTGAACTTAAAAAGTAATATGCCATATAAAAATCCAAGCCAATGTTAACCATTAGGTGTTTGGGAAAGTCATGACGTGTTTTTCTATTCAAAAATGTGTCATGACTTTCCTGATGATCCAACGTTTTGAAGGGAAATGATAATCAACAGATGTCAATCGCAAATGAGCCAGATGTTGAAATTGTCAGACAAAGATTCTAAAACAGGTCCTGCTAATTGTGCTCTGAGAGGTAACATACACTTAAAAAAACAAACAAAAGAGAAAGTCTCCATCGATTCGTGACAAATACAGAAAAAAATGAGAAATGTAAAGCAGAAAAAAAGGGCACTTCTATAAATATATATGTATAAAGGGCTTGCTCCTTAGCACAGTAATTAAGTGCTGTGTGGAAGAAGCTGGATCCCATATGGCTAACCATAGTTTCAATCCCAGCCCCAGCAGCCTGATACACATAAAGGCACACGTGCCCAGGATTCGGACAGAATGGAGAAAAGAAGATTCCGTGTGACCAAGCCCCTTTGGGGGGCACTTTCTGTCTTTAACTCTCTCTGGTGTGCACTCAGGCCCTCAACTATTCTGTGTGTGTATATCCATAGGGGTTAATAATGAGTTGGAGAAGACAATAAAACTGATCAGTGAAAGCAATGATAGGACAATATAAATCATCCAATATCACAAAAAAAGATGAAAAAGACAAAAAAAAAAAAAAAAAAAAAAACAGAATAAAAAAATCCTACCAGACTCTTATGAGATCTGTGAGAAAAAAATACAAAGGTCCAAGCCACATGTAATTAGAGTCTCAGATAGAGTGAATGACTGGCAAAGAAAAAATACTTGAAGAAGTGATTACAAATTGGTAAAAGTGGCAAATTTACAGATTCAAAAAGCGTAACAAAAAACAAACAGGATTTATTCAAAGAATGTGATGCCTCTACATACTATGATCAAACTGCTGGAAACCAAACATTTTAAAGATATCTTAAAAGTGCCTAGCAAAAAGAAATATTACTATAGGAAACCAACATTTTCAATGACTGTTTGTTTCTCATGAGAAATCATAGAGTCCAGAATACAGAGAAACAGTAATTTAAAGTTGTCATAAAAATTTTATTGTCAATGCAGGACTTTATATTCAGTGAAAATATTATTCATGAATAAAAGTAGAACAAAGACATTTTCAAATGAAGCGAAACTAAGATAATTTGTGCCAACAGACAAAACGCATAGAAATGATAAAGAAAGATATTTAGTCTAAAGGATAATACTGGAGAGGAGCTACATCTTCAGGTATAAATGAAAAGCTTAAGAACTATTAAATATTTAGGTTGATATGAGAAAAGAAATATGTTTTTCCTCTTAGGATTAAAAAAATCTCTGATTACATAAAGCAAATAAAAACAAAAGCAAAAATAAATCTCTAATGGGATTCTCTATGTATGAACATAAAACACGCATAAAAATCACAGCATGAGGAACAGTGTGGATAATCCAGAGACCTATGTGGTTGCAAGTTTCTATATTTTACTTGATGTGCTATGATAGTAACCCTAAATAAACTGTGAAAGGTTAAATACGTATATGGTAGCCCCTAAAGCAATCATTAAGAGCAAAGATGAGTATACTAGATTAAAGGCTTGTGGTTTTGCATAGATCATGAGCTAAGAATGATTTTTGCATATTTAAATGGTTGCCAAAATAAAAAGAAAGATAGTATTTTATAACATATAAAAACTACATAAAATTTATGTAGTTTTTTTAGTCCCCCACACAGTTTTATGAGAGCATAGCCATGTCCATCCCTTTTATTACTGTCTATAGCTGCTTTCATGCTATGATCACAGACTAGAGGAGTTGCGACAGAGACTATATAGCCTATGAAGGCTAAAATATGTATTCTCTTGTCCATTATAGAAAAAGTTAGCTGACCCTTAAAATACTATTTCTTAAGGCTACAGACAATTAAAATGAAAAACTAAAAAAATTCAAATAATTCAAAAGAAATCACTAAAGAATAAACTGGAAAATAAAAGAGTTGAAACAAACAAATTTTAGTAATTTACAGATGTATTGTAAAAACATTTAGAATACTTAGTAAATAAATTTAGTGAATGAAGGCATAGATCTAAAAAACACAAAGACCCTGATCTAACATAAATGATATTTATATAACTGATATTTGCATAACTCTATATCCAACAACTGCAGAGTACACATTATATTAAAATTTGCATAGTGCATTCAACAAAATTAAGAGTAGAACACGTCTCAGTAAGTTTAAAAATATTTAAAAAGTGTTTTTTACTTATAATAAAATAAAATCGAAAAATCAATAATAACAAGAAAACTAGAAAAACCTGAAAATTTGAAAGTTAAGCAACACTCTCATAATTAATTTACAGTACAAAAAGAAATCATGAGGAAAATTAGAAAATGTTTTTGAATTAAACGATAATGAAATACAACATTTTAAAGTTTGTGGGATAGCAGTAAGGTGGTACTTGAATGAATGCAAAAGCTTTTGACATTTATAGTATGAGGTTCCACCTTAAGAAATTATAAATAGAAAAGTATAGCTAAAATAAGTACAAGAAGAAAAGAATCAAGAGCAGAAATGAAATAAATAAAATAGACAATAGAGAAAATTAGTAACGTCAAGATCTTTGACAAGGTTAACAAAACTTATAAACTCTTCTTTAGACATCATAAAAATATGAAGGAACACAAATGACCAATAACAGAAATAAAAACAGTTATCACAACAACATTAAGAGAATATTCTGTGTCAACAAATGTGAGAAAATGAAGGTGACAGATTTTGTAAATAATTACCTTATAAACGTCAATACAAGAAGGTATGCAAAATATGAAAAGTCCTATATCTGTTAAAGCAATTAAACTCATCCTCAAGTCTTTCTGTAAAAGAATACTTTGGGTCCAAGTGTTTTCATTAGTGAATTCTATCGACTATTAAAGGAATAAATGACAAAAAATTTACACAAGCTTTTCCGTAATAGAAGAAGAACAAATACCATCCAACTTCCTTGTGAGGCTGGTTAAACTCAGTAATAAGGAACTGGATAAAGACTCATATTAAATAGTTGCAGACAAATATAATCTTGTAATACAGACAAATAATTTCTTAATGAACATTAAAGATCAAATTTACAATATAAGAAAGAATAATATTGGATTGTCATGTAGGATTTATAAAAACAATTCAAGTTGTTACCCTTTAAAAGTCAAACAATATAATTCACCTTATTTAAAAAAATGAAAAATAATAACATCACTTCAAGATATTAAAACATATTTTACAAAGTTCACTAAAGAGTTATGATAAAAACTCCCAGAAAGCTAAAAATAGTATCAAATTTTCTCAATCTTACAAATATAAAAAGAGCCCATAGCCAGTGGGCTATTTCATTGTAAAGACTGAATTTCTTTCCTGTTAAGATAGAAACACAGCAATGATGCCTATTTTCAGATTTTATTTGATATTTTACTGAAGATCCTAACCATTGCAAAAAGACAAGAGAAAGAAATAAAAGGTATGGAGATCAGGTATTAAGTCCCAAATTATTCCTATTTATATATGATATTCTTGTTTAGGTAGAAAATATTAAAGACTCTATAAAACTAATAGAATGAAAAGATAAATTTAAGACATGTTACAAGATTAACATTAAAAATCAGTTGTATTCATCTCTAGCAGTAGTAAATAGTTGGCAAATAAATTTTAAAATATTTGCACTTAAAATAGTTCCAAAAAACATGTTTTCAGTAATAAATCTAACAAAAACATTCAATACCTTTACATTAAAAACTATAAAATATTAAGAGAAATTTAAAAATAGTTTATTGTACATAAATAATACCTCAATAAAGAGGTAAAGATAGGTAAGTTTACTGAGATAAGTATATAAGTAGATAGATAGTGAGTTTTATAAAAAAATCATTTGGCTTCAAATTAATTTTACTAAGTCAAGTTTTGTGGATCTATAGCAAGCCTAGCAATCTCAGAATAAAAGGAGTAAAATTTCAGTTGATTAGTTATCAATATCTAATAGTACAAACATTGGAATGAAGCTCTATGCCTATACTAGACAGGCTGATTGTTTTATATTAGGCAATATTAGATATTACTTAAAATGTTCTTGTATTTATAGCTCTGAAGCAGTTCACACTGCATGCTGTCTACACAGTACATTATTTTTTTTTTTTTTTTAAGTTTTTTTTATTTTAATTTTTATTTTTTTCATTTTATTTTCTTCCATACATTCAATCACATTATTATTTGTCTTACAAAATGGATATTTCAACAGGGGAACGTTTCTCCCTAGTACTGTTGATAAAACTACAAAATATCTTCAACAGATAATTCCACACCTCTTTGTGCCATTAATGAGACGCGGGGGTATAGCTCAGTGATAGAGCATTTGACTGCATAGTACATTATTATGCCTGATAAAATGCTGTTTAGAAGTCCTGGTCTCTTATTGAAGAAAAGAGGAGGTTTAATGGTCAATTATAAAGGAAATAGTTTTTTTATTTTTTTTTTTTTTTTGAGAGTTTTTTCCTACCGGGCACGTGTGCTCACCAGAAAGACAGAGAGAGACAGAGAGATAGAAAGTGAGAAATCACCCCCCAGGGGGGATGGCCACGCTGTAATCCCTTCTCCTTCATTTTCCTCTCGGGATCTTGGGCATGCACGCACACATGCCCGGCGTGAGTTTAAGCCACCGGGTCCGGGACTTGAACTGTGGTAGACTACATGAGAGTTCAGTGACATAGCCATTACGCTAACTGCTGGTCCCTAAAGGAAATAGTTTTTTTTATAGTCTATAATATAACCATGATACTTGAAGTTACAACTGACCCTATACTTAAATGGACTATCACTTTTAAAAATTTATTTTTGCTGACTAGTTGTCATACAGTCCTTAAAACTTAACATTTCCTTTTATTTAATATATTTATAAGTATATATACATAATGACTGGTCAACTCTGTTTTAAAAGTTCAAAGACTTAAAAAATATATATTTATAAATACTTTTTCAAACAAGAAATGATAAAAACTGATGTGCCTATTTTAGTGTTCAATAGAATAAACAATAAGTGGTTTATTTGCAGAGAATGAATATCAAGTTGTATACACTCTTCATCTTTTAAAAATTTAGAGCTTTAGCTATGTTTCACACATACATTGGCTAAGTAGTGAAAATACATATTGAAAAAGATGACAGTTTATGTGACAACCATGAGAACACTTAACAACAACCTGATTATTTTATTTCATGGTTTGTGTTAAAATATAGAACTATGTTCCAATTGACAGATACACATATGTACATGTACACATATGTATATGTTCTCTCTTCAGATAAGTTTTAAAGTGCATTTTCATGATTAGCATCCATCAAGACAGGTCCGTATCTCATTCTAACTTTAACCATTGTCTTAGCGATTTAAAACAACATACAAAGAGATTTTTATTATTTTTTTCTTAAGTATTTGGGGAGATATGTCAATGTTAATCTCCCAAACTCTTGGGGAGTTTGCTTGTAATAAATAGCATCATTATCTTCATTATTAAAAGGACATGGTGAAATAACGCTGTTTTCCTTCATGACTTCTGAGTTTGCACCAAGTTCTCACTGCAAGGGAGCTTGCACACTACCAGGGCTACATTCTCTCACTGTCTCCTGAGTGGCGTGAAGATGAACTGTCAGTGACAGTGTATACTGAGAAATGGAGAAGTGAAAGTCCCCTAACATAGGTCTGATGGCCATAAAATGAGTTTAGTGATTGTCTTTACATTTTGGGACTGACTGAGAGAATAGGCTTTTCTTCCTTTCCTCCTTTTTTTTCTTCCTATTTGTTATAGGGCATGTGTGTTTGCCAGAGAGAGAGAGAGAGAGAGAGAGAGAGAGAGAGAGAGAGAGAGAATGGAAAGTAGGAAAGTACTCCCTAGGGGGAATGGCCATATGGCCATATCACAATTCCTTCTCTTTCATTCTTCACTCAGAATTTTAGGCTTGCACACCCATGTGCCCAGCATAGTTTTTAAGCCTTGGAGTCTGGGTCTTGATCTGTAGCGTTGGCCAGATGGAATTCAGCCATCTTTCTTTCTTCCTTCCTTTATTTAATTATTTATTATTTATTTTATTTTATTTCTCATTATTATTACTCTTTTTTTAAGAGAGATTTTTGCTATAGGACACATTCACTTGCCAGATAGATAGAGAGACAGAAAATAAGAAATCACCCTCCTGGGGGGATAGCCATACCACATTCCCTTCTCCTTCATTCTCCTCTAGGTATTTTAGGCATGCATATACACATGTCTCGCATGAGTTTGAAGTCACTGAGTCCAGGAATCAAATCATGGTCAACTATGTGGGAGTCCAGAGATATAACCATTATGCCATCTGCTTGTCCCGTATTATTATTACTATGTTTTAATTTTATCAGAGAGAAATAGAGAGAGGGAGAGAAGAAAAAAGAGAGAGACAGAGAGAGAGAAGGAAAGTGATAAGTAAGTGCCAGGTTCAGGACTCGAACTGCACCTAGCCATGTAGGAGTCCAGCACCTTAACCACCATGCCACCTGCAGGCCCTAGAATTCATCCATTTTAACCACAGCATTACTAGCTGGTCTGTAAATACTGTTTATAAATGACAATCTAAGTAAAATTGTGGAGATTTTCAGAAAGTGCTTCTTTTACTAGTGTTTGAAGCAATTACAGAAAGAATGGGTCAAAAAAATAAAGAGTGGGTCAGTGCAATTTTTCTTTTACACTGAGAAAATCTTTCTGTGCTATCACATTTTAGTTATTCAAATTCAAATCAAGCTTCTTATCACAAATGTTCTGTTTGTAAAGAAACTTCTGATAAGCTACACCCTCATCCTCACCCCTAAGCAGGTGCATTTCCAGGGGGTTATTGTACTTCACTGCAAATAATACTGTAATAAATCAACAGTTAGAATCAACTTTTTAAAAATGAGAATTACTTAATTTGTTGGTATCCTGACATGAGGAGAGTCTTCAAAAAGTTCATGGGAAATATGCATTTTGAGAAAACTATGCAAAGATTTCAAAAAGATTTTGCACCAAAATAAACCTGTACTTTGATTCCATTTTTTTCATTTCCTTTTGAAGTCTTCTCTTATTGCATATATTTATTTTTATCTATCATTATATGGTCTCATATGACACTATAGACCATCAGATATAATGTAAATATTAATTTTTTACACATATTAGACCTTTCTGAGTGGGCAAATTTTCAATAAATTCAGAAATATTATAATTATTCAGTTAAAAAATGGTTGAGTACCGGAAGAGAACTTGGGTTCTGGAGGGAGCAGACATACATGTAGGAGGAAATTTGATAAGCCCAATTTACTGATTTGACTGAAAATTCCTTTTCCATCCTACTAACTTACAGTCATAATGCTATAGCTCCAAAGTCTTATCTATGAATGGTATGGGGAAAGAAGGTACTGTAACTAGATAATTTAATTTTAGGGAAAAACCAAAAGAACATCTTTCTAGTGAGAACAATAAAGTTGAAACTGTGTGGACTGTCTTTTTTTTCTTTTCCTTGAGAGGTTTTGGCTGTAGGGTGTGTGTGTTCACCAGAAAGACAGAGAGAGACAGAGAGACAGAAAGCAAGAAACCACCCCCCAAGGGGGATGGCCACACTGCAACCCCTTCTCCATGCTCCTCTCGGGATCTTGGGCACACATGCACATGCACCCGGCGTGAGTTTAATCCACTGGATCCAGGATTTGAACCACAGTCTCCTATATGAGAGTCCAGCAACACAGCCATTACACCAACTGCTGGTCCCATGAACTTTCTTTTAATAAGTTCCCATTGACCACTGGACAAACAAAAATAATCCAATGCACTTTCTGTGACATGCAAGCAAGGCACACGCCACAGCACTCATCACTGTGGACATCTCTAGATCCAATTTCCCAAATCCAAAGTCCAGAGAGGACTTAATAGGTGCATGTGCAAAGCTGTTTTAAAAGTTAATATATACTACAAATTGAAATCACAATTCCAAAGAGCAATTTTCTAAGAAAGAAAATAATTCAAAACTAATCATTTATTTTGCTTACTAAAAATCATAGCTACTTACCCAATCTCTCTATGGAGTAATATCGCTGCTTACTGTCCACACGCACTGTCTCAGCATAAGGGCTCCCAACACCATAACCGATAATGTAACCTCGTACCACAATGTTTGGGTTCAGGGGAGGAGTCCAGCTCATGATGATGCAGTTGGTCTGGGGTCTCACATGAAGAGAACTTGGCTGATCAGGAACTTGAGACTCTAGGATCCAAAAAGAGGCATCAACAGCACATCTCATAACAGAATCTGTAATGTGGTCAACACTTCCCATTCAAGCAAGACTTAATATCATACTCAACCAATGCCCAAATTATTCATCACATATTTCCCAATTCCTCCTTATTTTTAAGCATGTGATACATTTTCCATGCTTGATTTGCCTTTCACAGAATATCTTAAGTGTAAGAAGAGGATACTGAATTCCTTCCATAGGCATTCTAAAATCATACCTCTCATTCTTGTTTCTTCCTCATTTGTGTGTACACACACACACACACACACACACACACACACACAAAATTCTTAGGTATCATTAGTAGAAGGTAGAATCAAAGCAGATGTAAGAATAATAAAACAGTAAATGAAATATCAAATACTGACTTACACAAGAATTATTTACTCTGATTTAACTAAAAGTAAAAATAAATATAGCTGTCGTTTCTTAAGAAATTGTCAGGAGGGAGAGTTGAAGGCCGTGATCTATTCAGCATGATTAGGATGGTAATTGACCCATAGTTTTATTGCATCTGTAAAAAATGCATTTATTATTAAAGGCAAGGAGACCAGGGCCTGGATTAAGGTTGCATGGGCCTTGGAGTTGTGCACATTTGAGTTAATATCACATTCTGTGATTTACCACCTGTGTGTCCTCATGAAATTTTTTAATTACTCTGAGTCTTCCTTCCAATTAAGTTGTCAATCCAAATGCTGATTGACTCAAAGCCTGAGTTCTGGAAGTAAGAAATAGCAGAGTTCAAATGTATACTGGCTACCCATTAGCTGTGAGGCCTTAAGACTTTACTAATCCTTTCTAAGCCATAGTTCCTTCCATTGTAGAATAAAAATAAAGTTAGTAATGATTTCACATCGTGTTGAGAAGATTTCGTGAGATAATACATAAAACCACTCTTGCTATGAATGGCACACAATTCTTAACTGATATTAACTACTAGGGAGAAAATGTATTGTATATACTACCCTGATATTCTTTTTACTTGAGAGAAATTTTCCTATAGAGCACATGAGAGACAAAGAGACAGAAAGCAAGAAATCACTCAAGGGGATGGCCATGTTGCAATCCCATGTGCTCCATTCTCCTCTTGGTATTTTGGGTATCCACACACACACTTTCAATACGAGTTTTTATTTTATTTATTTTTTTTCTTTCAGAGAGATTTTTGCTGTGGAGTGTATGTACTGGCCAGACAGACAGAAAGACAGAAAGCAAGAAATCACTCCCTGGGGGGATGGCCATGCTACAATCCCTTCTCTTCCATTCTCCTCTTGGGATTTTGGGCACGCATGCACATGCACTTGGTGTGAGTTTCAAGCCTCTGAGTCTGGGACTTGCACCATGGTCGGTCACGTGGGAGTCCAGTGACGTAAACATTTTGCCATCTGTTGATCCCTGGCTTTAGTTTTAAGTTGCTAGGTCTGAGACTCAAAGTGTGGTTGACTACATGGGAGTCCAGCGACAAAATCATTATGCCATCTGCCGGTCCCCATACATTTTTTTAAAGAGACCGTGCATTGAAATTAATAAATTGACTAGTAAATTGACATTTTGATTTTTATATCATGATTCTTTCCTATGATGTATATCTCCTAAAATAATGAATTATCAGAACACTGATTACTAGACAATTAATAAATTGTACCTACATAGTACCTACTATGAGGTAGGGGATTAGGCACCTATGATGTTCAGGGTATGGGCAGGGTTATTACGGTAGATATAAAACTTGCACTCCTGGAGTTTATAGTCTAATGGGAAACAATGGGGAAAAACAAAACAAGACAAAACATAAAAATAGCAAATATGGGCTAGCCACTGGCATGGTGGTTAAGGAAGTTGGATCCCATATGGCTGACTGCAAGATTCAAATCCCAGATCCAGAGGCTTGAAAACCACATTGGATGCATGTGCATGCATTCCCAAAATCCCAAAAGTGAAAATGAAGGAGAAGGGATTGTCGAGTGACATCCTCCATGAAGCGTGCTTTCTCACTTTCCCTCCATCTCTGTCTGTCTGTGGCAAGTGCATGTACACTTTAGTAACTTTTTAAAAAAGTTACAATAGGTTATTGTGAATACTTTAATAGGCAATATTTAATAGGCAAGACAGGCAAGGATAGCCTATTTTTCAAAATCAGGGAGGACTTGTGGGAAGAAGGGCACGGATGGGCATGTTCTTTCTTACACTTCTCTTCAACAGTCCACTGCATCCTTAACACACTTCCAAGCTATCAATATATACTCACAAACATTAGCATTTGAACCTTATTCAAATTATTACATTCACTACTCCATCCCAGCGGAAAAATCTCTGAAAGTAACATATGCCAAAATAAGTCAGAGAATTTGATTACCAAAGGTAAGATTACTCTTTCCTTTTTGAGGTAGTAACAGGAACTGATACATTATCCTATACCAATTTTATCAGTAATCAGCACACGCCCTGCTAGCGTAAGTGAGAGATGGAAGCATGTCTTTTATTAAAGGCACTACACCAATAGCTTTTCAAAAGATTCTGAAGCTGCTACAGCAACAGAATTTGCTGAAGATGTGTTTTCTTCTGAAGATGCCCTTTTTTGTGAGCAAAAAGGGACAAGCTATTATTTGTCTGTCCTAAAGAAGCCTGTGATATAATATGCAAAGGCATCATAAAAAAATTATGTCTCAAAATGTGGATATAAACCTTAACAGCAGAAACATAATGTTTGTGAACTATTTCCCACTATAAACCCTAAGTAAAAGTAATAAAAGAGATGAAAGGGATGGATTAATACCATTCAGCCCTATTGCCATAGTCTGACCAGTGTCCTTGAAATGTGATGGGCTGTACAATCAATTCTGTTTAACCCATTTTAAGCTTTTGCAATAACTATTGAAATAACAAGGTGATCTGCCTAATTCTATATTAAGAAAATAAATACTACAGTAGTATCTTTTTATCTGCATAGGATAACTTTCTAAGGCCCTTGGAGGATCCTGAAACTGAATAGTACCGATTCGTTTATCTCTCTTTCTTTCTTTTTGCTATACATACATACCTATGATAAAGTTTTAACTTATAAGTTAGGTACGGTGGGCCAGTGGGTAGCATGGTGGTTAAGGGTGCTGAACTCCCACATGGTTTATGGTTCGAGTCCGAACCCTGGTGGCTTGCTTTCTCATTTTCCCTCTCTCTCTTACTTTCTCTCTCACTCTGTCCCTCTCTGGTCAAATTAAAATAAATAAATAAATAAATAAAGTTACAGAAAATAATTCTTAAAATATAAAAATCAGGTACAGTAAGAAATCAATGACTGCATTATAACTATTAATAAAACAGATTAATTAGGAGTTGGAACATAGCACGTAATGCTTTGTGGGGCTGAGGCACATGGAAATGTCCCTAGTTCACATTCAGAGATTTTCTGGCACCTGCCACATGTGCACATGCTCATTATCTGGGCCTGTGCGAAGCTCAAGTGCACTGTACCTTGGAGACCCTGTTGGAGTGAATTTCTCTCTCTCTGACTAGTGCAAGAAAGAAATGAATAAACACATTTATTTATTTATTTGAGAGATTTTTGCTACAGTGCACATGTGCTTGCTGGAGAGACAGAGAGGCAGAAAGCAAGAAATCACCCCCTGGGAGAATGGCCATGCCTAACCCCTTCTCCTCCATTCTTCTCCCAGAGTTTTGGCCATGCACGCACGTGCACCTGCCATGAATTTTAAGTCTCTGGGTCTGAGACTTGAACCTCAGTTGACTATGTGGTGGTCCAGCAACATAACCATTATGCCTACTGCTGGTACCAGAAATGAATAAACTTTTAAAAAAGAACAATTTTAACAATACTCTGTACTAGAAGTAATATAAATGTGGCCTCTCTCTCTCTCCCTCAAAATATCTTATTATACCAAAGTCACCTATTTTTTGCCATAGGGTGGGCAACACTATGCCCCCTAAGTCACATACTTTTGGACTACAGTGGACTGCAGGTAGCTGAAATGGCAGAAGATAAAATCATGGAAATGGGGACTACTGCATTTAGACTCTTTGCATTTATGACTTTTTTAATAATAAGGGCCAGTTCATGGAGTGGTGGTTATAGCTCTGTATCTCACATGGCTAACACTCTGGTTTGAGTCCTGGACACTCTGGCTTGAAATACATGCAAGTCATGTGTGCGTCCATGCCCCCAGAATCCTGAGAGGAGAATGGAGAAGGTATTTCAGTATGGCCATCCAGTCTGGGAGGTGATTTTTCAGTTTACTTCTTTTTCTGTCTCTCTTCAGTAAGCTCTATGATTATTTAAAAAAAAGTCAAGACCAGCAGATGGTATAATGGTTATGTCACTGGACTCCCATGTAGCTGACTGTGGTTCATGGTTCAAGTCCTTGATCCTGTGGCTTAAAACTTACGCTAGGCGCATGTGCTTGCGGGCCCAAAATCCTGAGAGGAGAATGGAAGAGAAGGGATTGCAGCATGGCCATACTCCCTGGGGGATGATTTCTTACTTTCTGTCTCTCTGTCTCTCCAGAAAGTGCATGTGCCCAATAGCAAAAATCTCTCTAAAACATTTTTTTTTAATTTAAAACTTAAAATTATTTTTTTTAATTAAAAATTAAAAAAAAATTTAAAATATTTAAAAATAGATAAAAATATGATTTGAATGATAGTATTGAACACTTTGTACAATCAAAGAGAATACATCTATTTTAAATGTTTTCGGGCCAACTGTACAGGCACAGCAGTAACACGGCGCTCCACAAGGTTGAGGCCATGTGAGAAGATCCCAGAGTCACATTCTGAGATGTCCTTGTGCACGTTGGCATGTATGTGTGTTGGTGATCCTGGCTGGCTAAGGTTGGCAGTGGATCATGGCATGAAAACAAGTTTTAAAAAAGTTTTCAGAATAATAACAACTTACACATATTCCTATAAACCACGAAGTACTTCTGCGAGTTAGTTTGAGTGAGTACTCACAGAATGTTCTCTCTGGAGCTGTAAATACACCATGGTAGTGAGCACACTGACCAGCTCTTTATTGCCCCTTACCCTTCACTGCATAAAGATGGTTTCAATCTTAGATGCAAACCTCAAAATAGTTGTTAACATTATAGAACAATAAGGGTGTTAATATAAGAGAGTATATGCTGCCTCTTTATTTAAATATTTAATGAGTTCTTTTTTTTTTTTTTTTTTGAGAGAGAGATATTTTTGCTATAGAGCATGTGTCCTCACTGAAGAGATGGAGAGAGAGAGAGAGAGAGAGAGAGAGAGAGAGAGAGAAACAGACAGAGAGACAGAAAGTGAGAAATCACCCCACAGGGGGATGGCCACGCCACAAGGCCTTCTCCTCCATTCTGGATTTTGGGCATGCCTGCACATGTGCCTGCTGTGAGTTTCAAGCCTTCGGGGGGACGGGGAGGGGGGCGTCCGGGACTAGAACTGCAGTTAGCCATGTAGGAGTCCAACTATGCAACCATTATGCCAGCTGCTGGTCCCTTTCATGAGCCTTTAGACCACTTTAAGATGACAGGCCAGGACAGTACCTTCAGGGCAGTACTAGACCTCACCCATTCATATGTGGCCCCATTTTGGTGATAACTATGTCAGAAACTGTTTATAATCCAGAGGGGCCAATTCTGCCCACCCATTTGCTTCTTAATATAAAGACAGAAACAACACTTTTCCTTCTATACTACCTGAATGAGTTTTCTCTGACACCGATGACCTTACAGGTTACGAAAGTGGTTATTACTGGAATGAACTATAAAATATCAATTTAAAAAATCTGCCGTGGAAGGTATGCGACATGAATACTCCTTGTTTTGAGTCTGAGACTGAAATTTGCTGCTCAGAAATATATGAAAGATTTCACAAGTATCTAGTGATTGCATATATAAAGCACAGAGGAGTATTAGGGTAATTACTGAGATAATTTGAAACCAAAGAGCACATTTTGCCTGAAATATACCAATTAATGAGGTTTCAAATTTCTACTGGAGTCTCAGTGATCAAGATAACTAGGTCAACTGTCATTCGTGATTATACTATGGAATTATGGATCCTCTCTGTTTAGTTTGGTTGTAAAGAACATAAGCTATTCTTGAGTGATGATTACAGGTTTCCACTAATGAGTAATATTCACATGCAGGACACTAGGAGATTTATTACATTAGTCCCTGTGACATTTCAACATTTACTGTGTATGTCCTATATATAATCACAGTTCTAGGTACTGGAGCAATAGAGTTAGAGAAGGAAAGAAAAAAATATAAATAAATAAGGAAATCATCAGAGCCCAATGAATGCTGCACTGATGGGCTAATAACTGACTCATCCAGGAGGGTCTCCTTGTTAGAGTCTACAATGAATGGTCCGAAAGAGCCAGCCAAGGAAACGTCAGTGATGAAGTCAAATCCACAGAGATAGAAAGCGGAAGGGTGGCTGTCAGGTGCTGGGTGTGGAAGTGGGGACTAGATAGTTACGATTTATTGAGTGCAGAGTATACATTCTGTAGGAAGAAAGAATTCTGAAGATGAACGGTGGTCACAGTTATGTAAAAATGAGAGTATATGAAATGTCAGTGAATTGTATGCTCAAAATGACTAAGATGGTAAATTTGGTACTATTATTATTATATTATTTTATTTGCCAGAGGGGGCCATGTGCTCACCTGAAAGAGAGAGAGGGAGAAAGAGAGAAAGATAGCATCCCTCCCCCCCTGGGGAATGGTCATGCCACAATCTCTTCACCTCCATTTTCCCTCCATTCAGGATTTTGGGCATTCATGCACATGTGTCTGGTGTGTTTTTCAAGTCACTGGATCCAAGTTTTAGACCATGCAGTTGGCCATGTGGGATCCAGTCATCTTAACTACATTATGGGCAGACCTGTTATGTATATTTTAACAAAATCTTCTTTAAAATATCTTTTACTATAGGGCATGTGTCCTCCCCAGAGAGACAGAGAGAGAGGAAGCAAGAAATTACTCCCCAGGGGGATGGTCATGCTGCAATCCCTTCTCCATTCTCTTCTTGGGATTCTGGGCACACATGCGCACATTACATGTGTGCGCCCATTGTGATTTTTAAGCTGCTGGGTTCAGGACTTGAACCACGGTCAACTACGTGGGAGTCCAGCAATATAAACATTACACCATCTGATGGTCGCTTAACACCATTTTTAACAAATAAAAAATACAAAAAAGAAAAAGGAGGGTTTTGAGCCAGAGACCAGGCCACTTTAATCAAGTTAAGTCAAGGCAAGCAGGAAAGAGATTTTAATCTAAGTACAATGAGAAGGAGACTAAAGGTGGGTAACGGTAAAAAGTAATGTTCCGCAAGGTCGACCCCATGGGAGCGTCTGGGTTCATGTCCAGAGATCTCCTTGAATACACAGGGCAGGTGCTCTGATCTAAGAATGGCTTGGAGCTGAAAGATTGAAGTATGATCAAATTCATGTATTAAACCTATTTTTAATTTTTTTTTAATTTTACTTCTTTTTAATCTTGTTTCACCCTATTTTCTAGATGAAAAGACGTTTTGAGAGACGAGCATAGATAAAAACAGTGAGACCCTAAAAACAATTTTGTATTTGTCTGGGTGGCTTTTGTGGAGATGACATAAAGCAGAGTGTTCAGAACATTTAACATTTGAGATGCATCGTCGTCAACAGAGCTGTAGATTAGAGGTGAGTGGGTGAGAAAGAGGAGACTCAGTCATAACCCATGAGTTTTTGGCTTGGGCTACACGTACGTAATGTGCCGAGATGAGGAAAAATAAGAGTTTTCCTTGGGCCATTTTAAATTTGTCATGTCCGTTAGTCAAACCTGTGGAAATATCAGGGAACAATTTGGTGATAGGTCTGAGGTCTTGGTGATAAAATTATGTCAGGAAATGTAGCAATGGAAGCCACTAGCATAAGCATGGTATCTAACACAAATGTGTGTGAACTCAGATACAGAGTATGAGTATAAATAAATAAAATACATCTATGATTCTGTTGTTGCTCTGCTCAAAACTCTCCAAAGTGTTTCCATACCACATTATAAGACCAGGTTCTTTCCAATGGCCTACAGGCTCTACCAGGTCTATTCCTTTCCTTCTTACCTTCCTGGCTCATTCTATTGCTTTCTCCCTTGCTCCCTTGACACTCCAGCCATCCACTCCACACTGGATACTTTGCAGTTCTTCAAACACATCTAGCGCACTATGCCCTCGGGCACTGGCAGTTGCTGTGCTTTCTGCCTGGAAAGTATTCCTCTAGATTTGGCTTCCTCTCGTCTCTTTCAGGTTTTTGTTTTCATTTCCAACTGCAGCCTTCCCTGACTACCATATTTAACATTGTCATCTTCCTCTCCTTACTCTAAATCTCCTTTTTCTCCTGTAGGATTCATTTCAACTTATTGTGCTGCAGATTTAATTTGATTATTGTCTCTTTGATTATTGATTCTTTGTCTGCTCCATAAGTTCTCTAAGTCCAGTATTTAGAACAGCTCTTAGCATAAAATGCTTAAAAATGTGGGAATAAAGTCTATATTTCCTATAAAGTTAAATATAACTGTCATTACATATTATGGTTATTACATATAAAATCACCACATTTTGGTATAACTGTCTTAATAAAAATTTTGAGGAAAAAAAATGGAATAATATAGAAGTGAAACAGGGTGAAGACACAGTCAGTAAGATATTTTCCCTCCCAGTGGCCAGTAAGATTTGTCTCTGCTGGTTTTTGCTAATGAAAACCATCACTGTTGGGTACCAACTGCTGTGGATGGTATTGCCAAGTGCTGTCAGACAGTTGGCCCTTTTGACAAATAGGCACATATTTATTCTCCATTTAATGTGCTGCATTTGATGGGACATTTTGTTAGAGTTTTGTTCCCGTCCTTAATAGCCTATATTTTTGTACAACAAATTACATAAGACGGCTGATCCACTCATGCTCTGTCTTTCTAGCAGGTCTGACTCATGCTAAGGTGTCCATTTCTGTCAGCAGGGCCTGTTCTCACCAATGGACATCATTTCTCTTGGGCTGCTGTAAACTTCGAATATTATTTACTTGTTTATTGTAGGGGGATGCCCCTTCTGTTCACTATTAAACTCTATCTTGTATTCCTTTATCCTTTCATGCCTAGTATTTTTTCAGCATTAATTTTTCAATATATTTTAAAAATTGATGCAAAATTCACTAAGTGGGTTAGGGTTCTATGGGTTTGTTCAAAGATGTAAAGACATGTATCCATCATTCCCTTAATGATGCAGAACTCTTCTAGCACCCCCAAAAGTTCCTCATACTTGTGGTCAAGCCCTTTCTCAACCCCTCACTATTAATTTTAACAATGAACCCTAACTATTCTTTTCTCTATCAATAAATATCTATCTCTCTATCTATCTATCTATCTATCTATATATATGTTCTCCTGACTAATCTATACATTAATTTCAGACTTAAATATTTTTATTTTCCTTAGAGGTTTTTTTTTTTTTTTTTTTTTTTTTTTTTTTTTTTGCTTTAGGGCACATACACTTACTGGAGAGACAGAATGGAAGAAATAACCCCCCCAGTGGAACGGCCATGCCTCAATCCCTTCTCCTCCATTCTTTCCTCTTGTAACTTTGGGCATACACACAGATGCACCCAGCATGAGTTTTAAGCTGCTGGGTCCAGGAGTCAAACAGGAATCAACTATGTGGGAATCCAGTAACGTAACCATTATGCCATCTGCTGGTTCCCAGACTTAAAAAAAAATTTTTTTTTTGAGAGGCTTTTGCTATAGGGTGCATGTGCTCACCAGAGAGACAGAGAGACAGAAAGTGAGAAATCATCCTGCAGGGGGGATGACCTCACCGCAGTCCCTTCTTCTCCATTCTCCTCTCGGGATCTTGGGCATGCATGCACAGGATCAGTCTCAGTGAGCAAAATTCAAAGTACAAACTCATGCCTGGCATGAGTTTAAGCCACTTGGTCCAGGACTCGAACTGTGGTCAACTACATGGGAGTCCTATTTCTGTCTCTGTCTCTCTAGCGAGCACATGTGCCCTGTATCAAAAATCTTCCACATATATTCATTTTTAAAAATAGTAATACTTACATGGATATATAATTTTTATGTAATATTTATCTTCTACCAAATCATAGAAAACTTGGGGTTTTAGTTTGTTTCTTTAGGTATCTATTAGGCACGTCTAACATCAAAAAATATGTTATACTTATGATTCTTTCTCAAATGAAACCTTTTTCAATATTTACTCCGTGTGCAATTCCAGAATTTTGAGCCTTTCATTTTAATAGTACTTTTCCTTTTTCTTGACCTACTTTTCTATTCCATGCCTAGTGCTTCATTGTTTTCATACTTTTTGGCCTTAAAATACTGCCAAATGAAACCAAGATAAAACACCAATGATGTACAGGCAAACTTTTATTTTGCTGCAGTATATTTATCTTTGTCAATGACTCAAACAACATTAACTTTTTTTTTCCTTTGAGCAATATCATTAGTTTCCTATTGCTGCTGTAAAAGTGGCTTAAAGTTCTGTAACCAAGCCATAAGGAAACCAAAGTGATTTTGTATTGTACTTAGTCTCAGACTCCAATGTAATAGATTAATAATCCTTAGGAAAATCAGTTTAACTTGACAATGAGTTTTACAGAACAACAAGTTCTTATAGAACTTGTTTTACCTTCAGGAAAATAGATGGAGCCTAATGCTTAACTAATGGAAATTAACAATAACCTTGCCGAGTCATTACAGATACTGGGCTACAGAGGTAGAAAGACAGACTCCACTAGCCTCCTTCCATATGACTGTCTGAAGATTTTATTAGCTCAAGTTTTGCAAAGCCACACCTAGACAGGCACTGCTTAGAATGTATTCACTGAATACATTCCTTTCCTTATTCATCAACTATTATCTTTCGTCAACTGATGAGTGGCATGAATCTGATTTCTGATCCCCCTGAATGAGTATTCCTGCCTGTTCCAGCATCATTACTGTAAGCTTAATGGCCTAAACCAACACAAACTTATTTTATAGTACTGGAGTTGTGAAGTTTAAAATCAGCCTCAGTCAGCAAAATTCAAAGTATAAGCAGGGCTGTGCTACTTTTCAAAAGGTTAGAGAACAATGTGTTTTCTTGTCTTTCAAACTTTATTTTATTTTTTATTTTTTTGCCATAGGGTACATGTGCTCCCCCCGAGAGAGAGACATTTGAGTAGGAAAGTGAAAAATCACTCCCCACAGGGATAGTCATGCCACAATCCCTCCTCCTCCATTCTCCTCCTCTCTGGACTTTGGACACAGGCACATACGCCTGGTGTTTTTCAAGCCACCAGGTATGGGATTCAAACTATCGTCAACCATGTGGGAGTCCATACCTTAACCACCATGCCACTTGCTGGCTCCATGTCTTTCAAATTTCTAAAGGCTGTCTACCTCCCTTGGTTCATGGCCCTGCATCAATCTCCTTGTGTCGTTGTCTCCTTCTCTCACTCTTACCTTTCTCCTTCTCTCTTTAGGAACTTACAATACACTGGTCCCAGCAGCTAATCTAGCACAATCTATCCATCTCTAGGCCCCTAGTATAATCATTTCTGCAAAGACTCTTGTGCCATGTATGGTAACATGTTCACAGGTTCTAAGGATTAGGACACGGACATTGTAGGGTGGGGGTACTGATCAGCTTACTATGATGCATATAAATATTTTGCTCTTCCTTCTTTTTTATTCTTTCCTTCTATTTCTTCCATTTGGTCAAAAATTAATTTTTCTTCTTTTCTAATTCTCCTTGCCCAGAAATTTTCCATTTTTGGAACTCAATTAAAAAAAAAATAACACGATGATTTTAATATGCAGTGACCCTTCTTTCTACGTGATCTCATTAACTTAAATTTTATAATTATTCTAAAAATAAGCTCTAATGTGTTCCTTCACGAATCCATGTTCTCAGTGACTACCACAAATTGTGCAGGTACCAAACCACAGGAGCATCTCTGTGGTTCACTTCTCAAATGAAATAAATTTGCAGCAAACTCATTTTGTCATTAGCAGATCAGGCTAATAGGACTAATTACCTATTTCCTGAGGGCAGGAAATTAGAGCCAGCTCCTAGGTTCACATTTTTTGCTACATCACTGTTGCCCTTTCAGAAGTCTTTGCATTGCTGATTTTTGCTCACCAAAACTACTTCACTTTAGGATAGAGGTTTAATTTTCAATCACATCATTATTGATTGTGTATAGCAACTTCCACCTGTTCACTTAAAAAAAATGCAGCACAAACAGATCTCCAAGCTCAATTTCCTGGAGGATACCTTGTTGAACCTCACCACAAATTCTCTCATTTTCTTATGCAAGACATTTACATAAGAACCTGGGGGAATTCTAATGATCTGGGTTTTTTTTTAAGCTGAAATTTTGAGGCACAAAATAAATATTTAAAAACTTCCCAGCTGTCAGTAATAGCAACGTGCTTTCCAGGGAACGCTGAACAAACAGTGTGGTTTGGCTTTATAATTACTTTAACAGAACATCCTAATTAAAAGGGCAGTCCATAAGGAATTGGAATGTTTCTCTGTTACTGTTCATCTTTGCAACTACTTTAGCCAAACGGAGAAGGCAAGAGGAACTACAGAAGTCACAGGAGACAGGGACTTGTCTTTAAAAATGTTCCAATAGCCCTTCTGTATAGTTAACTTGAAGGCCTCAGGGCTACATGGTAATCAGTAGATAACTCTGTGGGGTTCATCTGGAGACCTATTTGGGGCTTGGGGGGAAGTTAAGACGCACATCCAGGAAATACTAATGCTGTATAGCTCCCTTCCAAGGCAACTTTCTTTGGTTCTAGCAAAGAATGCCTCCCATTTCACACGGTTTTCCAAATGATTGTTTCTCCCTTATTCATAATTCAGGAAAAATCAAAACAATTTTCTGTGGAAATTCTGACTTTGGAATGTTTAGCATTCAATGTTTCCCAACATCAGCCAAGAAAACTTTGTTGGAAGTACTTTCTGCTTTACAACTTAAACATTTACATGAATAAGTTAAAGGAGATGATTATTTTTAAAAGATCTCTGTCACATAAGTATATACAGAACACACAGAGAAAGAAAAAGAGCAAGCCAAAAGATTGAGTTTTCTTTTGGAGATACTAGTGTCTACTGAGCTTCTCCATTTGTCAGTATAAAGTCACACTTTTTTTGTACGGTGCAATTAAAAGAAGAAAACCTGAAGGAAAGGTAATTGAAACAGTTTAAGGTCATGTTCCAGTGGAAAGTGATCATGAGTCAATACTGAGAAGGCCTTGATATTATTAATTTCTTACCACTAGTGAAACATAACTGTCTCACACTTTTGCACAGTTGAAAGTCCTATAACAGCTGTTAATTTACATTTTGTTTACACAAAAATAGTCTCAAATCATAACTTATAATAGTGTTATGTACAAGAAGCACCAACTCTATTAAATTTCTTCTATTAATTATTTACTTTTTTTTCCCAGATTGCTAATGTGTATGGGGTAGGACAGAATTTTCTTAACAGTTATCATCCAAATGAAGAGAGAGAATTAGAAAAGAGGCAATATTTGGAAAGTGTTGAAATGTGCTAAGATAATTGACTGGTGAAAGAGTTACATTTGGGTGAATGAGGGTGCAATTGGAACTAACAGTGGTAGAAATGATTTTCCTAAAAGCGTTTTATGAAGAATGCTTATTATGCTGTCCCGTATACCCTAGTTGTTGGAACCACTTTCCCTGAAAACTTTCATTCTAGTTTTTCCCATGAAGATTTTCCAATCAGTGAAGCCATTATCTGTCTATGCCCCAATAGAGATGTTCTTTTCCTTTTCATTTTTATACTCTCCAAGACTCAGCACACTATAGGTTCTCAACTATATTAATTAATTTAATAATAACTACATAAGTACTAAAACAGGAAAAAAGTGAGGAAAGATGCTGCCTGTAGAAGAGAGGCATTATTAAACCTAGAATGTGGAAAAGTTCAAACAAATCCAATGAAGCATTTATTGAGACTCTACTCATAACCATGGCTTAGAGATCCCTGATTAAAATAAATATATCAATTGGGTTATATTTAGATCGCAT
The DNA here is from genome assembly GCA_026018925.1 of Tupaia tana. NCBI lineage: Eukaryota > Metazoa > Chordata > Mammalia > Scandentia > Tupaiidae > Tupaia > Tupaia tana. The sequence continues at coordinate 24,907,404 of JAKSZU010000007.1, forward strand.
GCATATGAAAAGCATGGAGTTAAATGGGAGTTCTGTGCTATCCACAAAGCTGTGATTTTACATTTTGGTTTCACTTAGTGGTGACTCATTGGCAGTCAGGAGAAAGGGCACGTAAGTCAAGTAGAGAGTCCCATTCATTCTGGATATTTTGTAGGACCTTCGGCACCTCTGCTCCATTTATTTTCACTCCTTCCAGTAAGAGAGATAGCCCCTTAGGTTTGAGTAAATGATATGACCTCATTTCTTAGAATCGTTTGCCTTGATTCACTGTCTTTATTGTCACCAGGTCAGTTCTACAGGATCCATGGAGGCTTTGCTCTGATCAGCGGCACTGAACCTTAAGACACGAACCTAGTCTTGAATTCCAGTTCTACACGTGTTGGCTGACTTGATCAAGTTAGTTAAATTTTCCTAGCCTTCTATTCTTCTGTAAAGTAAGGCTAATAAAGTATACTTCATAAGTGGAGAAGAGAGGATAAAGTATAGGCAGATACATCTTAAAAGTTATTCCTCAGGGGCTGGGTAGTAAAGTAGCTGTAGAGCAGGGGAACCCAAAAGGGAGGAGTTGTGGGTTTGCATCTGGGGCCTCCCTGAGCATGCTGGGTGGTGTGCACACTCCCGTGGTTTAGGTTAGCTATGCACAAGGTTGATCTTGGTTTAATAACCTTGTTGGGAACCCCTCTTGAGATAGGAGTTAGACCCCACTTACAGGTAGGATAGGGTAGGGGCTGGGAAAGGAAATCACTATATTTTTCTTTTAAATGAAGTCTCTATGTTTTTCCTCTGTGGTCTGGTTAATGTACAATATATACCCTTTTTACATATCTCTTAAGAATGAATGACTCCTTGAAAATAAGGCAGGAGATATTGAGCACACAGGGTAAAAGACACAGTCACATTGGCTAAGTTTTCACAGCCAAAAGCTGGCTGTATTGAGCCTCAAAGCAACTGTAGCTATAAGCATCAGTTCTATTTAGTAACTGTATTCTAAGGAGAAGTACGGAACAGATCACTATGTTCTGCTGACTACACAAAGAACTGCATAATAAATCACTTAGACTACCACGTAACTATTTTCATTTATTTATTTATTTTTTGGTCATAAAGGAATTATTTTATAAAGCTCACTTCTTTACCAGGAAACCAACCCATTGCTCAGACAGCTAGGTAAACCCCCTACCTCCAGCTCCTTTGGGGTTGTCATAACTATGTTGCCTATTTTGAATACAAATGCTTTTTTCCCATGCTTTAGCTAAAGTACACTTTTCAAAATACAATTCTAATTAAGTCACTAGCTTTATTTTATTTTTTAAAACGTTATTTGCCATAGGGTGTGTGCACTTGCTGAAGAGTCAGAGAGAGATTGTGAGAAGGAAAGTGAGAAATTACCTCCGGGGGGGATGGCCAGGCCACAATCCCTTCTCTTCCATTTTCTTCCTGAGTTTTTAAACATGCATGCACATGTGCCCAGCATGATTTTCAAGTCACCGGGTTTAGGATTTGAACCCAGGTAGCTGTGTGGGAGTCCAGTGCCCCAACCACCATGCTACCCACAGGCTCTTAAGTTGCTAGTTTTTTAAAAGTTCTCTAATGATTTGTCTAGAGGAAAGTAAGTTACTGCTTTAATGACTTTCTTAAGCCAGCATTGAACATCTTTAATTTGGTCTTGCCAGTTTAGAACTGGCCTCTCTTACAAACTTCATCACATGTTATTTATGTGTCTCAGCCTCTAGAGTCTTTTTTTCAGTCCCCTACCAGTCTACTGTCTTGACTTCAAACCTATATTTATCTTACTTTTCTTTCCTTCTTCATTTCTAATGAAAATCTTCTTCTGCATGGCTAATTCTTATTCATCCGAGTCTCAGTTCAAATCTAAGTATTCCATAGGTCTGTCTGCCCACCTATCAATTGCTCTCCTTCTCTCTCCATCCGTCCTATGTTGAACCACATGGTATTGCAAATATCCAATCATGTTTGAACTGTAACAATGACAATTTCCACTGACTTCACCTAAAATCAGTCTCTTTTTTTTTTGCTATACTCTAAGCTCCATGAGAAAAGAGCTGTGTCTTTCTCATTTTAATGTGTACTCAGGGCTATGTGCAGTAGCTGATGCTTAGTGAGTTTCCTATAGTCTTTGAATTAAGATGTTGTCACATGGTAGTGATTATCATTATTATGGAAATAGCATCTATTGATTATTTTACTGTCACCTTAAATATGGTAGAAATAGTAAATCTGTGATTATTGTAAAATTATGAATGACAGTGAGTTATTTAGAAAGAAACGAAGAAAAAGACAAAGGAGAAGAATATAAAAGTAGAGTTCCATAAAGAGGAAGGAAGAAAACACTTGACAAAGGGTAATGGAAGAAGAACAAAGATAAAAATAAAAATGGGGGGGGGGAGGGAGAGAAAGAAAAAGGAGAGGAAAAGGAAATGATATAGAAATTTTGCTTTCCATTTATATTTGAATAATTTCAGGTCTATTGCTTAAGAAATAATAGAATTTCATTACCAGTTATTTAGACAGTCATTTTGTGTCATCACATTTTCAATATATAATGTTTTTTATCTTCTTTTTCTTGGTTCCAGTTTTTATAATCTAGCTTTAAGTATGGTGATCATAACTTATTTCTTTTCCAAGTGCCTCTCATTTTTATGAATTCTCTTTCTGATATAACTCTAATTCTGTGTGGTCTATGGCTATTTTATTAAACATTTTTTTGTTGTTGTTGCTTTCCTTTACCCGTTTCTCTTGATTTTTTTTTTTTGTTTAGCCATAGCATTTTTATTTCCAGAGCAATTTATTTTCTAATTTTGAGGCTTCTGCTTACATTTATTGATATATGAATTTTATGAGTCTTAATATCCATAAATGCCTCAAGACCACTATCAATTACACAAAGTAGGTTTTTGTTTATATAATGAAAATATGGTGTAAATATTAAAGGTAGTATCATAAACAAGTCAAAAATGCATATCAATGTTTTATAGAAGCATAATAAAAAAGCAAGAGAAACTATGTAATACATAATTAGTATCAGAAATTGCAGAAATTCTTGTGAAGAAAATGGTTAAGGTTAATTATGGAAAATAAAATAAATAGAAAACTATCTCATTTCAGATTATCCAGGAGAAAAAGTAACTTGTAATTAGGTTCATAATTAATGCCACTCTATTCATGGAATGGCAACTATCTCTATGGCTTTGGTGAAGACTATTCATTAATGGGTTTTGTTGTATTGTGTTTTGTTTTGTCTTGTTTTGTACCTAAAGATGTAGAAAAAATAAATGGGCCCAAAATTGGGGTTCATCATATTTTTTGAGGGACTCTTTGAAATGAAAGAAACAAAGATTGATATCTGAGTGACAGTGAATAGGGAAAGTTCTTACCATCTAGATCATTCTCTGGAGTCTCCGTTGTATACCAGTTGGATGATGGGCCAGTGCCATTGACTGTCATGGCTGACACTTGGAAACTGTACTGACTTCCCTTCTCCAGTCCTATGAAGAAGTTTCCACAGGGGAAAAAGACAAGTTACTAAACAACAAATAGCCGACCTGAGTTTTGCAAGTTTTAGCAACATTTTAAACATAGTTGACGTACTTTACATTGTTTGTGATTGTTTTGATAATTATTCTTATTTTTACCAAAGAGGCAGGGAAATCACAGCAAGAAATCAAGTTATTTTTCATATATTGTCATGTATTTTTTTCTAGTTTATAAAAATGTATCCGTGGAAATAGCCTCAGGGCAGATGCAGAATGTAAAATATGAATGATGAAGAAATAATCAAAAATAGCAAGGATCATTTTTCCTCACTGTTCAGAAAAGCCCTGCCTATAAATCAAGAACAGTCATTCTAAAAATCTGTGTCTCCATCATTCATTCAAGGTCACTGATTATGTTCTTTGGCCCAAGAAAAAAGAATCCAAAGACTCTGCAATTTGGCAGAAAATACTATATTTTTGCTTCTTGAAACCATCTTTCACACATACTTCATTTTGTATCAGCTTCCATGCTAAAAATAAAGGTCAATCTCTGTTTGATAATTGGATATATAATATACTCAGTGATGAGGCCTAGTTTCAGAGAATATAGAAAACCCAAGTAAACTAGTGAGGCCTTGCGGATCATTAGACTGACAACTGACATGTGTAATTTTTTTCTTTTTATTCTTCTTCTGGTTTTGTTTTTTTTTTTTTTTTTTTTTTTTTTTTTTTTTTTTTTTTTTTTTATAGCAAAGTGGAGAGTTTATTGAAGGAGAAGGAAGAGCAGAGGTCCCAAGCAGGAAGCTGGTCCCAGAAAATGTATTGCAAAAGAGGAGTTGGGGCCGGGGTTGGGATGTGGAGCTTATCCTGTCAGGAAGGGTTTTGTGCAGGTTTTTCGTAGGTGGGGCTTGCACATGCAATCCCTCTGACCTCCATGGTGATGGTCACATGCTGGATGGGTCCAGTCATTCACCTGATTTGGGAGTGGGTATGAAGGATAGGAGATCCTCTTTGTCTGGAAGTTTTGGGCCATGAAAACCACTATCTGATATGTGTAAATTTTTAGTATAAGTAACTTTCTCCTTACCCATATCTCAAAGTTGTTCATTAGCATGACAAATTATTGTGAAATAAGTTTACTTATCAAAAGACCGTAAGACTATTTTTTTTTTTTTTTGGTAGAGGTTTTTTTTTGCTATAGGGCGCGTGCATTCACTAGAAATAGAGACAGAAAACGAGAAATCACCCCCCAGGATGGATAGCCATGCAGCAATTCCTTCTCCTCCATTCTCCTCTTGGGATCTTGGGCACACACGCACATGCGCCCGGCGTGAGTTTAAGTCACCAGGTCTGGGACTTGAACCGCGGTCAGCTACATGGGATTCCAGGGACATAGCCATTATGCCAACTGCTGGTCCCAAGACTGTAAGATGTTTTTAAGAGATTCAGGCTCGGGAACCAGCAGTTAGCATAATGGCTATGTCGCTGGACTCCCACGTAGTCGACCGCGGTTCGTGTCCCGGACCCGGTGGCTTAAAACTCACGCCGGGCGCGTGTGCGTACGTGCCCAAGATCCCAAGAGGAGAATGGAGGAGAAGGGATTGCGGCATGACCATCCCCCCTGGGGGTTGACTTCTCGCTTTCTGTCTCTCTGTCTCTCTCTGTCTGTCTGGCGAGCGCACGTGCCCTATAGCTAAAATCTCTCTCTCAAAAAAAAAAAAAAAAAAAAAAAAAAGATTCAGGCTCAGCTTATCTTGCCAAGTCCTTAAACCTCAGAGTTAAAAAACTTTGATAAAAATAAGCACTATTTTTCTTTTTCCATGAATCTGAAATAGTAAATTTTTTTTACCAAGAAAAATTTATAAGTAAATTATGAGTGAAATGATACTTATATCATGTATAAAGTTATCTATTCATACAATAGATTTTTGTATAGGACAGTAAGTATACAATACTAATATAATACTAAGAGGGAATTGGGAATTATTATTATTTTTTTTAATTGAAGAGAGTTTTTTGCTATAGGATGTGTAAATGAGAAATCACCACCCGGGGGAATGGCCACACCACAATCTCTTCTCCTCCATTCTCCTCTCAGGATCTTAGGTATGCACGTACATGTGCCTGGCATGAGTTTAAGCCACCAGGTCCAGGAATGGAACCACTATACTAAGAAGAATTCTAACTTACTACTCATAGAAGGCAGCATTTTAAGAGATAGTCAGAAAGGACTTGTGAAAGCAAGAGATACTTACATTCAATAAATAGTATTATTAGAAAAGACCATCTGATGGGTCAACCTATAGAGAAGAAAGAAAGAACAGAGCTCCCAAGCAGGGAGCAGGTTCCCCAAAACGGATCACCAAAGAGGAGCTGGGCAGTGTCGGGGTGGTTATCGCTCTGCACAGGGAGCTAGATGTCATATAGCCAAACACAGTTAAGAATCTTGGCCCCAAAGGCTTAGAAAACACACAGAGTGCAAGTGCATGCATGCCCTCAAAATCCTGATAGGAGAGAAAATGCAGAGGAAAAAAAAAATACAAGATTATGACATGACCACTCCTCATTGGGGTGTGCAAAATTCTGTCTTCCAAGAAAGTTTGTAATTTTATGAAATAGACCATAAACTCCATGAAGACACGTAATGAGATCATTGGTGGTGGTGGTGTCCTTGTTACATTGGTGTTTTCATTGTATATTCATAGAGCTTACAATGGTGCTTAGTATATGGAAGATGTGCACTTGAAAAGACCACTAAATCTACTTGGGTTTGGCAGCACTTAACACAAAGAAACACTAGGTGAAAACATAGCAATCAACATCATCAACACAGTGACAAAGAGGTACTTTTGAACAAAGTCCTTTGTCACCCATCCAGTAGGCCTATCATCACTTCAGTTTGTTATCCACCATTGGTCTGATGTGTATTAACACTTTATCCTTTCACAGGCGCTGTTGTTGACTACCAAGGCAGCAGGATTACAGAGGTCTTCTGGGGAGTTTCATTAACAGGGAGTAAAATCTAGGAACAAATGCTTACCAAATCATTGCAACAGCTCATGACTTTAATAGTGGTCATGTCTAAATATATACTGGATAGACAGTAACATCAATATTGTCCCTGACAACTGATTTAAAATCCTATCTATAATGGTAAGTTTTATGAGTTTCATGGCTCAGCAATAGTATCCATTCACTCAGTTCAATATTAATCAAGGTGTCCTTGTGAAGGTATTTCATAGATGAGTCTACAGTCTATATTTACTTGGTTTTGGTTAGGGATATTGACTCAGATAAACAGCTTGGGCCAGATTTAATTAGGTGAAAAGACCTTAAGAGTAGAGCTGAGGCAAGCCTGAAGCAGACATTCAGCCCATGAATATCAGCTTCAGCGCGAGAGTTCCAGCCTGCCTTTCCTCATGGCTTGTCCTATGGATTTTCAAATTTCCTAGCCATGGCTAGCCATGGTGATGAACTTAAACCAATTCCTTACAAATAAAATCTCTTAGGATGTGTTTCCTACCGATTCTGGTTGAATCCTGACTAATACATCATTTATCTCATGCAATATTTTAACATATAAATTTACAATTTTTCTAATGATTTATATATTGTTACATTCATTTGACCTTAAATCAAGTAATTATTTGTGCACAGAATTTATCAGTTTTTAATAGAAATTAATTAAAACATCTCAGTATAAAGAAGACATGTAAATCATTTCTAATAATTTTATCAAATTTCGATTTATATATTCTGAGTCAGGAGCTGTCAGAGTTTTGAGTGAAACAAAACTTTTTAATAACCTGAAGTTAACATGAAAGTAATTTAGAGACCATCTATTGTTTTATGAGTTTCCCCAGTGAGATCTCAACCTGATCAGCCTAAGCTATTTATCAGAATATCTCTTCTAACAATATACAGTGGAGGAGCTGCTCTTACCATCCTGTTACATCTGCAGTATATTTTAGCATCCTGTGTAGATTGCGCGGTGTGACCATCCCCCCTGGGGGGTGATTAGTGTCTGAGTTCACTCTAAAAATCTGCCAAGTTGATTTGTAGTATATTATATTTCATCTCAAAAAATATTTGACTTTATACTTCATTCTAGAATATAACAGAGTTATGGAGTATCTATCATTACAAACATCTTGAAATATTAGATTAAATATTAGGTATCTAAATATCTATATAGAATCCCATTATGAAAGGAAATCTTAAGTGAAGTCTACTCAAATAGCCCATCTAAAGCTGAACATCTAACAAAGTTACCCTGCAAATAACGCAGGAATGACTTTGGAATAAAAAATTTACCGAATGGAACAAACTCACTTCCAATAGTTTTGCTTGTTAGAAAGTTTTTTCTTAGATTGCACCCTAATCACCTTTACCATGGTGTTACCTACAGATAGATCTTAGTTTTTTTTCAAGTGGGGAGAGGGGATGGCAAACAACTGAAAGTCCTCTTATTTTAGCTTATCCAAGTCTTTGATTTGTAAATTTAGTGCCTCCTTATCAACAGAATTAAAACTGTGGCCCTTTTCTGTATTTAAGTAACTGTAGGATGCAGTGATGAGCAGATGGGAGATTTTGGCTTTTCAGAGAGGCTGTCTGGACACCACTTTCAGAATTCTTAGTTACAGAAGTTCCTGCTTCTGTGCTCTGAGGTGTTCCTCACTGGGCAAGTTTTAGACGTACTGAAGGTTCTTATAATCTCAATTTCTTACCTAAATCGATTAGGTAATAATACATGCTTCTACTTTCTAATTTTTTTTTTTTTTTTTTTTTTTTGAGACTAAAATAACAAACTGCTTATAATTTATAAAATCAAGCATTTACTAGATGGAAAGGTAATTAACATTGGTTCAGCCATCTGTAGGTTGTTTTCTCACTTGATTTTTAAATGTCCTGTGATTTTTTTTATTATTTTTTTAAATTATTTTTGTTTTTTTTTGGAGAGGTTTTTGCTATAGGGTGCGTGCGCTTGCCAGAAAGACAGAGAGAGACATAGAGACAAAAAGCGAGAAATCACCCCCCAGGGGGGATGGTCACACCGCGCAATCCCTTCTCCTCCATTCTCCTCTTGGGATCTTGGGCACACACGCACGCGCACCCGGCGTGAGTTTTAAGCCACCGAGTCCGGGACGCGAACCGCGGTCGACTACGTGAGAGTCCAGCGACATAGCCATTACGCTAACTGCTGGTTCCTGATGTCCTGTGATTTTTGACACAGCATACATTATTACTTCCATTTTAGAGACAGGATAATAAGACTCAGAGAAATGAAGGAGGAGTACCGTGTGGTGTTTTAATGAGAACCTGAACCACCCACATGTGAGGAATCTGGCCTCTGCCCCATCTCCTGCCCTAAAGACTTTCCTGTTCTTTTTAAAGGTCCACCTGGTTTGGGCTAGAACCCAAGAAAGACATCAGCAACGGATGTGAACATTGTGCAAATCTGCGAAGGGTTTCTGTTGATATTAACTAAATCCAAAACTGAATATTGAGCAGGCAGGCAAAATAGAATAATTTCAGTTTTCTGACAGTGGATCAACCTAAAAGACAGTCAAAAATTGAGTTTAAAGAAGAAATAAGTTGCTCTCTTGTTTAGGAAAAAAAAAGTTACCCTGTTAGAAGAAAGAGGTATCTTCAAGAGTTATGCCAACAAGTATCATGACTGAGCAAATTTTTGGGACCCCAATTCTGGTAACTAAGCTCAAAAGATCTTGCAATGTAGCTTTTATTTTTTAATTTATTTGCTTCATCATTCTTTCATTGGAAGTAGAGGAAAGGGAAGACAGATTGTATAACTAAAGGCTTTTTTGTGTGAACATTTTTAGAAGTTGTTATTCTGTATGTGTTTCCTGAACTGCAATAGTATGAATATTAATACTATTTTTGAAATAAATTGTTCAGGAAAGCTTGATTTAATATCTTCCAGAGCTATTCAGCTTCTCCAACTGTAAAGATACACTTGCATTTTTATTATCCAATAGACATCTCTTCCCATCCTTGAATTTTCCTTTTTTAAAAGTTTTAGCTATAGGGCACGTGCACTTGCCAGGGAGACAGAAAGAGACAGTGAAGCAAAAGTGAGAAATCACTCTTCGGGGGGGTGGCCACGAAGTAATCCCTTCTCTGGGATTTTGGCCACAAGGCAGCATGTGTGCCCAGAGTGAGTTACAAGCCGCCTAGGACTGGAACGGTAGTCATCCACGTGGGAGTGGGAGTCCAGAACCTTTAACCATCACGCCACCTGCTGGCCCCATCCTTGAGTTTTTCTACTGTCTTTTTATATGCTCATGTGATCATGTGCTCATTGTTATTGATCAGCGACACATTATCTACAGTTACAGGAGTTAAGAAGATAGATTTTTCAATTCAGGAAGAATTAGATTTGAAATTTTGTTCTGAGATATGAGAAAGCTAGCAAGTGGAAGCAGGTAAGGAGGTTGGCGCGTCTGCCTATGTGACTAGATAGAAAAACCAATCAGGGCTGAAAATTCCTCACCCAATGTAATATAGGCAAGAGATTAGTGGGGGATGTTTAGCTGCTTAAGCCACATTTAATATAGCCAATGAGATAAATCACTGGGCCCAGCCGTATCTGACAGAACCAATAAAATAACAATTAGTGGGTCCAGCCAATGATCAACCGACATGACCTAGGTTAAAAATGATAAACCTCTCAAAATGCAAATGCAGGGGGCCCTTTTGAGGCACTCTCTCTCTGTCCACTCAGGCCCACTTCTTCCTCTTGGGCATATACTTTTGCTTCTACTTAATAAACTACCCTTTCCTCACACTATTCACGTGTTTCATTCAATTCTTTATCCAAAACACCAAAAACCTAGATATCCTCACAGAAGCCATCCCACACAGTTCCATCACTTATTAGCTATGGGACTTGAAAAAAGGGCTATTCTTCCCTCTTGTCTCAGTTTTTTCATCAATCAAATGGGAATGCAGGGAACCAGCAGTTAGCGTAATGGCTATGTCGCTGGACTCCCACGTAGTCAACCACGGTTCACGTCCTGGACCCGGTGGCTTAAAACTCACGCCGGGCGTGTGTGCGTGCGTGCCCAAGATCCTGAGAGGAGAATGGAGGAGATGGGATTGCAGTGTGACCAATCCCCCTGGGGGGTGATTTCTCGCCTTCTGTCTCTATCTCTCTCTCTGTCTGTCTGGCGAGCGCACACGCCCTATAGCGAAAAACCTCTCCAAAAAAAAGGGGGAATACATACATTTTTAAATTGCTGTAAAAGCCAGACTTGAAATCACAAATAAAGCTTTTAGCATAGTGACTGGTGTCAGTGTTCAGTAAATAATAACATAATTTATTGCTGAAAATGTTAAATTTTTTTAATATCAATGATCTTTTATAGTCATAAAACAGCATGAGTCACTCACAACAAAGTGAACTAAAGATGATAACATGATGTCGTACACAGAGCACACACCCAGGAGTCAGAAACACAGTCTAGTTGGGATTATCCTCTTAACTAGTGGTGAATCTTAGCAAAATTGCTTTCCAGATCTGTCACCTCTTTTGTAAAACAATAGATTCAGAGGAAATGAGCTAAGTAACTCCTGTGTTTGCCAGGACCCTGAAGTTTAGTACCAACATGGGTGTGTGTACTTCTTAGAAATTTCTAACTTTATCCTAAAGGAAGTACAGTGTAGCTAGCAATGAGTTTCTTAGCTGTAAAATATTCTACTGTTGAAACAAATGATCTTTGTGTGTTTCTATCCCTAATACTAGGAGCCCTTAAGCTCTGTAAATATTGTGTTCTATTTCTAATTTTTAGATCTCACAGTAAGAGATGGTACATTATTCAAACAATATAATTTCCTTTATTTCTCTAATGTTAATCTTATAAAATTACTATGCTATTGTTTCAATTTTTCAGTCCATAAAATACCGATGTATATTTGTTGTTATGTTTATTCTATATTGGCCGTGAAACACCAGAAAACTCTTAAAATCAATTTCTAACAACCTTCTCTGAAGAGCACTCAAAAATTAACAACAGCACTTTAAAATTTAGTTGACAAGGGTTCCCACAATAAAACTGATAGCAGCGATTTAAATCCTTGTTATAACTCTGAATTACTTTGTTATTGCAGATGTCTCATTATCTTAGTAAGAAAAACACACACAACAAAAAACACCTGTCTAGCAAATAGAGGATTGTAAAAAAAAAAAAAGTCTGAGTCTCTACACCTGAATATTTATAGCATACAAATAAAAAAGCACTTAGGCATTTCAAATTTTCTAACAGCCAAATCAATATATCCATATATCTTACAGGCATTGAAAATATGGGGTCAAATTCACATTTTACAGTGCTGCAGATTTACATGGACTTCTGCTTACTATGAAGTATATGTTACCGGATACATGCTGGGACAAGTCTAAACCACAGCCAATCTATCACTGTATTATTCCCTGGTTCCCTAAGGCTTTGTAGCATTGAAGACATCCCCATGATGTCTGGAAATGCAACAGGTGCTTCTGAAGCCAAGTCACATGGCAGGGAAGAGAATATACTGCTATTCACTTTTTTTTTTTTATTGCTTTGCTTCCAATTAAAAAGTAGTATATATAATTTTTCTTTTGCAATAAACATCAGGTATGCTTACAAATATAACTGCTCAGATTATGTTTGCATTTCTAAATGAATCTTTATAACTCTCGATATGAAGAAGTAACAGTATAAATTAAGGCTTCAAATTTAGTGTCTAGACTCCTACACCGCTATAATAAAGGTGGGAATGAGCATTTGTGATTCGTTCACAATACAAATCTAATTAATTAATTAATCTATTTCTTTAGTATTGACTGGAATCATAATAAACCAGAGCAGTGATGGGTATGCCAGGCTATCAGAAAATGAAAGGACACAGACACGCACAGGGAGGGAGGTCATGCAAAGACTCAGGCAGAGATTGACAAAATGCAGCCATGAGCCAAGGCATGCCAATGGCTGCTGGTAATCCCTGCAGATTAAGGAGAGAGCTGGGACGGAGTCTTTTCAGAACTTCCAGAAGAAACAACTCTGCCAACATCTTGATCTTGGACTTCTGGCCTCATAAACTCAGAATAAATTTTGGTTGTCTTAAGCTTCCAAGTTTGTGGTGATACATTATGGCCCGTTCTAGGACTAACAGTGCAAAGGTTAACACTTGGCTTCTCTCTCTCTCTTAATGATTTTACCTTCTACAGAGAAAAAGTTTTAAAGTTTATTTAGGGAGTCAGAATCTTCGTTTAATAATACTGAGCTGAAGGTGTTAAATTCCATTTGCCAAAATAACATGAAGACTACACAACCCACACCAGCAAATGCTATTGCCCATGGGACTTACTACTCTCATTTCTTTCCTGACCTCTCTTTTCTTAGAAATTCACCTGGTACAGAGTGAGTTTTAGTGGGAGGAAAGTTTAAATTTTTTTAAACCAAAAGTCATAACACATTAGCCATTTTATTTGTTTCATTTCATGCATACAATTAAAACTACATATTGAATTAGTGTTAAAAAAGCACCACTATTACTATTTTGGTATATATGCTGTTCTAACTATTTTCAAATTAATGCATTGTTTTGATTCATAAAATGTGGACTAATGAACTGCTATTTAAATCACTATTAGTGATTTAAAACAGTGATTCACTTAAAAATATGTTTAAATATTTTACTTGCATTTAGTGTTTTTACACATCATTTTCAATAGATGTACCGTATTTCATGAAATGATCGTATCTGAATTTTCCAGTAACTATCTACAGATAAATTTTAACATTAAAATTGTTTATTATTAAAGTAATATCATAATGAGCATTTTTCTCATTCAGAACTTTGCAAATAAATATAACTGTTCCCTAGGATAAACCTCTAGAAGTTGAAAATCTGGGTTACATTTTTATAAAAAAAAAATATATAAACATATACACACACATATATATGTACATACATCTATATATAATGTATATCTACATTGCTTTCTAGAAATAATCTAGAGCTTCTTGTCCCTCAGCACTTTATAAGATTTTACATTTCTCATATGCTTTCTATAATAGACTATCATCATTCATTTTATCTTTACTACTTTAATAAAAAGAAAATACTAACTCATTTTTATTTTAATTTGTGTTTCTCTATTTACTAATGAGAGTAAATATTTTATCATGTTTATTGGTCATTTATAGTTCTGTGAATTGAATATTAAATCCTTAGTTTTCATATTGGAATGCTTATTTTTATTTTATTTTATTTTTAGAGAGATTTTTACTACAGGGCCTGTCTGTGCACTCACTGGAGACACAGAGAGAGAGAGAGAGAGACAGAAAGTGAGAAATCAACCCCTCAGGGGGGTTGGCCACAATACAATCCCTTCTCCTCCATTCTCTTCCTGGGATTTTGGGATGGCACACACACACGCCCAGCATGAGTTTCAAGACGCTGGATCTGGGACTCGAACCATGGCTAGTCATGTGGGAGTCTAGCACCTTAACCATTACCCCACCTGCTGGCTCCTGGGATGCTTATTTTTTTTTTAATTTATTTATTATTATTTTTTTTTTTTATTTTTGAGAGGTTTTCGCTATAGGGCGCATGCGCTCACCAGACAGACAGAGAAAGACAGAGACAGAAATAATGGGGATGGTCATGCCGCAATCCCTTCTCCTCCATTCTCCTCTCAGGATCTTGGGCACGCACGCACACATGCCCGGCGTGAGTTTTAAGCCACCGGGTCCGGGACGTGAACCGTGGTTGACTACGTGGGAGCCCAGCGACATAGCATTACGCTAACTGCTGGTTCCCTGGGATGCTTATTTTTAAAATATTTATTTTGTTTAAAAATTTATCTTACATTTTCATTCCTTTTCACTTGAGGAGAAAAAGCAATGAGAGTTTCAGGGCTACAAAGCTCTATCTGTAAAAAAAAAGTAAGACTTGAATTAAATTATCCTTACAGTGTCTTCTAATCTAATATTAAATCTTAGGAAATATAGGACAATATTTTTAGCAGGATTTTGAAAATTTTGATGACTACTCTCAAAGTAAACTACATCTTCTATAAGCTATCTAATTAGCACATATATTTCACTTTAGCTTTAATTATTTTTGCCTTCTTCCCTTTATTTCATCAATGAATAAAATAGTTTTCCTGACTTTTTAAAAGCTTTATTAATGGTATGATGGAATGCTATCACTTTCTGTAGGATTCAACAATAACTGCCTAAGATATTTTGTCAAGAGTAGAAATAATGTCATTTGGGGAAATCTCCTTTGGAAGCACTTTCACTATTATGCTAAAATTTTATAATCAAAAATGCCAAAACACCTGAGGGGGGAAAAATTAGGTTACTCTTATGTTTAATGTTTCAGACTGTAGGCTAAACAAGAGCCTTACAGTGAGTACACGTATGTGTGTGTGTGGGTGTGTGCGTAAGTGCACTATGATTTCAAATGGAAACTTACTGAGTATCTGGTCTAGAGGAAAAGGATAAATAATAAGTTACTTTTTTTTTTCATTTGCAATGATAGTATACTTTACTCATGAGTTGTACACTGTCCTGGACCTAGTTTATATCCTTCCATCTTGAGATTTGCTCAATTCTCCTACCAATCTCTGTCAGAAGTCACTGCTAGGTGCCTTTTGTGTCCCCAGCAATGGCTCACATTATCCCTGGGTCTGGAGAGCCTTGACACTGCTGTTACCTGAGACCAAGCCATCATTCCATACAGTGCTTTCAAGGAGTGACCTCTATGTTTGCACACTCCCCAGAGCACCTGGCTTGCCAGGGAGTTTTCTAGAGGAGCACAGGAGTCAACAACCTGTTGGTGAATTTTGACCAGTGATAGGTAATAGCAAAGCTGCTCACTCTATCTAGCCATGGATTATTAGACAGAGTAGTTCACTTGGCCTCTCAAAAGATGCCCTTGGAGATCTAGCAAGCTCTGTGTTTGTTACAAAGTTGTGTTCGTTATTAAGTTATGGCCATCCTACTCAGTGATGCACTGCTATTATCTGATTGTTTTTTGTCTTCACTGACTCACTTCCCCTCCTTTTTTTTTTTTTTTTTTTTTTTCAAATTCTTGAGCACACAAGAGAGGGAAAATTACCCTCTCCAGGACTTGGTCCTCCATGGTCCTCAAAATTACCTTCCTCCAGTCCTTGACCCAGCCACAATCCTGGGCATGTGTGAACGTGTCTGACATGTTGTCAGGTAAACTGGGCCAGGGACTAAACTGTGGTCGGCATGTGGCTTCCAGCTCTGCAGACCAATGGAATACCCATGACCTCACTGAGACTCAGCTATGGCTAACATCCTATGTCCCCTCACTCTTATTTTCCTAGTCTTCTATCTCCAAAGATATTACCTTCAAAACCTTGTGTCTGTATGTTTCTAGGAACCTGGACTAACAATGTGTTAAGGACTCTATCAGATATATATACACACACACACACACGTGTGTGTGTGTGTGTGTGTGTGTATGTATATATATATATGTGTGTGTGTGTATATATATGTGTGTGTGTGTGTGTGTGTATATATATATATATATATATATATATATATATATATATATAAATGAAAATTTATTTTATAAAATAAAAAAATAAATTCCCTGCATTAAAATTTGGTTCAGTTTTTATGAAGAAATCTGATCCACTGTGAATTCCAGCAGTATTGCTAGAAAGGTAAATTTGCTTTGGTATTATGGTATTACCCCTGTTTTTACCCCAGGAGATTAGTGGAAGGGAATCAAAGTGGCTTTAACTTGGAACCATTTTATGGAAGATTTTAAAAGTTATTAGTTAGGAAGATAAAAGTTATTAAATAATAGGAGATTCTGTTGAATCAGCAATGCTGAGAAAGTAATATGGATAAAAGTTCTATGATACATTTATTAAGATGATGATCCAGAAGCAAAACATGTGCTGAAAGCATTATAGAGAATATAAAGTTAAAAATATAAAGGTTATTCTTGTTCAGGCCAATAAATGTCACCTGCCAGGGGGGGAAAAAATCAATGTTCCTTTAAAGTGAGAGTATATTTTATTCCTAAAGCATTAAATTCATCAAAACCTTGTAAGACTACATCATGACTACATCACTGACCTGTGAACAGGTACCAGAGGTTGTTTGGCTCCAGTGTTTCCATCTCACCCCTGCGGGTTGTCTTTCGGTGTCGAATTTTATAGCCAGTAATAAATCCATTTTGTGTTCCTGGTGGAGGAGGCAACCAGCTTACTTTGATACTCTGTAAAATAATAGATGTAAATTAAAACATTGGAGAAAGAAAGGACAACAGGACAGGGTCAAAGAAGTGTTCCAAACAAAAGGGTGAATAAAGCAGAGAGGTAAGAAATGTTAGGGATCGACTCTCAGCACCACATTAAATCCACTCTTACAATCTGCCAACATTCTTATTTGTCTGATTTTAACAGAAATACTCACTTCATGTGATTGACTACATGCCTTATCACCTCTCCTGTGCAAGCACCATTAAAATGATGGTAAAATATTTTAATGGTGTAAATCCATAAAGAGATGGAAAATAGAATTATTCAATGAGAATGGTTAACAAATCTTTGGAAGGTGCAGATTAGAGGGAGATGTGATAACTGAGCCCAAAATTTAAAAATGGCAAAATATGTTGTTAATATAATACAAGGCAATTTACATGACAAAATTCAGGGAACCCGGGAAATTGTTCCTTCCTAAAGAATTTGGAGGATAGGACTGAGACATGGTGCTCAGATATGAAATAAGGCATGGATTGGAAGTCACAAAGACTGGTTAGGCCTACCTAACTAGTCCCTAACTGCACCCACTGAAACCACTCTGTCAACCCTTCTTGGCTTTGGAGCAGGTGGGCGACCCATTCTCTGGATACTAAACACAGAGGCCACAGATTAATCAAGCACAAAGTGTGAAAACAAGGATGTGGGCAAGGTTTATGAAGTCACTGACAGGAAAAACCCATGTCATCCTCATTTCTGTGATCCCGAGAGCAATAGAAACCAGGTATAAACTTCCTATGTAGAATATCAGATGATCCTTCTGTACAGAAAATTAGACTTTGCTCAAGAGAACACAGCAGCTGAATCCCTGATCAAATTCCCAATAGTGAGATCGTCACATAATAAGCTCCACTCATGCTATAGAATTTGTACTTTGCAAGCAGTTTTTTATATTTTATTGTAAGGTAAAGTAACAATTTAGGACTAGAGATTTAAAAAAAAAACATTTTAAAAAATGGCATCTAGAGGAAATAGTAATACTATACATGGTACCTGATGGAAACAACGGTAACATACAGAAAAGGAGCCAAAAAGATACCATTAATACCCTGATTATCTAACAGCAAATACTGCATCTATGAGCTGTGTACAACACAGGAATATTAAACGATTTTAAAAAGCTTATGAAAAATGTGATTTGATTCTATAATTTAAATGAAAAGAAACTTTGCCCAAATTAATGGTAAACAGATGAAAATTAATAGAGAAAAGTTAAGAAGTTACAGGTTTGCTCTACAGTTTTTAATATATGACTCTTAAAAATAATAAAATGGAGAGGAAAAATTATCTTTTAAATTCCCTTTCTCCCAGTAAAAACCCTTCAGAATGGGAAGGCTTGAAACTTTAGTCTGAAAAGGACTATAGAAATCTTTACCTAATAATTTTTGTAAAAATTACATCAAGGGATATAACTAAAAATAGTAAAATAGTAGAACTCCCTAGGAAAATGCTAGGAGGAATCCAAAAGTTTTCAGAACGGGTAGGAAAAAAAAAAGAAAAGCAGGTCACATAAAATATCAAGAGTAAGAATGGCATTGTATTTTCCAACAAAAATATTTGAAGTTAGAAAACAATGGAATATTTATAAGATTAAAATCAAGGATTTTACACCTAGACTTTTGACTAGCCAAATAAACATAACACTAAAGAATAAAGATAATGTAACACCAGTGTAACAATATATAAGTGCTTACATAAGTACAATATATGGATATTTCAGCTATCCATGGTTTCAAAGACATATATCTTTGAAACCTTTATCAGGAGGCTAATAAATAATTAGCTCCAGGAAAATAAAGGTGCAAAATGAAAAGAAAGTTCATTTGAAGTCCAAGAACAGATAATCCAAAACAGAAAGAGATATGAAGTTCTTAGGAAGATATGAAGGTGATTGTAATGTGATAATAAGATTTACTATCGTGAGATAGCAAATTTAAAATAGTAAATACTGCACAATTCCATTTATATAAAGTTAAAAAAGGGGCAAAACTAATCTATGGTAATAGAATTGCCTGTAGCAGCTACACTGGGAGACTGGAAATGGTGTACAAGGAGGTATTTTAGAGGGATAAAAACCTACATATTAAAATTTCATGTTTGTTACATGAGTGCATAGAATTGTAAAAATACATTGTTATGGGTTGAATTGTGTCTCCTCAAGATTCATAGGTCAAAGACCTAACCCCCAGTTCTTCAGAAAGGGACTGCATTCAGAGATAAGGTCTTTAAAGAGGTAATTAAAGCTAAACAGGATAATGTAGGTGGGCCCTAATTCAACATGATTAGTGATGAGAAGATTAGGACACAGATACACACAGAGGAAAACCATGTGAGAACACCAGAAAAAGAGAGCAGTCCTTAAACCAAGGAGGGAGGTCTTAGAACTGCTCTGCCAACACCTTGACCTTGGCCTTCTAGGCTCCATTATTACAAAAAAAAATAAATTTCTGTTGTTTAAGCCACCAGTTCTATGTTATTTGTTATGGTAGCCCTAGCAGACCAATACACTTATGGTATCAAACATCTGAGATTTGTGTATTTCACTTCAATTATAGTTGAACCAAATAAGGGGGAGTAGGCTAAGGGAGTAGGGTATGAGGAAATGAAAGGAAAAATGGGAGAAATGAGGATGGAAGTATGCTGACACTTGACTCTAGCAATAAGAAAAAAGGGGGGACATAAGACTGCTTCAGTGTTACACTTGGGGGCCATTTTACACAACAAAATCACCAACCAAAGGCATAGAGTGGGTGGTGGGAAGATCACTGAATGGTAAGACCCTGTTGGACCTCTCTCTCTCTCTTTTCTCTTGCCTCTCTCCTTCCTCTCCCTCCTCCTCTCTCTCTGTGCCTCTGTCTCTCTCATAAGAGAAATAATCTTAAGAAACAATTACTGAAAGGGTTTGGCATTACTGAGAAAATTTATTTGGTGATTGTTATCCATTAAATATGAGAAACAAGCACCACTCTATCAATACTTAACAGGTTTTTTTTTCCACTTAACTATAATCTAGCAATGGTCTAAGCATTCCATAGGAGTTACGTACTTTACGCTCAGGATTACTCTATGAGATAAAGCCCCCTGTAATACCCATTGCACAATCATACGACCTGAGAAACAGAATGGTTAATTTAAAGTCATGCAGCCAGTAAGGAACACAGGCAGAATTTTTACTGAGATAACATGAGTGTGAGGCATTTTGCCTTCACAAGAAGTTCCACAACCTGACAGTCTAATTCATTTAGTTATTATTCATTCAAAATATATTATCTGCCTCCTTTCTGTGTTGCAAATACTATCTTTGGGACTGAGGAAACACATACCTAACTCATGGTTTACTCATTCTGGCTAAGGAATAGACACATAAACTAATAATAAATAACAGAGAGATTAATTCTCTCTGTGGTTAAGACAGACTTTCTAAGGATGAGTAGGACTTCATGGAAGAAATGGGAAAGGTATTTAAGACAGAGGGAATATCAAAAAGCTCAAGGTGTCATGGCAATGAAGAGCATGTTCAAGTGAAAGTCAGGTAGTCTTTTAGTGGCTAAAGCAAATGGGACATATAGGACCATAAAATGGAAAAGTAGATTGGGAAAAAAAAAAAAAGGTAAGAGTATTTCAGGCCATGCTTAAAAGGCACACAGTCAAATCAATGTGCTAATTTAAGGCACCTGGCTAGGTTCCTTGGGATACAAACTAATGAACAAAAACATAGTTATATTGTCCCTAGTTCCAAAAGAACAATCTTAAACACACAGTCATACTCCGACCCTCTCTCCTGAGCTATATACACATATATGCATAAGTATGTTCTTGGCACTCAGTAAAGAAAATCAAAATTTAACGAGGCATACTTTACACATATATTCAACTATTCACCTACACATTTTGATTTTTCGATGCTTCAAGGTAACAGTGGCAGAGAGTATCACCATTTTACAATTTTACAAAGAAAGAAATTGAGGCATAGATTTAAATAAATGTCGCCTTATACCATTAAAGGGAGATTTTTCTAACTGTTAAGTCCAGGGTTCTTTTTATTATTTCACACTAAATAAAGTAATCACAGGGCCTCTACTTAGCAAGTCTACACACCAAAATTCTTCTATAAGATATTCTTGTAAAGAATATAACTGAATTTAAACTACTACTTTTGAACACATCCAATTAATACATCTTTTTGTAAGTAGCATTTGGACCTTCTAGGAGGGCCATTTTCTAAGAACTACAGGTTTTTTTTTTTTAAGAATTATTTTATTAAACTTTGTCTATTTATTTATTCTAATTTGACTGGAAAGGGACATAGTGAGTGAGAGTAAGAGAGAGAGAAAGAAATTGAGAAAGCAAGCCACCAGGTCTGGGACTAGAACCATGATCGGTTTCATGGGAGCCCAAAGTCCTTAACCACCATGCCACCTGTTGGTCCCTATAGGTTGTTTTTTAAGGTCAAAGTTAAATTTGATGAGAGGATGAAAATACAAATACAGATGTTGAACCTTAAAAGAGTTAGAACTTTTTGATTTCCAGTTAATGTTATGGCTTTATTGAGTGACTGCTCATAAGTCTTAAAAATGACATAGATCTTAATTTGTATATCAAAAAAGAGAGAATAATTGTACTTAGTATGTCTCCCACATGATTGTAAATCACTTGATAAGCCTGGAAAACTTAATTATACTAATGATTACATGAGTCATGCTTAATTTTTGGCAGATAATAATTTTTCTTTATCATATTTGAGGATTTCCAGTGATTGAATAAATTATTCCCACATAGCCAATACCTTAATATCAATGCCTGGCAGCAATTAATTAATAGAATCAGTTATACACTCTACACATCAGGAGGTGAACTCCTCAGTGGTTATTATTCATCTTTGAAAGTAATTTTATCATTTTTATGCATCCTCATTTGTGGGTAGAAGCTAAGTTTATTAACATCTTTTATACTTCCTCATTGATTTCAACCAAGTGCCAGAAGATCGAAAAGAATCTAGTAGTCAAATTCTTTCTTCTTAGGCTCACCTTTTGCAGATGGTACGTCTGAATACCTCAAATGATATTGTTTGGAGAAGTTAAGTGTTCATTATTTTTTTCTCACTGAATTGTATAATGTGTCTTATTTGCTCCATGAGACCTTCTCTGCAAATGCTCAGTAGCTCAGACTTCTTTTCCCAACCCTTCACCAAGTCACCTACCCTGTCACCATCATGAGGATATTCTCTTCAAACAATCTAGTCTTCATGGACAAGCCTAGTAATGGTTTTTATTAAAAGTACTTAACATGTGACCTTTGACCTTTGAAACATCAATTCTAGTAGCTGTGATGTGACTTTTGGTCCTTTCATTACTTGAGAGAGAAATTAATCCTTTTCACTGTCGTGGTGGTTTATCTTGAGTCAAGGATTAATTTCACTTTTTTTTTCAGTTTTAGAAAAAAAAAGAACTATAAAATTCAGCTTCCTCACATCTCTCCATCCACTCTTTGATGACCATAAAAATGATTTATTTTCTAAGTAGGCCTGGAGGAGAGTAGTTAAGTTTATTGATTTAAAAAGAAAAGGTCTCAACAGCCATATTTCCCAACTGCCTCCAATAGCTCTGTCTGATTCAGTAATGGGGTATTATACATTTTCATGGGCTCCATTAATCCATTACTTTATTTTTCCTTCACTCTAGTTGCATACAAATAGTAATGGGAAATCAGGAAAAAAAAAGAGAAAATTTATATGCCCATCACCCCCAAATTTTCTCAGAAGTCACATTTTATAAGCCCCATTTCTATTTTTAACTCTCCATATCTCATGGCACACTGATATTTCTCCTTACTGTCGCTAGGGTGAATTTCAAGTGAAGACAAGCCCATTTTAGATCCCCTTCAAACACACTGAGGTACTCTGGAAAGGAAACTTTTTTTTGGGGGGGGGAGAGATTTTCGCTATAGGGTGTGTGCACTCGCCAGACAGACAGAGAGAGACATTAGAGACAGAAAGCGAGAAATCACCCCCCAGGGGGGATGGTCACACCGCAATCCCTTCTCCTCCATTCTCCTCTCGGGATCTTGGGCACGCACGCACACGTGCCAGGTGTGAGTTTTAAGCCACCGGGCCCGGGACATGAACCGCGGTCGACTACATGGGAGTCTAGTGACATAGCCATTACACTAACTGCTGGTTCCCTGGAAAGGAAACTTTTTTAAAGGATGGTTTTATCTGAATAACATTTCTATGGAAGGAAACGAGGGGGTGCCATTTGAGAGAAATTCCTTGCAGCAAATAAAAACGCTCTGGCCAGGACATATCAGGATTCTATCAGAATCGAAATTAACTTGACATCAGTTTTGAGCTCCGTCCTTTATTTCTGTAATGTGCTTCTGGTGGTTTGAAGCTCATGTGAAGTTGCTTGAAGACTAAAATACATTTCTAGTACTCATCAGGCCCTGTGGAATTTTACTGAAAGTGCCCGCCAGCACTTTTAAAGAACAAAATTTCATTGTATCTTCCACACGTACCCCCATTTACATTCCTTCTGTCACTACCTTAACTTAGACCTTGATTTATCAGTGACCCAGAATATTGCCAAGGATAATGGGTCCCCATGCCTTCATTGTCACCCTGCTCACACCCATATCAGTATCTCGCTTGTTAGTGTATGATCCTAAATGACCTTCAGCTCCCAAACATGTGTTTTCTTATCTGCGATATGAGCTAATACCACCTACCTCATAAGATTACAAAGTGGATTAAAGGAGACAGAGGGAACAAGTTCCGCCAGAGGGCTGGTGCATAACTGTGCAATAAATTGTAAGTACTTTCAGGGAAGTCAAGAGGAAAGAGCAAAAAAGTGAAAATGGTGACCAAGAGATTAAGAGTTGCAGATTGGGAACCAGCAGTTAGCGTAATGGCTATGTTGCTGGACTCCCACGTAGTCGACCGTGGTTCGCGTCCCGGACCCGGTGGCTTAAAACTCACGCCAGGCACATGTGCGTGCGTGCCCAAGATCCCGAGAGGAGAATGGAGGAGAAGGGATTGCGGCGTGACTATCCCTCCTGGGGGTTGATTTCTCGCTTTCTGTATCTATGTCTCTCTCTGTCTGTCTGGCGAGCACACGCGCCCTATAGCGGAAACCTCTCAAAAAAAAAAAAAAAAAAAAGAGTTGCAGATTAAGGGAGGGATAAAGAAAGGCAAATGTGAGACAGTAGGAAAGCAGGAAGAAAGTAAGACCATGTGCAGTCATAATGTCCAGAATACAAACCTCCCTATTTGTGTACTGATCAACATTTTTCAAGCGTTCCTGTAAACTGAAGGGAGCACTGAGACAGATAAATTATCTAGTAACACTTTTGTAACTTCTATTCTTCCAAGAATATTTGTTGAGTAAATTCACATTTCTTAGCATAGCCAAAAGTACTTTTAGGCATGGGTAATGAAGAGATCTTAGAATAAGGAGAAAACTAAAGGAATACAGAAAAATGAGACCCAATGCATATTTTTGGAGATAAATTTGACAGGCCTTCGTGATTTATTGAATGCCACGAATGAAGGAGGAAGTGTAATCAGGACTGACTCCTAGGTTTCTGACATCAGCACCTTAGTAGATAATAATGTGTTTACTGCAGTAAGTTGTCTAAGAAATAATACATTACAAAAATTACTGGACATATCTTTGGGCAAATCAATAAATGGCAAGCCAGAGAGGATCTGAAAACGAAGGTTACCCTCATTGACACATTCTAGTTAATGTTAGAAAGAACAATTTTCTATTTTTATTCTTTAGACTAAATGAGACTGTCATAATAGCAAAATTACACATTAGCATTTGATATTTAACTTTTGTTATTTATCTAAATATTTGGTAAATATTTTCATAGTTATTGATAACATCTAATTAAATTGCAAACTAGAATAGGAATTAATCCATTAATAATTTGTATTTAAAGTCTATCACATATATAAATGGGTAAACAATTTTCAAAGCTGTCCTCGATTTTTGTAAAGTATATAAACTTACAAATGCATGCTTCTTATACAAACCTATAAGCTTATGCTATTAATCATGTATAAATTTAACAAAAATGTCAATAAGATATTTTGAAGGACTACATTATTTTCTTGCTGTTATATGCTATTCTTGTTGATTTGACATGTTTTTAGTTTATGATCATAAATATAAAATTTCTTATAGTAAGTGGAATTAAAAAGTATGATGGCATATGAAAAATAAATAGCCTTCTTGGTTCATGTAGGCAACTGTTGTTCAAAATGACATAAAGTCATCTTAATAAACACAATCAGGATGAAACATTTCAGAGTGAAAAGCTCGCCACTACAACATAATGTCTGAATTAAATATTGTGCAATAATATAAGTATTATACACAAGTTGAATAATATTTGATTTTACATAAAATTTTATGAACATGTCTTAAATTCAGGCAGAAAACATTGCTTTATTAAAAAATGCAGGCTAAACTGTTCATCTTATTTAATGACTTTAAAACAATACAACTATTTCTTCAATGATTTGCTTATTTCACATAAAATGCTCTTACCTTGATCTCTCTGCCTTGGTGGCCTTGGTCCTTATAATGAGTGCCAGTGAAATACCTACCTAGAGATTAAGCCCTTCTTTACCTACTCTGAGAAAATTCTGTTTCTGGTCACGGCATAAAGTAAGCCAAACTGGAAAACTCCTCTAGTTACTCAATTCAAATACTGAAAATCTATGTTGATTTGGGTTACAATTTTAGTAACTGGATTTTTCTGGGAGGGATACCACTCTGCTTTCTTGTGAATGCTCCTTTGCCTTGTTAATCTGCCTTGGTTTGTCCAGGACATTCAAGGCTGAGTCCTCTGGCAACCAGTGACTCCCCTGTAATCTATCAGAGGCTGGCAGGTTTCCCTGCCAACAGACACCTGCTTTTCTGAATGTAGGTATGTCACCTGCTTTCATATTCTGAATTGTCAAAACCTGCTGGCCTTTTGATTCCTACCTGAAATGTCTCTTCAGATGTTTCAGATTCCCCCATTAGGCAAAATCACCATGTGCCCCTTCACTTCTTTAGATATTCTGACCAGGTTTCCTTAATGAGCATCTCTAATCACCTTACTCCTTCTGGTTTAGGTCTGGGCGCTCCTGACACGAACTCTCCACTCCATGTTCGTTCATCCCAAAAATCTTTCAGTGCATGCAATGAGCAAGCCTTAGATTATTTTTTTACAAGAACAAACAAGAAGTCATTCACAAACAGTGAGAAGTATCATCTGGAATATGCTCCATTTCTCATATGTTCTATTTTAATATTTCTTAGGTAAAGTAAATGGAGCTAAATTTAAATCCATGTCGGGACGTTGACGTACAACCACTTTTCTCTGCTTCTTTGATCAAATCCTAAGAGCTCAACCTTCTATTCCAAGGGGGAAGAAGGGGAAGGAATGAGCTAATAATTTACACAACCCATTTCATTTTAGTGGTATAGGAGACTTGAACCAGTAAACTAGGAGTCAAGTGGGTTTCAAACTTTCGGTGTGAGATCTCCAGTTTATCACTGTGCACAGAGATATAGGGCTCCCCATGTAGACTGATAATTTGGCAGTCTGGTAGGCTAGTACTTTGCACATTTTTAAAGTAACATTTGAAATATATTTCTTGAGTTATTAAAGATGATGCTTAGAGATCTATCAGAAGAGGGGACAAGAACTAGCTGAGGATAGCCCTGCAGACTCCTCTCTAGTGATGAGGTTAATTCAATTTAGGCTCCATACCTGCAAGCCCATTCTGTACAATAAACATTAGTAATCTATTTAGGAATTAACTCCAAATGTTAAGTAAAGCACAAATCCTGGGCAGAGATGCATGGAAATATACATGGAGCCTTCTTAATGAATATTCCCAGTGCTTAGAAAATCTTAATAGATATTTTACCTAGCATGCAGCTCTGGTTGCTATTTATAGAAAGAGAAAGCAGTGTTTTACAAATAAAAGATATTGAATAAGTATAATCAAATGGATGAGCAGAGAGTAAGTACACTGTTCCACTCACAGCTTTTTATTATAATTTGCTAAGTATCTGTAGGAACCATTTACATAAGTGCATCAATTGTATGTTGTAAGATCATACCTATCTCCTACTGAGCTTTTGAGAGAGGTGATCAATGAGAAAGGGCTTGGAAAATTACAAGCATTGCAAAATTCCAAGTGTTAGTCTTATTTTAAGTTTTCATTTTATTATTGTGATTATTAGTAGTTGCAGCAGTGAAAGCTGTTTTGAATAATAGAAAAGGGCATGAAAACTGAAGTACATTTAAAAAAATCTGAGTCCCTAGATCATTTGAAGACCAAACCCGCCCCTCCCAAACTGAATAAATGAATGAGCAATTCTCATTGAGAGGATTACTTTCATAAACACTAAATTTGATCTCAAGACTTTGATTACAAATCTCTGGAAAACATTCTTTTGACATTCCCAAATCACTCAGTGCAATGTGTGAAGAAGGGGTGTCTTGACAGCAGATTTTGCCATGTTCTGAGGAGTGACCCACAGAAATATTGCTTTCTCTACTTATCAACAAAACCCTACTGGAGTTAATTCTCAAATATGTAACCATATGTGGTTTCTAAAAATCAATTAATCTTTTCTGTCAGCTAGGCTTTCTTAGATAACTAAATTAAATGGACCCAATACTACTAAACTAGCCATGAAAATGACTCCTAAACAGAGTGTAGTCCAGCTTACAGGAAAAAGAAAAGGGCAAAGCAAAGAAAAATAAATAGGATTGGTATGACTCTAGAATCTTCCTTTTCTAAGCTTCTGGATTTAAAATAGAGTTTGTTTGTTTGTTTGTTTTTTCCAAGAAAAAATTTGCTAATAGCAAAACCTGTTTTCGTCCACATTTTAGAAACTGGGAATGTAATTTCTAGGGACAGTCATATTTTTGACAAAATTTCATTACAATAAAGCAATTTGGTTGTTTTCTAGCGTTCATGATAAAGTGATCTTACAAGTAATACATTTCAGAATTTGTCAGTATCAATAGATTTTATTATCCAGTGCCTAAGTTATTCCCCAGAAGTAAGCTGGATGTTTAGGGAGGCTCATTAACTCTTTTAGACCACTAGGTCCTTTTCCACACTATTCATTTCTACTAAATAAAACTACTAAAAGCAATATAATAGCCATGCTATAGGAACTAGAGCTAAGACAGCTAGAATAGAAATACATCAGGGGAATTATATGTAAAAGCGTACCTTTCAAAGGCACAAGAAAATAGGCCAATATGTAATTTAAGGAAGAAAATAGTGCTCACTTTCCATTTCTTCTTTTGTTTTAGAACATAGAAGTGAAGACATAATTTGAGTAGAAAGGTGAATGGTGTAACTTTGAGATAACTGAATTTTTTCAGATATTGAAGTACCTTGAGCCCAAGACAAGTAGTTAAATACTGATTTATGTCATACAAAATTTTTTCTCTTATGGGATAAAAGACATTTATCAATAATAGCCACTTTGAACTCAAGGAATTACAATAATACACTCATACTAAAATGACCACAACATGCCAACTGAACTCTAAAAAAATGAAATATCACTTTAAAGGCTATATAATGTTTAATCAAAAAAAACCTCAGGATTTAAAAAAATCTTACACTCCAAAATATTTTTAGAATAATAAACTAGAACTTTTTTTTTTTTTTCCCGGAGAGGTTTTTGCTATAGGGTGTGTGCACTCACCAGAAAGACAGAGACAGAGAGACAGAAAGCGAGAAATCACCCCCAGGGGGGATGGCCACGCTACAATCCCTTCTCTTCCATTCTCTTCTTGGGATCTTGGGCACGCACACACACACACGTGCCCGGTGTGAGTTTAAGCCACCGAGTCCGGGACACGAACCGCGGTTGACTACATAGGAGTCCAGAAACATAGTCATTACGCTAACTGCTGGTCCCATAAACTAGAACTTTTAAAATTATTGTACAAAAGCAATTAAAAAAAATAGCTTCTATCAGGCTGACCCTATAGCTAGTGGTTAAGAGAGGAAGATCCCACTTGACCAACCATGGTTTGAATCGCGGCCCCAGTGGTTTGAAAAACACGCACGTGTGCATGTGCGTGTGTGTGTGTGTGTGTGTGTGTGTGCATGCTTGAACTCCTGAAAGGTGGGATAAACGGAGGAGAGGGCTTGCAGCATGACCCTGCCTCACTGCAGATGCCTTCTTCCTCTCCTTCTCTCTCTGGTGAGTGCATGTGCCCTCTGGCAATTAAAAAAATAAAAGGAAAGGAATTTCTATCTAGTATTTGGTAGGAGAAATATGATTGCAGACCAGTCTCATCCTGCATAGAACAATGCTCTTTTGCTTTTATATACTAAAAATTTAGGAAAGGCCTATATTAGGGATAAACACATACACCTGGGTCTACATTAAATAAGAAAAATAAGGGAACCAGCAGTTAGCATAATGGCTATGTCGCTGGATTCCCATGTAGTCGACCGAGGTTCGCATCCCAGACCTGGTGGCTTAAAACTCACGCTGGGCGCGTGTGTGTGCGTGCGTGCCCAAGATCCCAAGAGGAGAATGGAGGAGAAGGGATTGCGGCATGACCATCTCCCCTGGGGGGTGATTTCTCGCTTTCTGTCTCTATGTCTCTCTTTGTCTGGCGAGCGCACGCACACTATAGCGAAAATCTCTCCAAAAAAATAAATAAATAAAAAATAAAAATAAAAATAAAATAAGATCTTCCTATGAAACAGTTTTCTTAAACACACACACACACACACACACACACACACAGAAGTAGTTATTTAACAGAGGCATATCTTCAAGCAAACTGTCAAATTAGGCCCTACATAATTAATCTCTGAAACCAGCAGGCTTTCAATCTCAGAGCAGCCATCTCAAAGACATGATTTGCCATGTAATTACATGGGACATTACAATGTATTTATGAGGTCATTTGTTACAATGTACAGTAATTACAGAGTACTTACATAGCTATTTATGTCTCATAAAATGAAGTGAGACTAAATATTTTAATTATGTTGGAGGAATAAGGGAAAATATTTGAGTTCCAAGTGTCAGGTAAGATTATAGGTCAGATTCACATAACTCTTCTTAACAGCTGCGTGCTTCCAGAATCTCTAGTGTTTTGGAGACATTCTCCTGTTGGAAAGGAAGATTCAAGGCATACTGACAAATATTCCTTCCAAGAAAGAAGAAGATGGAATTTTCTCCAACTCAATCTTCAAGTAATACAAGAAGACAGACCTGGAGTACAATATTCTATACTATATATCCAAAGTATGACTGTCTGAGTGTCAATATAGTCACTGGATTAAGAAAAAATGATGTTGCATACAATGTTTTCATAAATGGCATAACAGAAAAATAAAATAGCTGTCCTGTGTTTTTCACATCTATAATTTTGGATAAAAATAATATTTGCTCAGATTTTCAGAGCCTCTCTTTTCAAATATAAAAATCTAAACCCATTTTCATATTCTAGAAAAGGAAGACATTTCCAGTAAAATTTTCAAAGTTCTGATTTCTTTTCCCCCAAAGTTTCTTTCTTTCATTCCAATCTGCACTTAGAAATTCTTGCTTGATGGAAAAGGTGAATTCAGGAGCTGAGAGAGAGGTTTCTGTGCTTCTGATTTCTGGAACATCATGGGCTTATTCATAATCAAGGAAGGTCAGCATTCGCAAATGAGTTAGCATTCGCAAATGACAGTGCTAATTTTTAAAAAAATCAAAATTTGGGGCCAGCAGGTGGCACGGTGGTTAAGGGTGCTGGACTTCCACATGGCTGAGCATAGTTTGAGTCCCGGACCTGGCGGCTTGCTTTCTCTCTCTCTCTCACTTTGTCCCTCTCTGGTCAAATTAAAATAAATAAATAAGTAAATAAAGTTGAATAAAATGATTCTAAAAAAATAAAAAGTTAATAACTCTTTTGGATTGTTAATGATTCATTTTGGGGTAAATGTTCAAAGTATATTTCACTATTATTTACATTTGTTGCTCTATTAATTTATTCAGTAAACTTCCTGAGTGCCTACTTCAGCGTGTGGCTGAAACTGGGACTTACCTAAAACATTATCACTGAGCGAATTATCCTCTCAGTGATGGATTCGATGATGCTTGGTAGATAGGCTTTACTTAAGTCTATTAAGCTGAATAAACATACCTTCTATGGGCACCCTTTGAGAAAATCAATTCTGACTTTTCATTCAGGATGTATGCCTCTAAATTAAATGATCATTATCTGATTAGTCATGAAATGCAAAACATATTTCTCAATTTTTTATTTTTCTTGCTAAGTTGCCTTCCATTCATGTGACTCAATGGTTAGAAAATGCAAAATACCTTTAGGTATGATAGCATAGGTAAAATATTTCTTTCTAAGCTCAAGCCTGACTTGTAAATTTCAACAATCATTTTTCAGAAGGAATGAATGTCAAATCTTTTTTTTGTCATCCAGATATTCTAACCACAAAATTGCTATAAATACATGAACTAATTAATGTCTGTAAAGGCGGATCACCAGGTTGACAGTGGTTCTGACTGCAGCCTCCTGGCAAAACAGGAATTCTATCAGGTTTTAATGGCTGTTACAGTCCTATATAATGGTCCTAGAATTTGCCAAATCCAGATACTCAGAACCCACAGAACCATCTGCAGAATGTTGCCTGTTAATATGCAAATAAACCAATTAAAATTCACAGACTCATTCAACAGCTAGTTGAGTCAGTTCTGACCTACTGTACCAACTTCATTGAGGCATGCATAAAGACCAGGTCCATTTCCCATCAAGGCTCAGAGAAGTGACTGCACAAGAATATATTGGGAATATATTCTCAACAACTCACTCAACCTAAGAACAGTAAGAGATTACTTTTGGAAAAAAAATAGATAACTATCAATACTTCAATCAGTATTTCAATTAGATATGCAATCGTTGTGCATCTAATTGATTAACAATTAGCAGCACCTGTAGTTGGCTATAATTTTAATTACGGATTTCATTATGGCTGATTACTTAAAATGATATGATACCTGCATGAGTGCCATTGGATAATAAAGAAAAGAATTAAACAACTCAAAAATAATTAGCCTATTAAAATTGAGATTAAAACAATTCAATAAAATATTTTTAAAGATTTTTATTTTTAGAATTGTTAGTGGATTTTCCTTAATTTATGCAACATGGAGAGGAGTTGGCCAATAATCATTCTAGTATAACTAGCCTGCCATTTTCCTGGAAGATGTGGAAGTAATTCTGAAAGTGCCATTGTCCAGCAGAATAATAAGCATTAGAAAGAAGGTCCTAGGTAACAGAAGATAACAATAGAGTCCCATTTCTAATCTACTTTATTAAATATTCATGTTTTAGAAATGAAAAGGTTTGCTGATCTTTTATCATGAATATGACAGCCTTGTAAGGAGTCATCCTCAAAGAGATCTTGGATATTTTTGAGGCCAGATAATAAGAATCTAAATCATTGTTCCAAACACAATTTTTTAAAAAGAGAATGTCAAATTTTAACTAAGACCCCTTAAAACTAGGCCACACTACCAAAACATCCCAGTATACAAACAACTAAATGTTTTCATTTTAGTATCTTGAGAGAAGGTTGTATCAAATCAGGACTGCTTTTATACACTGAAAGAACCAATGACTTTTCCGAACTTAAGTAAGTTCTGCTTAGATTTTTACTATTACCATAATATTTTTTAAGGCAGTAACATTTTTATAATCTCTTTTGTGATAAACTAAATATGTATAAATGACTGTTTCAAATTTACTTGCAAAGTTTTCACACATATCCAAAGTTAAATTAGTATAAATACCATTTCACAACCACTGAGATGGTTAAGATCAAAAAGAGACAATAACAATATTGCTAAGGTTGTGGAGAAACTGGAATCTTTCTACACTTGCTAGTAAGAATATAAATAGGTGCAAGTGCTTTAAAAAATAGGCTGGCAGTTCCTCAAGAGGTTAAACAGAATTAAATACAACCAAGCAACTCCTTCCTAAATATACATGGGAAATTTGTGGAAAAACAGTGTGTTTTTCCACAAATGAAATCAATGTATGATTTTTGTATAATTTTTTTTAAACCAGACGTATGCTCATAGCACCATTCTTTTATTTTATTTTTTTTTATTAGAGAGAGATTTTTGCTATAGGGTGCACACACTCGCCAGAGAGACAGAAAGCAAGAAATCACACCCCAGGTTGGATGGTCATGCCACAATCCCTTCTCCTCCATTCTCCTCGGGGTTTTGGGCACGCATGCACTTGTGACTAGAGTGAATTTAAGCCAGGGTCAACAACATGGGATTCCAGCAACATAACTATTATGCCATCTGCAGTTCTCATAGCAGCATTCTTAATAAGAGTTAAAAAAAAGGGGGGATAGAGAAATTGCACATGATCATCATCTGAGATATGGGGGAAAATGTGGTATGTCTGTATGATGAAATACTATTTTGCTATAAAATGGAATGAGGTACAGGTACGTGCTATAATGTGAATGAATCTTAAAAACATGAATTGAAATAAGCCACTCGTGGAAGACTATTTTTTTTTAAGTCTCACTTCAAGCAATTATCAGTTTAATGGCATCAGTAAAATTGGTATTCTCCCAGTTGTGGCATGAAACAGAAATATAAATATAAGGCTATTTTTCAATTATTTGAGTGTTTTCAAGTTGAAAAACACATCCTAAAACGTCAAACATTCTGCCAGGTTTACTCATCGAATGCTTTTGACATTGTATAAATAAAGAGAGTAATTAATATCACAGTCATACCACTGGGACTAAAGCGTCATTAAATAATAGGACTCGTGGAAGACTATTTAGTGTACAATATTATTTATATGAAATGTGCAGAATATTCTAATCTACAGACACAGACAATAGATTAGTAATTGCTTATGGCTAGGGTTTAGGGAGGGGCACAGGATTTCTTTCACGAGTGATAAAGTATTATAAAATTAATTGTGCTGATAGCTGCACAACTTTATTTCTTTATTTTTAAGATTTTTTTGCCATATGGCATGCATGCTTGCTATAGAGGGAAAGTGAGAAATTACCCCCTAGTGGGATGGCCATGCCACAAGCTCTTCTCCTTCATTCTCCTCTCAGGATTTTGGGCATGCACACACACATGCCCAGCATGATTTTCAGGCTGCCAGGTCCAGGACTTGAACAGCCTTGGCTATGTGGGAGTCTAGTGCCTTAAGCACCATGCCAAATGCTGGCCCCATTGTACAGCTTTAAATGCGTGAGTAATATGACCTGAATTATGTGAAGACAATACAAAAAAAGAAATAGTGAACCACAACGTGTACATTCCTTGACTTCAAATTCTCAGTACGGTGCCTCTCATATTTTGTGCACACACACAGAGTCAAGCATTACTTAATGACAAGGACACATTCTTAGAAATGCATAATTAGATGATTTCAGTATAGCAATATCATGGAGCATACTTATCTAAACCTAGATGGAATAGCCTACTACACATAGGCTACATGGTATATACAACTACCATTGTATCTGTGGTCTATCATTGGCCAAAACATTGTCATGCAGTATAGGATAGTTTATACATACTGAAGATTTTGAGTAGAAATTTTGTTTAAGAAAATCTTAAATATTTTTGAAAAGTGGAAAATACACCTACGTTCATGTCTTGCTGTAAGTGAAAAGTACATTTCAGAGGGACCTGAATCCAATCTGGGTTTAATCTTCCATCTACCTCTGTGGCTAGAATGTTCTTGACACATGGTACTCACAAATATTTAAAGATGGTGATGGTGACCAAGTGGGCTAAATGTGACTTCTCAAAGCAGGCAATATCCTACTCAAATTATTTCTAAAGATGCAAAAAGAAGGAAACCTCCCAAATTCATTTTATGACACCTCCATCATCCTCATTCCCAAAATAGATAAAGACATGACAAGAAAAGAAAACTTTGATCTCTCTGATGAATATAGATGCAAACAAAATCTCAACAAGGTTCTTGAAAATTGTATCTAGCACCATATAAAAAAGATTATTCATCATGACCAGGTAGGCTTTATTACAAGAATACAAGAGTGGGTCGACATACAGAAGACCATAAACATAATACACCATATTAAACTGTATTAACAGAAAGAAAGATACAAACCATTTGATCATTTCAATCAATGCAGAGAAAGCATTTGATAAAATATAATATCCTTTCATGATTAAGACTCTTAGTGAGATTGGCATAGAAGGGTCATTATGCAACACAAAAAAAGCCATATGTAAAAAACCTATTGCTAACATTATACCAAATGGGGACAAGCTAAAAGCTTTTCTACTAAAAACTGATACTAGACAATTTAGTGCTGGAAGTCTGAGTCAAAATAATCAGAAAAGAGAATAATATAAAAGGCATTAAAATAGGTAAAGAAGAGTTGAAAATATCTTTATTTGTAGATGACATGATGGTATACCCAAAGATTTCCATGAAAAAATATCTTGAAGTAATAAATGAATACAGTAAAGTGTCAGGATACAAAATCAACATAGCAGTTCTATATATGAACAACAAATTGAACAAGATAGATCTGAAGAAAGGAATCCCTTTTACCATAGCCACAAAATGTGTAAGATACCTAGGGATAAACCTAACTAAGGAAGTCAAAGATCTTTACACAGTAAACTATAAAAATCTTTAAAAAGATGAAAATGACACAAAAAAGTGGAAGGACATCCCATGCTCCTAGATTAGAAGGATTAATATAATCAAAATGGCAATTCTACCCAAATTAATCTACATATGTAATGCAATTCCAATCAAAATACCAGAGACATTCTTCACAAATCTAGAAGAGACAATCATAGAATTTGTCTAGAATCATAAAAGATCTCGTATTGTCAAAGAAATCCTGCTCAAGAAAAGTGGAGTGGGCACAATCTCATTCCCTGATCCCAAAATATACTATAAGGTTGTGATAATCAAAACAGCATGATATTGGCACAGAAAGAAACAGGTGGACCAATGGAATAGAATAGAGACTACAGAAATAAAACCCCAAACTTACAGCCAACTGAGTTTTGACAAAGGATACCAGTCAATCCAGTGAGAAAAGGAAAACCTCTTTAGCAAATGGTGCTGGAATAACTGGGTATCCACCTGCAGAAAGATAAAACCAAATCCCCATCTTTCACCATTAACAAAAATCAACTCAAAATGGATCAAAGAGCTGAACCTAAGATCTGAAACTGTAAATCTATTGGTAGAAAACACTGGAAAAACTCTGGAAGACATTGGGATAAGCAAAGACATTTTAAATAAGACTCCCAAAGCAAGGACAATAATCCCTAAAATAGACAAATAGGACTATATCAGATTAAGAAGTTTCTGCACAGCAAAGGACACAGTAATTAGTATAAATCAAAAACCCTCATAGTTGGAGAATATTTTTGTAAACTATGCCTCAGATCAGATAAGGGACTGATAACCATAATACACAGGGAACTCAAGTGGCTTACCAAGACAAACAAAAAAACCCCACAAGATTAAACCAATTAAAAGATGGGAATATGAGCGGAACAAAAATCTTTCTAAGGAAGACATACAAACAGCCAAAAAGCATATGAGGAAATGCTCAACATCCTTCATTATAAGAGAAGTACAGATTAAACCCACAACGTGATATTATCTAACCCCTGTCAGAATGACGAAGATTAAAAATACAAAAATGATAAGTGTTGGCCAGGTTGTGGTGGAAAAGAAACTCTCATACACTGTTGGTAGGAATGTAAATTGGTCAGTTACTGTGGAAAACAATATGGAGGTTCTTCAGAGATCTACAAATAGAACTACCATTTGATCCCACTTCTGGGATTACTGGATTTACCCAAAGGACAGGAAAATGCTCAGTCGGAAAAGCATTTTGCACATCAATGTTTACTGCGGCATTATTCACAATTGCTAAGACATGGAACCAACCCAAATATCCACAAACAGATGAGTAGATTGAAAAAGTGTGGCACATATACTCTATGGAATACTGTTCTGCCATAAAAAACAACAAGACCCTGGCATTTGATAGAGAGTGGTCGAATGTGAAAGACTTATTGCTCAGTGAAGCTAGCCAGGTGAAGCTAGAAAGATATTGTATGTATCCACTTAATATATATATCTACCCTTTATGGTAGAGATTGAAATATTGGAGGGCATAAAAACAGTGAAAATAGTTATGGATGCTGAAGACAGTGTGGAATGGGGATGGAGGGAAGAAGGAAAGAGTATAGAGAAGGAAAATAGAGAAAAATTAGAGAGGCATGACATTTGTGAGACACAGAAATAGTTCATTACCTGTAAATAACATGTATAGTATTCTCGATTGGACTGGAATTAGAAGTATTTACTGTTGGGTAAATTCTCTTTACAAGTCAAATGATGTATAGCAATCAAATGTTTAATTTTTTTTTTTAAATCTGAAAAAAATGAAGAGCTATTTGCTGCTGCTGATGTGTATAGTAATATCTTTGTCTTGACTGATATGCATGGTAAGCATGCTGGAAAAAATATTAATCATGCTGGAAAAAGAAAAGTTATACACTGTAAAGATATATGTGATTAGATGTAATATAAAAAGATTTAAAAATAAAGAAACATTATATGTGCCTAATTTTCACATTAGAAGTGAGTTCCAGGGGTGAAGAGACTGAGAAGTTGGAAAAATAAAGATGCTAAAAATGAAAGTATACTTGTGAGAAAGGGATGATCTACCTAAACAATAATAAGACAAATTGCAGTGAAAAAAAAAAAAAAAAAGGTTTGAATTATGGTCCTTCATAACTTCCACTAGGTGATGCCCTCAACTCACTGTAGTAAAAGTATGGGTATGCTGGGGCCAGCAGGTAGCATGGTGGTTAAGGTGCTGAAGTTTCACGTGGTCTATTGCAGTGCGAGTCCCAGACCCAGTGGCTTGAAACTCACACAAGTCATGTGTGCTTGTATACCAACAATGCCAAGAGGAGAATGGAGGAAAAGGGAATATGGTATGGCCATCCCTCCTAGGAGATGATTTCTCACTTTCTCTTTCTCTGTGTCTCTCTGGCAAGGACATATGCCCTATGACGAAAAAAATAAATAAAAAACAAACGAACAAACAAACAATAAAACAGAAAAGCAAAATTGTGGGTGTGTCGAGGATGAAGAAACTTTTAAAGGAAGGAGAAGGAAAGCCTGAAGTATACAGTGCCCAGAAGAAGGGTGCAGCATGGCTGGCCGGTCTTAGGGCTGTAATGGTTACCAGCTGGTTGCTTGTGAAGGTAGGTGGGCCTATTGACCAACTCATACTTGAGTTCATGAAAAAATTAATATGAATAAATGACAAGCAAGTAATAATCATGGCACACTTTTTTTTTGTTTTTCTAAAACTGCAGACTGGAAACATGCTGTTCTCACCAATTATATACAATTGTTACACTAGCCCATGTTCTAATTTTTCTTTTTATTGACTTAAAAGTTAAACTCATTTCAATCTCTTTGTTGTATTTCAAAGGAAATAAGAGAACAATGGATTAAGCATTAATTGAAGAATATCTTTTGATATTCTATTTTTTATTTAATTTGATAGCTACACTGCAACCCCTTATCTCCCATTCTCTTGGGATTTTGGGCATGCACCCACACATGCTGAGCACGTTTTCAAGCCACCTGGCCCAGGACTCGAACAGCAGAGTCAACCATGTTGGATCCAGCACCTTAACCACCAGCCACCTGCTGGTCCATATTCTTTTCATTTTTGATTTGCACATATTATCTATTATTTTGATTTTCACACTAATTGAAACATTTTTAAAAATCTTTAAAGTAACCTGAATCAAATAAATACTTCCTCCATATGTCAGTGTTTTAATTGAAGACTGAGTCTAAAGTTGTCAGAAAGGAAAAGAGAAAAGAGAAGAACTCAGGGCAGGAGGTAGAAAGGAAGAAAAAAGGAAAGTCCTTTCTTTCTTGGCATAAATCAGAATATTCTTGTTTGTACCAAGCAGATATCAAACTTTGTTTTTTCTAACACAGTTGTCATGGTTAAGTCAATCCAGGTAAACAATTCTTCAAACTCACAGTTCATCTTATTCATAAATTTTGCTGAATGCTATTTATGTTTTGCTATAAGCTTTATAATTCCTATGAAACATCAAAAATGCCGAATAAAAATATCTCTCCACTCCTGAGCTGCCTGCAGGTCAGTTGTCAAAGGATTACCTTGTAATAATTAGGTCACTGCTGAATTACTGATTCCTTCTTTAATGTCTCCTTTTATTCTTTTGTTCATTAGCGAGTTATATAAAGATCATGTGATACAGGCACTGAATATTACTAAGAAAGGCAAATGACCAGAAGTCACCAGAGAACATTCTGGGCACATTGATTTCCTTTTTTTAGGATTAATGACTAGGGTCGTTCAGAGCAGGACTTTAAATTTTGTACCCAATGGCATTTATTTAATTAGAAGTCTTTCTATTTTTTGCTCTCTGCACATGTTCAATAACATGAGCCTTAATACTATCATCTGGGTATCTCGTATCTTAACTTAGAGATAAAAATAGAGTCCCTATTTTTATTTTGTTATTTCCACTTCAAAATAATAATGAGTCTTTAAAAATTAGTCTGAAAGCGAGGGATAGTAGGAAGGGTGTGGAGAAATGTGAGCATGCAGAAATGATTAAATCCTAACATTTAAATTTTAGGTAACACTTCAGTATAATACATTCCAAAGATACTAAGTAGCATTTTTATTCAGTTTCCTTTACTGTAGTTATTTTGAAAATGAGGACACAAAGGCAAAGTTACTCTTGGTTCTTTAGATATGGGTTATATAAATCATTAATTTTCTAAGTCTCTACTTTAGAAATTTTCTCTAAGAATTCTTTTAGCCTCTTCAATGAATGTTAGTTTTATCTGGGTGAAGATGCCTTAAGGGATGAGAGAAGAGAAAGCTCTCAACCTAACGGTCATGTTCATTAGAGAATTGTACAGGCAACTGTGTGCTAAAGAGAGGACAGACTTAAAGTCAGCATAACCTGGGTTCAAATCCCATATCTTTCATTTACTAGCCATATAACAGATCTGTGTTTTTGTTTGTTTCTTCTTGTTTTCTTTTAAAAAATGAGATAGAAAGAGAGCGAGAGGAAGAGAGATAAAGGAGAAAGGCAGACAAAGGTATTTTAGTCAGGGTCACTCTTCATGAGCCACTACACCTGGCATTTTTAGGTTGGCTCAGAAACCAAGCCTGGGCTTCCTATGTGGCTCCCAGCCACCTGAGTGCCACCAAAACTGGGTCACACCTTTGCTTTTAGCTTGATGTTTTAACTGGGAATTAAAAACAAACAAACAAGAAAAACAAAAAGAACAAACATCAGAAAATAATAACCTCACAGTATCCTTGTGAGAATTATGTATAATAATATTGATTCAATGAAGTAAGTTGTAGCTGGTAAATGGAATCACTTCCTTTACCCTGAAAAGTTACCAGTATTTCTGAAAAGACTGGTAAAAAGAAAGAGAACCAACTCTTTATACTGAGCTTCTTTGCTTTTATTTTGCAATTTTACCTAAGTCACAGTTCTCCAACTTATTTGTCTGTACCCCAACTAGTTATGTACAATATTTCAGAGTTCTGTTTTGGGTTTTTAATGAACTGTCTATGTGTAATAATTGGAAGAACAACTTTGTGAGAATTCTACAGTTATGGCTAGTTACTATATACTGCCAGAATTCTGGTGGTGCATGGTAAATTGGCTTTCAGACAAATAAGTTCCATCGGTAGCATTTGCTGATTTCTGTGGGGTAAATACTTCACCCATGGGTAATTTCAAGCTACCAATGGTTTAATAACCACCTTCCCAAATTCCTGAATCTTTATCCATTGGCTCTCCTAAGTGATTATCAGATGGTGCTGGTACTTACCAAACAGAAATATGCCAGTAAAAGGGCACAAATACAGAAGTTAGAATGGGAAAATATTAGATTGGGTAGTATATAAAATTAACTACAAGGTCCTTGGGGGCAAGACTTTTGTCTGATTTGATGTTTTTATCTTCTGTACCACTTAGAAATCAAGACATATTTATAGATGGAAAGATCAAAACTCAAGGATCACAAGATATTTTTTGTTTTTGTTTTTGATCTTTTGTAATTAATAGAAACTCACAAAGATAGAAAAGTTGCATTAGACTTAGAGTAGAACCACTAAATAATACTCTAAGCCTTGCTCTAGTTTTCAAACTGCTATGATCATAAAAATATATTAAAAAAATTGGAAGTCTGTGGCAAACAATACTGCTTAGTATCTACATTTAAAACAGGGAACTCAAACAGCTTATCTGAAAAAAAAAATTAGCACAATTAAAAGATGGGCAAATGAGCTGAATAGACAACTCTTTAAGGAAGATATATAATGAGATACCACCCAACCTGAGTCAGAGTGGCTAAGATTAAAAAAATAAAAAATAAAAAATGGTGAAAAGGGGACTTTCCTACACTATTGGTGAAATATAAATTAGTACAGTTACTATAGAGAACAATATGGAGATTCCTCAAGTATCTACAAATAGAACTATGATATGATTCAGTGATTTGACTCCAGGATATTGGAGTATCTATCCAAAGGATAGGAGCGCACGTCCATGTTACTGTGGCATTATTCACAATTGCTCAGACATGAAACCAACCCAAATGTTCGTGAACAGATATTAGATTAAAAAAGTGTGGCACATATACTCTACGGAATACTACTCAGCCATAAAAAGCCATGAGACCCTGGCATTTGATAGAAAGCAGATGAACATGGAAGATTTTCTGTGAAGTGAAGCAAGCCACACTGTGAAAGAGAGACATTGTATGTCCCCACTCAATATATACTGAATATCTGCACCCTGTGGCAGATACTGAAAGATGGAAAGGTTTGAAAGCATGGAAAGCAACTGAAAATATTAGAGACAATGGAGGAGGAGGGTGAGAAATGGCGAAGGCTGGGAGGAAATCAAGGGGAAGAAGAAAGAAGCAAAATATTTAAGGGACATAAAAACAGAAAATCAACTGTTAATGATAATGTTTATGGTAATATCTTTGACTGGACTAATACGCACTGTATTCACACTAGGAAAATTCATTTTGTATGCTGTAGAAATATATAGTGATTGAATGTAAGTAACGTAAATAATAATAATAATAAATATCTTTTGGGAATAAGAGAATTGCATATATTTTTTCCTTAACTTGCTAGAGAGTTCACATGCTCACTAGAGGGCAGAGAGATAGAGGTCAGAGAGAGAGAAAGCACCATCTTCATAGCACAATCCCTTCTTATAGAGGGTTTGGACATTTACGTTTTCAAGCTGCCAGGTCTTGTATAGCGCAGTCGGTCATGTGGGATCGGCTGCCTTAACCACCAGGTCATTGGGTGACCCATCCATACACATTGTTTTTAATTACACTGTGGTGACCGACTGAATCATGAGACAAACATTTAAAAATTCTTCAACTACAGAAGTTCAAAATTCCAAACATATCCCTAAATAATTCCTACTCATTCCAAGAGCACTCATTATATTTGGCTGGTAACTGAGGCTTTTCTTAGGTGAAGTCCTGCCCAAGATGAGACCTTACATTGCTACTTTTCTTATATATAAAATTAGATATAAATATTTAATATGAAATTATGAGAGACTTTGACCTCTTGGGTTAGATCATATGAAATGGTCAATAGGCAACTGGCTTTAAATGCACAAAAATTGTGATTTAGTATGGTTCAGTCTAATACAAAGTTTTTTATTCCTCATCTTATCCAACCTTTTAGGTTTTAAATAAACAAAAGCTACAAGAACATTTTATATGTTTTAGCTAAGATGTTTTAGAAATGTTTTATAATGACTATATTCAGAATGAAAACCATCAGGTGGCTCAGTTTTTCAACATGTTAATGGCAATTTTGAGAAGAAGTATTTTATTATTGAGCAAACCCTTCAAGGAAAGAGATTCCTGTGAAGTTTGGCAATAGTATAAACGAAACAGGGAGAGGTTCAGAGGGAAAAAAAGAGAATACCCATTAAGTTCAGAGCATGATCCTCTATTCTACTCAGAAATCTTCCCAAAAGAATTTAAATCAATTTAAATTCAAAAGTTTGAGGATGGGAACAAGAATTGGTATTATAATGTGGAATGACTATCTTCAGCACTTCATGAAATTTTGCTTTCTTGATACTGTTGCAAAAAAACAACACCAACAATAAAACCTACAAGTATCTTTGAAATGCAAGTAAAAACAAAATTGTAGACTATTATAAAATAAATCCAGTCCTGAGGAAGAAAATAATATTGAATCTCAATGTCTGTAGGAAGCATAAATACCAATCTGCATGAGTAGACCTTTACTTGTGATAAGAATCTACTCTTTATATTCATCCATTTGACAAGGAGAGGCAGTATCATGAAATGATTAACCTGCATATGTTTTTCAAACATAGCCTAGGTTTGAATCACACTATTAGCATTTCATAGTTGTGAGTTCTTGGATTTACGTCATTTACCTCTCTGTGCCTTACTGTTCCCATCTACAGTATGGAAATCACAACACCAACCTCATTGTGTTGTGAGGATCAAATGACACAAAGGTATTTGGGAGTTCCTGGCATATGATCAGCCCTGTTCCAAATACTCTGTAAGGCTGTAAACTAAGTTAAAAAGGGCTCTATAGGGGGAAAAAAATCAGCTCTACAGAAAGAGATTGAAATTAATTTTTAATGTTTACTCATTTATTTATTCTATGAAAGACAGAGAGACATATAGGCACCTCTAATAGCATCTTTATATCATAACCCACCCCTTCTCAGCCAGGTAATGGTATGGACATGAGCCCTTGAGGTACATAGGGAGTTTCAGGGTCCCAAAGATTGGATCTTCTCACCTGGGTTCAGTTGTGCTAACAGCTGCACCACCATACCACCATCTGACCCCAGATTAATTGTTTTAAGGGGAAATAAGAAAGTTACATAACTGAGTCTTTTCCTTTTTTTTTTTTTTTTTTTTTTTTTTTTGGTAGAAAGCCTTTTGAAAGTTAGTAGGAAAGAAGACAGAGAAGAAAAGGAGCAAGTACAAGCAAGAAAAATCTGCTTTGCCTCTCCCACTTTGATGTAGCCAACAGTAATCTACTTCAACTAAAGGTGTTACTAATTTTTTTTTTTTTTTTGAGAGGTTTTTGCGATAGGGCACTCACTAGACAGACAGAGAGAGACAGAGAGACAGAAAGCGAGAAATCACCCCCCGGGGGGATGGCCATGCCGCAATCCCTTCTCCTCTGTTCTCCTCTCGGGATCTTGGGCACGCACGCACACGCGCCTGGCGTGAGTTTTAAGCCACCGGGTCCAGGCTGCGAACCGCGGTCGACTACATGGGAATCCAGCGACATAGCCATTACGCTAACTGCTGGTCCCAAGGTGTTACTAATTATAACAGAGCCCTTACAAATAAAAGGCTTGTAATTGCAAAAAATAGATTTGAGAGTGTTTGGTGTTCTAAATTTACCTTTTCCACATCTAAAATCCATGTACACAATTTTGCTATTGCACTGCTA
This sequence comes from Tupaia tana, assembly GCA_026018925.1. NCBI lineage: Eukaryota > Metazoa > Chordata > Mammalia > Scandentia > Tupaiidae > Tupaia > Tupaia tana. The sequence continues at coordinate 24,951,847 of JAKSZU010000007.1, forward strand.
CTTTACAAAGTGAATTCTAGTTTCAATCTGAAAGAAAACATTTCTCTCCATATAAAGGGAAGTTCTAGTCTTTTCTAGAAAATGAGAACAGTACATGTTTTCACATTTTAGACTCTTACAGTTCCCAGTATGTGAATGAAAAAGCCAAGAGGTTAACTATTCAGATATATAATAGAGATGTGCTAAGCATCTGCATGTGTGCCATTTGGCTCAAATATTCCATCATATATACTCTATGTGTACAATCATATACCAATAAAAATACTTAATTTTTCTTATTTTTTAAGATCAATATGCTTAAAAGAAAGCCATGTTATTGTTTGTTCTTTTAAAGGAAAAGAAAAAAGAAATACTCATTGCAGTTCCAATTACTTATGTAAAAACAAAATATCTGACATGAAAGAAGGCCATAGTTGCTATTATTTCTTTAAAAATGGAAAAATATTTACAGCCAAGATCCTGGAATATGTCATTTTCTTTCTCTCTGGAATCTTACATGGAAATTTTCAGCAGCAGAAAATTGCTTTTACAAGGACTATTAACATAGCTGGTGTCTTTACAAATGTGTGGAGTAAAGTACTGGCTATAAATATGACAGCCTAGTTGCTGGTATGCTTTGTGAGTTGACACACCATGAATCTGAGGACTTCTGTAGAGATAGAGCATTATTTCTCCAAGTGATCAAAAGATCACTTGAGCACAGTCCATTGGTAGAGGGGAGAATTCATTGGGAGGCTAGCTCACTGATTTTCTCCCAATTCTATCAAGACTGCAAAGGAGAAGAGGAGGGAGCAGGGAAACAATTCTTTAACATCTCCGTCAGAAATTGAATGAGACAAACCCATTCCACAAGATTTTCTAATTTTGTCAAAATTATATCTGCTGTCAATTCAACTATTGAAATGTTAAAGCTGTAGTAAAATTGACATGCTGGGTGAATACTCAGGTCGTGCTTGCATTTAGCAAGCAAATGTGGTGAGTGTACAGAATAACAAGCAACTCAGAATCTTTCTTGTTCAGCTCAAAGACAATATAAATGGAACACTGAGGTTGATGAATGAGGTGACTGGCTGCAAGTCCTATTGTGTATACAGTGGTCCAATGGCAATAGGCTTCCAATCCTATTCTTGGCTCATGTTCACTATTGACATTTAAGCTGGACAGTAAGTTTTTCAGTGGCTCAGGCTACTAACTGTCTGAAGTGAAATACACCCAGTAAAATGATCCATCTACAGTTTCCAGGATTTTGAATAACCAATTCAAATACCAATAGCATGCACAGCTTGGCCAAATCCACTCTAAGTACATCAAACACTGACACAGCTCAGCTCTCCAAAAGTCTGACTGATAGTTGAATTTATGGCCACTTATGTCCTTCAAGTACAATGGTGACTTTGTTTTCTAAATCTCTCAAACAGGTAGGTTTTGATTGGCCCTCATTTTTTTTTTAATTTTTATTTTTTTTCTTTTTATTTCTATTTATTTTATACATTCATTTATGCTACCCAGCTTATAAAGTGAATATTCCAACATATGTATATTTCTCACCAGTCCAGTTCACATACTAGAAAGTTATCTTCCTCTACTCCTTTACCGGCCCTCTTCCCACACTGTATCTGGTGTTCACAATCATTTGCTTAGTTTCTATAGCCTTCAGTCATTCAGTTTCGGCCATAGAGTGCAGACACTTGGTATATATTAAGTGGAGACATACAATGTCTCGCCTTCATCTCCTGACTTGCTTCACTCAGCAGTAAATCTTTCATATTCATCCACTTTCTGTCAAAAGCTAGGGTCTTGTTTTTTATGGCTGAGAGTATTCCATAGAGTATAAGTGCTAGTTTTTCAATCCATTCGTCTGTTCGTGGGCATTTGGGTTGGTTCTATGTCTTAGCAATTGTGAATAATGCTGTATCATATGGTCATTCTAATTTTTAGGTCTTAAGGAATCCAAATTGTTCACCAGAGTGGCTGGACCAATTTACATTTCCACCAGCAGTGTAGGAGAGTTCCCTTCTCACCACACTTCCACCAACAATTAAAATTTTCTGTTTTTTTTTTTTTTTTTTTTTTCATCTTAGTCATTCTGACTGGAGTTAGGTGGTATCTCATTGTGGTTTTCATCAGCATCTCCCTTATAAAGAGGGATAATGAGCATTTTTTCATATGCTTTTTGGCTATTCGTACGTCTTCCTTAGAGAATGGTTTTTTCAACTCATTCTCCCATCTTTTAATAGGGTTAATCATCTTTTTTTTGGGGGGGGGGAATTGCTTGAGTTCTTTGTGTATTCTGGTTATCAGTCCCTTACCTGATGCATAGTTTACAAAAATATTTTCCCACTCTGAGGGCTGTTGATTCACACTAATTACTGTGTCTTTCATCATGCAGAAACTCTTAATCTGATGTAATCCCACTTGTCTATTTTGGAGATTACTGACTGTTCTTTGGGAGTCTTATTTAAGAAGTCTTTGCCTACCCCAATGTCTCCCAGAGTTTCCCCAGTGTTTTCCAGCAGCAGTTTTATAGTTTGAATTCTTAAGTTTAGATCTTTGATCCACTTTGAGTTGATTTTTGTCAAAGGGGAGAGGTAGGGGTTCATATTTAACTTTCTGCAGATGGATATCCAGTTTTTCCAGCACCATTTGCTAAAGAGGTTTTTCCTTCCCCACTGGATTGACTGGCACCCTTTGTCAAAATAAGTTAGCTGTATGTCTGGAGTTTATTTCTGGGGTCTCTATTCTGTTCCGTTGGTCTGCCTGTATATTTTTGTGCCAATACCATGATGTTTTGATTACCACAGCTTTGTAGTATATTTTGGGGTTAGGGTGTGAGATGCCACCCACTCCCCTCTTCTTGTACAGGATTGCTTTGGCAATATGGGGTCTTTTATGATTCCAGACAAATTGTATGATTGTCTTTTCTAGATCTGTGAAGAATGTCTCTGGCACTTTGAGATTGTGTTAAACATGTAGATTAATTTGGATAGAATTGCCATTTTGATTATGTTAAGTCTTCCAATCCAGGAACATGGGATGTTTTTCCACTTTTTTGTGTCATTTTCCATTTATTTCTTTAGCTTCTCGTAGTTTTCCTTGTGGAGGTCTTTAACTTCTTTGGTTAGATTTATTCCTAGGTATCTTATACTTTTTATGTCTATGGTAAATGGTATTACTTTTCTCAGGTCTAGCTCAGTCTGCTTGCTGTTTGTATGTAGAAATGCTGTCGATTTCTGTATGTTGATTTTGTATCCTGCAACTTTACTGTTTTCATGTATTATTTCCAGGATTTTTTTTCATGGATACCATTGGGTCTTCTATGTATACAATTATGTCACCTGCAAATAGAGATAGTTTCACCTCTTCTTTTTCTATTTGAATGACTTTTACTTTATTGTCTTTTCTGATTGCATTGGCGAGGACTTCCAGTACTATATTGAAAAGGAGTGGAGAAAGTGAGCATCCTTGTCTTGTACCAGGTTTTAGTTGTCGGTTCCACCGACGGCAAACAGTTCCTGAGTTGGGGGGGGGGGGGGGCTAGGATTCAAGAAAACAGAATAGAAATGGGAGGACTGCCAGTAAATACTGGTCAGTCATGAGTTAAGTTTATTGTCAGTATTTATATACACTCCAGAGACTTCTGTGATGTAAGGTTTTAAGTCCTTACTGAATTTATCAGGTTGTTATAACAATACTTTGGAACATTCAGTTCAAACAATCCCAAGACATTTTGCTCATAACAATCCAGCCACCCAAAGCCATGTCCAGATAAAGACCCTGCTCTTATCCTGGTGGTCACATCCTGCACATTTCTCACATCTCTTCTTTGCCTCCCCACATTTCGTGGAAAAGCTTTCAACTTTTTTCCATTCAGGATGATGTTAGCTATGGGTTTTTCATAGATAGCTTTTATCTTGGTGAGAAAGGACCCTTCTATGCCAATTTTACTGAGAGTCTTGATTATGAAGGGATGTTGTATCCATCAAATGCTTTTTCTGCATCAATTGATATAATCATATGGTTTTTATCTTTCTTTCTGTTAAGAGAGATTCATCCTATAGGGTGTGTGTGCTCACTGGAGACAGAGACAGAGAGACAGAAAATGAGAAATCACCCTCTAGGGAAGATGGCCATGCTGTACTCCCTTCTCTTCTGTTCTCCTCTTGGGATTTTGGGCATGCAAGCACACGTGCCCAGTGTGAGTTTAAGCTGCTGGTTCCAGGACTTGAACCATGGCCTACTATGTGGGAGTCCAGCGATATAACCGTTATGCCTTCTGCTGGTCTCAGATTGGTTGTTATTTTAAAGGAAGAACAAGCACAAATTTGTATAGTTCATTTCTACTCTAATGATCTCATAGATTTACAAATGACGCTGAAATTCCTAAAAATCAGTAGTAATTTAGAGAGAAGAATACAATATTAAACTCTGAGAAATTGAAATTCATTTCTATATGTTCTGTTGAAAGTACTATATTTCTGCTTACATTTTCAAAGTAATTTGCACGTATGTAGATTGCCACATTTTAATTCTCTTATCTGTCCTTTCTTCATTGCCTCTTCTTTTTTTCTTTATTTCTTTTTTGGTGAGTTAACATTTATTACCTTACCTACAAATCATGTGTGAATGCCTGTGAAATAGGCTTTCATAGGAAAACCCCACTTTTACTCAGCACAATACAAAAGGAAAACATAAGGCGTTTCTGGTGTGGTAAAAGCCTTTAGTAAGTCTCCAAGTGATTTTCAAAAATATAAAATGGATCCTAGTCTTGCAGAAGTTTTGGCTTAATTTTACTAAGCACCAAGATGTGCCACAATAGTTAAGAGAAGACAGAGGCAAGCTACTAATGCAAGGATATAGTGTAGTCTGAAAACAGTCACTGGTTATTTACTGACCAGATTACAAAAATAATCATGGTGTGACCCCTCCAAACCTTCACGCATCCCCACCATTCCTCCTCCTTGGACCACAGGTTGGTTGTCTGGGACTTTAAAGCGAACTCCCACCCCACCCCACCTGCAAACCGGATCGAGCCGGCCAGTAGATCCGGACACCAGGGTGACTGAAGCTGCAGGCCCAACCAACCTGGTCCTGTCACTCATCCTCTGGCCCTTTCCCACTAGCCTTTGGACTCTCTGAAATTTGGTAATTTGAATAGCTTTGCGCGCCACGCAATTTCCTTTTTTTGTTTTGTTTTTCTTTGCTCTTGAGGTGTTGCTTATTAGGTCAGTTGGAGGCTCACCACTCCTTAGAAACAGGGAGGACTTTGGGCCTTCCAGGACAAGTGGCAACAGTTAATGGTGATTGTGAGCAACAGGTAGGCCAACCATAAGAGAAATCATCAATTTTCTAATCCTGTACAACTTTTAACACTCAGAGATACCTTAAATAAGTTAGGAAGCAACATATAGATACATGATGACTAGAAACAATCGCAGAGGCTCAAGAAATATGAGCAACCAACAAAAGGCCTCTCCCTCAAGGAAAATCCTCAAGCCTACATCACCCACAGTCAATACAATGGACGTCGTGGACATGTCTGATAAGGAATTCAGAATATTTGTAGTGACCAAACTAACTGAGATGGAAGACAAAAGAGACAAGGAGCTCCAGGAGATGAGGAAGTCCTTTCATGACTTGAAAGAAGAAATGGATACCTTAAACAAGAACCAGATGGAACTTCTAGGACTGAAGAATTTGATACAGGAAGTCAAAACCTCCCTTGAAAGTATTAAAAGTAGGTTAGACCAGGCAGAAGATCGAATCTCTAACTTAGAAGACAAAACATCTGACCTAGAAAAAAGTATCAAGAAGATTGAGAAAAAAAAAAAAAAAACATGAAAAATGAGCATAATATATGAGGAATGCTGGATACCATCAAGCGCCCCAACATCCAGATAATTGGTATTCTAGAAGAGGAAGAAAATAATAAGGGCCTAGATAATTTATTCCATGAAATCCTGAAAGAAAACTTTCCAAATCTAGAAAGGCATTCAAATATCCAGACCCAAGAAATACATAGGACTCCGAGTAGAATCACCCCAAGAAGATCCTCTCCAAGGCATATCATAGTCAGATTGGCAAAAACAACAGACAAAGACAAGATACTAAAGTTGGCAAGAGGGAAACGTCAAGTTACTTACAAAGGTCACCCCATCAGGCTAACATCGGATCTCTCGGTGGAAACAATGCAGGCAAGGAAAGAATGGGGAAACATAGTCAAAGTGTTGAATGAAAAACAATTTCAACCAAGAATACTATACCCGGCAAAATTATCTTTCATATGGGAAAAAAGATAAAAACATTCTCAAATAAACAAAATTTGAAGGAATTTACCAACTCCAGACCAGCTCTTCAAGAGGTTCTGAAGGGAGTACTATACCAGGAAAACTAAAATATCAGAGACAGTTATACGAGAACAAAAAGCAACCAAGAAAATGGCTCACTTAATGATAGGATCAGGTATGGAAATATCAATAATTACATTGAATGTCAATGGATTAAACTCTCCAGTTAAGAGACATAAACTGGCTGAATGGATAAGGAAACAGAAACCCTCTATCTGTTGCCTACAAGAAACCCACCTTATGGATAAAGACATACATACACTAAAAGTAAAGGGCTAGAAAAAGATATTCCATGCAAATGGAAATCAAAAAAGGGCTGGAGTAGCGATATTGATCTCAGACAAAATAGATTTCAAGACAAAGACTGTAAGAAGAGACAAAGAAGGGCATTATATAATAGTAAATGGGGTAATCCAGCAAGAAAACATAACCCTTATAAATATCTACGCACCCAACTCAGGTGCACCTAAATATGTAAGGGAAAGACTGCTGGAGCTAGAAGGAGAGATAGGGAGAAATACTATAATTGTTGGAGATCTCAACACCCCATTATCTCCTATAGACAGATCTAGACAGAAAATAGAGAGATACAGGACTTAAATGATACTATAAATCAAATGGGCTTGACAGATATCTATAGAACTTTCCACCCTACAACCACAACATACACATTTTTCTCACCTTGACATGGAACCTTTTCAAAGATAGATCATATGTTAGGACACAAATCAAGCCTTTACAGATTCAAAGGCATAGAAACTGTATCCAGCATCTTCTCTGACCATGATGAAATTAAACTCCAGATTAATTTCAAGAAACAACCCCAAAAATACACGAACACATGGAAACTGAACAACCTACTTCTGAATGACTTCTTCACTACTGAAGAAATTAAGGCTGAAATAAAAAAATTTATGGAAACAAATGATAATGAGTACACAAGTGTCCAGAATCTATGGGACACAGCAAAAACAGTCATAAGAGGGAAATTCATAGCAATTAGTGCACATAAGAAAAGGATGGAAAGATGGCAAATAGATAACTTATCATCATGCCTCAGAGAATTGGAAAAACAACAACAAACAAACCCCCAAAATGCCAGGCAAAAAAGAAATAATAAAGGTTCGAGCAGAAATAAATGAAATAGAAAATAAACGAAGCATACAGAAAATAAATGAAAGCAAAAGCTGGTTCTTTGAAAAGATTAACAAGATCGAAACACCATTGGCTAGACTGATCAAGAAGAAGAAAGAAAGAAACCAGATTAATCAAATATGTGACAAAACAGGTAATATTACTACAGACATAGCAGAAATACAAAATATCATTAGAGGATACTATGAGCGACTATACGCCAACAAACAAGATAACTTGGAGGAGATGGACAAATTCCTGGATGCATATAATATACCAAGATTGGATCAGAAGGACATAGAGAATAGACCCATAACAAGCCAGGAGATTGAATCAGTAATAAATAACCTCCCAACAAAGAAAAGCCCAGGTCCAGATGGCTTCACTTCTGAATTCTAAAAAAGTTCTAAGGAAGCGTTAACCCCTATCCTACTAAAATTATTTCTAAAGATTCAAAAGGAAGGAAACCTTCCAAATTCATTTTATGAAGCCTCCATCATCCTCATCCCCAAAACAGATAAGGACATGACGAAAAAGGAAAACTACAGACCAATATCACTGATGAATACAGATGCAAAAATTCTCAACAAGATACTCGCAAATCATATCCAACAACATATAACAAAGATCATTCATCACGACCAGGTAGGCTTTATAGCAGGGATGTAAGGGTGGTTCAATATATGCAAGACCATAAATGTAATACACCACATTAACAGAAAGAAAGATAAAAACCATATGATCATCTCGATTGATGTGGAGAAAGCATTTGATAAAATACAACATCCTTTTATGATTAAGACTCTCAGTAAGATTGGTACAGAAGGGTCATTTCTGAACACAATAAAAGCAATCTATGAAAAACCTACAGCTAACATTATACTGAATGGGGAAAAGCTGAAAGCTTTTCCTCTGAAAACAGGTACTAGGCAAGGCTGCCCACTTTCTCCACTGCTCTTTAATATAGTACTGGAAGTCTTAGCTATTGCAATCAGAGAAGAGAACAATATTAAAGGCATTCGAATAGGCAAAGAAGAGTTGAAAATATCTTTATTTGCAGATGACATGATGGTATACTTAGAAGACCCAAAGGTATCCATGAAAAAGCTTCTTGAAGTAATAAGTGAATACAGTAAGGTGGCAGGATACAAAATCAATATCCAAAAATCTATAACATTTCTATTTATGAACAACAAGTTGAACGAAGCAGAGCTGAAGAAAGGAATCCCTTTCACCGTAGCCACAAGATGTATAAGATACCTAGGGATAAACCTAACTAAGAAAGTCAAAGACCTTTATAAAGAAAACTATGAAAATCTGAAAAAAGATATTGAAAGTGACATGAAAACGTGGAAGCACATCCCATGCTCCTGGATTGGAAGAATTAACATAATCACAATGGCAATTCTACCCAAATTAATCTACATGTTTAATGTAATTCAAATCCAAATACCAAAAATATTCTTCACAGATCTAGAAAAGACAATCATAGAATTTGTCTGGAATCATAAAAGACCTTGTATTGCAAAAGCAATCCTGCGCAAGAAGAATGGAGTAGGAGGCATATCACTCCCTGATCCCAAGATATACTATAAAGCTGTGGTCATCAAAACAGCATGGTATTGGCATAAAAACAGACATGTGGACCAATGGAAGAGAATAGAGACCCCAGAAATAACCCCCAAAGCTTACAGCCAAATGATCTTTGACAAAGGATATCAGTCAATCCATTGGGAAAAGGAAAACCTCTTTAGTAAATGGTGTTAGAAAAACTTGGTATCCACCTGCAGAAAGATGAAACTGAACCCCCATCTTTCACCATTAACAACAATCAACTCAAAATGGATCAAAGATCTGAACCTAAGATCTCAAACAATAAAAGTACTGGTGAAAAAAGCTGGGGAAACTCTGGGAGACATTGGAGTAGGCAAAGACTACTTAAATAAGACTCCCAAAGCACAGGCAATAATCCCTAAAATAGACAATTGGGACTATATTAGACTAAGAAGTTTCTACACAGCAAAGGACACAGTAACACGTGTGAACCGACAACCCTCAGAATGGGAAAATATTTTTGTTAAATATGCCTCAGACAAGGGACTGATAACCACATACACAGGGAACTCAAGTGCCTTATGTGAAAAAAAAATGATTAACCCAATTAAAAGATGGGAAAATGAGCTGAACAAAAATCTCTCTAAGGAAGACATATGATCAGCCAAAAAGCATATGAGGAAATGCTCAATGTCCCTCATCATAAGGGAGATACAGATAAAAACCACAATGAGATACCACCTAACCCCTGTCAGACTGGCAAAGATTAAGAATATAAAAAGTGATAAGTGTTGGCAAGGATGTGGAATGTAAACTAGTTCAACCACTGTGGAGAACAATATGGAGGTTCCTCGAAGATCTACAAATAGAACTACCATTTGATCCAGCAATCTCACTTCTGGATATTTACCCAAAAGACAGGAGAATGCTCAGTCAGAAAAGTGCTTGCACATCAATGTTTATTGCAGCATTATTCACAATTGCCAAGACATGGAACCAACCTAAATGTCCAGAAACTGATGAATGGATTGGAAAAGTGTGGTATATATACTCTATGGAATATTACTCAGCCATAAAAAGTAACAGGACCCTGGCATTTGATAGAAAGTGGTCATATATGGAGGATCTATTGCTGAGTGAAGTAAGCCAGGCTATGAAAGAAAGATATTGTATGTATCCACTCAATATATACCGACTATCTGCACTCTATGGTAGAGAGCGAAAAATTGGAGGACATAAAAGCAGTGAAGGTACTTAACGAGAACAGGACAGTGTGGAATGGGATGGGGGTAAAAAGAAGAGGATAGAGAAAGATAGCAAGAGAACAATAGAGAGGCAGGACATTAGTGAGAAACAGATATGGCTTATTACCTGTTGATGATGACATGTATAGTATTCTCAACTGGATTGGTCTGAGAAGTATTTCATGATGGGTAAAGTCTTTTTACAAGCAAAATGAGAAATAGTGATTGACTGTTTTAAAAAGTAATTAGAATAATAATAATAATAATGATTGGGAAAAACATAGAAAAGGTATTGAATGATGAAGTGGGGAGATTAATGTCTCTGTATTGACTGACATGCATGGCATTCCCTTTTGAAAAATCAATGTAATACACTGTAAAGTTATATGTAATCCAATGTAATATAAAGAAGATTATGATGATAATAAAAATAAAAATAATTAAAAAACTGTATTTTTTGTCCCAAAACTAATTTGTTCTTGAATTCCATTTTTCGATGAACTTTTTGAAGTCACACATAATGAAGGCATGAGGTTTTTCTGCATTCAACACTACACATTACACATAAAAAACTTCCTAATAAATACTGCTGAATTTATTAAATGATAAAAAAAATAAATAATCATGGTGGATACCTTACGTCATCCTTCTAATAAATCTGTTGATCTGATGTTCTCTGTTGCCAGCATCTCCACCTTCTACAAAATGGGTAGTCTTTTTCTTCATTCCATCTCAAGAAAATTTGAAGGACCACAGGAAGTTATTTGCTTCTTTGAAATGATTTGTATAGATTTCATGAGTCAGATCCTCCATGCAGATGATGCCAAATTTACCAAGAGATCAAGCAATTGAAGAGTTTTCTGTCAAAGCAATTCTCTTCTTATTGATTTTGCTATAACCACACTTGTAGGTTAGTTCATATACTGACTTCAAGTTCAAGTACACCCATCTGATAGATAGTTCCACAATTCTCAGCATGTTAACTGAGGACTTGTTAAGCTTAACAAAGGTGTCATTGAAGATCTGGTAAAGACGAAGCTGCAACACCTTTGGAACCTTTGTGCTCACTCCATTGATACCTCTGATCCTGATGACAAATGCCAATTTGGGTTCTGAAGATACGTACAGTTGCCAGCTTTTCTTGCCATCCTGGCCATGCAAATCTCAGTTCCATACATCTGCCCATATTCCTAATGATAGTGCTCAGCTTTTTCATAGACAAGCTTGCTCCTTGCCTTTTGAAGTATCCTTTGAGCAAACTTCTTTCTCAGGCGTTAATCTTCAGCTCCGCAAAATTCCTTTGCTTTTTCTTAAGGGTTTCTGGCATAGCAGGAATCTTTTTCTTGGTGGCCTCTGCCATAGCAGGTCCTTTTTCCTTGGTTTCTGGCACAGTAGGAGCCTTATTTTTCTTCTCTTGAATGTCCTCCGTGGTTCCAGCCAGAAAAGAGGCATTGTGTCTTCTTTCTCAAGCACTTAGTACTGATTAAGTTGGGTTTGTTCATAGGATACTCTCGCTAGGTGACTTTTCCTTTTTGAGTCATTTCCGATGGTCTCAAATATCACCGTTAGTGGGAGCCTAGCAAGCCCTGGTTTGGGTTCCAGTACTGACACGAGTGCCATAATCGAATTTTACCTACCTTATCAATATCTTAAACTCAATGTTTCCTTCGTACTTTAAGTCCCAAATGGGAAAGATCATCTGTATTCCTAGTATAATTTTTCTATCAAATTTTCACTCTTTCCTCTGCCAGACTTTTTTTTTTCATTTTATAGTCCTTTTAATCTTATTTCTTTGGTATATCTCAGACTCATTCCCTCCTTTCTGTCTGTATAACCATTACACTGGCTCAGCTCCAAACATCTCTCACTTGAGTCACATAAATAAACTCTAGCTGGTCCTTAATTTTATGAAGTGACATGGCATTAGGAACATCCTAACAGGGAAAGACCAATGAGAGATAGAGGCATTTAGAGTAACTGGTATTGTTCTCATTTTTCAAGAAATTCAGGACCAACTTATTGTTTGTTGACTTCAGTCAAAATAGTACAAGGGTGGGGCCAGATGGTGGCCTTAAATTCACACTGGGTGTGTGTGCATTCCCAAATTCCCATGAGGAGGATGGAAGAGAAGGGATTGCAGTGTGCCCCTCCCCTCACCTCGAGGGGATGATTTCTCACGTTCCCTCTCCCTGTCTCTCTCCTCCTTGGTGAGCATATGCACCTTATGGCAAAAATCTTTTTAAGAATAAAAGAAAGAAAAAAATAAGAGCAGTGGAGTATAAACTATAATTCATTTTATCAAAAGTCAGAGAGTGATGTTAAAAATATTTAAAACTTCAAAATAAGAAAAAAGGCAAGTGACTTTTTTCTTTAATGGAGATTTAATAAGCTTCTACAGGATCTTTTAATTATCTAGGAGAATGTATTTTAGTAAACTTGCTGTTCACTATTGATTGAAGACTACTAACTTAGTGGATTTATGTTATTTTGTAGATCTCTGTCTAGTAGAAATGCAAATAATTTCTGTCTAGGTGAAAAGAAAATGTCCTATTCTTGTTAAGTAAAATTTATGGTTTATTGCCCTAGTGGATATTAACCAATTTCATAACTATTCTAGCAATCTTATTTAACATTTCTTTATTAAAGTGTCCTTAAATACCAGCCCTGTCATCTTTCTATTTCAATCATTAATAATTTTTGATATGTCCATTTTATAGTTATATAAGAATCATACTTTTAATTTTTGGAAAGTTCTTTTACCAATGATTTGAAAATAACTGATTAAGAAAACCTGCTTTAACTCCTGAATGGGGTCTTCAGTTGAATTGTTGATAAAATATAAAGGGAAAAAAACATTATCACTTTAGAAATTATTTGAAAAAAAATTAAAGTCAATAATATTTGCTCATACACATTACCAGTGATACTGTCTAATATCAACCAGGACATCAGCTTCACAAAACCAGCCCTACTTGAATGGCAAAACCAACAGGAAATTAAACAGAAGAAACACCAGTGCTGCCTGACTTTATTAGTATGTTGTTGCCTGCAGTATTGTCATAACCAGTTTCTCAGAAGAGTCATGGTTTTATTTGACTGTAAATGCACAGTTCTTGACAAAAATTTGTTGCTCCTATGTTTTGGGGCTATACTTTAATTGAATAAACTGAAGGAAACCAACAGAAAGTGTGGAATAGGCCAGCAGGTGGCACGGTGGTTAAGGCATTGTATTCCTACACACCAACTGGGCGGATCAAGCCCTGGATAGAGTGAGTGACTTGAAAAACATGCTGGGTGTGTGTTCATGTGTACCCAAAATCTCAAGAGGAGAATGAAGAAGGGACTCAGAGTGGCTATTCCTTCTGGGGGGTGATTTCTCACTTTCCGTCCTTCTCACTCTGTCTCTGGTGAGCGCATGAGCCCTATGGCAAAAAAAGAAAGAAAGAAAGAAAGAAAGAAAGAAAGAAAGAAAGAAGGAAGGAAGGAAGGAAGGAAGGAAGGAAGGAAGGAAGGAAGGAAGGAAGGAAGGAAGAAAGGAAGAAAGAAAGAAAGAAAGAAGAGAGAGAAATGTGTAATTAAAAGACTACCAATTTAAAACCAATAAATAGAATCCTTCTCTGTGACATGCTTAGTCAGACTATAGAATTCAGATCCAGGGGAGATCATATAGTTGACAAGTTTTCCAAAGGTCAGTATAATTTTATAGTAATTGCAGTGAAGACTGAAATAAGGAAATAAAGCCAACCTGCTTAAATTCCACTGGACAATGATCTTTACATTCTCGAAACTGGCATAGCAGTGATAGCCTTAAGCTCACAATCAGCATGTGAGTAAATATGGGCTTATATTGTTCTCTAGTAGTGTTTGGAATGTATTTTTTTCTCTCTTGTAACAAGAAGACAGTCACAGTCTCAGCTAATCCCCTTGGTTCTGCAAGGCTGAGATCTTTTATTTTCTGTTCATCACTCACTATCCTGAACATACATTAGAGGCATCAAATACTAATTATCTTTATTTGTATTGATTGGCAATTTAAAATTTTCAGTGCATTTGGGTTTTACAGCTAGAGGAAAATATTTGAGAGTTAGAGTTGACATATTTCTCTCATGTCTTTTATAATATACACTACCCAAGTTCCAATTGTGTGGGAAAATTCATTTTATCCACGGAAATGATATACAGTGATTGAATGTATAAACAAACAAACAAAGTAAAAAAAAGGAAAACAAGTCAAGCAAAATAAATAAATAAATAAATAAATAAATAAATAAATAAATAAAAGATCTCTTTAGTCTTCTATCCCTTTTACAATGGTATCTTTGCTCATAGGGAGACATTGAATCATCTTACCTAGACATTCAAGGCTTTCTGTAAACTTTACATAAATTTTTATCTAATTATATTACATCCTTTTCTTCTCCACCCAAGACATGGCCACACATATTTGCTTGCTATTCCATATTCTTACATGGTTTTTGTTAACGATATGGTTTTGTTTTCTGTCATATTTGGAAAGCATTTCTTTTTCACCATCATCATACTTCAACTCTTCAATTAAAGTATCACATCCTCCTTGAGGCTTTCCTGATTCCCTCTACTCCCATTTACCTCAAAGTCCTACTCAGAGTAACTGCTTCTCCTCTGTGGTCCTACAAAACTCTAGGCTATGTACACATTATATTGAATCAAACAGCATTGTAGTTAAAGTCATGGTCTAGGGATTTGCATTAATTCATCCCATTGACCAATTATAAACTGCAGTATACAAAGGATATCAAGATGTAGCCCTTGCCTTGGGAAACTTACAAGTTGATATAAGAAATAAACACATAGGCTAATACAAAGACAATTTCAATGATTGATAAAAGCTATGAAGATGACAGATTACAGTAAGTCAATTGAGAATAATGGTGGAGTAGATATTACTTTAGCTAGAGGTTGGGTATGGCCTTTCTAAAGAGGTGATATTTATGTTATTTGGGATCTGAATGATAGATAAGATGGAGAGGGACACCTTCAGAAGACACCTTGGTGGTCCAAGTTGAAGGAACAGTAGGAGTAAATATCCTGAGATGGGACCGAAACAGGCATATATGACCACTAGCATATCAGATGCTAAAGAAAATGCAGAGGAAAATTAGCAACTAGAGGAGGAAGAGTAAATGAGGTGAAAATCAGAATGATATAATGGCCTCACTTCTGGCAACAAGTCAAAATCAAACTGACAGTACAGAGAACATCTATAAGAAAGTCTTTAGATCCTTTCACCTGCCTCTCTCCACTATGAAAGAGAATGTGCTACAAAGACGGGCAAATATGGGACTGGTGGGTGGCATAGTGGCTAAGGCACTGGACTCCCACATGGCTGACCATGGTTTGAGTCCCAGACTCACTGGCTTGAAACTCATACCAGGGGCGCATGTGTGTGTGTGTGTGTGTGTGTGTGTGAGTGTATGAGTACCCAAAATTCTGAAAGGAGAATGGAAGAGAAGGGATTGCGTTATGATCATGCCCCCAGGAGATGATTTTTCATTTTCTCTCTCTCCATCTCTGTCAGTCCAGTGAATAAACATGCCCTATGGCAAAAATCTTTCCAATAAATAAATAAATAAATAAATAAATAAATAAATAAATAAATAAAATGAAGGGCTAATACATAAGTATTTGGTTTTCCACCACAACTTCCTTAATAGGTCATATTTAGAACACTAAAATAAATAAAATAAAATAAAATAAAATAAAATAAAATAAAATAAAATAAAATAAAATAAAACAAAACTCTGGTCCACCCTGCAAACTCACTGATATGTTGTGTCATTAAAAATGTCAGCACTCGGGGCCAGCAGTTAGCGTGATGGCTATGTCGCTGGACTCCCACGTAGTCCACTGCGGTTCGAGTCCCGGACCCGGTGACTTGAACTCACGCTGGGTGCGTGTGCGTGCGTGCCCAAGATCCCGAGAGGAGACTGGAGGAGAAGGGATTGCAGCATGGCCATCCCCCCTGGGGGGTGATTTCTCGCTTTCTGTCTCTCTGTCTCTCTCTGTCTGGCGAGTGCACGTGCCCTATAGCAAAAAACCTCTCCAAAAAAGAAAAAAATTCAGCACTCAATAGTGAAGACAGCCTCAGTTAGCACACGTGTTCCCCTACTGTTACAGATACCGCTCGGTACGGCAGTCTTCTATTAGAGTTTACAGATATGTCAGCGTGAGGGGAGTCCTGGGATCGCTGCAGTTTTGGATGATACCACGAACACCCTGCAGTCTGACAGCCATCACGAGCCAGGTGATTAAGGACAGAGAGGCAAACTTTGCAGCATTCTCAGTTTCCCATGCACTTATTTCCTACCTAGAAATCACAGATGATGACAACATACTACAATTCATTCCATTAAAATATATATATTAGAGTTTTTGCCTTGGGGCATGTGCACTCACTGGAAAGAGAGAGAGAAGGGCAGAGACACTGAGAAGGAAAGTGAGAAATCACCCCCCAAGGGGAGGATGGCCATGCCACAATCCCTTCTCCATTCTCCTCCTGGGATCTTGGGCACACATGCACATGCACCCAGCATGATTTTGAAGTCACCCAATCTGGGACTTGAACCGTTGTCAGCCATGTGGGAATCCAGTGATGTAACTGCTATGCCATTTGCTACTCCCCTCATTTAAATCTTTATAAAAATAACACTGTCAACCATAGACTTTTGTTACCAACAGAATAAAAAGTGATTGTTAAGAGGTAGAATTGTACAGGACCAGATGGTGATGCAGTGGCAGAACATGATGCCTGCAAGGCTGAGCCATGTGGGAAGGCTCTGGATTTGAGTATGCAGACCTCTCGGAGTGCACTGGGCACATGCTCATGACCTCAGGCTGGCTGATGCCGGTGGTGTCAAGATCCTGTTGAAGTTGCCCATATCCCCCTCTCTCTTTCTATCACAGATAAAGTAAGCAAACAACTTAAAAAAATTAAACAAGTAGAACTATAACCTGACTGTGGGATTCTGGATGATGCAAGAACAACTATGACTTCTAAAATTCAGTCCCTGCACATGATACATGATTGATATAACATGTCAGGATTCTTCTGTAGAATCCATAACAGCCCCCTCACATATGATCCTCACTGAATTAAAAAGGGCTTTAACTTCTAAATATAAATGCGATATCTGTCATTTATTTAAAAATTAATTAAATATATGGTAGTGTCTTTGAAAAAAAAAAAAAACAGAGCATAGTTTTCTTCTGTTTTGCCCCATCCTCTACTTATTATTTTTATTTTAAATACATTTAGAAAAATTCCTCTTAAATTTATGTTGCTGCTTATCAATGATGCTTCTTTTTTCCATGGCCCTTAATTAACTCTCTTCCTTAGGCTTGCCTGGGGCCCTATTGATTTCTCTCTGCACAATATTATCAGTGCAGAGGAGCTGCTGCTACCATGCTGGGGAGCATATGTGCTGGTGTCTCACAGGCGTGCCAGGGCTACAGTTGTGCGGTGTGGACTCAATTGAGATCCCTTTATTGGACAAGAGGAGTGAGCCCCTGAAGGACTATTGGGTTGAAAAGAAGATTCATGTTGAAGTAACCAGAGAATATATATTTTTAAAGTAGAAGAAAGAGATATGACCTAAAGAGATAAATTAGAGGAAAAAAGATATAATTCTTTTATATATTCTTTTTATAAAATTCTTCTATAAAGATGTATAGAAGAACAATATTTTCAATGGCATGGAAACCCAGTGGAACAAAATAAACCAGAATTTTTTTTGCAAAACGCTCTTAAGCAAGAAATTTAATAATTGAAGTGGAGCCAAATGTCATATAATTTGCTTGACCCAAAGATCTTTTAATTAAATTTTCAAAGGATTTTCATGACATTTGTTCTTGAAGCCCTAGCCAGTTCAGAATTTGCTAATCTGATCAAGTTATATTTGGCTAAAATCTATTCAATATAGCCATCATATATAGTATATATGTATAATATATAATATATAAATAATATATATAATATAAATATAATAAACTAGGTTAGGCATTTTATATGCATGTGCAGAAAACTGTATGAACCACCAATATTTGGATCACTAAAGAGATAACTCTCACTGAACAAAGGAGAATTCAGAATTCCAAATTAGGACAAAAAGCATCATAAGATGATTATCATTTATGAGGGTACATACTTTGAGCTTTGCGGCACAAAATGAGATTATGCTATCCTGAATGTAAGTGCAGCACCACTACATTTAATTCACATCAACTCTACTGGTTGTCTGCATGCAGCTGATATTGCTGCTCTTGAAAATGCAGAAATAATCAGGCTAAATTATTTCCATTTAGTAATGGATCATTATCCCTCTTTTACTATTTGCTACTGACTCAAAATAAAGTTCTGAGCCCATCGATAATTATATTCTTTACTCACTAGCTTAATTTATATTTCTATATCTGTACTGAGTCTTTTATTTATCTCCATATGAAGCTTAATTCTTAGAGAACCATATATCAATTTTTATATGATATTTAAATTGCTCTTTAAAGATAAAGACGGGACCAGCAGTTAGTGTAATGCCCATGTCGCTGGACTCCCATGTAGTTGACGCGGTTCCGGTCCCGGACCAGCAGCTTAAACTCACGCCGGGCGCATGTGCGTGCATGCCCAAGATCCTGAGAGGAGAATGGAGGCGAAGGGATTGCGGCGTGGCCATCCCCCTTGGGGGGTGATTTCTCGCTTTCTGTCTCTCTGTCTCTCTCTGTCTTTCTGGCAAGCACACGCACCCTATAGCAAAGAAAAAAGCCTCTCCAAAAAAAAAAAAAAAAAAGATAAAGGCTTTCCTGGAATAAACAAATGATGACATCATTCTTTGACTTTTGTTTTTTTAGTTTTTTCTATATGGTGTATATGCTTGCCAGAGAGATCTAGGCACACACGCACATGTACCAAGCATGTTCTTCAGGCTGCCAGTTCTGGGACATGCAGTTGACCATGTGGGATCCAGCCACCCTAGTCTGATCCTGAGCTTGTTTTCTAATGAAAATAATACACAACAAATATTGCTACATTTACTTCAATTCAGTGCAAAGTGGTAAAACACTCATACCTACAATAATATTTTGAAAAATACAGTTACAACACAGTACTTACAATTGAGTTTGACCCATAGTAGGCATTTGGCAATTATTGAACAAAACAATAATTGATGCAGCAAATGAATTAATAAATTCCATGAATGGTACCAGCAGATGACATAATGGTTACACCACTGGACTCCCACATAGTAGACGGTGGTTTGAGTCCTGGATCCGGCAGCTTCAAATTCACGCTAGGCCTGTGTGTGCGTATGCTCAAAATTCTGAGAGGAGACTAGAGGAGAAAGGACTGTAGTGTGACCATCCCCCCTGGGGGATGATTTCTTGCTTTCTGTCTCTCTGTCTCTCTGGTGAGCATACACACCCTATAGGAAAAATAAAAAAAAATAAAAAGTAATAAATTCCATGAGTAAATAAAAACAATCTGAGATATGAATAAGTGGGCCATAAGTAGGTTCATTATCAATTTATCCTACAACTCAGAATTATTTTGTAATGATAAGTAGGAGAAAGATGCATATGTCTTTGTAAAAGGATTTTTGTGCAGAGTAGAAATTGACAGTTCCTTGAAAAAGGATGTGTTTCAAAACTCAAACCTGCTATCGATCTCTGATGATAAAACATCTCCAACATAAAATTACATAGAAAAATATCATTAATAATCTTCTCTATTCCTCATTTTGTTAATTAATCCTATGTATGCCTATATTTTAGTGAAATATGGGCTGGGACTACTCACTCAACTTCTCCAACTTTTCTGTCCTAAAGCTAAAGGAATACCTCATTTGATTAACTCAGCTAAACAGGAATGTACTGAAAGGACTCAGATCAGTCAAGTCAGTTGCTTGCCTGAATTAACTACTTTAAACAAATTAACCAGTCAATTCTGCCAAAAACTGAGTCTCCTATCCCTGTAATGAAGGGCCAGTCACTCTGAAGCAGAGAAGACGTAATTAAGAAGACGTTATCACAGCACAGCAAACTGAGTGAAATTGGTGTAAAGTTAATGGAGGGTACACAAATGGTCTTTTCCTAAAAAAGATTTAAATAGAAAATAAGTTTCCATGTCCATTAACTATAAAAACAGAAACTAGGAGACAATCGAGGTAATGATCCTCTATTATTTCTTAGCAAAACTAACTTAATTTAGGCTGACAAGGGAAGACATTGAGAGGCAGACTCAAAGATGCCACCCAGTGATCCTCGCCTCTCAGACTTCCTGTTCTGTAGAATCCCATCCCCTAAAGTCTGAGCTGGACTACTTATTTGATTCTAATGGAAAGAATATAGCAAACTTCCTGGTTATCAAAAGGTAACCAGAAGACTGTGGCTTCTGTCTTGGGTTGATCAGTCTTGCTGATTTGCTCTGAGAAAAGTCAGCTGCCATGTTATGAACTACCCTATGACGAGCCCATGTAACAAGAAACTGATGTCCATGGCCAACAGCCATAGTAGCTGGGGCTTGTCCTCAGCCAAGTATGTGAGCTTTGAGGTAGTCACTCCCAGGAGAGCTTAGAGATGATACTGTAGCTCCAGTCGATAATTTGACAGCAACCTGGTGAGACGCTCTGAGACACTGGCACCCAGCCAAACTGTGCTTGGAGTCCAGACTCAAAACTTGGGAGACAATACATCTGTGTTGCTTTAAGCTACTAAATTTTGAGGCAATTTTGAATGCAGTAATAGATGACTATCACAAATTGCTTCCTTTACTTGTTAGGAATGTAATCAAAAATCACCTTCAGATATCTTATCTATATCTATGGTCAAAGATTGCTTAAAGAAATTCCATTAAATAGTGCTGTCCTAGGTCACAGACAAGAAAGTGCTCTGAAGTAGTAAGCAACATATTCAGTATTATATGTTTGTACTGCACAGTGGTGAACAGCAAACATCTCCAGAGCCAAATTGCGTAATCCAGCACTGAGTCCTGATATATAATTAATAACTATGTTCCATTGTGCTCACTATTACGGTTTTTGTGTTTCAGTTTCCCTAACAGTAAAATGGCTAATATTATTTACCTCACAAGTTATTGTCCAAATTAAACAAATGCAATATATTTAAAATAGTACCTGGCACATAGTAAGCAATACAGAGAAGTCCTGCCTGTACAGGGAAAAAAAAAAAAAAAAAAAAAAAAAAAAAAAAAAAAAAAAAAACTACAGGAAAAAATTCTGTAGAGTTTTCTCTTAATAGTCAAAGGAAATTATTATTAAAATCTTAGAATCTGAGCCAGTAGGTGGTGTGGAAGTTAGGGTGCCATGGTCCCACATGTGCAACTCTGTAGTTCAATCACAGATTGACAACTTGAAAATCACACCAGGCTTATGTACGTGCATGCCCAAGAGCCCAAAAGGAGAATGGCAAAGAAGGGAATGCAGCATGGCCACCCCCCTGGGGGTGATTTCTAATTCTCCCTTTCTCTGTCTCTGCCTCTCTCTGAAGAGCACACATGCCCTATAGCACAAAAACAAACTTCGAATCATTTACATAAAAAAAGAAAGAACTTCTTTCGATAAATATGCAGAATTCAACCCCATTCACAGGGTCATAGAACATAATTCTTAAAGGCCAGCATTTTGTACCAATATGTCATATGGTACTAGGAGGATAATTACATTTTCTGCCTCATAAAATATGATGCAAAATTGTAAGTAGGAAGTCTTTTATTTCCAAATTCTGTCTTTTAATTATCTTAGGGTGATGTCTCCTGGTATATGAATCCCAGGCAACAGAATGACATTCATCTCTTTTAACAAGTATCCTAAACAACCATTTTAATTACAAGATCTGTCTAAATTCTAGGATTGAGACCAGATAACTAATCACATATAATTAGGTTTTTAAGATGATTTTGAATGCTCCATTCTTCTTATAGAAAAATCTTCAGCACTGTGCCTTCTCCACAAATAAAAATATCATACAAAGAATCACAAAAATCTTCAAGTAGGAAGTCCTTTATCACAGTTAAAATATTCAGACTAACATCTTCAAAGCAACTTACAAGAACTTAAAAAAGATCTCTGAAATCTTGCACTACGTATGAACAAAGCATCCTCGAAGCCAAGAGCTTATGGTAGTACTCTGAAGTGAGTGGCCAAACTACAGACACTTTATATGGGTCTTAAGAAGTGGAAGGGCAAATAAAAGCTGAGGGAACTTTGTTCCTATCTTTTTTGCTTTTGTACCTTCCTAGACTGAGGTTGTGTACCATGAATTGCAGAAGTATTTGTCCTTATCTCTAGCATTCCCACATAAACGACCTGATAGATCAGCCCTAATTCTTCATTATCCCTTACAAGCATTATGTTCATTTCTACCTCCTGCTTTAAAAAATGTTATTCTTCTCTTCTAGAAAGCACTTTCCCCTTCAACAATCCAAGCCTCAATTTATCTTAATATTATCTGTTCTGCCAGCCAAACTCAAGGATCTTCACCACTAGAAAATACTCATTTCATCGTTCTCATAAGAGTTGAAGTACTCAAGTGTGCTTCAGGATTTGCAGTCAGTTGTGCATGTTGGGAAGATTTCTCCTTTCTCTGATTCAGCTTCCTTATCTGTAAAGTTAGGTTGGTAATAGAGCTACCCCAATAGACATATTATGAGAAACAAGAGTAAATATGCACACAACACTCCATGATGCTGAAGCCACATGGGACAGTCTGGAGTTTATGTCTCAACATTTACCTGAACATAATGGGTGCGCCCATGATCCTGGCTGGCCGGGGTTGGGGTGAATCACAGTATGAAGACCATTATGAGGTGCCTTTCTCTCTCCCTCTCTCTTTTTGTCTCTTTTTTCTCTCATGGGAAAAATAAGTAAACTGAAGAAAAATTCTATATGCATACCTACCATTGTACCTGGCACAAAGCAGATTATTGGTTAATGTAATTATTGAATAATTATCATTACTACTATTATTAACATATTATGTTTGTTCTCTTCTCCTATTTCTTGCATCCAGGAAAATTACTGTTATGTTTTTTTCTGTTCTTTTTCATCTAGAATCTGGGTTGAAATGCTAGGGTAAAGACAACATGATTGGAACTACAATTTGGAAAGACTCTTATACCCAACGATGGAATTAGGTTTGGTATAACATAGACTGTTGCTGTTACACTTAGGACTCCAGGATGAAATCTTTTGATTTGGCTAATGCAAGAATAACTTCTATATATGAAGGGTCGTGGAGAAGATTAAAAACTTACATTTTCGTTAGCACCATATTTTATCACTTAGTAACAAATAAATGAAAAATGCATTCATTATTTCATCAAATAAATCAAGCAAGGTAAAAGCATTAATCCTGCAGGCATATGCACAAATGTACATAGACACATTAGCACGCGCACACACGCACATGCATGCACATGCACGCACACATTCCTACAAGGATTAAGAAGTCAGATATTTGAGTTATGAACTCTAAGCTTGAGTCACACTTCCTAGGGATGCCCTTCCTGCTGAGCCTGTCTGTACATTAAGGGACAAGAGTCTTTCCTCAAAAACATATTCATGTTGTAAATGACCTGGAGACTGTATTCTACAAAGAGTAATTGTCCCCTTTCCCAAAGGTGGTCTTTGTAGGCCTGTTTCCCCTCCACCCTTCCCTCCTCATCCTCTGCTGCTCCTCCCTGCAGGTTGGAAAGGTTCTCGGTTCTCAGGCTGACATGCAGTGGCAGCCTTGGTGGCCCCTCATCCTGTTCAGGTTGACACCTTAAAGACCAAGATAGAATAGAGAGAAAGCCAGACTTCCTGAAGTCACTGTGACAATGCCATAATCCGCCTATACAAACCGTTGCCATTTTAAACTTATGCTAGTATCACAGTTGGACAGATAAGAATCTTGTCATTTTTAAGGCCAAATAACAAAAGAAGAAAGGAAGAATTAGAATGCCATTGCAAATGAGAAACTCCATGGCTGAGAAATTCTAATTAGACACATTCTTGAGAAGAGCATATTGGAAACATAAAGATGGCATGTTCTTTCTTTACATTTTCCTGGGGAAAGAAAGAAGAGATAGTTTTTTATTTTAATTCAAAGTGCCTAATAAAATGATGATTCTGCAATTTGACATTTTATTAATTGTGAAAGAACATATTTTCCTTTCTCTCCAAATTTACATGTGGCTAATATAAACTCAGTATATTTATCACTTTTTCTATTTCCATAAGTGTATAAATCAGATTAGGTCTAATTTGACTTGCTAAGATTATTTTGGGCAAATTTGTAAAAGAGCATGATGTTTAAGGATACAGAAAAAAAAATGACCCCCTACTGAGAAAAAAATATCCCTTTGAAAGGAAAAGACAACACTTAATATTAATCTTGTTTCTGACTAAATTTACCTCAGAGACATCTTACAAACTCATTTTTGCTGCCTGTGTTCAAGTGGAAATCAAATATTATAGATACAATGGAAGCTCTCAGCAACCCCCAAAGTAATAAGTTTGCAGTAAAGTGCTCACACAGGGAAATCGTTGAGTGCTTTGAAGTGCTTACGTTTTTATGACTGCAAAATAATTGTATCTGTAGTTAAAATGTGAAAGAATCTTCTTCAGATGTAACCAATCTGTGCCAGGTTTGAATTTTATTACCTATTAAACTTTGGAAATCTATGCGCAGAGCTAACTGAGTTATGTTCACTGGAGTTGTCACATCCCAAAGAAAGTATTGCCCAATTCTCATTAACAGCATTCAATATATACTTGGAAATACAAGATTCTAACATTCACCATTAGAAATATAGCAAATAGCAAATTTTAGTTAAATGTGAGATGTAGAACTATAAAAAATTGCTAGGAATATTATCCAGATAAACCTGTTATGTGAGGAAACAATGCAGTCATGTTTGGTAAGAGCCGAGTTCTGGTGCTTCCCAGTTTGGGGGGGTGAGTCTTGAATAACATAATTTTTTACTGTAGCCAAGTTTGTCTAATTGAAGAATAGAAGCAATAATGTAATAAAATAAGCCATTTTGATTTTTTAAGTTTTTTTGGCATAGGGTGTGTGCACTCACTGAGAGAGCGGTAGAGACAGAGAGAGGAATGGCCACACTGCAGATCCTTCTCCATTCTCCTCTGGGGGTGTTGGGCACACATGCACATGCACCCAGCATGATTTTCAAGCTTCAGGTTCCAGGACTTGAACCAAGTTTGGCCACATGGGAGTCCAGCACCTTAACCACTATGCCACCCCCTGGCCCCAGCATTTTTTATTGTGGACAAGATTGTCTAGTTGAAGAACATAAGCAATAATGTGATAAGATAAGCTGTTTTAAACCACTCCATTCTAAAGGAGTCAAAGATACCCACGTGGCTCTGCTGGGGGATATATTCTTTTAAGGTATTTTGGTGAAAAGTATACACAATCAGTCAGGAAAGGGAAAAGTTACTCTTAAAGAATAGCACATAAAATATGCTCAGCAATATTACCCACTGGGGAAATACCGATGAAAACCTTAACAAGATAGATAGGAAATGTTATAACCACAAGGATGGGTACAATCAAAAAGATAATAACAAGTGTTGACAAGGATTAAGAGAAATTGGAACCCTCACACACTCTACTCCTGGGGAGAATGATGCAGCAGTTTCAGAACATACTCTGGCAGTTCCTCAAAAAGTTCAACATAGAATTCTCATGACTCAGCAATTCTACTCCTAGGTATCTAGCCAGAAGAAACAAAACATATGCTCTCATAAAAACTTGAACATGAATATTCATAGCAACAATTTTCATAACAGCCAAAAAATGAAATAAATCAGATGTCCATCAACTGAAAAATGGGTAAGTAAAATGCGACATAGCCACATAATAGAATTGTTATTCAGCCATCAAAAGGAATGAAGAACCAAAACATACTACAAGTGAATGAACTGGGAAAATATTTTAGTAATGAAAGAAGCCAATCACAACAGATTACATACTGCATGATCCTATTTTTATGAAATGTCCAGAATAAGCTGGTCCACAGAGACAGAAAGTAGACTACTGGTTGCCTATGGGTAGGGAGTGGGGAAGATGGTTTGGATACATGAAGCTCATGAATGCCTGATAAAAAAAATCTAAAATCAGGTTGTGGTTGTGGTTGTACAACTCCATGAGTATACGAAAAACCATTGAAATGTCCAGTTTGAAAGGTAACCTTTGGGCCAGTAGGTGGCATGTAGGTTAAGGTGGCTGGATCTTACATGGCCAACTTTGTCTTTTGAGTCCTGGACCAGGCAGCTTGAAAATCATGATGTGTACATGTGCATGTTTGCCCCAAATCCTAAGAGGAGAATGAAGAAGGGATTGTGGCATGGCCATCCTTCTGGGGGATGATTTCTCATTTTCTCTCTTTCTGTTTTTCTCTGTCTCTCTTCAGCAAGCACATATGCCCAATAGCAAACTAAGCAAAAAAAGGAAAGAAAAAGAAATGATCATCTTTATGGTATGTGATTTATATTTCAATAAAACTTTATTAAAAATAAGAAAAAGCACAGGAAAGAGATCAAGTACTTTAGGTTGAGTCTCAGCCATGTTTTGAATGAGTCACTTCAACTCAGACTCATTTCACCTTTGGCATTAAAAATATAAAGTTGATTAAAATAAAATAGGTACTGAGTGAGATGATAATTTTCTAGTTGTTCCACATCCTTTAAAAATATTCAGAGAGCTCTTATTATGTGGCTTATGCAATGTATGAGGATTTCAATAAAAATGTCTCCAAGATGGCAAGAAAGATAATGAGTTATGG
This sequence comes from Tupaia tana, assembly GCA_026018925.1. Taxonomy (NCBI): domain Eukaryota; kingdom Metazoa; phylum Chordata; class Mammalia; order Scandentia; family Tupaiidae; genus Tupaia; species Tupaia tana. Next base: position 24,978,960 of record JAKSZU010000007.1, read on the forward strand.
AGACACACAAAACAGAAGAGAAAAAACACAATGTGAAGTCAGGCCGGAAAATGTACGGTGATGGTTATGTCATAGAAATTCTCAATTGATGTAGGCCTTAGGTCACTGACCTGCTGCTTGGATAGGACTTGGATGGCTTAAAGAAGTGGAGGAGATGCTCTAGAGCAGGAAAGAGCAAAGCCGAGGGACAGAAATCTGCATATGTCCCCAAGGCCAGGGACTTAACGGAGGGCTTGGAGGGCTCGAGAGAGAATGGTGGGAAGCATGAGGATTTGTAAGGTGGGCAAATGATGGAGAGTCTTGAAAGATGAATACATAAATGCATATGTGACCAAGGAACCTGGAAGAACAGATATATCCCCATCATAAAATGGATTTGAGGAATAAAAATTCATTTTGGGGGCTGATTGCGAGTTCCATGTTTGAAATTCTGGGTTTGATGTGATGGCAGGGAACCCTGCCAATCACTGAAAGCCTCAGAGAAGAGGTGAAAGCTAAGGAATATCTATTAAGAGTCATTAGCATATTTGCCCTTGACATTTTTTTAAGTGATAAATTTCTAAAACCATACAACATATAAGCATCTTTACTTTTTCTCACTTCTATTATTACTGGAAGGTCAAAAAGATAGGTTAAAGTTGAATAGACCAAGATTCAGAAAAATAAGAAGCTATGATCAGTTAGGAAGAGGGAAAATAAGAATGGTCTCCAAATTCTCAAAACAATATTCTCTAGCAAAATAAACCTCTTTTGCTGTCAGTCATTAAATCTATTTAGACTCTGATAATAGTCAACTATTTTCTCTGTTCTCTTTATGTCTGGAGTATTTCTCCAATGCACAGTACACTCTGAGGACTGAAACTCATCACCAATAAATTATTTATGACATGTAAAAGTTCACCTTTCACCCTCTAATTGCTCATAGGCTGTCAGATCTATTAGTATTATTGAGCCAGGTTATTAACTCAGAGAACTAGTGCTAATGAGACCAAGGACCTAGTTGGCATTTGGGAAGAAAAACAAAACACTATTTCCTTCCTTCCTTCTTTCCTTCCTTCCTTCCTTCCTTCCTTCCTTCCTTCCTTCCTTTCCTTCTTTCCTTTCTCTTTCTCTCTCTCTCTCTCTCCCTCTCTCTCTCTCCCAGAGAGAGATTTTTGGAAGAGGGCTCATGTGTTCACTGGAGAGACAGAGAGAGACAGAGAGACAGAAAGTGAGAAATCACCCCCTAGGGAGGGATGGCCGTGTTGTAATCCCTTTTCCTCTGTTCTCCTCCTGGGATTTTGGGCATGCATGTGCATGCCTGGCGTGAGTTTTAAGCTGCTGGGTCCAGGACTTGAATAGCAGTCAACTACATGGGAATACAGAAAAATAACCATTACGCCATCTGCTGGTCCCAACAAAACATTATTTTAATTTATTTTTTTAATTTTTTTTTTTATTTTTGGAGCGATTTTTGCTATGGGGCGCGTGTGCTTGCCAGAAAGACAGACAGAGACAGACAGGGAGAAATCACCCCCCGGGGGGATGGCCACGCCACAATCCCGTCTCCTCCATTATCTTCTTGGGATCTTGGGCACGCACGCACACGCACCCGGTGTGAGTTTAAGCCACCGGGTCCGGGACTCAAACTGCAGTCGGCTACATGGGAGTCCAGCAACATAGCCATTACACCAACTGTTGTTCCCAACGCACTACATCCTTAATGTCATTCAGTTGCTTGTGACATGGTGTGCCTAGCTTAGAAGGATCCACTGTCCTACCAGTCCAAGAATATGGTTGTTTTCAAGGCTCATTCTGGATATATATTGGACATTATGTGAACAGAAAATATTCAACAAAAACTTAATGAAGAGATAGTCCTTGTTGATACTAGAAGTCCTAAAACAAAAGTTGTGAGCAAGATTCTTTTTTTCTCTGTATTACACAATAGTTCTCAAGAATCTTCTTTGAAAGGAGCTGTCACTTTTTTTTTCAGGGTATGAAAGATGTTCCCATCACATTATTTGACCTATGGCATATTGCCCTATCCATGCTGATTTTTTTTCATGCCTATTCTGTTCAGTGAAAAATGAAGAGGATTATTGAGCTAAAGGGAGAGCCAACTGACAGCTGCTTTATAATGAGCTGAAGGCCAAGTAGCAGGTCTGTCTTCTGCTCAACCTAAATGACTGATGTCAGCTTTTCCAAATTTAGAAGAGAATCAGAGATGCCATTGACTGTATCCAAGATAATGGAAGAGGAGTATTAATTATAGTTAAATTTTGAGGAAGGGCATTCGATGGAGATTGCCTTATAGGTATCACCGAGAAGTGTTGGTCTTTTACTACCACATCCCAGCATGTATGTCAAATAATTTCCAGGCAAAAGAAATTTATGAAATATTAGGGCAACAAAAGTTAGAGGTTTCAGTACCATAGAATCCTCAGAATCTTTCCTATTCAATGAGATTTGAGAATGTTATGAGCAAAACAGAGACCATATTTTCCCAAATATAAAATACATTGAGTCTTTTTATTTATTTATTCATTTATTTTTGAGAGGTTTTTGCTATAGGGCGTGTGCACTCACCAGAAAGACAGAGAGAGACAGAGAGACAGAAAGCAAGAAAACACCCCCCAGGGCAGATGGCTACGCTGCAATCCCTTCTCTTCCACTCTCCTCTCGGGATCTTGGGCACGCGCGCCTGGCGTGAGTTTAAGCCACCGGGTCCAGGACTCAACCGCAGTCGACTACATGGGAGTCCAGCGACATAGCCACTATGCCAATTGCTGGTCCCAAGTCTTTTTATTGAGAAGGTACTTTGTGAATCATTCTATTACACTTAAAAATCATAAGATGTGCCTTATAGGAAGTTTCTATCATTGTCGATTTTGAGCACCTCTCCCATTAAAATCAAATAAAACAAAAAGATTCAAAAATAATAAACTCAAATTGAGGAAGATAAACTATAAGTAGGGGAAGGATTTGTCATAAGATTATACAAATATTATAAAATTCATAAAGTTATATAAATATGGAAGTAATATTTAAAGCTACTAATAGTGTATCTAATCTAGTATATACTTGACTGGCATGTATTTTACAGATTACAAAGCAAAATCAAAACTATCGCACAGCTTTGGTATAAAGCTTTAACTTTTATATCTAAAGAAGTCTGGGGCATACATGGGATATATCATCATCATTTATTAAATTAAGTATTAATAGTGGCCATCATCCTTTTCATCCTGGTATCCACTTCTGTTCCTAAGGCCAACTTAATAAAAGACTCTTTATTAAACATATTTTAAAATTGAAATTTCCAAAAATATTGTAAACAATGTTAAGATATAGAAACACATTGTAAAATTATGCATTCTGCATAATATCCAATTCATTCAGAAGGATAGAGATTCCTCCCTTTTTTTAATTGCCAGAAGGTATGTGTACTCTCCAGAGAGACAGAGAAAGGGAGAGAAAGAAGGCACCCTCCAATGAAGGATAGTCACATCACAATCTGTTCTCCTCTACTTCTTCATCCTGTGCCTGATTTTGAGCATGCATGGACATGCACCCAGTTTTCCAATTTTTTTCATTTTTTAAATTTTTTAAAAGAGATTTCTGTCATACGGATGTGAGCTAGCCAGAGAGCCAGAAAGCAAGAAATCATCCCCCCAAAGAGAAACGGTCATGCTGCAATTCCTTCTTCACTCTCTACTCTCCTTCTGAGATTTTGGGCACACGTGCTTATGCACTCGGAGTGAGTTTTAAGCCACTAGGCCCAGGACTCAAATTATAGTCAACCTTGTAGGTGTCCAGCATCTTTTTCTTTTTCTTTTTTTTTTTTTTTTTTTTGGAGAGGATTTTTCACTATAGGGCGCGTGCGCTTGCCAGACAGACAGAGACATAGAGACAGAAAGCGAGAAATCACCCCCCAGGGGGGATGGCCATGCCGCAATCCCTTCTCCTCCATTCTCCTCTCGGGATTTTGGGCATGCACGCACACGCGCCCGGTGTGAGTTTTAAGCCACCGGGTCCGGGATGCGAACCGCAGTCAACTACATGGGAGTCCAGCGACATAGCCATTACGCTAACTGTTGGTTCCAGGTGTCCAACATCTTAACCACTATGCCACCTGCTGGCACCATCATGTTTTCTTAAGCCTTAGAGGTGGGATTCAAACTGCAATCGGCCATGTGAAATCCTGCTCTGTTAATTACTAAGCTATGGGGCTGGCCCAAGATAATTTTTTTAATATTCCTGTGTGTGTGTGTGTGTGTGTGATATATATATATATATATATATATATATATATATATATATATATTTTTTTCTAGGATGGCCATAGAAGACCCCTCCCCATCTAATTTTCCACATAAATTTCCACTTCAAATTCTTACCAATAAAAGATCAATAAATTCATAGATAGGCATATTGTATTCTTAAAGACTTATAAAATCTCTATTTAATGCTTGTAATCTTTTGTTACAAAAGAATGACTCTCCTCCATCTCTGAAAATTCCATGCATAAATGGAGTTCAGTAATTTATCAGATGTTAGAGAAATTAATTTATTGACCTCTTGAATACTCCCGGTTATTTGCCATCTTCAACTCTTTATTATAATCTTTACACCTCCTTAAAATTCAGAACAACTAGTGAACCTCTGATCAAGGACTAAGAGAGAAAGCCTACGCAGTAACGTGTTTTTATTTATCTTTCATAATTTATCAGTGCTTTTCATATATCAAGAAGAGGAGAACACCTAGTAAATTATGTAGCCTCTGGAATTGTGTTATTTCCTTGGGAAATCATGTTCTATACATGTTGAAATGTGTACATGAAAATGGCAATAAATTAGATGGCTTGTAGATAGCATGAAATGTTGAAACATAAAAGTTATGCCAGATGTCATGTTATATTACCATGGAATAGATTCTCACATATCAGAATTTGCTGAAAAGATGGTTTAGTCTATATTCCTTTACAGGCATTTTTGCTTTGCTTTGTTTTAATTTGACTTTAAGTTCTTGGAAAAAAAGAGGGAAAAGTTAAGAATACAACTGACACTGACGTTTGGAATGGGGTGGGGGTATAAGTCTGAGAAGAACAGAGAAGAGATGATGCGCCTATCAGATTAAGTCATGGTGATCTGGTCAACACAAGGGGAAATGGAAAATAGGATCCATCTCCTTATTGGAAATGAGCTAAAGAGCCAAATCACTGTCAGTCAGTGGATGCCAGTAGAGGGGAAGGAGACAGAATTTCCACATGCCCACTACAAGGGAATGAAGAAAGCCAGAAAAATCTGCATCCCCAAGAGGCAGGAGGTGGTGCTTCCCAACAGAACCTGGGATATCTGGGGTGTCAACAGGAGAACACTTTCAGATGAAAAAGTCTTGGTACTAACAGCTGATCCCTCATTGTTCCAATAAAGAGGTGAGTCAACCTGCAATTGTCTCAGCAACTAGGGTTGGATTAGAACAAGGCTGTGGGTTGAGACCTCTTCTGTTTAGGAGTAAACTGATGAGTCAATTCTTGTACATACAGGAAGTGCCTAAGGTGTGTAACTTAGACCATGTTTATCTCATGGGTTCAACAATACTACTATGTCCATAAAAATATTGATGATAGATAGGAAGTATTAATTTCACAAATAAGGCATATATCTAGGCATGCCTCCATCTTACCCTAAGAATAAGACCTCCTGGATAATGAGCTCCAGGACAGTTTTTCTGAACTAAAAATCACATTCAGAACCAATTCTAGAGAATATCATTTTTTAAAAAGTTTATCCATCTCCCTCATCCATAAATAAGAGAAGTAGAGAGAGACAGGGCGAGACAAAGAAACAGAACTCCCTTCTGGGTCCCCATGCTGTGATCTACACCCAGCCTTAGGTAGCTCTGGATTATGGGCATGCAGATCCCCAGTGTGTCCAGAGAGGCCTCTAGATGCATTCCCAGAACCTTCTTGTATAGGTCGGTTTCGCAGAGTGTTGCATAAATTGCTACCCCACCGCCTGCCCCTAGAAAATTATTTTTAAAGGGATTTGCCAAGGAACTTTCCTTAGGCTACTGTATGGAAACAGAAGTGTGTGGTGAGCTGGGCATGTGTATTTTTATAAAGAGTCATATCTTGATTAAGGACCAATTGGGGACATGGAAGGAGCATAGGAATTGCCAGAAATATAGAAATGTAGATTCCACTTTTTCTCTCCTTTTTTGTTTTTGTTTTTGTTTTTGTTTTGGGGGGGTTACATTTAAAACTGGCCCATGAGGCCGGCAGGTTGCATGGTGGTTAAGGGCGCTGGACTCCCACATGGCTGGCCATGGTTTGAGTCCTGGACCTGGCAGCTTGCTTTCTCATTTTCTCTCTCTCTTTTTCTCTACGTCCCTCTCTGGTCAAATTACAATGGATAACAATGAATAAAAGAATAAATAAAAAGTTAAATAAAATAATTATTTAAAAAAATAAAACTGGTCCACTTAGGGACCAGCAGATGGCATAATAGTTATATTGCTGGACTCCAATGTAGTCATGGTTTGAGTCCTAAACCCAGTGGCTTAAAACTCATGCCAGATGCTTGTTTGTACATGCCCAAGATCCTGAGAAGAGAATAGAGAAGGGATTGCAGCATGGCCATCCACCCTGGAGGGGTGATATCTCACTTTCTGTCTCTTCAGTATGTGCATGTGCCTTATAGCAAAAAATCTCTCTTAAAAAAAATAAAAACTGATTCACTCGGACTGGAGTGGACACTGAATTTGTGTATTTGTGTGTGTGTGTGTGTGTGTGTGTGTGTGTGTGTGTGTTTAATTTGCTAGATGGTGCGCCCACTTGACAGAGATATGGAAAGCAAGAAATCATTCTCCAGAGGGACAGCCATGCTTCAATCCCTTCTCCACTTCTCACCCTGGGATTTGGGCACACACAGGCACACCTGGCATCTTTTTCCTTTTCCTTTTCTTTGAAGATATTTTGCTATAGGGCACACGTGCTCATTGGAGTTTGACAGACAATGAGAGGGAATGTGAAAAATCACCTCCCAAGGGGTATAGCCATGCCACAATCCCTTCTCCACCATTCTCCTTCTGGGATTTTGGGCATACATGCACACACACCCAGCATTTTCAAGCTGCCAGGTCTGGGACTCTCACTGTGGTTGGCCATGTGGGAGTCCAGCTCCTTAACCACCGCGCCACCTGCTGGTCCCAACCTGGAAATACTTTTCAAACCCTCCAGACTCAACTGACAAAGTCAGTCATGTGGGATCCAACCTTCTTAACCACCTCCACCAACTGGCACTAAATTTACATTTTTACAGTAATTCAGGTGCTGGTGACTGGTATCTGTCTCTTTGAAGGAGGCTAATTGAGAACATCCAGTACAATTTGGAGTTGGGGCTACCCCAAAGACCTCATCCAGGTGATCATTACCACCTTCAGTGATCAGTCAGTCTGAAATCCATTATTTTATTCTCTCGTTTGCCAGTTGGGTTCTCTACTTCCTGAGAGAGCTGTTACATTTGATAACAAATAGCCACAACAGTTTCAATAAACCTTTTTCCTAGGCCCTGGGATGACTGCTTTTTATGTTCAGGGTGAGGATATTTGCTTGATACAAGAAATAAATTTGATTGTATCCCCACACACTAAGTAATCATTAATTCTTATAATGAGGGAATCCTAGATAAATTCCTTCACTCATTAGCTTTTACAATCCTCCTGATGTTTTTGACTTTGGAGGCTATATGACACTTTATGCTAATATTGATGAGGGAAAACACATTTCATCTAATCAGGCATTGTTTAGACACCTGCCATCTAATGACGATTCCTATATATCCCTCATCACCCTGTCTCAGATGAAGCATTAGTTCTCAAATTAACTCATTAGTCATGTAAAATAACATGTATGAGTGGGGGTGGGGGAAGGTATAATTTCTTATACTGAGGGAAATAAAAATGTCATGGATTTATAATTAGCTCCCATCTTATTCCTTAAGTTGGTGTCAGAGGTTTCACAATCTGAAAACTTGATCCATATTTTCTTCCTGAAACTCCTACTAAGCTGACTTTGAAAAAGCTCAAGATTCTTTTCCATTAAAACAGAGAAATAATAGAACATAACTGACATGAAGGCTAATAAGTTAATTTCCCCATAGCATTTTCTATTTCCTAGGAAGCATAATATTAATCTAGAGAATTGTTACAATGAGACCAAACTGGTCTATACCTTATTCGAGGCAGCATGGTACCCAGTCTAGGCTTAGACATTCTCAACTAAAAGTCACATTCAGAACCACCTCTAATTTTTAAAATAAAAAAATTCAGTTTATTTATTTCTTGCATGAATGGGACAGAGAGAAAGAGAGAACATGACAGCACTCTCAGCAGGGTCTTGGCACTGCAATAGCCCCCAGGCTCAGCCAGCACTGAGCATATATTGTGAGCATATTCATGCCTGGCACATTCAGCGTGGTGTCCACACAATCCCAGAACCTTCCCATATGGGTCAGTCTCACAGATTATTGTATTTTACGCCCATCCACCTTCTAGAATCACCTCTAATTTAAACCTTAATTGTGATATCTAATACTTAAATTTCCTTGAAAAAGTTCTTAAACCATTCTGTTTCCTGCTCTGCAAAAATGGAGGCAATACTAATTTCTACAATATAATTTTTTGAGGATTAAGTGAAATAATACACATAAAGTGCTTGGTGTAAATTAAATTTTGAATAAACATTGGCCATTAATATAGGAAGAGGAAATGACTTAGAACCTTAATAGCTTCAAAAGACATAGGAAAGAAACATTAGTGTGGTTATATTATTAACATGGGTTGACATGTGGGTTCTGGTCATTTATATCTATGATTAAAGTCCTTTTTTCATATCATCTATCCATATACTATTTTCTGACATATGGTGATATTTTCAATTAATTAATACAGAAGAATTAAGCATTACTAAAGTGAGTAATTGACTAGAAGTTGGGAAATGTAAGTGCTAATCCTATTATTAGCATTAGCTCTGTGACTTCAAGGAAGCATGTTATAATTCTTTTCCTTGGTTTTCTCACCTAATTTTTTCAAAGCAGAATGAGAACATTGGATACAAAAACCAAAATTGTATATATGCATATGCAAACTATCACCACAAATTGAGGTTTTAAAATAAATGAGTTCTTCTCAACCTGCTTATTTAACCCAATTTAGGGCTCTACTCTATTCCATCCTGATCAGTAGTTATGTCTTCTGTGTGCTTGTCTTTCCAGAAGGATAGACAAGTCAACATCTTGAACTCTGGTCATGCCTTCCATTTCCCCTTCAAGAGTGCACAGCCCTTCCCTTAGTTCTGGATACAGTATAGTGACCAGAAAGATATTCACTGATAGAATATACCTCATTGTTATAACTGGGTGTAGAAAAACTTCACTCTTTCTCAAAGAATTTTTGGATCTATTAATATTGCACTTATTTGTTGACTTAGAGATACTTAAATTGCCTTATTTGAGTCTGAGAGTAATATATGTTGCTTTGGTATCAATTTCTCAATTAAGGTTTTTTTTTTGGGGGGGAGAGGTTTTTGCCATAGGGCGTGTGCACTCGCCACACAGACAGAGAGAGACAGAGAGACAGAAAGTGAGAAATCACCCTCCCCCAGGGGAGATGGCCATGCCACAATCCCTTCTCCTCCATTCTCCTTTCAAGATCTTGGGCATGCATGCACACGCGCCCGGCATGAGTTTCAAGCCACCGGGTCCGGGACACGAAACACAGTCGACTACATGGGAGTCCAGCAACATGGCCATTACGCTAACTGCTGGTCCCTCAATTAAGGTATTTTTATGGAACTCAAGTTTATAATTATTTTTCTGTCTGTGAACACACCAAACCCCTAAAACCCCAGAGTGACTAAGTCTCAGATTATCCTCAGTATCACTCTTCCTCTCATCTTAATCTTTTATTTTTATCATGCTCTAATACTTTAGTTCTATTTTTTCTGTCTATTTATCACTATCACAAATCCTTTGTGGTATACACACACACACACACACACACACACACACATATAAACACGTGCAAAACTGTATAAACACAGAATTGGCAGCATGTCAGGAGATTTTATTCAAAAATCAAAGGTCAGATACAGTGAAAAAGGACCTGAAGCATTATGTTGGATGTTTATTATCAGATAAAATAATTTGTTTTAAATCTGAAACTTTTTCTTGGAACTATTTTGATAACTTTGTGCAAAAATATGTATAAGTCATATATATATATATATATGTATACACACACACACACACACACATATAAACATGTGCAAAACTGTATAAACACAGAATTGGCAGCATGTCAGGAGATTTTATTCAAAAATCAAAAGTCAGATACAGTGAAAAAGGACCTGAAGCATTATGTTGGATGTTTATTATCAGATAAAATAATTTGTTTTAAATCTGAAACTTTTTCTTGGAACTATTTTGATAACTTTGTGCAAAAATATGTATAAGTCATATATATATATGTATACACACACACACATATACACATACACACATCCATGCATGTTTTGGAGGATATGGACCATACTAGAGAACATCTTTCTGGGATTCTCCTAGATCTGGTCTATTTGTCTGAGGTGAAGAGATCTTAACAGAGAGAGGATGATGGCAACACCCAGGACATGAGTTGGTGTCGTGCAATCTCCACAGTAGAGAATGTGGAAGTCAGAGCTGGGGAAGATGCATTTTTTCACCCACTTCAATATGCTGGATGTGACAAATCATGGATGATGGCGGGAAGTGGTGCTTCATCAATTAACCCACTTCCCTAGTGTTGAACATCCTTTCTTATTACTAGCCCTTCTTATATCATTCTGGTGAAGTATTTGCCTGTATGCATGTGTACAAAAGTTGGTATGTAGTTGTGTGTATAACTTAAAAAGAAAAAAAAATGAGAGTGATTTAGAGAGAATCAAGACTTATTTTATAAGATAAGATTAGGTAAAGTGCAGGAAGACTCCATTTGAGCTGAGATATGAGTTTTAGGTATGATTTGAATACATTCTTCATTATTCAGCACATGAATACAGAAATCATATTTGTAATATTATTAGCTATATCATAGGATGTAGCACAATGCTCATTTCCATTTAAATTAATTAATTCTATTAAAAATGCAGAAACACAAATGTCAAATGAGTTTAACGTAAAATAAAAAGGCATACCAAAAATAAAAAATAGGTTTTATGTGGTGGGATAAACGCTGGTTATGGCAAATCTTACTTTGCTAGAACAAGATTAAGCTATCTATAGGCAATAGGGGATCATGGGAGAATTTCAAAGCAGGAAACTGTTATCATTATAGAAGTGTGTTAGCCACATCAGTCAGAAAGCCAGGAAAGTGAGAGAAATGAATTCTATGAGATCAGGGGATGGGACTAAGATGACTATAGAAGAGACCAAGAGTCTATTTAAATGATAGACGAAAGAGAGACCACAAAGGAGATGCATGAGAGATGAACAGAAAGACAAGACTCATTCTAGGAAAGTGGAATGACAAATCATGTACAAAAGATTCATCAATTCAGAAAGAACAACAGAAAAATCATGAATAATGGTGACGAACATAGATAGGAAAATGATGCAGCAGAAGTCACATGGCTGGGTTTGAGTAGTCATGAGAGGTAAATAAAGGAAGTAGAGATCCTGAATGTGGATAACACTTTGAAGATATTTTCATGACGGAGAAGACAGAGAGTAGGAGGTTCAAGCTCCTTTTGGGTAACACAGTAGAAAGTTGATTATAACCCAATACAAATGAGAAGGCCATTGAGAATGTGGCTCAATACATGAGAAAAAGGATAATCAGAGTGAGACCCTTGAAGAATTTGAGGAGATGGAACATGGTAGAGTGAAAAGAGTAGGAAGGATGTGTCTTCCAGAAACTTGAAGAAGGAAGGAGAGGCCAATGGGGGTGGACGCTATCAGACCTTGATATCTGGGAGGTGGGTGAGGACCAGGTCAAAGTGAAACATGCAGAAGGGTCTGAAGCATAATCAAGTTGAGTCAGTTAGAAACAGTGATTGCCACACCACTCCCTTGTCTCAGGATATAACTCCAATAGAGCTCCAAACCTAACTACAGACTCTTCAGGATACAGTCATTTATCTCACTATATTCTGCATTCATTATTTAGTGTTAGTTTCTTGGTTTTATTATTAACTGTTTTTAATCCAAAAAGGCAACTTTGATAGTAAAGCTTTATAATTTATTGTGTAGAATGCTGAATGCAAATATTCTATATAATTAATTTTTTTACCTTTAAGAAAGTATAATATTAGAAGCCATTTAATCTGATCATCGGTATATATTGAAGCTACTTCCTGAGGGAAATTCAACTTCACTCTGTTTTTTATATCTACACATGGAATAATTATCTTTTATGGACAAAATTCCAGCATGAGTCTGATTTTTAAGATATATTAATGGCTTTTGAATACCATAGAATATCTGAAATTTCGATCCCTGTGAGGGGAGTTATTTTCAAATCCAGTCTTCAGCTCTTATCAAGACCCAATTAAAATTTGAGCAGAGTATTCTATTATGAAAAATGTAATTTGATTTTGTGTCTGTACAAATCTGATTCCAAGAGAGCAAATGTACCTGGTTGACATTACTTAGCATCCTTATCAATGTCCTCAGAGAGTTATAATTAATCATATCACTTTATTTTATTAAAGAGTGATATGAGTGCTGATTATATAACCACATGGTTGCAGTTTGAGTAAATTCTTCCCCAAAAGAATCCATCCATTTACTAAGTTTCTTTTAAAACTCAGTACATAAAAAGAAACATGTTTTTCCCTACTGTTATACGCTTCCTACTAAAGCATATATAAGGAAAAGTATGTAAGGGGCCCTGCTTACTTTTTGCCGTGGATGGCAAGAAGTTTAAAGCCCAATTATGTAGAACAAAGAAGTAATTAATTCTACTCTATATTCTAAAAAATATCTCAACTTTATTTTACTTCATTTTCACGTTTTAACCCTTATTTCTTTAATGGTATAGACAGACTCCAAGTATTTCAAACTTTTAGACATTGCTTTGATTTCTCATAAAAGGCTAATTAAGAAAATGTCAAAATGAGTGACTTGGTGGAATTTTTCATCAATATTTATTTTGGGATTTCTCTAAAAATGGTAGCAGTCCCTCCAGGTCACTTTGACATACAACGTATGCACTGGCAATTTGTCTTACTTTGTTAAAAGCTAACTATAATATAATAAAAATTGTTCAAATAAAAGAAAAAAAATTCCCTAAATGATATAGCAAAATGGAAAATGTAATGAGCCAACTCTGCAGATTCCTAAAGCTCATTAAAAACTACGGGAATCCACAGCACATATTCACACCAGGCCTGATCCAGCTGTCCTAACACAAGTTAAACTCGGCAGGAAACCAGTGAAATCTTGGTGCTGAAACTGCTCATGTGAAAGGAATACAAACTGACTCCAGAAGGTGCCAAAAAGATGCAAGAACAGTCACCGATTTCTATCCACATAAGGTAAAGGGCACTTTCAGGCCAGTGTATTGTTTGTTCTAACATGCCAAAAATAATTACTATCCTTGAAATCTATTCTTAGTTGCCAAGTTAATAGAATTATTTAATTTTTGCCCAAGTTTTTAAACTATGGTTAGACATTGAAAAGAGAGAATATTCTCCATCTCTATGGGATGATGAATGAAGGGGTGACTTTATGTTCTTCTGTTAAAATCAGCAACTAAGTTCCAGTTGGTTAGGAATATTGTATTAGGATGGTGCTTTTGATGTAAAGTATCAGCAATCATACCCACACTGGTACCAACAGTAAGTTTAACTGGTTCACAGAAATGGAAGCACAAAAGTGGGGCAGGGGTCTGCACACATGGTGGGACCCCAGCTTTGGCTTTCTTTTTCTTTTATAATAAAAAGAGAGTAAGGGAAAGGGAGACAAAGATAGACATTTTATTATTTTTATATTTTTTTAACAGAGATTTTTGCTATAGGACGTTTCCACTCACCAGAGAGCCAGAGAGCCAGAGAGACAGAATGTGGGAAATCCCCCAGGGTGATGACCATACCATAATCCCTTCTCCTTCATTTTCCTCTCAGAATCTTGGCCACATACACACATGTCCAGCATGAGTTTTAAGCCACCAGGTCTGGGTCTCGAACTGCAGTCAACTACATGGGAATCCAGTGATGTAACCATTATGCCATCTGCTGGTCCTGAGACAGGCAAATTTTTACAAGATCTCACTGTGTCATGATCCTTCTGCCCCAGCCTCTCAATTAGTTAAGGGTTTTAGGTACACACAACTGTGCCCAGCATGCTCAGTTTGGCCTGAGAATATAATCTGAGCATCCCAAGTGGTGCTACTTGTGAGCCACCACAGCTAGTCATCTGGCTATTTTCATGACTATTTTCCAGGTTTGGCTGACCTCCATGTAGAAGCCTGCCCTTAATGTAGTTTCCTTCATGATCACAAATTTATGGCCACCAGCTGGCAACTAGGATAACAACACTGGAGTAAGATGTACTCTTATTCAAGTGAGAGAGTAAAAATGGTTTGCTATTGTTCCTTTCTAAGAACAGAAAAGGCCCTACAGTCATCCATTCCTCATGTCTCATTAGCCAGAATTTGTTTATAGGACCAGGCATGGTGGTACCAGCCCTATGGCAAAAACTACTGGAGGCTGGAGGATTATTTCATTGAGTTCATCTCTCTCTTTCTCTCTGTTTACAGGACCACTCTGGAGATAGCCATTGACCAGGGCACAGGATTACCAAAATTTTCATACTAATCTGGTCCTATCTCTGCAACTTCAGTTGGAGTCAGCATTTCCCAAGATTATGAGTAAAGTATTGGGGGAGGAATGGATATGCAATCAAAATTGAAATACTACTAAGACAGACAAGACTGAGCTAGATACTAGTCAATAAACAATAATTCATCTATGTTTATTCAGTATTTATGGTACACTTAATATCATTCTATTTATTCATTCAGTAAGTAAATCCTATAGAGCAACTTCAATATTCCTGGAACTCTGCTAAACCAAGAGATACAAAGAGATCAGCAGCAGAGAAGTTAGTGGGTTAAAGTATGTGGCTGAGGGGGTCACTGTATTTGATAAAAGTCAGGAAATTATAAAAATAGAGTATTGCCTGAGTTTTCCACATAGATACTAAAAACTCAAATTTAGAGCTTAAAGATAGGAAAAGAAATCTGAGAATGTTAAGAATTTTTTGAGGTTGCATGTTTTTTAAAGAACTGCTACCTGGGGCCAGCAGGTGGCATGGTGGTTAAGGCACTGGAAAGACATGTGGCTGACCTTGGTTCAAGTCTAAGATCTGGCAGCTTGAAAACATCATTGGGCGTGTGTGTGCATGCGTGCCCAAAATCCCAAGAGGAGAACGGAGTAGAAGGGATTGCAGCATGGCCAACCCCCCTTCGAGTAGAAGGGATTGCAGCATGGCCATCCCCCCTTGGAGGTAATTTCTCATTTTCCCTCTCTCTTTTTCTCTCTGTCTCTCTCCAGCAAGCACACAGACCATATAGTCAAAAATATGTAAATAAATAAAAAAGAAATCCTACCTGCTAAGGGTGAAAAACCAAATATAACTAACTCCCAAGAAAGAGCAGTCTCAGGAGCCAGGGTCCATAAAATAATTGTGCAAATAGCTTCAAACAGTAAGACATTAAAAATTAGAGCTTATTCAATTTGCTTAATAGCTACATCAAATTAATCTTGATATGTGGTCATAGTCCCCCCCCACTCAAAACAAGCAAGTTCCAATGTCCATTTCATTACTCTTTTCCCATTAATTATTGAAGCCTATATTGTGCCAGATACTCCCCTACGCCCTTTCATATTTGTGAGACTAAAGTATGAAAGTAGGTGAATTTAATAATGGTTTGTAAAAATAACCTTCACTATTTACTGGCACAAACATCTTTCCTGGAAATAGCCACCTTAGCTTCTGTGTGCATGCACACACACCCACCTACCCACTCACTTACTCACACACAAACACATTTTCCTTAAAATTTCTCTCCTGTCCTCTTTTCACAGAATAATATTTTAAATATAGTAGGTCATAGGAAGTCCTAACTAGTACCATACTGCTTCTTTCTGGGCACAGGGATATCACTTTTTTCAGCTTCTCTTATAGTCAGATCAAGGCCTAACCACTTCCAGGTCTGATTCTAAGGGAAAAAAAAAAAAACTGTACCACTGTCCAGTTTTCAAGGAGTCCAAGATTTTCTTGATCCAGGTCTGTCTGTATAGCACATGCTCCTTGAAATTCCACCATGTAGGGTTTTCTTCAGCAGAAGTGGAGTGCTCTCTATTCTCAGCTTCCCAGACTCTCAATTCTGTGCCTATGTTCTTGGTGTTTTCTTTACATAGAGCACTTACGTTCCCTAGCTCTACCACCTTATGAAAGCCACCCCTGTCCATAGTGTCTCTCTCTATATATATATTTTTTTTTGAGAGAAATTTTTGTTATAGGGTACATACACTCACCAGACACACACACACACACACACAGAGAGAGAGAGAGAGAGAGAGAGAGAGAAAGTGAGAAGCCACACCCCAGGGAGGATGGTCACATCACAATTCCTTGTCCTCCATCCCCCTCTCAAGGTTTTGGGCACACACACACACACATGCACCCTGGGTGAGTTTAAGTTGCTGGGTCTGGGACTTGTACCACAGTTGGCCATGTGGGAGTCCAGCACCATAACTACTATGCTACCTGCTGGTCTATCCATAGTCTATGAATTTTCGTCTTTTCTGACTGACTTTAGAATCTCGACTTTGAATTATTTCCATGAATTTCCAACTAACTCCAGGTGAATGTCGCAACAGTCAAAAGACACTTTATAATATCCAGGCTTTCTGTAATTACTTCTGGTTTTCCACTACTAGAAATTCACTATGAGGGATACTTCATCCTTGTGCAACTCCCATTCATCATTCATATCATATAAAAAAAAATACCACTTTCTCCAAGAAACCTTCATTGATCAACTCAGTTTTGAAGTAAAGTCCTAATTCTTACAGCAGTTCTGAACACCTTTTTGAGTTACTCACAAATGAACTTAAGGCATCATATATATTGTCCATCATGTATATTGATTAATGTTGCACTCCTACTTTTAATTCATCTATTTATTTTCTTCTCCACTGTAAGTGGCAACAATACTTAATCCAGATATAATAAGGAAATATTGGCAGAGATATTTGTCATTGAATTTTATTATTGTCTGACCTTTGCCCACATCCAGGTAACCTTGTTCTGACATGCCCCTCTTCCTATACACAACAGTATAGTTGTGCTTCTTGAGTTGTAAAAGCCAAAATCCTAAAGAAAGGCAGTTCATAGTTAGGGCTGTAAACATTAGAATGGAAAGAAAGTAAGGGAAGAGCCAAACAACCCCTACTTGATAGTAAAGTTTGACCTAATCGGAGTAGAATGACATTAGATCTTAATGAATCATAGGGACAGTTGCTAAAATCTAGCCTCCTTCTGAGTCTGAGAACAGTAGTGCCAAATAACAGAGACCCAAGAAGTGTAGGGGAAATCTGAGAGATGGGTGTATTCATGCTTTAATACCTAGGTGAATGTCATGATAGCAAGCCTCGTGTAGAACTACTAGACACCACCGGGATGCTATACCCAAGTAGCAGAGATGCTGGCAGATGGGGGCCTGAGAAAGTGTGACAGAGCTCACACTTTCTCAGGCCCCCATCACTAATCTGACCTAGGAGCATCCAAAAATACTCACATTACTCCAGGAGTCATTGCAAAAGGCGTACAGACAGAAGTAGCCAAGGAGTTAGAATGAAGAGGGTATAAAGTGACCTACAGAAGCCCGACAACTGGAAATCAGGGCATGACCATGGCTTTGTGATTTGCACAGAAACAGAACAATTCTTATTGTTTGAGACTGCTATAGAGTTTGAGGCCATGTGTAGAGTTTTCTCTTACTTTCAGTCTAAGGCATCATAACTGATGCCCAAGGCTTACTATTAAATATTTTATTATTAGTCTGGGCAGTTTATAGTTTCTCAGATAGTCTTGCTTAAGGAGTCTGCCTTCATGCCTAAAATACAGTGCTGACAGGGAAAACAGGTCTATTCCTAGGGCCTGAATTTGAACAGTAACCTGACATTTCTGATGTTTCTCTGCATCTTTCTTCATTTCAGTGCAATGCATTTATTTCACCAGAATTTACATAATACAATTCATGTGCCAGGAACAGTTTCAACATATGAACAATATAAACTCGGAAAATCATTGCAGAAACTCTAGAAAGCAGTTCCTGCTATTTCCCCTCACGTAACAAATGAGGAAACTGAGGCACAAAGAGTTTAAATCATAACCCAACGTAGTCTGACTCAGGTCTGTTCATTTAACCATTAACTATGTGGCCTCCTTCTCAAATTATATTTTATAACTTGGATTCCAAATAAAATAATATATGAACCACAATATGTAAAGCACATAACAGAGAAGCACCTCTGAGTGAAATAGGGAGGGTGGATTTGAAAAAGTTATTACCTCACAGGGCTAAACTTCTTTTCTGCAAAAATCCAAGGGGTAAGGGGAAGCGTGTGTGGATTAGATGAGTTCTAAAATTCCTTCTAGCCTTGGCTATAATCAGATGATATTTCTGGCATCCCAAGATACAACTCTTAATTATATTTTCTCATTATACTGAGGTTGAGGCAGAAGTGAGAAAATGACTAAATATCCTAAGTAACTCTACCACTGATATTAATTTGAATTTAATGAGTCCATTAAAATTTTCAAATAACCATTCAAAATCATAGGGCATGTAGCTTCTAAGCCACCCAAAATAGAATGGCTTGCTTAATACAGTAGTGAATATCCATTTTTGTGATAAACATGAGTTGGGAATAAACATGGGTCAGGAAGAACATGTAAACTAGATCCCAATGTATGATTACTAGTTTCTAAAAATGGGTCACAATGAACTATACCTTTATTTAATTCTACCCTAATTGGTGCCCTTCCTCCTGAAATCCAGCTGCCATACTACTAGAAGGCCACATCTCTGGGAGAAGACACATGGAATAGAATGGGCACACTGGTGAACAGTACAAGCTCAGTTCATGAGAGAACGGCCAATAATGAGTCATTTCTCTCGGATCTTCCAGTTAAGTCCACCTCCCAGGTGTACCACTTACTTACATCACGAGACTCAGAAGAACCACACAGCTGAGTCCAGTCAACACACAGAATCACAAGTGCTCATAGTTGGTGTTTTAAGCCACTAAGCTTTGGGGTGGCTTATAGGAACTTGATTAAAGCTTGTAAAATTAGTTTGAAGTCACATGGAACTAACTGGTCATAGGCACCCCACTTGGTTTTAAATGTAAGTCCATGTAAAGCAGACACTAGAATTGGAGCTTTGATCTTTCAGTAGGTGGCTCATATTATAAAATGAAATACTTTTTGAGTTAGAAAATGAAATTGATGTAATGAAGTAGCAAACGTCTTATGAAAAACATTCAGTTTCTCATGACAGAATAAAGCCCAATGTGATAGGGAAAGTGGTTCAAAAAAAAAAAAAAAAAAAGCTGTTATAGCTGGTTACATCTGCTCCAGCATAATAATCTGATGCTGAAAGATATAAAACGGTGTATGTCATGCAGAAGCCAAATCCTGTTTTTCTAATCATCAGGAGACTATCTGCTTTGTGATTGCTGGGAATCTGAGCACACTGCACTTGACAAGCTGACCTCCGAGAACAACACATACCCTGCTTTTTAGCTAACAAGCTGCTTGAGTGTTGACTTTACTGAAGATTTACTATTAATAAAAAGAAAAAGGATATTTTTAGGATTTGGTGCCATCAGAGAAACTAGTTACGTTGGTGGAGTCAGAACGGCTGTTCTCACACCTTCATTTCAGCCGAATGGCCATGTTTGTTGGGTGAGCATTATGTGGCTAATGTGCCATGAAAATCTCATTTGAAAGTAGAGCCTGAATCCTGCTTCCCAGTATTTTCCAGACTTTCAGAAGCTTCAAGTTTCCTTGCAGCTTCTTATACCACATGATCTGCAGGCAAATTATTCTCTTTCCAGAGAGTACCCCAAATTTGCCAACTTTATGTCCTTTGATTAAATTGACATAGAAGTTACTGTGAACATTTCAGAAACAAAAGTGGCAGCCTGGCCTTGCCCCATCCCATTTGTTATCCTCTGGTTACTTAGAAGATAAGACATGTCTCGTTGGTAGGCATTTGCGATCATTTTAGTGTCTGATACAAGGAGATTCTTCAAACGTGATTGTTAAAAGATAGCAGCCAAGTACCATTGTCTTCCTGAGCTCTCAGGATTGGATTGATAAGTTTCCCCATGGTCACTGTTGAAGTGTCTTCCCCAAGCTGTGTTACATGACTATATTTCTTTAAGAAAGAGGAAATTCTTTTTCCCACAGAAAATCTACAATCCAGTCAGAAGTTGTCTTCACACTCCTAATGAGGACCCATCTTCTTGACAGCTCAAGTGACATTTCCTTTAGTGCCAGCATCTGTGCCACACTTACCAAAGTGGGACTGCTTTCCTCTGCATTCTGCTTCTCTTGAATCCAGAAATACACACAATTTTGAGTCACATCAGTTCAATATGTTGAAAATGTTTCCGCTTGAATCGCCGTCAGACGGCTTTTGTAGATTCGAGGTCCTCTCTCTTAGCACTTACAGTATTGTCATGTCTCAAAACGAGCAGCACAGAGTGAGAGCTTGAACCCTGCAAGTTCACTGGCCAGATGGTGGATGTCAGAAACACACACACACACACACCAGTCTCTTCTACACTAAAGAACAGGTCTTGGGATCTTTAGACAATAAAGAGTACGTCATTCAGTGCCTAAAAACAATATGTGAAAGACTGGAAAATTTGACACTCACCAATTTTCCCAAAAAGTAACCTATTGGATTATTCGAAAAGTCATGATGCATTTTTGCATAGAAAAACACAGAAAAATATGTCATGACTTACCCAACAACCTTATACATCCTGTATCAAAGAATGTTGGGCCTATTTTATAGAAGAGTCTAACTTTGAATTCCAGTAGTACATCGTCATTAACAATGGTATTTCCCTACAATCTGCCATTCATTTATATAAATACCACTATGATGGAGTTAAATTTCAATTTCTATTTGCCCAATAAAACTAACTACTCTTTTTATTTTTTTCCAGAGAGATTTTGCTATAGGGCACATGTGTTCACTGTAGACACAGAGACAGAAAATGAGAATCACCCCTCAGAGAGTATGGCCATGCTGCAATCCTTTCTCCTCTGTTCTCTTCTTGGGATTTTGGGCATGCATGCACACACGTGAGTTTCAAGTTAACAGGTCTGGGATTCAAACCACAGTTGGCCACGTAGGAGTCCAGCACCTTAACCACTACACTATCTACCGACAAGGCTAAATACTCTTTATAGGCAAGTTTCCTGCCTTATATTTGTTTTTGTCATGAATAAAGCTTGCAACAGTAGATATCTAGTATGTATTTGCTGATTAAGCCATTTCACACCCACCCATCTTTCACTTTCTTGGGAAAATGGAACAGATGCTAATTGAGAAAACACTACATTTCTGATTGATTGCTAGTTATTCTATATATGCCAACCCATTTAATCCTAAATGCAATTTAGAATAACAACAAGCCAGCAGTTTCTTGCCTTCCCATTAAGAAACATATGATTAAACCTAAAGGCCTTGGAGCCATCAGGTGGCATAATGGTTAAGGTGCTGGACTCCCGTATGGCTGACTTCAGTTCAAGTCCTGGACCCCATGACTTGAAAATCATGCTGGGCATGTGTGGGTGCATGTCCAAAGTCCCAAGAGGAGAATGGAAGAGAAGGCATTGGGGGTGTCGTTATCCCCCTGGTGGCTGGTTTTTCACTTTCTTTTTCATTGTCTTTCTCTGGTGAGTGGACGCACCCTATGGCAAAAGCCTAAAAAACCCCATCTAAACCAGAAGACCTTAAAAGCTTTTAAAAGATCTTTTTGAAGGTTTAAAAAAATTTTTTTTTAAATATCTCACTTAAATGTTGCATTCTCCTTTACTTTCTAAATCAAAGTTTTAACATAATTCTCTTCCCTTGAAATCTGCAACTCCTACAGTTTCCCCTTATTACTGATGCTGGACTAAACTTCAGCCTTCCTAGAGTTCTTCCATTTCTTCAACACAAACCTACAATCCCTTTTATGTTTTAAGATTTATGCAAGAATCGGGACCAGCAGATGGTGTTACGGTTATGTCACTGTAACCATATTTCCATGTAGTTGACCGTGGTTCAAGTCCCAGACCTGATGGCTTAAAACTCACTCCAGACACGTGTGCAAGCATATGTACCCAAGATCCCAAGAGGAGAATGGGGGAGAAGGGACTACAGGGTGGCCATCCCTCCTGCAGGGGATGGTGTAATTTTTTGCTTTCTTTCTGTCTCTCTGGTAAGCACACATGCCTACAACAACAATAACAACAACCAAAAAAACAAAAAACAAACACAAAAAAAAAAACAAACAAAAAAAAAACTCTCTCTCTGTCTTAAAACAAAGAAAAAAAATTATACAAGAATAGAAGGTGCCTTAGTCTGATATTCCATTGTTATCAGAAATACCTGAGACTGAGTGATTTATGAAGAAAGAGGGTTCACTGACTCATGATTTTGTGCAGCTGACAGCATCACAGAGGACGGCAGGTAGAGCAGGGAGTGAGTTGAGGGCAATTCTCTCTCTTATACAGAAATCAGCTCAAAAGAACCAACCCCTGAGGACCAGCAGTTAGCGTAATGGCTATGTCACTGGACTCCCACATAGTCAACCGCAGTTTGAGTCCCGGACCCAGTGGCTTAAACTCATGCTGGGCGCATGTGCATGCGTGCCAAGATCCCGAGAGGAGAATGGAGGAGAAGGGATTGTGGCGTGGCTATCCCCCCTGGGGGGTGATTTCTCGCTTTCTGTCTTTTTGTCTCTCTCTGTCTGACTGGCAAGCACATGCGCCCTATAGCAAAAACCTCTCAAAAAAAAAAAGAACCAACCCCTGTCACAAGGCCTAGAACTCACTTGATCTCAAGAGACATCATGAATCTCCTCAGGAGAGTATCACCTGCATAATGCAATCTAGTCACTCCCTGACCAGGTATCACCACCTCCCAATATCAAACTCAAAATATGAGGACAAACCATCATCCAAACCATAACAAAGGGAAACAAGGCTGGGCAAGCTTTAAGAAGAAGTTCCTTCTCTTACTACTGGGTTGTTGGGAAAGTAATGATGCATCTTTGCATAGAAAAATATGTTATGACCTTCCAAGCAACCTAATATTACTGGAGATCTGGAGGACTAACTCCCATGGAGAATTCTGGCTTTGGCTGAAACTTCCTGTGTGATTTTCCAGGTCCAACTATAGTCAATTGCAAAATTCTGCCTTGAAGGTCTCATGGGAGAAAGCTGCCCTCCCCATACCAGATCTGGGGCACAGCCACTGCATGATTGCCTATGATGATACAGACACCCCAGCTGTGCATGCTTTTATGCACATCTGTATTCCTTGCTCAGGCACCTTCATTCAGAGGCTTCTTTTTGGAGGCCTTCAAGCACAGGTACCTCTGTCCAGACCTCATGAAGAGAGAAGGAGAAGGAAACCTTGAGTACCCTTTGTTTGTGCTGACTCAGTAATTATCAATTTAGCCTTCCTTCTCTACCTGTCCAGCCCTACGGTCCATGAAACTGCAGAAGCCTTTGGTTTAGGGCTCCAGAGCAATGAGACAGGCAAGTCCCATGTCTGCAGAGATCCACCAGACTTCCGCTGGGGCCACTCCATGAGCAAATGGAACTGAGAAGAGTCAGGCTTTTTGAGCTTAGCCTCTCACTTACAATCTCAGTGGAATTAAAAGCTTAACTGTTATTTTTATTTTAGCTTGTTTTTGGCCAGCCTGACATCCGAGAGATCAGCCCTCACTTCAGCCTATTAACTCAGCCAAGCCCTGACCTTTACACTTTTAAGGTACTAGGCAATCTTTCTGAGTCCCAACTTTAGACCTCACTGTACCTCCCATCTCTCTGTCCTAGTTTCCCTGACTCATCCTCCTGGAGTAACTCCACTTCACAGCTGAAATTACATGTGGGAATTAAGGTCCTTTCAGAAGTTCAAAGTGTTCTACTTCCAAGGAGGCAGAATGCCCAACACTTTAACTTTTCAATGACTCTTTGGTATGAAGAACACAAACTAATGCCCCAAAGATATTTATTCTCTGTGTTTAAAGAGCAGGCAAATAGAACAAGTGAAAACATTACTGTCATTATTGCAAATAACTTTAAAATGGATTGACTAAATGCGACCTTTTTAAAAACGACTCTGGCAAGCCAGTCGGTGGGTGTAGACATAGCCTCAGAGGAAAATAGAAATAAAATATGAAAATAAAATAAAATTATGAAAATAATAATGATGACCTCTGGTAGGTACTGTGCATTTAAAGGCATTATCTTATTTAATCCTAACAATTTTTTTTTTGAGTTTGGACATAGTATTTGTCTTATTTTACATATAAAGTAACCAATGGTTAGTTGGTTACTTAACTATAAAAAAGTCACACAACTGAAAAGAGAGGCTTGACATAGTCCGTTTGATACCAAAGGGTTTATGCATTGAAGATCATTGTCTAATATGTTGTCTACAAATATTTCCACCTGGATACTATAAAATAATTCAACTTCTGGTCCCTTTAGTAATAAAATCGAACTAGTAGCATTTATTCCTGTGCACGTTACACATAAAGTTAAATGTAATTACGGCAATCAGAGACAATTGTTGGTCCAACAATTCTTAATATTACTCATAAATAAAAGAGTTTGAGAGTCTTAAAAATGGAAAAATATTGGGACCAGCAGATGGCAAAATGGTTTTATCACTGGACTTCCAC
Organism: Tupaia tana; assembly: GCA_026018925.1. Lineage (NCBI taxonomy): Eukaryota > Metazoa > Chordata > Mammalia > Scandentia > Tupaiidae > Tupaia > Tupaia tana. Next base: position 25,003,970 of record JAKSZU010000007.1, read on the forward strand.
ATAGTCGACTGCGGTTCGAGTCCCAGACCCAGTGACTTGAAACTCACACCAGGCGTGTGTGCGTGCATGCCCAAAATCCTTAGAGGAAAATGAAGGAAAACGGATTGTGGTATCATCATCTCCCTGGGGAGTGATTTCTTGCTTTTTGTCTCTCTGTCTCTGTCTCTCTCCAGCGAGCATACGCACCCTATAGCAAAACTCTCTCTAAAATAAAAAGGGGGGGGGGTACAGTGTAAGGAAAAATTGAACATTAAAGTTTTTAGTGAAGTCATTCTTCATGTTAATTTTTCATTTATTTATATAAATGTTATCATTTGTCTATAATTTTATATTATTTTTTTTCCTCTTTTTAACAAAGCTTCAGAAAAAATTGTCTAATAAAAAATAATTAAAACTCTTTCATTTATTCTTCTGAAAACAGTAGAAGCATGACTATTTCTGATTATACATCATACATTGGTGAGAAAACTGTTTTTCCTACTCTAGAACTAAAGTTTTGGATATCTATTTTTATTTCTTTTTGTACCATTTTTTTCTTTAACAAAAATAAAATGGAAAGGATTGCTTTTATTGCTTTGTCCTAGTTCTGGTTAAAATGTGTATTATGTTACCATTTTGCTTATGTAGCACTTTCACATGCTAAGATAAAAGGCATAAATTATAGTATTTTACCAGCCCTTGGGTGTTCAAAATAAAAGAATTCTCTTAATAAGCCACTGGAAATTTTGTAAATCATATTATCATTTCCAACCCCCTTGACATAACTCTGTCACCCCAAAATCAGTGGTATTTCTCTTTGACTGATTCCTGGGGTCAAATATTAAATGTTTATAACTTAATTCTTCTACTCAAGGTTGGAAAGCTATGCTTTATTTGACATTCTCAATTTTTTTCTTTTAATCATGTCAAAACCACCAACTAAATGGCCCAACTGTGTAATTGTCGGTGGCCTTTTTGTAATGCATTTCCCCTTATTGCTAGCCCTGTTCTTTGACTTTACTCATCATGTATGAGGAAAACAGTCATCTCTAGTCCTTGGCCTCTCAAGATGAGCCATCATTACAGAACTTAGAGAAGAGAATATTAATAACTAGAGGCAAAGAAGAAAACTGAAGTGACTTATGGTTATTTAGGTTTTTAAGAGCCACGAAATGTTACATTTTGGAGAAAGGTCATTTCATCTTTTCTTTGGGCCTTTCTTTCCTCCAGTTTTTGCAACTACAAAATGGAGAGTGGTAATGGGCTTTCTGGAGCTTAAATAAGATTAGATCTATCTAATGCATATGGCATGTAACAGACATGGAGGGCCTTTCAATAAGTATTAGATGTATGACTGCTCAGGGTTCACCTCCTGTGGGCAAATCCCCCCAATGCTGTTGGTCCAGTACCCATCTCCCCTTAGCATACCTCTATCATAGCATTATTCAAGTTCAATTTAGCACATCTGGCTACCTGACCCATTCCTCCTCTAGGCTTTGAGTTCCTTAATTGTCAGGACACTTCTCAAGGATCTGTATCATTTTCGCTGTCCACTAGTCTTATGAGACTCGTAAGAAACATAGGGGCCCACTGAAATGTGTGTGAGGTTGGACAGATCGTCAAGATCTCTGATTTTTTTTTTCCTCATCTTACATAGAAATGAAAATGTTTCAATTGTGTTTATGTCTCAGGGTTTTTTAAGGATTAATATGTATAATTACAAGATAACTTTACTTCTGAAATAGTTAGAATATCATGCAATATTACTATAGTACATAAGAATAACATTTATTTTCAACAAGGCAATCACATTGCTCATTCTAGGAGCTATAATTCAACTCGATGCACATAAAATCCAGCACCATATATGATGTAATTATACATTAGAACATCCATTAAAAGAGAACTCACACAAAATTCTCTCAAATATGATGCATTTCTCTGCGTCATAGTAAAAATAGTTATCATGAAAAATATTACCAATGTATATTATTAGTAGTTCAATTAAACTAGGTAAGAAAAAAATTATTTTCAACCAATGTCATCTACAAAGCTTTCTACATGAAGGTCAAGCACAATGCTCCATAAGACTCTTGTAGGAAGTAATAAAGTTTTTTGAGTTTATTTATTTGTTTCTTTCCTGAGAGAGAAAGAGAAAGACAGTATGAGGGGTACCTCCCAAAAGGGTCCCTATGCCACAACCCACCTCCAGTTCTAGCTGACCCATACAATGGGCATGTGCGTGTCCTCAGCATGCTCAGGGAAGCCCTGGGATGTGAAGTCAGCACCTCTCCCATATGAGTCCCACTACATCATACTGTACTACTGCCTGGCCCCAGAATCAAAGAGTTTGAACAACTTGTCTTAAGTCTTCTCAGTAATTAATAGATGTAAAGAATAAACTTATTGTACTAAAGTCTTTTTCAGTGGTAGCAAGATCATCTGGTTGTTTACTTTCATTTCTTATTACTTGTATGCGTTTGTGCTCAAGAAAGAGAGAAAGCACCTCTCATCAGAGTGTGGTCATGCCACAATCCTTTTATCTCCATTTCTCCATCCCATTAGGATTTGAAACATGCACACACAGATATCCAGTGTATTTTTCAAGTTACCATGACTGAAACTCACACCGCAATCAAGGAGTGGGATTGCTGGATCATATGGTAGTTCTATTCAGGTAGGATCCAGCTCCTTCTACACAGCACCTAACCACGGCACTACAGGGCCAGCCCACCTAGTTTATTTATATTGATTTTGTGACTAACATCAATTTGTAACTATTTTTTAAATTATTTATTTCATTTTATTTATTCATTCATTCCTTTTAATTTGACCAGAGAGAGACACACAGAAAGAGAGAAAAAGTGAGAAAGCAAGCTACCAGGTCCAGGATTCAAACTGTGGTCAGCCATGTTGGAGTGTCCAGCGCCTTAACTACCATGCCACCTGCTGGTCCCCAATTTTGTAACTATTGATGCTTAATGCTGTAGCTCAGTTTATCAGGCATTTCAGTGGCAAAATAAAATGCTAGGGTTTTTTTTTTTTTGACTTTTTATACTCCATAATGCTTTTTGAGAAACAATGGAAAAAAAATTTTACTTTGATCACAAACACTGATTTTTAAATACAGTACTTTTGAGCTTAAGTATTATAGAAGGTCCACTGAGTTGTCACAAAATTATTAAAACTAGTCTCTGGATTATTTGTATTATATTTGTATTCAGCATAACAACTGGGTAGGAAGTATAACAGAACTATCTCTAGCCAAAAATCTAATTGTCATCCATAAAGCAGGCACCTTACATGGTCATTAAGGGTGACTATTGATTGGCTATGATCATCAAGGATAGGAGGAATAGAGCTACCATGTGATCCAGCAATCCCACTCTTGGTATCTACCAAAAGAACGGAAAAATACTCAATGGGAAAAGTGCTTGCATATCAATGTTTATTGCAGCACTATTCACAATTGCTAAGTCATGGACACAACCCAAATGCCCATGAACATATGAATGGATAGAAAAACTGTGGCACGTATACACAATGGAATACTATTCAGCCATTAAATAAATAAATAAACAAACAAACAAATAAATAAAAAACAGAACCCTGGCTTTTGACAGGAAGTAGGTGAATATGGAGGGTTTACTGCTGAGTGAAGCAAGCCAGGCTATGAAGGAGAGGCACTGTATGTCCCCACTTAATATATACCAAGTGTCCACACTCTATGACTGAAACTAATTGGCTAAAGGATATAGAAACACAGTATATAGTTGTAAATACCAGATATAGTGTGTGTGAAAGAGGAGGGTCTGAGGAAGGACATTTAGAAGAAAAATAGGAAGGCAAAAGCATTAATAGCACAAAGAAATGTGGTATTATCTGTTGAAGATATTTTGTAGTTTTATCAACTGTACTGGGGAGAAATGTTTACCTGTTGAAATATCCATTTTGTAAGTCAAATAATAATGTGATTGAATGTATAAAAAATGAAATAAAAAATTAAAAAAAAATAGAAAATCTTATTGCAAGACTAGGGAAACAGGTGACAGTGTTAAACCATCTGGCATCACTCCCCTCTTGGAAAGACTGAATTTTTCTGGGCAGATTCTCACAGGGGGTTTTCAGTTTCCCTCTGGGTACAGGGAATGGGTAGATCAAAGCCATGGGCCTGGTCTTGTCATTTTCTGTCAGAATGGACTCAGTGGCATGGGATAATTTCAAATGATCTTGAAAAATAATTAAATAAATAAATAAATAAATAATTGAAATAAATTATAGTCTGATCTTACTTTGTTCATCCACTAATACATCTAACTACCTATAGAGTTTATTGTTAGAATTGTATTTAACTATGACTAGCTATGTTAAACACTTTGCAAAATGTCTGGCATATAACATGTAGTGCAAAAACTTAGCCCTGTTGAGCCAGCAGGTGGTGTGGGTGTTAAGGCAGCTGGATCCCACCCGACTGATTAAGCAGTTTGAGTCCCAGACCCAATGACTTAAAAAATTATGCTGGATACACAAGTGTGTGCATGTACATGCATGCTCAAAATCCTGAGAGGAAAATGGAAGCGATGGGATTGCAGCACGGCCATTCCCATCACCCCTCCAGGGAGTGATTTCTCACTTTGCCTCTCTCTTTCTAGTGAGCTCATGTACCATATAGAAAACTGTGGAAAAAAATACTTAGCCCTGTTTCTTCTTTATCTATTACCACAGATATACATATGTGGCAGAAGTACTTTCATGGGACTTGCCTTTTTTAATTATAAAGGAGAATCTGATGATGTCGATTCTACTGGGTATCCAGATCATTTTCCTATCTAGATTATAACTTCTTTATGGAGAATAATGGTCCAAAAAGAAACACAAACAGTTGTATTTTCTTTAAGAAAAACAATATTGGAGGATGTACACCACTTGATTTGAAGACTAGTTATAAAGCTGTAAGATAACATGGTAAAAGCAAGCTTAGGGATAAACAAATAGATCAATGGAACAGAATAGGGTAAAGAAATATGCACATATGTGTGTATATATATATATATATATATGGGTGACTGTTTTACAACAGAGACAATAAAAAATTCAAAGAGGAAAGTGAGTCTTTTAATAAATGATACTAACAAAACTAAATCTCTATGCGAAAATAAAAAAGGAAAAAGAACCTTGGTCCTTTCTTCAACCCATCATCATTCATATTAATTCAAAATGGACCATAGAGCTAAATATAAAAGCTTGTAAAATACAGAAGAATGTATTTTTGCCTTGCATTAAACAAATATTTCCCACACAGATGTTAAGAGGTAGTCATCATAAAAGAAAAATTATATATAGAGATGAGAAAGTGGGAAACCCAGGTTCTGAGTGGGGACCTTTGTAGCACAAGCAACAAAAGAGAGAAAGGTAAGATTTTTGTTCAGAAGTGTGCCCAGTGCCACACTGTGGAAACGGGAGACAAGCACAAGACTGGCCCAATCTCCATGGTCTGTTCGGGCAGAAGATAAGTCAGGCCCCTGGATTCTCTTACATAGATACCAACGAGAACAGAGGTATCACCAGGGGAGAGTAAAAACTGATGGAGAATTTGAAGAATATCAAGTAGTACATCCTTGGAACAAAAATTATCTTAGCTGGCATTAAGAAGTCAGAAAGTTTGGGACCAGCAGTTAGTGTAATGGCTATGTCGCTGGACTCCCACGTAGTTGACTGCGGTTCAAGTCCCGGACCCGGTGGCTTAAAACTCACATCGGGTGTGTGTGCGTGCATGCCCAAAATCCCAAGAGGAGAATGGAGGAGAAGGGATTGCAGCTTGGCCCTTCCCCCCTAGGGGGTGATTTCTCACTTTCTGTTTCTCTGTCTCTCTCTGTCTGGCAAGCGCACTCACCCTATGGCAAAAACCTCTCCAAAAAAAAAAGAAGTCAGAAAGTTTGTAAGTTTATCTCAAAAAAGCTACTGATGAGTAATAGTTGGACACCACCTTATTTATGACAAAATAGAAATGCCTCACCTTTTTGATGTGTACCATCATTCCACACCAGAACTCAGATCATAAAAGGCTGACAGAATATTTTTGTTGGACAGTCCTGATTTAAGTAAGATTGGCTTGTGATTAAATGAATATTGTTGAGATTTTAAAAATTTTTATCGTAATTTCAGTTCAGTAAATGTTACAACTGCCCTTTCTTTTTTTTTAACTTTTTTTTTTTTTTTTGAGAGGTTTTCGCTATAGGGCGCGTGCGCTCGCCAGACAGACAGAGAGATACATAGAGATAGAAAGCGAGAAATCACCCCCCAGGGGGGATGGCCACTCTGCAATCCCTTCTCCTCCACTCTCCTCTTGGGATCTTGGGCACGCACGCACATGCGCCCGGCGTGAGTTTTAAGCCACCGGGTCCCAGACGCGAACTGCGGTTGACTACGTGGGAGTCCAGTGACATAGCCATTAAGCTAACTGCTGGTTCCCACGACTGCCCCTTCTAAAGATACAATTGGTAATTAATTAGTGATGCCCAAAGAAGATGAATGACGTCTCAAGACGTACTGGACTTTTTAAAAATTTTATTTAGGCTTACATGTAACTGATTATATGAATAGATAAATGCTGGAGAAATCCCTTCACTTCTCAAAACCAAACAGACTCACTTCTGTTTTAATCTGTGTTCATTAACCCATTAAAGGCAAGGGCTGAAGATAAGGTAGGCTGTCTACTGTATATTTTGGTCCTAACAATGCCAACCTAATCAGAGTTCTCTGTATCGGAAACACTGCCTTTTACTTATTGAAAGACATTTTAGTGTGGTTTGTGTATACTACCAAATAAAGTATATGTAACACTCTACACATTTTATAAATGACTTTTAAGATCAGATACTTTTGAATGTCAGTGTGACAAGATTTAATAGCAAGTTAAATTTTACTTTTGAATTCTTTATTCTCTAAGTCAGACTAAGTTATATTTCAATATTTTCTTTAGACAACTGTTCAAAACCACATAAAAACTGTAGAAGTATATATGATTGATAATGGTGCTTTTCCCAACTTATTAGAAGGATTAAAGTAGAGATACACTATCCCCACAGATTTGTAAATGATATTATCATAAGACTTTAGATAAGTAAAAACCCAGTGACATAAAACATAAAAAATATAACTTAGACTTCATCAAAATTAAAAGTATTCACTCATCAGAAGACAACACTATGAACGTGAAAAAGCAAGCCTCAGATTTATAGAAACTATTCAGAACAAAATATCTGAATGCACGAAGACTTTCTATAAATCAGGAATTTAAAAGATCAACAATCTAACCTAAAAGAAAAGGGCATAATAAAATATTCAAATCAATGATCAGTAAACGCATGGAAAGATTTCCAAGATCTTTCTTTAGTTTTTAGATAAATACATGTTAAATCCAGAATGAGATTTGACTATACACCCATTACATTTGCTATCACTTATGAGTCTAACAATACCATATGTTAGTTAAGATTAGACAACTGGAACTTCCATAACCCCTGCTCCCATGATGGGAATTCAGAATGTCAACTATTTTTGGAAATAGTTTCTGATAAGTAAGACATATGTCTAAATTCTCACATAGTAGTTCTACATTTAACTACTTATTCAAAAGAAAGTTTTGTGTATGGAAGACTACTTCAAGAATGTTGCAGCAGCTTTACTTACCATAGTTCCAATGTGAAAATAATCCAATACTCATCGATAGGAGAATACATGAACACACTTCCATATATACATATGATGGAACAATAGCAAAAAAAGGAATAAATTACAGTAATACCCAACAACATGGACGACTCTCAGAAATATTATCCTAGATGAATTAAGCCAGATAAAAAAGAATAAATATCGTATGTTTCCACTTATATGAGGTGAGTGTCTACAATAGGCAGATTCCTAAACAAAAAGTAGTATAGTGCTTTAATTTTATAATAGCTATAGAGTTTTATTTGGGATGATGAAGTTCTGGAGGCAGATGGTGGTGAGGGTTGTACAATAACAGAATTGAACTTAATGTCCCAAAATTGCACACATAAAGATAGTTAAAATGGTGAATGTTGTGCACATTTTAACACAAATGGGCAAACGGTAAAGTAGAAAGTGGAAGAGAAAAGTCTGGATGTTTTATTTGTGCAAAACTAACTTATGGTCTTCTGGTGCTGTTATAGACACTTTTATAGTTTGATCATTCCTTCTAAAAAAAAGAAAAATAATGAATGCTTAGAAGATAAAAATCTGTGGAAAGGAGCAGTAGCTTATTTTTCTAGTTCTTTCTCCTGGTAACTCTGTTCAGACAAAAGAAAAATAATTCCAGGTACCACATGTCATTCTAAGAGGTTTAAATTTTCATTAAAGTGAGACAGCAGACAGGCTTCCAAGGAAATAATGTGAATCTGTGCCCACATCCAGCAGGGATAATGATTCTTTTAATTATAAGTTACTGGGCCAAATTCAAAAAGACATGATGGGCAGGCATTAGGTAACTAAATAATAAATAGTAATTGCATTTCTCCCTTTGCATTTTAAAGGGAAAAACACCTGAGAACCTCTACTTGATATTCTTTGCACAATGTACCCTGTGTGTCATGAAGTCATTTGAAATAATGTCATTTGATGCTGTGCATCCAATAACTTTAAATAACATCATTAACATTCGAATGAAAAGAATGGAAATTGGCTATCTAGAGGGCATCCTTCCTCATACTTATGAGGTTTGTAAAAGTAAAATGATGTGACTCTCCCTTTGTTACACATATTTGTCTTGTACAAGTAATAAAGTGAATATATTTACAAGAAAGAAGAGAGGAAAGGAAGAAAAAGTCTTCCTATTATCAAAAGCTTCAGCTTTAAATCAGTCATTATGAGACAAATATTATTTATTTTTTCAAGAGATTTAGCTATTAAGAGGCACTACGAGTTTACTGAGAATTTGTGGGTGTGTGCATCTGTGCTTTCTTTTGATATAGAAGAGTGAAAGCACTATTTAAGCGAAAACGAGTTTGGGTTTCAGGTCTGGCATTAAATTGCTAAGGGATTTAGAAATGTCTTTGTTTTATATAGTTTTTAAAATGAGCTCTAGTTTATTTTATTTCTAAAGTTCTTTCAAAGGTGTCACTCTAAGTGACGTTTCTTGTCTTTTTTTACAGAATTATGGTCATCCACAGGGCATACTTATGATTTGAATGGTACATCTGGCAAAGTTTTGTGCTATGTTTAGGGTATTTAGGCAGAAAAAGGCTGACTGATCAAAACATTTTGATACTGCAGAGAATAGGGAAAATATTTACTTACTTCTGGATTTTGCTTTTGACTTCACCTCTGAACTATTCTATGCAAAAGAGTACAGCAGTCCTGAAGGTCTAAGTACTACTTCACATGTTTAGTGAATGATTCACAAAAACGATTCAGGAGAGTTTAAAGTAGAATCAGATACAGTTCAGTTAAAAACAAAACAAAACAAAAACCAGAAAGTTAAACTAGATCATTTTTCTTCTTTATCATTACCTTATGTTATGGTTTTGAGTGAGAATATGATAAATGTAGTGACCTTGAAACTGCAGGAATGAGATAAAACGGACACCTGGAATAATACACTAAATAAATCAGCTGTGAATACTTTTAGAAAAATACATAGAGAAACTGTTTCTCCATATGATTTTAGTTTGGATAAAAATGGGCTGAGTCAAGGGATCACTATTTCTGTAAACTGACATTTGAATATGAGTAAAACATGTGGAGTTTGTGAGAAGCAGAGTAAATGGCTGAATTATTTTTGTAAATGGAATAACAAACTAGAAAAAAATAAAGAAGCATGGGGTTAATAATTGATATGCTTACTATATAGAATGAACTGAAGAATGTCAACATGAGGAAGGGTTTAGCAGTAAGTTCAGGGTTTCAGTTCTATGCTCTTTAGCTATTGTAAGATTTTACTCCATAGTACTCATCAGTTTGATTTTAGTCAAGGCCATTCCTAGGACTCACCTGAGATAAATGAGGATAGTATTAAAACAGAGGAAAATAAAAGTAATCTTGAAGGAAGTTCAGCATGGTTAATCATATGATCAACCACAAGGTTCAGTTTGGAAAGAAGAGTGAGGGTGGTAAAAAATTAGAGGTTAATTGAAAAAAATGGAAAGAATCAAGATTAAAGTGCTTATGACATTAGTCAGTTTATTGAGAACGGATATATTAGGTCGTTGAGAAAGTCATGATGTATTTTTCTGTTTTTCTATGTAAAAATGCATCATGACTTTCCCAAGAACCCAATAGTAAAAATCTGGAAGCAAAAGGAGCCAGCACTAAGGATAGCTTCTGAGTTAAAGGTTTTTAATGAAAGTCTCTAAAAGGGGATGAAAACAAAATTAAAGTATGGTTCAGGTATGGAGGATGAATTACAGCAGGAGAAAAAATTTTGAGACAATGTATCAAACAACTGGGTCACAGGATTAGCATCTCAGACATTGCCTGACATATTCCAGGCATCTCACCAATCTTTGCTTACTGATGTTGAATAAGTGTATGAGGATTCTAAGGAATTTGAAGAAGTAGGGGCAGGAAATTAACCTAAGATGAAACATAACAAAGATAAGTAAAGAGGTTTTGAATGTGACAGAGCCTGACATGAATAGAGTAAAGGACATGTGTCTTATTGTCCATTTCACAGTATAGATACTGATCATTATAATAAGCATAAATATCTTTTATTGTAGGCTCATTATGACAGGTTTTATGTACCTTATAGTCATTCAAGAAATTCTTAAAGGCTGCAGTATAGAAACAGCTCTAAATGAGTCCATAAGACAATATGACCACCCACAACATCATTGTGGTTTGTAAGTTACATGAATAATTATGTAAGATTAAAATAAGGAAGAAATCCTTAAGGGATGTCTAATAATCACATGTCATCTGCAAACTAAGCAGAGGAAGTTGGCATATTAAGTAGAGAGCTGACACGCAAATGAGAAATATTTGTAGAAACGAATAATATTTAACTTAGAGGAGAGAATTAGTGGAGAGAATGGGAGAGCTTGACAGGCATCTTTAAATATTCAGTCATGCCATAAGAGAAAGTCACTAAACTTACCAGATTTGTTCTTCATAATCCTGGGGGAAATAATTATGACAAATGAGTGAAAGTTATAGAGGGATAGAAATTTGAATATAAATTTGTGAGTTATACCTACATGTAACAAATATGGCTGTTTAGGGAGAAAACATTTCTATCATCAAAATAGTTCAGCCATGAACCTTAAGAAGGTATTGTAAAGGGATTTAAATATCAGATGAATGATCAAGAATCTAACTATTGAAAGACTTTGGCATGAAGCTGGCAGATGGCGCAATGGTTACATTGCTGAACTCCCACATAGTTGAACACAGTTAGAGTCCTGGACCGGGTGGCTTAAAACATGCCAGGCACATGTGGATGCACACCCAAGATTCTGAGAGGAGAATGAAGGAGAAGGGATTGTGATACAGCCATCCCCTCTGGAAGGTGATTTCTTGCTTTGTGTTTCTCTGTCCCTCTCTGCCTCTCTGGCAAATATTTCCCCCCATAGCAAAAATCTCTGAAAGAATTAAAAAATGACTTTTACATATATTTTATGAGTGACCAAAATAAAAATTATAGGCTGAAGACAAATTATTTGAGACTCCGTTTTTTGCTGTTGTAGTGGTGTATTTGATAGAATAGACAATAGGTTGATAAAGGAAAAATGAATTTAAAATATTAATATTGGAAAATCCATCTAACTATTTTGAGGGTTAAATAGAAAATGTATAAAACTCACACACTCAAAAGGTAGAATCCAAGTAATATTTTCTTAAAATCATTCCATTAAACATAAAGCCCAAACTGATATAATTCTCTAGATCATTTACAAAAACAGACCCCTTCAAACTCATAGTATTAGCCACAAGTCCTCAGAAAAGACTGGCAAAGGACTGCTGATGGTTGGCGTTAGGAGAAGATAGGATGCACTGCATTGTTGAGATACTTGCTTTATTGTCCATTTCACAATATAGATACTGATCGTTATAATAAGCATAAATATCTTTTATTGTAGGCTCATTATGACAGGTTTTATGCACCTTATAGTCATTCAAAATTCATTCAGTATATTCATAAATATATTTCCCTAGAACAGTATCATAACAAAAGTGTTTACTTAACTTGAACCCAATTTGATGTGACAGCATGATAGATACTTCACTCTTCGGGTAAAGAGCATCACTTCCCATCAATGTCACTTTCTCACAAGCCCCACATGTCACAGAATTAGTGTGTTTTTTCATTGGTAACATCTGACTCCTGTGTGTGTCACTCTGTCAAGTTGTATCCCATAGCAAAGTTCTTGACATCCATGTCCTTCTCCGTGTGTAGGAAGAAAAATCAATTCTAAAATCAAAACTAGGATTCTAGAAAATACTCTCAGAAAGGAAATGCTCTCATTTACTGAAGCATGTAATAAACTAGTCTATATAACTATACCCTCAAGAAAAAGTCGATATCAAACTGTGTGGTGAAACACATGTAGACATTTCTAGTCATCAAGGAATTTAATATCAATTATATAGGAAAATCATAAAAGTGATTGGCATAAAGTTAACTTTTCTTTTACCTAGTATTCTTTCTTTGTTTTAGAGAGATGGTTTTCCTATATTGCACAATCTGTCCTCAAATTCATAGTCCTCCTGCCTCGACCTCCATATACAGAATTACTAACTACTTTACAAATTTCTTAAAGATTTTTTGCCATAGGGAACATGTGCTCACCAGAGAGGCAGAGAGAGAGACAGTGAGAAATCATCCCTAAAAGGGGATGGCCACACCACAAGCCCTTTCCTTCCATTCTCTTCTTGGGATTTTGGACACACAAGGACATGTACCCAGTGTGGGTTTCAAGCCACTGCATCTGGGGCTCAAACTGCAGTCAGTCATGTGGGAGTTCAGTACCTTAACCACTATGCCACCTGCTGACATCAGTTTTTTACAATTTTTTTAAATCAATATTTTTAAGGCAATAATTTACTCCATTTACATAGAATTTAAAATATTTTAAAAATATATTCTGGTCTATTGGCTTATTATACAATTCAGATAGCTTACTTTAATAATATAAATTTGAGGTTATTTAATAATAAGCCCCCTTAAGAGGTACAATATCTAATCGGTAATCAGTGCATGATAACTCTTTGTTCACAATATGAATCAATAAAACTGAGTTATGTAATAAATGGCCAAATGGCAGACATAACATTCCTCATTATTTTGTAAAATTAGATACTGGAGTCCTATAAGAAAAAAAAAAAGTGTTTTCTAAATAGCATTATAAATTCTGATTATTTAATTTTTGAAAGGCTAGACTACTCCATTGTTAATGAAATTATATTCATTAAAAGATACAATTAAAGGCACTGTGAAATTCTTTTACTGTGGGACATACCAAATTATGTTAGTGTTAAAAGACAAAAGTGTAGGTGATAGACATTCAACAAGACAAACTCTGTAAGTGAATTTACTTAAGTGAATGTAAGAGGGTCACTTGTATTTCAGAGAAGGTACGGAAGTGTTTATTGTTCATCTACTACAGCATTGAAGATGGAGGGATCATTTTCTGGGCTAAACAATGAAGCTGTAATTTGTAATCATGTAATCCACCTTTGTAATCATGGTCATGTAAAGGAGACTGAAAAAAAAACATAGCTAGAATGGCCAGGCAGAAAGATAATTATTTAAAATCTGGTCTAGGGCTACTTTATCTCAAAATATGAGAAACAAATCAGGGTTCCAAGTTTTAGGACCAAATTTGTAAGATGGATATGTGCATGCTAAAGAACCTGAACTAATTTATTTCTCAAATTTTCTTTGTCTTTTCTTTTGTTTTTATTTCTCAAATATTCACCCCTTGATGTTCACAGCTACAATATATTTAGGTCACTTTCTTTTCTTTCTTTTTAATTTAGTTTTATTAATTTATTTTTTGTGAACTGTTTTGTTTTCCTGAGGTGCCTCAGAGCCTACTGAAATTGCAGGTCTAGCATTTATCTTTGTCTAGTGATATGCTAATAAATGTTTAAAACTAGCTTTCAGGAAGAAAAAGCCTTGATTTGTAGCATGTGCTGAGTTCTGTACCATGAATACACCAAACAAGGCCAAGTTCAGCTACCAGTGTGACGTCAGTGAATGGGGATCTGGAAAGAGATGTGCAACAGCATGTTGTATTTTCTTTATAGGTAAAGTGTGAGTAACCTCAAGGGCGTGAAGAACAGTGATGGATAGTAAAATAATGAATAGGTGGTAGGTTCAATATATCTATTATTTTCTTTAAAAAAAGTTTTATGTAATCATTTCTTCCATGAGCAAGATTAGAGACAGAGAGACAGTACCCCACCAGCATCTCAAAACCAACATCACCCTCAGTCTCAGCCAGCCCTGGATCATTGGCTAAGATATGCCCAAGCTACACACAGAGGTTTCTGGAAATGAACCCAGAACCTTCTCTTGTGGGTCTGCCTTGCAAAGAATCACATTTGACTGCTGTGCCACCACCCAGCCCTTATTACTATATTATTAGTATAATGTTTAATTGTACACTTATATCATTTAATTTCCAGGAGTGGTTGTGTTTAACAATGAGCTCAAAAAAATTTCTAAATATCAAACAATCAGTTCTTGCAAGACACTATAAGCAGGCTCCAGCACATCACTGTTCTTATCCCAAAGAGACCCATGGCAGCAAGTCTGCATGCCTTTGCATGTTATGCCAGGTTGCTTCATAAAATTTTGTTTTTAAAGGCAGATTTTATTAAAATCATTAAAGGACATAGTAGTTAAGGTCCTGGACTCCTTCATATCTGACCATGGATTGAGTCCCAGACCCAGAGGCTTCAAACTCATGCTGGGTGTGTGCACTGTGTGCAAAAATCCCAGGAGGAAGATGGAGGAGAAGGGATAGCAGCCTGGCTATCCTTCTTGGGGGGTGACTTCTCATTTTCCATCTCTCTGTCTCTCTCTGCTGAGCACATGCATCCTACAGCAAAAATATCTCTAAAAATAAAAATTAAAGTCATCGATTTTATTAGACTTCATCAAAGTGGGATCTGTAGATCATCTTCATCTATACCATGTAAGCTGCTATCTAAAATACATGATTCCTAACTAGGAGACCTACTAAGTTAGAAATGTGTATGTTAGAGATTGAGAAAAGATATCCTGCACTTTGGAACAAGTATGGGACTTAAGGTTTTTTTAAGTTCTTTAAAGTTTCAGAATTTCAATTCTGGCCCTTCAACTCCTCTCTCCATGCTGGAGCTGGTAGCATCCGCCTGCCGGTTCAGCCACACTCAACCAGAGTTCCAGGTCAATATAGGACAATGGTCAGTTTCTTTGGCACCTGGAGTTGAGGTTCAGCTTCATAGATCCCAGAAGATCCTTGATTACATCAAAGCTAACAATAATCAGCAAATGCCTCAATCTTGTCTAAACAATAGGCAAGGGACCAGTGACTGCTCCCTTTATCAAAGGTAGAAAAGTTAATTCCTTGTATAGAAACAGAAATGCTATTCAATCCCAGGAGTTGTCATTTGTCAGTTCACACTGATTGCTACATCTCATGGAGGTGATAAGGTTTTATGGCTGACAAGCAACTAGGGAAGCCACTTAAAAAACAAGTGAGGCTGAAGTGTTTAGTGATTGCTAAATGGCATAAAATAAATACAATTTATTATCAAAACAATTGATAAGTGAATTCACAAACAGATAAACTCATGAAAGAATTAACCCAAGATTGTAACAAAAATTGCCTTTTCTCTAATAAAACTTCTATTTTTTTCCTAACTGTCCATGTTCTCTTTAAGTGCCATTGTATTTTATTTCATCAAGGGTGTTACCTGCATTGACACTTAAATAAAACACAAATATGTTTTTCTTTCTTTGAGGTACAAAAAAAATGAAACTTAGCTTGGAAATATTGAAATACAGACATCTCTGGAGAAATACATGTTGATACTACAGCTATGGACATAGAGATATATATATTCTTTGCAGCATTTACATTCATCTATGAATAAAAGATAAAAATCTATAGTCAGCTTCATGTTTTAAGAAGAGGTGAAATTTATTTAAAGTTGGTGTGATGCTTTTCTTCGTATATAAATCTCTTTTGTTGTATGTCTCTTCAACTTTATCCACGTAAAAATAAAATAGACAACTATCTAGCTAATAGCTGCTGCCTCTCAGCTGAAACATAAAATGGTCTGTCAAGTAGATTGCTCTGAAGGATGAGAAATGTCTGGATAGGAGGATCTTGAGTCATTCTTAAGAAAATAAACTGGAGCTTCTTCCTGTTTACCCTGGGACAAATTATCTGTAAAACTTAAGAATAATTTCTTCCAGTTATATTAAGATTAGATAGATGATATGATAAGTAAATTTTTTGAAAAAAAATGTTATTTGTTTATTCTGAGAAAGTAACGAGAGAGAAAGAATGAGAGAGAGAGAGAGCAAGCACAGGCCAGGTACCCTCAACAGCACCTCCCCATGCCATAATCCTTTCCTGTCCCCACCACCATCCTTCCAGCCAGCCAGAATCACAGGTGCATCCACAGGCACACCTGGAGTGCTCAGACTGACCCTGGACCCAAACCTGGGCCTCTTCTATGGCCCAGCTTCACGCAGCAGCATCCTACTGACTGCATTACTACAGCTAGGTCTAAGTGCTCTTTTGTAAATGTACTGTTAGATAGTTTTGAATGTATTTGGACAATCCATTTGTATTCGAGATGTAGAGTACTTCCTACAAAATATTCAGGAAACATGAAG
Source organism: Tupaia tana (assembly GCA_026018925.1). Taxonomy (NCBI): domain Eukaryota; kingdom Metazoa; phylum Chordata; class Mammalia; order Scandentia; family Tupaiidae; genus Tupaia; species Tupaia tana. The sequence continues at coordinate 25,020,804 of JAKSZU010000007.1, forward strand.
ATAAGGCTTTTAGATTCTGTCAATTTCATATAGAGAGTTTTCCAGTGGACTGAGTGATGTTTTGGACAGCTTTGGAAAACTAATGGAGGCTATCATTTTCTACATTGAAGAACAAGATAATAAATGAAATAAGTGAATTGTGATGCTGAGTGTTACTCAGAATATATATATATTCAGATGGGATGATGCTACTAGGCTTTTTAATGAGATTAAACTTAAATGATTTCAGAGGGAAGACATATTAGACTTAGTTTGGTTGCTAAAGAAACTACATTTTAAAATATGCTCATGTTTAGATAGTCACATTATTATCTGGTAAGGTTTTTTTTCCTATACTTATTTATGTTACATCCATTTGATTTTGTTTTATTTGTTATTTAAATGAACAATGTTTGCTTGTAAAATGTATGTCCAGTATTCTATTTTGCATTTTCTCTGAATCTAACATGCATTATCTAATGGTTCTGGACCATGGCTACTAAATAATTAGAGGTTTTATATTATTCCTAAAAAAACATTATGGATCAAGTTTAGGCTTTATTCTGTGATCTCTACAAATATATTATATAACTTAGAATTGAGGAATAAGCAGATGTGCATATGGAAAAGATTGAGTTTTTAAGCTTATTTACTAAAGTACATTAAAGTATTAGTTTTGCTCACATAACGAACAGCAGCTCCTTGAGGTTTCTTTTAGGTTTGTCAGGGGGAATGGCGGTTATGAGATATGATTCTTCCATGTAGGTTCACTCCAGGAGAAATTGGGAAGGCTGGGAAATGTGTTTTTCTGAATCCTCTTCTTAGGTTTCCTTTCCCAGGATGGACTGTGCTTTCCACACAGAGTTCTGCCGTCTCCTGGAGTGATGGACCTGCCTCCCAACTGCTGGTCTACCTAGGAGCTCAGCACACTGAGAACTCACACCACTTGAAAGCACAGCTTATTTCATATTCTGATTTGGATCTTTATGCCGAGTCCTATATTGAGGTTGCAATGTAGCCAAATAACCACCAGCTCTGACCTGGGTTAAAATCTCAGTGCTGTTACTCCTCTGTGTGTGCTCTTTCTCTATGAGACACTGGAGTGTGGCACATAGCCTCTTTAAGCCTCAGTTTTCCTTTTAGTAAAATGGGAATACTTGTGCAAGCCATTGACCTTGTCACTTTTTCATTAGCCCCACCCCACACTTGATGCCCTCTTTTTCTTTCATAGCTATCAGACATCACGAATCTTCTTTGTACTCACTTTGCAAAAATTCTTAATGTCCATGATTCATCTCCCCTAAGCACCAAAGAGAATAAAAAGCCCTCTTCCTACACCAGACCACCAACCAAGCAACATGTCACAGGGAGAGAAACAAAGACAACTGTGTTGGCTGGTTTCACTTTAAATTTATGACAACAAACTTCAAATGGTCAGTGTACACTGCTAAGCAGTCACAACTTCGTGTCTATGATTGTTTCTCCTCTACAGCCTGGGAAAACTATCTCCCACCTTTTATCCCTTCTTTAACCTTCCATATTCACTCCTCTAATATTTCATTCTCTGATGATGACCTTTTCATATATTTATCATCTCCCCAGCTCCAGACTGACTAACGTATCTACACCCACACACTCTATTGTTGCTTGCCTTCCCGAGATTGAACTGTCTTTGCCCCTCCACTTCCTTGCTGATCGTGTAACTTCTTGTCCCACTCAAAGAATTACGTTCTTGCAATTTTCCACTCACTCTTCAATGTCATTAATTTTGCCCCTCTTTTCTACACTATTTCTTCTTTTGAAGATTATTTATTTATTTTTTCCATGAGAGAGACAGACAGATAGATAGAGAAAGGGAGAGGTAACCCATGTGCGAGCCACCCCAGGTGAATCACAGGCATGCACACACTTGCTAGGCACAGATGGGGAGGCCCTGAGATGCAGACCTGGGACTTGCATATGAGTCCAGTTTCACTACTGCCATTCCACTGTCTGGTTCTTACAATAGTATCTCTAAAAGTTATAGAATCTCCTATGCCCAAAAGATAAATAACAAACAGTAACACCTCCCTCAGGCCTACCACCTCCTAAAGGTACTCATTATTTTTATGTCACTTTATTTTTTTTTTTCACAGACATACATACATATATATTTTAATTTACGAAAACCGGTTTTTCCTTTAACCCAGATAAAGTTGCTTTAAAATTTAAAAATGGCAAAGCTAAAACTAAGACTACATTTTCTGAAACATTACCATTGACAATGAATAGAAATAGGCAAATTGAAGTGAGTCACAGTGACTTTTTTATTCTTTAAGAGAGTTTTGCTATAGGGCACATGTGCTCACTAAAGAGACAGAGAGAGGGACTAGCAGTTAGCGTAATGGCTATGTCACTGGACTCCCACGTAGTCGACCACGGTTCGTGTCCAGCACCCAGTGGCTTGAAACTCACGCCGGGCGTGTGTGTGTGTATGCCCAGGATCCCGAGAGGAGAATGGAGGAGAAGGGATTGCACCGTGGTCACCCCCCTGGGGGGTGATTTCTTGCTTCTGTCTCTCTGTCTCTCTCTGTCTGTCTGGTGAGCACACGTGCCCTGTAGCAAAAACCTCTCCAAAAAAAAAATAAAATAAAAGAGACAGAGAGAGACAGAAAGCGAGAAATCACCCCCCCTAAGGGGGTTGTTCATGCCACAACCCTTTCTTCTCCATTCTCTTCTAGGATTTGCGGCATACATACACAAGCACCTGGTGCAAGTTTTAAGCTGCAGGGTCTAGGACTTGAACTGAGGTCAACTCCATGGGAGTCCAGCAATGTTACCATTATGCCATCTGCTGGTCCTGAGTCACAGTGACTTTTACTTATTTCTTTTTATTTTATTTACTTTTTGGGGATATATTGTGGAACAATATGTGGAATGCTATTTTTTTCTTTTTAAAATTTCTTAAAAATGCTTTATTTTGCTGACAATTTACTGACTTCATCTCTCTCTCTCTCTTTTTTTTAATTTTTTTTTATTTTTCCACAGTGCACATGCACCCACCAGAAACATATAGAGAGAAAAAGGGAAAGCAAGAAGCCACCTTCTCCTGCCCCCGTACCTCTAGGAAATGCTAATTCTTCAATTCCTTCTTGATTTCTCCTACTCAACTTTGAATAATACTTCTCAAATATATTGCTTACACAAAAACCAATATATCACCTGCATATATCACTCTAATCAGTCCCTCTACACTCTTTTTCTCCATTTTCATGTCTGTTTTCACAGTGGTCACTTTATTACCACTGTTTATGTTATCAGCATGAGACATCATTAACAACTCTCAACTTTTGAAAACACTTTTCCCTCTTTGGCTTCTGTGAGACCACCCTTCCTCATTTTCTCCCATTATTCTTGCTCCTCATTATCTTTCTACTCTAAATGTAAACTATCCCAAGATTTAGCCATCGTTTTTTTAACTGTAGTCCCTCTCTAGGTGTCAATAAGACAATTTTTTTCACCTGGCAAGACCTGCTATCAGAACTCTACTCTCACATACCAAATTGTGTTCATGATTGACTCCACAATCATACAGTATGTCTAATAGCTATCTCAAATTCAAAATGTCCAGAAGATAATTCACTGTCTCCTCTAAGTGAATTTATTCTCCATTTATCCTTGCCTCATTCAATAGCTCAACAACCCACTCACTTCTTGTGGCCAGAAATCTAATCTCTCTCCTTAGTTCTGCTCTTCCCCCCTGCTCTGTGTGCTTAATCCATTAGTCAGGAGAGTTGGCTCTAGGTCTAACACACATCTCGAGTAGTTACACTTCTCACTCTTTCCCCTGTGACTCCTACATTCTGCCATCATCTTATATGGAGCTCTCAGTTATCTGCTAACTGGTCTTTCTGCTTCCACTCTGCCCCATTTCCTGATAATTGTCTTCATAATAGCCGGCAAGATCCTTTAAAAAGGTAACTAAGATTACTCTCTTTCAAAACTCTTTTATCATCCATCGAATGAAATTTCAACTTTTACCAGGCTTTACAAAGCTTACTATGATCTGGCCCCAACCCAGCAATCCATGATCAATTCATGATGTTACTTGAGGTTCACAATCATAAAAAGACAACTCCCTTCTCAAGGCTTTTGCACTAGCAGTTAGCTATACCTGGAAAGTTTTACCCTAAGTGTCCACAAAGTGGGTCTTTCTTTATTCATATCTCAGCTCAAGTGTCATCTCTTTAAAAGGCCCTTTCCTGGGAACAGCAGTTAGCATAATGGCTATGTCGCTGAACACCCATGTAGTCGACCGTGGTTCGAGTCCTGGACCCATTGGCTTAAACTCACGCCGGGCACGTGTGTGTGCGTGCCCAGGATCACGAGAGGAGAATGGAGGAGAAGTGACTGTGGCGTGGCCATCCCCCCTGGGGGGTGATTTCTCGCTTTCTATCTCTCTGTCTCTCTGTCTTTCTGGCAAGTGCACACGCCCTATAGCAAAAACCTCTCTAAAATAAATAAATAAATAAATAGTTAATTAAATAAATAAATGGCCCTTTCCCGACAATCTGATTTAAATTAGGTCCTCAGAGTACTCTTTATCATATTATTGCACTCACTTTTCTTCAAAGAACTTATCACTCTTTATTATTAGTTATTCATTTATGTGTCTGATTTTATTTCTACCTTCATGCATTAGAGTGTAGTAAGTAAGTTCTAGTAAAGAAGGACATTTGGTTGCCTTTACTATAACTTCTTAAGCAATAAGCATAACTCAAAGTTAGTGTTCCCAGCATTAGTTTAGTGAATAATACAGGACTATTATAAGGACTAAATAAAATACTACTCTAAGTGCTTAGCACATTGCCAGGCACAAAATACCTGCTGAAAAGTCACTGCCATTATTGTAACTGTGATGAGGTGATTATTCAGTATGTGTCAAGAGTATTGATTGTAATAACTCATGCTAATGTGTTAACTCTTTCAGATGAGATACTTGCATTTTAATAGTCATGTTCTCATATAAACAATATTTAAAATTATATTAGTGAATAAAATGTTTGCATATACATGAACATTTCACCATTTTTAAAATCAAATCACATAAAGCAATTGCCTTTAACTTCCTGGTAGGAATCAACCATTCCAACTGCAAGAGCAACTTCCACGAACTAAATTAAAATCAGAGACCTTATCACTACACTTAGGTTCATTTAATTTAAGCCCATTATTAAACCCCCCCCCCCACCTCTCAAAAATGTATGACTTGAGGGAAATCTCATTAAAATTCATGGAAAAGCTAGTGTGAGACTTTAGTGCCTTTAGCCTATAGTTGCCTTCAGAGCCAACCAGAAATGGTGCCATTAGAAATGTGTGTGATGAAGTATAAATTACAAGGTGATATTAAAGTACAACTAAAACTCAAAAGATAACAGTATTCTATCATACATTTTTATCTTTTTGTTAAAATCCTTTGTGTAGGTTTACTAAATGGGAATCACAGTAATAAAATTGGAAAGAACAAAAGACAGCAATTTCAAAATACACAACAGGAAAAAAATATGTCTTGTAAGTATTTGAGATTTGAAAGATAAAGAAATTCTCAAAAAAGTTTCTCTAAGTCCAATCTACATTACTAAAAGGTGCATATGGACATGGAGAGTTTGTTATGTCTCCAACTTGTTTAAATTCTGTAATAGATACCATAGAAAGCTCTCAACTTTCTGATCTTCATCGGAACTTTTTCACAGGGCACGTGCACCTGCCGGAGAGAGATGGGGGGCAGAGGGGGAGGGAAACACCCTACAGTGGAACATGGTCATGCCACAGTCCTTTTTCCTCCATTTCTCCACCCTTTTGAGACTTTGGGCAAGTACACACACCCAGCATGGTTTTCAAGCCACCAGGGTTAGGATTCCAATCATGGTAGGCCATGTAGGAGCCAATTTCCTTAACCACTAGGTCAAGGAGCCCACACTGCACATAGGCACTTTATAAAGTGATTCCTTGATTCATTTCTGGTTTTATATAAAATTATTTTTTTCTTCTTTATAAAAATTCAATTCAATTTATATTTTTATATTTTAAATAAACTCAGATAAAGATGTAGCTTTTTTGAGGAATGAGGTTGTTCAATTTATGGAGTAAATAGTTTTGTTTGGAATATACATGACATTTTAAAAAGTAATTTTGGGGACCAGCAGTTAGCATAATGTCTAAGTCGCTGGACTCCCATGTAGTCGACTGTGGTTCAAGTCCTGGACCTGGTGGCTTAAACTCACGCCGGGCACGTATGTGTGCGTGCCCAAGATCCCGAGAGGAGAATGGAGGAAAAGGGATTGTGGCATGGCCATCCCCCCTGGGGGGGTGATTTCTCACTTTCTGTCTCTCTTTCTGGTGAGCGCACATGCACTATAGCAAAAACCTCTCAAAAAAAAAAAAAATAGTAATTTTGGGGGTGAACTTTTGGTGTGGTAGTTAAGACAGCTGGATCCCACATGGCTGATTGAGTGATTCAAGTCCCAGACTGGAGAGTTTGAAAAACATACTTGGTATGTGTGCATACATGCCTAAAATCTCAACAGGAGAAAGAAGAAGGGGTTGTAGCATGGCCATACCGTCTGTGGATGATTTCTCACTTTCTCTCTTTCTCTTTATCTCTCTCCAGCAAGCAAATGAACTATTACCAAAAAACAAAAAAAAAAAAAAGGAAAAGAATTTGAATAAGTTTTAAAGATAGGATTTGATCTAAAACACTGTAGAAAAAAACTTAATATGAGTAAATCTCAGTTAAATACTTAACATAGCTTTTAGTATCTCCAGTAGGAAACTTTCCATATTTCTCACAAAATTTTAAATCATAGCAACTTCATTTCATGAAAAAATACCATGAGACATTCTATGGGGTAGACTTTAGGAAGAACTACTCTAAGAAAATGAATCTTAGTGTGACACAAAGATAAGCTTTGAATTTCCAGAGTATTCTCTTATATTTAGAAGACATTTAAACTGGCATGATGTTAGAGTTAGTCCAGAACAATCCCATACGTACTTTTCTAGTTTCTTATTAAATATGACAGTTGGATTTAGCAGTGGATTTTCTAAAAATAATTTATAAATGTGCAGCTTTAAAACAGAACTATTCTAAAAGCACTATCAATAATGAGACGTGAAGTATTTCTTCCCAGCCAATTAAAGCATCTGCGTATATTCTTGAGTACTATGACTCAATAAAGTCTTCATTTCCCTATAACAGTGAGGATCTAAAGTTTTTAGTGCTTTATTTCTCAATTAAAATGAAGTAAAAAGGCAATCAAATTTTTCCATGAATTGGCTTCCTCACTTTTTTATTAAGGAAGACATGATACAGAAAGAGATGAGTTTCCCAGGGACTAGGAAGAGGAGAAGAATAGGAAGTTTTAGCTGAATAGGTACTGAGTCTCATTTTGGAAAGGTAAATAACATTTTTGAGATAAAAGGTGGTGCTAGTTGCACGATAATGTGAATGAATTTAATACCACTAAATTGCACATTTAAAAATGGTTACAAAGGTTGGCACTATAGCACAGGGGTAATATGCTACTAAAGAGAAGCTGGATCCCACATAGCGACCACGGTTTGAGTCCCTGGCCTGGATGGCCTGAAACACACATGGAGCAAGTTCCCAAGATCCAAGGGGCTAGAGGCTGAAGGTAGGGGATTGAGGCATGGCCAGACCCTTTGGAGAGTGCATGTTTCTCTCTCTCTCTGCCTTTCATGTTGTGCATACATGCTCTATCATGAAAAAGTCCCTGAGCATAAACATTATTGTGTTTAAATTGTCTCTCAGTAAGCAAATGCTGGCTTCTAATTTATCTTTAAATAAAGTCAATCATTTGAGGTCTCAGATACAACTTCTTTCTCTACATGAAATTCATTTCAGAAACCCACTATATCTGTGAGGGGACTCAGAGGTCTGAGTCCAGAAACCCTATGGCCAAAGTGTATTTTAGGTAGGATTAAGGAACTACAAATATGTTTTTCTTTCTGGGTTACTTGAATACAACATACAGGAGAGAGATCAATATTCACAAGCTTGTTGAAACCCTAGAAGTGGTGCAGATCACCTGCGGGAAGAGTATGCTATGGGGAGGTTCTGACACAGCAGGGAGGAGAGTCAATTCAAGTTCTCTCTGCACAACCAAGAAAAGACAACCCCAATGTCAAAAGACACAAAAGCAAACACAAAAGCTACACAAAAAATAGAGAACCTGCAAATGAAGACTCTAACTTACATTGGCTCTTTGTTTTCCATTCCTCTAGTTTCTCCTTGTCTTCTTAGGCCCAACTGGGAGTCCTCCACAAAGGACTTACTCAGCTACCTGCTTGGCTAGGGACTTGTATCGATAAGAAAGTTGTCCCTAGGTAGTGACAGGGGACATAGACCTCACTAGAAACCTGTCACATCATACCATATCTTTACAAGTGTCCCCCCACCCTGCAGTTACCCAATAATATAACTTAGATCTTTCCCTATATTGTTATCCAAAAAAAGTTGAAATATCTGGGGCCAATATATTTTTCAGAGTTAGAAATTGCTGTTTTAATTCTCTCTTTGAGTAGTTTCTGTGTAAAGGGAATCGTGTGATTGCTAAACTAATTTTCAAGCTATTTAGGCATACCAGGATATGCTGAAACATGGTTGGATGAGGTAAACTGTAGGCAGATACCAGTTACTTTTTCGATTGAAGCGCTGAAGCCAATACATACACTATCAAATTCTAAGGGACTATCTGAGAACCAGCTTCTAGGAATGCAACAACAACAAAAAAGCATTCAAAAAGATGGATCTGGTGTTAAAGGTAAGGATTCCAACAATAGGTAGGTATGAGGTGATTGATGAGAAGTCGTCACCATTTGCATTGCTCAGATGTTCTAGATTTAAATTCCTAAACATACATAATGACAGATGCCCTGACATTCTGTTTTTTAGGGAGAAGAGGAGTAAAAAGGGGGAATTAATATTTCAGTCCTTGCAATCACGCCAGAGTACTCGGTTGATAAATATCTAGACTTGTCAGTTCAATCCAATGCACTCTAATCAATTGTCCTGCTCTGTTTTCTCTAATTCCGTAAAGATAAAATGATTAAGAAACAGTACAATGAGAATATAGATATAGATGATTTGAGCTACAAGAGATTTTAGAAATTCTTCAACACTCTCATTTTATCAATGAGGAAATAACACCCACTTTGAAGCATCATCCTAGGTTAGATGTAATCAGATGAAAAGAGGATGTCTCTCACATGCTTTCCTGCCAAACTATGAGCTTCATGAAGGTATAGTCTGGATCACATCCTAGTATTATCTCTCATGTACTAGGGGGACCAAGTAAATGTTGAATGAATACATGAAACTGATGCACAGTGCCTTTCTAAGGTCTCACAGAGCAGAGAAAAGAATCCAAGCTTCTTGAATCTTAGCACACTGTAATCCCAGAACTTTTGAAAAGTAGTTGGGTAACAACATAAGCGCTTTACATTTTATAAGCTTATATTTTATATTCTGGCAAGAAAAGTAAGTTATAATATTTAGTCTTTTAAAAAATAATGGGATTTCCAAGTACGTTCTTTAAAAAATTATTTTAAAAGATTTCCTAATAAAATAGTCGCATTTGAAAATCCTTACTAGGCTGGTATGAAGTGTATTCATGTTGGGTAAATTCACTTTACAAGCTGCAGTGATGCATAGTGATTGAATGTATAATGTATAAAATAAATTAAAATAAATAAGATTTTTCAAAAGAGAGGATAAAAAGAAAGTCCATACTACAGATTTTTTTCCCCAAAACGTTATTTCTCTAAAGTAGTTTTAGAGGAGAAATAATCATTTCTTAGAGGCCCATTATTGCCTGAAATCTAGTAATCTAGTATGTACAGGTCAAATCACTACATCAAAGCAAAATCTGTGGTCACAGCCTACAGAAAGGGAATGTAGTTTGTTTTGTGATTCTAGCCTTGTATAGGTGACCCACTGTACTAAATTTTCAAGAACAATGCATTGTTTGATTTTATTGTCTCACTGGAAAAGCCATGATGCATTTTTGCATAGAAAGACATAGGAAAATACATCCTGGCTTTTCTAATGACCCAATATTAGCTAAATTTATAAGTAATTCTTTGTTTGAATACTCCATAATATAATATCTGGGTTTAATTGGCTTATAGGTGGCCATAATCTTGAGTATCTATAAATTTCTACTTTTATACTTTATAATGACCTCTCAGTTCTATGTACAAAAAACTTAGTCATCTTACTAAAAAAAAATACTTGCAATATTAACTTCCTCCATTGACTGTCAATAAAAGTCAATTGTCTTCTTTTTTTTATTTTGGAGAGGTTTTTTCTATAGGGCACGTGCACTCACCAGACAGACAGAGAAAGACAGAGAGATAGAAAGCGAGAAATCACCCCCCGGGGGGATGGCCATGCTGCAATCCCTTCTCCTCCATTCTCCTCTTGGGATCTTGACCACATACGCACACGCGCCCGGCGTAAATTTAAGCCACCGGTCCGGGATGCGAACCGCGGTCGGCTACATGGGAGTCCAGCAACATAGCCATTACGCCAACTGCTGGTCCCAACAGTCAATTGTCTATTATATGAAAATAAGACAGAATACATTTTCAAAATATAATTATGTTCCTTTTGTGTTAAAGAAAAATCTTAGGTAAAATAACATAAAAATTATAATTGTTAGTCTAAAAAATCCATAATACTTATTTGACTATGGTGTTTCTTTTTAAATATAGTTTACTCTTTAAATGGTAATATTCAGAGATAATTACTGAAATAATTCAGAACTTTTCCTTTATTTCAAACAAAGGAAGGATATCAAAACAATATAATTTTTTCCTTTCTCTTAACCTACATATTAACAATGAAAAAAACAGTGCTTTGATCACTTAGTTTCTTTCTTCTTGATAACAACCCAAGAAAAAGAATGTATAATATATAATTCTTTCAAATTTAGGAAATAAGATAACAGAAGTGGGGAGAAGGAGAGATAGAATAAGAGTTTTCAGTGCCTAGACCTTCTGTATTCATTCTGTGAAGCTAATGAACAAGATAAATTTTTCACAGTGTAGTGTTCCAGAGATCACTTACAAGAAGCTAGAAGCAGGAGTGTTTGCATTTGTTTGTTTCAAGCACTGTACATTGTGAAAGAGCACAGGCTGTGGTATTTGTACACATCTACATAAATCAATTGAAAAAGTCAATTTTGCAATCCAGGAATTCCCTCTTTAGAAATATAGCAAATCCATATTCAAATACAGTCAGATCCAGGGTCATTCAATAACGCCTTATTCACATTTCAGAGGAATATATTCATCCTTTACTACATGGGCACGCAAAACACAAATAGCATATGTATCAATTTCTTTTTAGCTGTACTTACTTGTTTGTATTCTGGTAAAATACACCTAATAAGTGGTTATATAGAATATGGAATATAGAATGGTTACCGTAATATTTTTGTCCTGGATGAAAGATGAGGAGTGAGAAGTCTAACAATAATGAATACTCTTAAACAACAGAAAGTACAGTATGTTTTTCAAATTTCATTCATTAACACATACAATTATTCTAAAGATCTACTTGACTTGAGATCAGCAGTTGACATTATGCCTATGTCACTGGATTCCCATGTAGCCGATCACAGTTTAAGTCCCAGACCTGGTGGCTTAAATTCACACTGGGCACATGTGTGTGTGTGCCCAAGATCCCGAGAGGAGAATCGAGGAGAAGAGACTGTGGTGTGGCCATCTTCCCTGGGAGGTGATTTCTCGCTTTCTCTCTGTCTTTCTGGCAAGCACACGCACCCTATGGGAAAAAACTCTCAAAAAAAAAAAAAAAAAAAAAAAAAAAGTCTACTTGACTTTATCTTGGCAATGTCTTTATTTGGTAGGTCCATTTGTAAAACATTAAAACATTTAGTATTGTTACAAATAAAAATGTCTTTCTTAGGGTCATGTTAACATCTAGTTATTTTCCTATAGCTCATTTTTCTCCCTAAATTTAGATTTTTTTCTTTATTCTTATTTCTTGTTTAACCAGTGCTTATCTAATATAGCACCTAAAAATATAAGATGATGATAATGTTAGAGACATTTCACAAGGTCCAAGAGATAAGTGTATATGACAAGCTCAAATGTGATGTGATCAAAGTTACAAAACATGGTTTTATTGTAGGTTTTTGCAAAATATGGCAAGGAATGTACTTAGAATGAAGTGATCTACTGATACTAAATTATATCCATTACTTATGTTCTATTTCTAGCTTCTTGTCAATAGGCTATGAAGGAAGGCATTAACACTCACACTGTTAGAATATAGAAACAGGTTTGGTGAGATTGCCGGTTCTATTAAGACAGATATAATAATAATTGAAAGGAAAAGGAGGCACTAAAACTCTGATCATGGCTACTTCTAGGATTCACACAATTCCCACGCTGTCACCGAGGGTTTGGAAACCATTTAGGCCACTTGAGAAGTAAGCAAGCTGAGGCCCAGGAAGAGTAAAGTGCTCTCCCAGAGAGCACACAACAGCAATAACAGGGTCCAGCCAGGTCTTTGTACCACTTTACTGGATGACTTTGGCTTACTTTCATCCCCTGGACACATCTACAGTCATGACAGGTTTCTAGAAAACGAACTTTGACATCAGCTTACTTATCTTCAGCACTACTTTGCCTAGCTTAAGTTCTGGTAAATAAGTCATAGCAACTTTCCAGGCCAGAAGAAATTAATCGCTGGGCAATACTGCTTCATACATATAACCTTATTACACTTCAAGAATAGCCTTCAACTAGAAGTCATGTCCTAAACTGGTTCAGACAAAAGAGACCTCTTGGCTACCTGGTGGAGTAAGCCTTAACCAGCATAACAATCACAAAATCAGACACACCAGGACTGACCAGATCCCTCATTTAACTTGTTCCTTGTACAATTCCATGCACAATTCCTTGTCGTGTTTTGCAAAAACCTGCGGTGAAGCTATATTTTGTGACTTTGATCAGATTTGCCTCTGTCAAACGAATTTATCATTCGGAGCTAGAGAAATGTCTCTAAAATTGTTATAAATTTATACTTTTAAGTCTGGTGGAAAAAGACGTGGAATCAATGTCACTCATGTGCTATTCTAGAACATTTTGTGACATGGAAGCTACTGTCCTACACTGAAGATGGTGGCTAGATGAGCGGAGATTGCATGAGAATAACAGATAATGAAGTAGCAAATGTCAGGTTAACTTACCCTTGAATTAACCACTTCCAAGGAGACGTTCTGAGGGGGAGCACTTGGCACTGTAAGAAATAAGACAGGATATAATGGTTATTGCCAAAGTCCTGAAAGAGAAGCTCTGACCTTTCTTTGAAAAGAGAAAGTGTGTCTTTTTCACAGTTCATAATAATATTGGGTCGTCAGAAAAGTCATGACACATATTTGCATAGAAAAATACATCATGACTTTTCCGATGACCCAATAATTAGGTAGTTTAACCCAAGTGGCACTTCAAAATTTTCCTGGAGAAATAAAAAATAACTGCATTTGTTTATTTTTTCCCACTGGGTGGGCCAGTTAGTTCCATCTAGGGAGGTCCCAAAACTATTAGGCAAGAGAGTACCTGCCGTGATACCAAATACTGACATTTAATTATTGCTTTCTTGTGATAACCTTCCTAGGAAAACCAATACAAACACAGAGGAGATTTCCTAGAGTGGTTTTAAAGGCTTAATATATTGTGCATTTCAGGATCTGTGTCATTTTATGATGAACTATGTCATTCTAATGGTCACCTGGGTTGCTTAATCCCTTTAATGTAATCTTTATTATCTCCTAGAAAGTGAAAAGAAGAAATACTTCCCTTTTTTCAGCTGTGTATAATTAAACATGTGTGTCCTAGATGCAAGCAGATTACCAAGCAGTATTTTGTGAGTCAATTCTTTTAACAACCGAGCAGTTAATTTTTCTTCATAGATTTTCTAGGCACTTAATTTCTCTTGCCTACATTTTAATTTTCCCACTATGTTGTGGTAGAAGGAAGAACACATACAGCTCTCTTTTTACTATTTGTAATGAATATTTACTATACCAAACACATGATATATTCTATTGTGTGACTAATTCAAAGACAACCATTCACTCAATGACTATTACGTATCAGAAGTATTCTAGATATCTGGGATGAATCATAAAAGAAAGCTTCCTAACCCACAATAGGAATCGAAACAACTTTCAACAACTTAATAAATTATTTAAGTTATTTATTTACTGAGAAAGAGAGAAAGAGACTCATGATAGAGTCCTGTCACGCCACCATACCACGATCCACCCCCAGCCTTCAAGCCAGCCAGAATAATAGGCGTGTGCACCAGTTTGTTTCAGATTCACCCAGGATCCAAATTCCACAGTTCCACATGGCTCCAGCTTTGCAGAGAAGTAGACTACTGCAGCTGAACGTCAATAAATTCTTAACATATTAATCTATAAAATGAGTAGTCCTTGTTCTTTTCTGTGGCAAATAGGTGAATTTGATAGAAAAGAAATACTCTGAGACATTTTCATGAATACGAGGGCCACATTTTGTCATATTTTCCCTTCTTCTAATTTAATTTGAACAATATTGATTTTTCCTATAGGATACTTATATGTTACCCTGAAATTATTTATGCCCTACTCTATCTAATATTACCTTTTGGCAGGAATCACCAGGAGAGCATCAGATATGTCTTATTAATTTTTATGTCATCCAAACTGATATTCAATAAATACTTACAGAATCAGTGGTTGAATGAAAGAGTGGATATTTACTTAACTGTTAGCACCTGGACTGTTCTGGACATTATTGGAATTGCAGTAATTTACTCTGTTTTGATTCTGAACTTCTTGTGGTGCTTGATAAAGGCAGATAATGTAACTTGTGGTAAAATGCTCCCTGGAGGCTTGGTTTTATAATGAATTAAGTCAGTACACATTCTTTCAAAAACTTTTTTTTTTTCATTTAGGAAGTACTTTAGTATTTAATTTTTAAGTTTCCATTGTTTTTCTTCCTCATTAAATACAGAATGAAGCCTCTATAGAGACAAGAATTTTTTGTTCATTTTCATGCTACATCACCAATATTAAGAAAAGTGTTAGTCATCTGGTACAGACTACACAAATAATTGTTTTATTAATAAATCAATTAATGGGTTATAAGACATAACTAAAACTCACATTCAGGGTTTCGGTCATGAGTTTTATTTTGCACTTTCAATATTAAAATTGAGGCATAAAATTGTCATTTATTTTTATTATAAATACGCTTATTGACATATATATATCAGTTTTATTGTGAAGCTTGTGATATATATTGAGGTATAATATGCCGCATATCATGTAAATTCACAAACTTCTGATAACTATTTATCTTTTAAAAGCAAAGTTTGGAAATAATGTATTAAGTGATAAAAATTTACTTTTTAAACAGGTAAAAGTATATCTAACATATTTAATATGATACTGTAAAACATATAAAAACATATCTAACTTATATTTAATGATACTGTAATAGCTATGTCATGTGTTACTAACCATATTATACCCACTTTTTGACCAATTGAATAATATCAAGACTTAATTTCTGTAACACTAATTGAATTTATGATAGGAGACTGAATTTTGGAGGGAGAAATTAACTTAGATTTATCATGTGTTTTGTTCTAGATATTGTACTAGCTGATATATAACCCTTACATGTCATTTTAGTTTAAAATTATAAATGGTATTTAACCCCACATTTATAGAAAGCGAAGAATACTTTATGAGAAAGAATAATTATGAGTTCTTTTTGTAATGATCATGATTTTAGAAACATTAGAATTTTCTGTTTAGAAATTCAAAGCCAATAAATAAAATCATAAAGATCCTTACAATAATGGTGTTGACATATTTGTGTGTTTTTTATTTTTCTAGATTATAAATTCCTCTTATTTTCCATGGACAGCACATTGGCTATTCTTGTCATGTTAGAGAGAGAAGTAGAGCATTTTTTCCTCTAGTGTCTTTAGTTGTTAATTCCTACTCCCTCTTTTTCAATATCAATTCCATATTATTTAAAGATAAATAGATAACAATAGGTGGGATTAGATGCCTGATGGAAGTGAGAGAAATACGTCTACCAGGACTTTTCTTTATTTATCTTCCTATAATAGCTCATTGTTTTGTTTTGTCTTAAATCATTTTTTTTTTTAATTGACAGAGGGCACATACACTTACCAAAGAAAGGCAAACAGACAAGAAAGAGAGAGAGAGAGAGAGAGAGAGAGAGAGAGAGAGAGCGAGCTATTCTTAATTTGGTATGGCTATGCCTCAATCCTTTCTCCTCCATTTCTATCCCCTGTTGGGAGTCTGGAGACTCATACTCACTTACATGGAGTGTTTTAACCTATCAAGGCTGGGGTTCAAACCGTGGCTGGCCATGTGGGATCTGGCTCCCTTAACCACTAGGTTATGAAGCTGTCTTACCTATCTCTTTGTTTTATGAGGTAGAGGAAGAAGGACATTTTTCTCTTCAAAATGTCAAGTAATCTGTCATTTACAGTAGGTCCATGAAAGTCAATCAGAGCTAGGTCTGGAAATCCCCTCTGTTTGTGACCAACGCTGGTTTGAAACACAAGGTGATGAGGCACTCTGCAGGGTAGATAGCTTCCACTTTTGTGAATTCCTCCCCTTAGGAAATATGTGCTATCATATCCACATAATTTATGACTCAAAATAATTCATATTTCATTATGAGTTTTTTCATTTTTATTTTTTTAAATTTAGTTGATATTTTTAGAGAGATTTTTGCTATAGGATACATGCTGGAGAGACAGAGAGATGAAGAGACAGAAAGTGAGAATCGCTCTCCCGGGGGAATGACCATGCTGCAATCCCTTCTCCATTCTCCTCTTGGGACTTTGGGCATGCACGCACATGCTCCCAGCATGAGTTTTAAGCTTCTGGGTAGGGACTGGCACCGTGACTATCCATGTGGGAATCCAGCAATATAACCATTATACTATCTACTGGTCCCAGAGCTTTTTTTTTTCAAGGAACTAATATAAAATATTTATTACAGAATAAGAGAAAGTTACATTTCTTTATTGAATCCTGCCCCTTCTCTCACTAGCTTATGTGAAGCAGCTCTGTTGTTTACTAGCTTTTGTGATCCCTTAGTTTCGTCATCTGTAAAGTAAGGAAAATTATAGCACTGAGAGGATAAGAGGTTAGTGCAGTCTTTGATCAGGGCTTTGCATTCGTAAATACTGAACAAATACTAGCAATAACAGCAGTAAACCCATTTTTATAGTTTTATTGCCTATGAAATTGGGTCCTTCTGCTTTTGGACAAGGAGCAAGTTGGCATGGACACTCATAATTATTAGTTAATTCATAAAAGCTGTTAATGACCTACCCATGACAACTACTTCAAGAGACAATACTTTGGAACAAACTGGCAAAACTAGTTATATGATATGATGTGCTATAATTTCAATGATTTGATAAAGTGGTCTATTATGAACTTTGCTATATAAGGTAGAGAAAACTAAATAAAAAATGATGTTTCTACCCAGCAAAAATAAATAAATGAAGTAGAACTAATTAGAGATGACAGTTCATCTGGATAAAAACCATTATAAGTGTCTTAGCAGAATAGATAAACAACTAGAATAATTAACTCAAGAAAATTACTTACATTTAATTTTTGTCTTTTAAAAAAATTTTCCTCTGCCCCAATATAAATTTTTATGGTAAGGATTCCTTAACAAGATAAGAAACACAGATGCATTTAGACACAGTCATATATTAAATTAGTCCCACAAATGGAAAGCCCTAAAGATAAGTCTTTATAGACACACATTTGTACAGTTTTGGCTGAACTGTCTAATTAATTCAATAAATATTTACTGGGTTAGGAGGAATATAGAGTTGAATATACCATCTTTCCTCAGATTTAGGAGCATGTAATATAATGATTAAAAGATATGCACATTGGCATGAATAACATTCATTGTGAATACTTAAATGGATGTCCTATGCTGTTTTTGCATGGATTAGCCCATTTAATTTTCAAAATATCCACTTGTTACAATATTCAAAAAATCAAAGGAGAAGAGCACTCCATTACAAAAGACTGGGAAGAAGGTGATTATTAAACAGAATAAATACATCTAAATGTGATGGGTGGCCTCAATGTGAATGACTTTAGTAGAGAGGAGCAGGCATTGGATTGAGGTAAACAGAAATGGGCGAGGTAATAGGGGAATGGAAGCCAAGGGTGCAAGTGCCCACTCCGAGGATACCCTAAAGTCCCTGCTTTCTCCCACCATTTCACCTAACAGAGGGAAGTTGGTGTCCTTTTGGACAGTGCTGTTTACTGGGGTTAGGGTCATAAAATCCTTTTCTTTTCTCCCCAGGGACATTTTCTAAGCCCTAAACATTGCAATGGTTCCAAAAGGTAATTCTTGGCTAATGAGTAATAATCTATCTTTCTCACTTATGACATTTAAAATCAAAGTGAAGAATAAGGCTGTAGTATTACAGTTCAGAGTGTGAATGAAATCTACATAAATTATGTAAAACATTCATTTTCATTTGTTTTTCTTTTATTTTTATAATTATAACTTGTGAAGTAATTTATTCTGCCAATAAATATTCTGTTCTGTCTTCAATAACAGAATCGGATGGATGGGCATGAGAATTACATTAAAAATGATACTGAAGTGGCATTACATATAAAACACATTTTTAAGTCAAAATTGCAAATGAGCATTACTCCTGTGTTCTCTTAGCCCTGTTGTTAATAACATGCATGTCTTTCCTCGTTCCATCGACATAGTGTGAAATATCCACCCAAATACTTTCCCAGATTAAAGAACGATTGGTCAAGGGATAATATGCTAAAATCATTTTTCTTAATTCAAAAGATCCAAAATTTATAGAATTAAACACAATGATTTGGAAATCATTGCTGAAAACAGCCAGCAGATTGTCTTTTTTTTTTGGAGAGGTTTTTGCTATAGGGCACGTGCACTTGCCAGAAAGAGAGAGACAGAAAGCGAGAAATCACCCCCGAGGGGAGATGGCCACGTCGCAATCCCTTCCCTTCCATTCTCCTCTCAGGATCTTGGGCACACACGCACTCGTGCCTGGCGTTGAGTTTAAGCCACCAGGTTCAGGACTGGAATTGCGGTCAACTACATAGGAGTCCAGTGACATAGCCATTACGCCAACAGCTGGTCCCGCAGATTGTCTTTTTAATATTCAAGGGAATTATCTCTGTATTTCCCCCCCTACCTAAATCTTCACTGGCCCACAAGACATACTATACTATACTTTATTTTCACTTTTTACTAAATTTTCCAATCTTGCACTATCATTCTTTTCTTAGATCTCTAGCTTCCCTCACCTCTGTTTTTCAAATTCATTTTTATTAATATTTCTTCTTTTTTATGGCGTTTTAAAAATTTGTCTCATTTTTCATTTGTTAGGCAAGCAAGGTAAAACTAAAAGTATACATTTCATTTTCATTTTTTTATCATGTATACTTTAATCCCTTTTTTTTTGGAGAGGTTTTTGCTATATGGTGCGTGTGCTTGCCAGAAAGACAGAGAGAGATAGAGGGACAAAAAGCAAGAAATAACCCCCGGGAGAGATGGCCATGCTGCAATCCCTTCTCCTCCATTCTCCTCTCGGGATCCTGGGCTCACACGCACACGCGCCCAGCATGAGTTTAAGCTACCGGGTCTCAAACTGCAGCTGGCCACATGGGTGTTCAGCAACATAGCCATTATGCTAACTGCTGGTCCCCATGTATACTTTAATCCTAATGAGTATACATAATTAAACCAATTTGTGAAGTAACCTGCTACACAACAACACATGTTTATTTTTTAAGGCTCAATGCTGGATTATTAAGTCTAAATCCTTATTGTAATTTTTTTTTTTTTTTTTTTTTCGTATAGAGCATATATGCTTGCCAGAGTGAGACAGAGAGATAGAGAAAGTGAGAAATCACTCCCTCAGGGGAGATGGCCATGCTGCAATTCCTTCTCCTCTGGGGATTTTGAGCATGGTTTTTCAAGCTGCTGGGTCCAGTACTCAAATAGTTCAATAGGCCATGTGGTATCCTGTACCTTAACACCACGTCGTCTCCTGGCCCCAATACATTTTCGAATTAAGGGGCATGTATATGTCATTTACACATTTAACCCTTAGTGTCCTTTCAGAAAAAAAATCAAAGAAGCATGCCAATCAAAAATATTCCTTACACATATACAAATGTGTTTGTTTTAGGGCAGTTACAGAAATACACACACACACACACACACACACACACACACAAATAATTTTAGCTCTTAGCAAACAGTCACACTTTGAGGATGACATATTATGGGATCCTAGTTCAGAACATATACCCTGATACACACTTTAAATTTGACTAGAACAGATAGTTTGAGCAAATTGGCCACATTTCAAATTTATGTTAATGTATTCCATAAAATTTTAGTCAGCAAGCCTTGAAAATTGAACCTATGGCATACCTGCAATAGTATTTCATTTTTACAACAAATATGTGAATGAAGTTTCACTATTTATAACTTACCATCAGAAAGCGTAACAACTGTTATATCATCAGTAGATACTCCTGGCCCATAGCGATTATAAGCTAGGAATCGAAGAGTGTATTCGGTGAATTTTTTCAGGCCTTCCAGTTTATAAGATAGTCCATCAACCTCTATATTCTGGAGACATAAAATGCCAAAACTGTTATTAAGGAAATGCATTAAAGCAAAAATGGCAGCCATTCTGTATAATCAGTGGATTGAATATTAGACTCTTATGACACAGCTACATTTGAGCCTTAAAATGAGTTGTTATAAAACCTAACTTGTGACATAGACTCCCCCCACTAAAGCCCAAACTACTCTGTAGACTCCTTGTTAAAACAGCACCATGCTATTTTTACAGTCATTAAGTTCCAATTTGTTTAACACCAGGTAATATATTAAATGGTACAGGTAGTTCCACCCACACCAAAACCCTCACAGGCAGCTTGTAAATCTATGGCACAGAGATCTGCTCCTGTACCCCACATGGAATAACACTCTAAGAAACCATAGATTTTTGTCCTCAGCTTGTTGTAACATGCCCACATTTCTGGAAATTATCAGATAATTTGCCACAACTCTTTATCTCCCCAAATGTGAGATAGGCTGAAGCTGTTCTCAGCACGTCACAGCTGCAATAAATGAGGTACAGGTGGTGAAAGTTACTAAGAACCTCAAAGTCAGTTCCCCTAGAAGACCCAACATTTAGCTCTACATGACAACCCCGTATGCACGTCTATCATGAGAGACGTTATTCTTGTTACTTAAATGGGCCTGTGAAATGCATGACTGAATAGCTAAAATATAAAGGAATCTGGATATACTAAAAAGTTAGAAAATAAGTGCTAAAAAATAACACAGGAAAAGCGAGCTATAATAAAAAGAAAGATGTGATTATATAGGAGGGGCTCTTGTAATGCTTATCTTATAAAATAACTTAGGGCCAGACCTGAACTATTTCTGAATGAAACTGTGGAAAATCATTTTTACAATGAAAATCCCAATTGTGCATTTTATAAGGAAGCAAGATGGCCACTCTATGATTGGCAACTTTCACAACACATGTGCAAGGCTCTCATGTCTTGAGGCCACGTCCCTATTTAACTAAACACTCGTCTAGCTACCTCTTTCCACATGAAGTCAAGAATCTAAAGGTTAACATCTCAATAGTCAGTTTTGCATGTCACAAAATAAAATTGCTGAGTTTTGTGTGTCTCCCTAAAGATGTATTTACTCCAATTTGTGCTTTTTTTTAAACAACAATTTGCCTCTTTTTAAGTGTCTATGCTAACTGCCAATTAGATACAAAAATGTAAGGAGGAGAAGAGAAGAGTAGGCACCTAAAAATAAGTTCCTACTAAAAGCAATAAAAAACTGATAAGTCACAACCCAAATGGTGGGTAGAAAACAAATGTCATATAGAATATTTTCTTATATATTTGAAAAATAAATATTTGAAGAAAACAATTTAGCTAATGCCACTGAGTATAAGGACAATCACCCTTAGAATAAAGAGTAAAAATGGAAATGCCTTCTCAAAACAAATGGGTTAATCCAAATATGGAAATATGGTTACTCACACTGGCCCAGATCATTGCATAGTCAAAGTGAAATTGACATTCTCTTTATTGATTTCACCTAATTGTTCATTTGCCCCTCTCATTACCAGAATTCACTGAATTTATTTAAAGTTTTCAGCAAGAGCTTTAAAACTACTTAGCAAACCAATGAATGTGCTGAGAACAGCATCATATCAAGAGCTTGTTGGTCTCCTTCTATTTCTCTAGTCCTAGACCCATCCAACAGATGGAAGCAGTGTGGCCCACTGCCTGACCTACCTGTTCTTTCCCTGTGGACACCTCAGTGCAGAACAATCTGTAACCTTGGACTGGACCATTTGCATAGGCAGGAGGTTCCCAGGTAATAAGGATTGAGGTAGGTGAGGTAGATACAGCTTGCAGGTTTTCTACTGGCCCTGGAACTTGCACTGCATACAAAAGAAAATGACAGGATAAGAAGGTTCTCATTCTCAAAACAAACTTTACATTTTAACAGTCCAAAGAAATTATTAACAGTATGTACTATTTTTAGAATCATACAGAATTAGAATATAAAATTTAGGGGCCAACAAGTGGCATGGTAGTTAAGGTGCTGGACTCCCATATGGCCGATCATGGTTTGAATCCCAAGACCTAGTGGTTTGAATTCATACCCGGTGCAAGTACATGTGTGCTCAAAATCCCAGGAGGAGAATGGAAGAAATGGGACTGTGGTATGGCCATACCCCCAGGAGGTGATTTCTCACTTTTCTTCTCACTGTCTCTCTCCAGTAAAAGACAGGCACTATGACAAACCCTCCCTTTCCCCCTCAAAAAAAAAAGAGTATACAATTTTTTAAGATACATAAAATGTAACTTTAGAATCACATTATTTTAAAATTCAGAAATAAGCTTTTATTAAGTGAATTATATATTCTATTTTACAGTTGAAGAAACTGGTCATAGAGCATAAGAGACTAGGATAATGGTGGAAAAAAGTGGGGATCTGAACCTAAATTCTTAGTCTGGAAAATTTTCTACTGTGCCAGTATGGCTTTGCTGTGTATTACTAATAACTGCAGAAGGAAAAGAGAAAATACAATTAGAGAATTTGTACACTGTGGTTCTACTCCTAATTTAACTAAACATTTTAAAATCTTGCTTGATTCTAGTCCTTTAAGTGAATTTTAGGATTTCATTTGCAATGTCACATTCTAGTATCCCATTTTTTTCCTCAACTATTACTTTATTTAATCAAAGATAACTTGCTTATTAATGAAATTATATGGCACAGATCTGCAATCACTTAACCAAAACTGTTTAGAACTTCATAAATTTCTATATTTAAGACAGGTAACATAGAGCACGTGCAGTGTTTTATTTGATATCCCTGGTGGTATTTACTGGAACACCCCATTGCCAAGAGCAATCTTACATATATTTGTAGCAAACTGTATGATATTTACATCAAACAAGATTGTTAATGACTACAAATAGCCCAGCATGAGGTCAGGTCAGATTTGGGTATGAAACAAAATTTTTTAAAAATTCAATATTCATTCTTGGCAAATTTCAAATTTGTTCATAATTCTGTTTGTGTGCAGGAGGACCTGAATATAAATATGTAGCAGTTTATAAGCTGTAAATGCAATAGCCACATGAGTTGTCACCAAAATAGTCTTACCATTGCAAACATATTTGTACCTTTATTTTTTAAAAAAACTATCTATTTTTCTCAACCCTGGATACCACCAAGCTTTGAACAGTTACACACGGAATTCCACAGCAAAATGGGATATGAAAAATTATCTGGCATGACAGCTGATGGTGTGCTCTTCGATCAACATGGAATCTAGTGATGTGTCTCCAGATCATTTTTCAGAATTTGTTCCATGGAACTCAGCCTCCTAAAGGCATCACTGCTCACACATTCATTTGTGAAAAATGTATTCATGCTGGGAACACATTTTATGTCACCTTCACGTATTTACTACCAGTTCACAAATCTTGAAGATCCTTGGGCTTGAGAATTGTATTCTTTTCACCTCAATAAATGATTGTTTTTCTTTTAAATATTTGTAAAAACTTATTCTGAAATAATGAGAAGGAGACAAATGTTCAGAAATAGAATGGTACACAGAAAGATCATGTTCCTTTTATGGAAATTTGCCCAATGTTAATGCTTTCATATATAGGAGGGGACTTGAAAACTTCATGGGAAAATGGAATTAAAACATGAGTTTGTTTTGGCACAAAAAATTTAAAAACATAGGTTTTTGGTTTTGGTTTTATTTTTTGGAGAGGTTTTTGCTATTGGGCATGTTCGCTTGCCAGAAAGACAGAGACAGAGGGGCAGAAAGCGAGAAATCATGCCCTCAGGAAGGATGTACATTCCATAATCCTTTCTCCTCCACTCTTCTCTTGGGATCTTGGGCACACACGCACACACATCCGGTGTGAGTTTAAGCCACTGGGTCCGGGACTCTAACCACAGTTGACTACATGGGAGTCCAGTGACATAGCCATTACACCAACTGCTGGTCCCCATATATAGGTTTTTCATAATACATTTTTAATGAATTCTTTGAAGACCCCCCTATTTCTACTTATCTATATAATCTAGCTACATACATACATACATGCATACATGTACCCACATATGTATAAACATATACACAGAGAGAATGTGGATTATGTGTCAGGTTAATTTGCACACATCATGGTCCTTTACCCCTAGATACTTTAGTGTATATTTCTAAGAATAAATATGTATATGAATAGCACAGTTATCAACTTCAGAGAACTGAATATCAACACAAAACATGCCTGTAATGTTCACCTGCATTCTAATTGCATCAATTGCCCAATAATGTCATTTATGTAGCATTTTCCCCAGCAATTCAGGGTTTAATCTAGGGTCAAGTTTTATTGCCATGTGTCTTCAGGTTGTGGTAAGCTGAAACAGTAGTAAAGACATTCTTTATCTTTTCAGTCACTGGTATTTATGAAAAATCCAGTCTTTTTTTTAAAGAGAGATTTTTGCTATAGGGCATATGTGCTTGCCAGAGAGACAGAGAAACAAGAAACACAAAATCAACCTCCGGGGGGATGGCTACAGCGTGATCCCTTCTCCTCCATTCTCCTCTGGGGTTTTGGGCATGCACACACACGCTCCCATTGTGAGTTTTAAGTTGCCAGGTTCAAAACTCGAAGCATGGTCAACTACGCGGGAGTCCAGCACCATAGCCATTATGCCATCTGCTGGTCTCTCTAGTGCTTGTTTAAGTTAATGAGATATTCCTCCTTTGGGGTGTCTTTTCTTTTTCTCCTTTATGCATTCCAGGCTGCAATGACAATAAGTGATGTCTGTTCTCAGGGCATCATGTCGAGAGGTACGCGCTCTCTTTGTGCCCCCCCCCCCCCCAGTGATCTTGCATGGAGTAGCTGGACAAGGTGGTGCCAGCCTTCACCACTGTGGGGTTTGCTGTGCCCTCACCCCACCCCAGCCCTCTGTTCCAATGGCAGTTAATAAGCAGTCTGTGGGGAGATACAGATGTCCAGACCATGTAAATAGCATACTCATCATCAAAATTTCCCATAAATTTAGCCTCTCTAATGGTTCTTGATGAAATCCATTTTTAGAATGGTGGTTACAAAATGATGGCTGTTTTTCTATTCCAACATTTTCTCTGCATTTATCAGTTGGCACACAGCATTATACTATAATCAGTAGCCCATATTTCTCTGTGTTTATGTATCTATTATCTCAGCAGGCACATAGAGTCCTGCTTTTTTATGGTCTATAATTCATTATTGTCCTTAATTATTTTGATGTTAGAATTGTCCCAAATTTGACCAAGGGGCCCTTTTTAAGCTGCCCTTCTGTCCTTATGGCATGCCCCACCATTTATTGGAGTGCTTCCTTTCTTTCTGGCGTAAAATGTTCCAGGCTCATCTTGTTCCCGACCCAGCTTTAGATTCAGACATTCCTCCAAGGTTTTCTGGGTCTTTTTAGCAGGGAATGGTATTAGAGAAAAAGATCTTTATGTTTAGTGTATTACTCCCCACTTGAGTATCTTTGCTTCTCAGTCCTTTCAGTGAACAGTGTAGGAAGCGTATATGCCTGTATGCATACATCATAAGTACATCATGTATGTACTTATGTTTATATGGAATTGTCGATATTGATTATATCTATATAAACATATATGTGTGTATATGTGTGTGTATAAATATATGTGTGTATATAAATATGTGTGTATGTGTATATATATATAGATAGATAGATAGATAGATAGATAGATAGATAGATATAATTCTGTTTTTTTCCCATGACTTCACAGCATTGACTCCCACCTATCTATCTTGGCTTTAGTCTTTTCTTCCCCATTCCTCTTTGATGTTTTCCTTCTCCCAGGGAGTACCTTTGCTCCCAAAGATTTGTATTTTGACAGATATTTCATGGGAGTTTCTCCACTTCAGTACTCTTCCAGAAAGGGGTGAATTTTCTATGAAAATAATTCCCCACTACATAAAGGGAACTTAGGGAGAAATATTGAACAATAGAGATTCTTACTTTGTGACACACTTTATAGTAAGACAATGCAAATTGTATTATATACAATCGCTATACCTGTATGATATACTATTTGACTTAACAGATTGTTTTGTGGAGGAAAACAAAGCAATATAAAAACCTGTCCACTGATAATGTTCAACTGGATTTGCATGGTACAATATCTGAAAGAACAGTAATAAAAATATGAATAGGGACCAACAGATGGTGTAATGGTTATGTTGCTGGATTCCCACATGGCTAACCGTGGTTTAAGTCCCGCACTTGGAAGTTTGAAACTCATGCTGGACACATATGCATGAGTGCCCAAGATCCTGAGAGGAGAACGGAGGAGATGGGATTGCAATGTAGTTATCCCCCTCGGGGGTGATTTCTCACTTTCTGACTCTCTCTTTCTCCAGCGAGTGCACACACCCAATGGCAAAAATCTCTTTTTAAAAATAAAAGTAACTTGTATGCTTTTGTAATTCCCCAAGACAATGTACACATTTTAAAAGGGGACATTTCTAACTTCAAATCTATTATTTCTCTTAGGAAGGAAGACAGAGAAAGGTGCCAGAATTTTGAGACCAAGTGACTTACTTCAGACACATGCTGACTGTGAGGTACCCAGGAATTTGACATGTTTACCTGCGTGTGCACATGTGGCCCCATGATGTGTAAAGTACTAACTGCATGTATTCCTTCTTGCTCCCCCATGGCTAAACTGAAAGAGTGTTGTTTGCTATGAACATGGTTCAGTCTAGAAATAAGACTGAGATTTTATAATGACAAATTCTAAGAATATCATTCCTGCTCTAAAATGTAAGACATCTGAAGAAAGTGGAAGAGACATGGTTTCCTACAGCAGAACAACTTCAGAAGAACCAGGAGACCAGCAAATATCTGAGAGAAGGGAATGGGAGACATTGTTTGACCTGTCCCACTAAAGCACAACGGGGTGATGGGAAACAATTAAAATGGACTCCATATCTCGAGAGGCAAAAGAAAACAAACATGCATCTTGCCTGGTCCATCACATGAAAATTAGGTGTCAATTTTGTAAAGCAGGAATGAGGGTGAGAAGTATCCATGACACTCTGGCTGTCCTGAGACCCAAAACATGTCATGGAGAAGTTATAAATGACCTATTTGCTCAGAGTGGAACACATGTGTATCTGGAAGAGCAAGCCGAGAGGACCACCTAGAAAAGCAGGGACTATGCATGCTCAAGAGAGGGAAGCTGTACACACTCAGTCCACCCAAGCATGACTCTTTGAGTATCATTTAAACATGGAAACTTGTGAGAATAAGAAATGCCACAGGCAGTCCCATCTAGTGTTGTAGGGAAAACAGACCAGAGGGATGTCAGCAGCTCAAGGTAACACCCCCTATGTGAGCACTCATTGGGTCACGCTCCTTCCCTGCTAAGCCCAGCCATGACTGCCTAGTGCTCTGGCTTCCTGTATGGGGAGAATTGTCAGAACACTCCACTTAGTTCAAAAAAGAAATGAAATTGTTTTCTCCATAGGGCTATGTACAATGCTTGCTACCTAGAAAGTACTTAATAAGAGTATATCAAATGAATGACTTCTTACACAATTACCAAATGTTACCATAAATCACAAACCTAATTCACACTCTGTCGTCTAGCTCAGCAGTTCTAACCCTTTTGAGCACGAGGGACTAACCTCCTGGTAGACTATTCCTCCAGAGAGGGGAATGGGGTAGGGAGGAATTGGTTCAAGGATGATCCAAGCACACTACATCTACTGTGCACCCCGTTTCCACCATTACCACATTGCAACACACAATGAAACAATCACAGAACAATAGAATCCAATACCACCAATGATCTGACAGAAGGTAGAGCCCAGGAGGCAATGAGAGTGATGCGGAGTGGCTGCAAGGTGGCAGCCCAGGAGTTGGGGACCCCTGGTCTAATGCGTTTGGTTTTATCAGTTCAGAATTCTTACTACAAGTGATCAGAAAATAGTATCTTCCTATTATGCCTGATGAGAACTGAAGTTGGTATATGCATCTATGTGGACTGTAGGCATGTGAGCCTGTTATACTTTTCCTGCCTTGTAATCTCCTTATTTATATGTATTTTCACTGATATTGAAAGGAGAAATTAAGAAGTAAGTATTCTAATTTGGTTTCAGTGTACATTGGAATTGCTAACCCTAATCATGTGTTCACCAATTCAGTTCTTTTTTCTTCCTAATGTTCACTGGATACTACTAGAGGGAAATGTGTACTTACATTTCCAGAAGAATTTCAAGTAGAAATAATAGATACCAGAGGTGAAAGACACTCACAGCATTTAGTTCAGGAATTCACAAACAACAGTATGTGTTTTTGTTAACTGCCAGCGAAATGAGAATGTTCTTCTACTTGTTGGTTTAAAGTGTCCAACTGTCTTTTGTTTTTCTGAGAAAATATTGCCCCTTAGTACTAAATTGCTTCCACCTTCTTTTATCTTTTTTTTTAAAGATGTTTTGCTTAGGGCACATGTGCTTACCAGAGAGAGAGAGACAGAGACAGTGAAAGGAAAAATGGGAAATCACCCTCAAGGGGGATGGCCATGACTTAATCCCTTCTCCATTCTCCTCCCAGGATCTTGGGTATGTACCAGGCATGAATTTCCAGCCATCAGGTCCAGGACATGAGCTGTAGTTGGGCATGTGGGAGTCAAGCCATGTAATCGTTATGCCTTCTGCTGACCCCTATCTTTTATCTTAAAATATAATTTAAGATCTGATTGTATTGGTAGATTTTGTTTAATATGCTAATGAAATAATAATACCGGGAACCAGCAGTTAGCGTAATGGCTATGTCGCTGGACTCCCATGTAGTCGACCGCGGTTCACGTCCCAGACCCGGTGGCTTAAAACCCACGCCGGGCGCGTGTGCATGCGTGCCCAAGATCCCGAGAGGAGAATGGAGGAGAAGGGATTGTGGCGTGACCATCCCCCCTGGGGGGTGATTTCTCGCTTTCTGTCTCTATGTCTCTCTCTCTCTGTCTGGCGAGCGCACGCGCCCTATAGCGAAAAACCTCTCCAAAAAAAAAAAAAAGAAATAATAATACCATAATCCTGTATTGGTCTGCTACAAATATAAAAACACCAAAGGATTACCATAAAATCATATATATATATTTCATTCGTAAACTATTAACCCTTTGATTTATACCAAAATACTGCCTACACATGAGATATTTTTCTTTACAGCATTGCTGGCTAGTGTCACAACCCTGCGTTTCACATAAGCTGCTAAGTGTTTACTTTTCTTCACAATGGTGCTGTAAATTCAAATCCATAAATTTCCTAATATTCTCCCATTGAACTTAGCTCACATATATCTGTGGATAATAAGAAATATATTGTGTTTCATGTTATTTATGGAGATATGTGTATAGATGTATACATACATGTGTATAGTATGTATTTATCCAGATTTAATTGATAAAGCACATTTGAGTATCATGGATATACCTTAACAATATGTGATACATCATGTGCTTGTGAACTGCAAAAGAAAGAGAGAGTGGAAAAGGAAGACTTAAAAATGTTCAACAACGAGAATTCGATGTGAAATCAATACATTTTACAGCTTCAGATTTTCATTTCATTACGTTTTAGTATGTCAGTCAAAAAACTTAATGGGCTTAACTGCTCATCATTTCCAAGATGTCTTTAATAGTCCCCACTGATCCCTCAGTTGGACAATAATTTTGTGGCAAACTGCATCTAATTTCTCTCCATCTCCATTCCAGTTACCTATTTCTTCAAAGAATGGAAAGGTTTCAGAATAGATGAATAATCTATGCAAGTAACTCATCAATCAATGTCAGCCTAACCAACTACCTTTTAAAATTTCAATATTGCATTACAGCAGAAATTCATTATAACACCTGTATCTCAGAACAAATTAAATACTTATGTTGGAGTAAATGAGATGTATTACATGTCACTATTTGCACTGGGAACAGTAATTTCTGACTATATATATAAATTTATAGTATAACAGAGTACTTTATAATGAGATCTTATTGGAGATTAACCAAAAATATGGCACATAAAAGTTAGCTGAATCTTTAATAAAGCATGATAGATCACATATAATCATATTCATGACAATATTGTGTGTGTGTGAGAGAGTGAGAGAGAAGACACCACCATAGTTTAATGAGCTACAATTGATTAATTATAAATGACAGGCAGTATGGTGTTTTGTTCCTAATAATCATAGATAAGAACTTGTGATTGGTATTAAAGAGTCCGTGAACCTCCAGAAATTGTATGTACATTTTCAAGAACGTGGTAAGTACATGTTTTGAGGTGAAATGGGTCCATCCCTTCTATCTTTCAAGTGATTATTCAGAAATGGTAAGCTCCCAATGGATTAAAAATCTGGTTTCTTCTGGTTCTGAAAATCACTTATTCTTTATCACCAAATCATTTGCAGTGATTATTTTTTACTTTGTAATAGGAAATACAACAATACTTTAAGAAGTATCTTCAAATTGTAATCAAATGCTAGTGTTTCAAAGGCTTAAACATATTTGTGACATTGACTTTTCAATTTCATTTTTCAATTCATAGACATTCCAAAGGCATTGTTATTCATCTAGCTTTATTCATCAAATATTTCAGGTTTTACAAGATGTTAGGGCTTCTGATAATCAAGAAGTCCTGGGGCCAGCAGGTGGTGTGGTGGTTAAGGGCACTGGACTTCCACATGGGTGACCATGGTTCAAGTCCTGGACCTGGCAGCTTTCTCTTTCTCTCTCTCTGTCCTTCTCTGGTAAAATTTAAAAATAAGTAAAGTCAAATAAAATAATTTTTATATAAAAAAAGTGAAAAGGCATAGATGAATTCATACTCTTTTTATTTTCTTCTCTATTTTTGTTCTAATGTCTACCTACCCATCTATTTTTCTGACTTCTTTTAATTTTAAGTAATTTGATATTTACATTAATCAGAAAAATCTAAATTAAGGTTGGTTTATTAAATATATGGCTTTCCAAAAATCTTTGGAGTTCAAATAATTCCTTCCAAATAAGAATGTGAAATAAATTTTTCATAGCAAAAGCTTTAGAAGGATCAAGACATGCCGCTGTCTTCATAATACTGAATGAGGCTAATGTCTCTTAACCATTATACTGATGTTTCTCAGCTGGAAGTTGGAATGAAGACATATGTTAGTGTCAGAGAATATGTAGTTGAACATTTGAATATTTTAAGTCTGACTATGTAGTACAATGAATTCTACTGTTTCTCAATCATCGATTTAACAGTCACCCTTTTTCTTTTCATTTTTCTTTTTCAGGACTAACAAATTTGAAAAAGTTGTTAGATGTGTCATCTTTCAAATATTGACCTGTAAGTCAAATGCCTTCAATGCAGGCCAGAACTCTGAGGATGATTCTCCCTCTCTTCATCTGCTAATTTAAAAACAGTTCTTGAGCTTACATTTAAAAGTGGGTAGCAAGGGATCTAAGTAATTATCTGCAGTGATCCAAATGGATTTAGACCACAAAGTTCTTTTCCTCTAAGCAACAGCGTTCATTGCCAAGGATCTCCTCAATGAACGTGCGTCAGATGCAAGCCCTTTTTCAAACTACTTGCATTTATTGATAATAAAGTGCATGCTTTGATTGCTGCTTTGATTTTTTTTCTCCTGTAGTTAACAGCTTTAATGATATTTCTATGAAATCTGTTTCTATTCTGTATGGGGAATACAACATCAAAAAGCCTGCAGGCAGTGTAATTATTAACATAATGAAAACTCTTCTTGAATGAACTATACATAGTTAGGAGAGATGACAGTAATTTGGCAAGAAGGAAACACAAACTAAGGGGTAGGTTTCTATTATGAAACCACAGGTGGCTGACAAGATTTGGTTGGAAGAAGCAGTTATTACCTGTTCATTTCATTTAGGGTTTTAAGTAAACTTCAAAACTGCTAGTGTGCAATATACTCAATCATGCCTCATATATATACATATATGTACACATATCTTATATATCTCACATATAGGTGTATATATGTATATACATATAGAATATTAGTTATACATATATTAAATATTAGTTATACATACATATACATTGTGACATATGTTATACATATGTCACAATGTTTCTTACACGTTTCTTACACATATGTTTATTATAATACTTTCATACATACATACATGCTACATATATCATACATATTATGATAAATGATAAATAGTCTAAACAACCTAATGAAAAATATTTTAAGCTTCTCTCTTTTGAATAAGTTCAATAATGCTTGTTGCATTGATTCAGAAATAAGAAATACTCATTATTGGACAGGACTTTAACTGGAATGTCATATCTGAATATTAAGCAGAAAACTATGGAACTAAGGTGGATCTCAAGTAAGCTAACAGAAACTCTTAGAAAGATGGCCTGGTACCTAAATAGTTCTGCTTGGCAAAGAGGATTAGAGAAGATATATGAAAGAATTTATGACATAAAATAACCTGGACTTTTCCAGACCAGCATTGTAATCAGTAGAGATTGCAAAAGAGCAACCATACCAGAGGATTATTTTGAGAAAGACTTTGAAGGAAGAAAAAGAGACTGATCTTTGCTAGCAGATGGTATATCACAGAATACTTGATAGGCAGGGCTGAACTGAGAAGGTTCATTTGTGACTCGTGTGCTAGGCATTTGCTTTTCACAATTTGAGTAGTTGACATGTAAATATTTTCTCAAAAATATTTAAAACCATACTGTTTCTGTTGTTAAAGAGTCACAAACAAAAGTATACAAAATTATAAGAAATATTTTGAACATTATCATTAAAATTCAGTATTTTGAAATTTTGAAAGTTGTTTATTAACTGTCAAGAACTATGGGGTTGGGAACCAGCAGTTAGCGTAATGGCTATGTCATTGGACTCCCACGTAGTCGACCATGGTTCGCGTCCCAGACTTGGTGGCTTAAAATTCACGCCAGGCGCGTGTGCGTGTGTGCCCAAGATCCCGAGAGGAGAATGGAGGAGAAGGGATTGCGGCGTGACCATCCCCCCCGGGGGATGATTTCTCACTTTCTGTCTCTCTGTCTCTCTCTGTCTGGCGAGTGCAGGTGCCCTATAGCGAAAACCTCTCCAAAAAAAAAAAAAAAAAAAAAAAAAAAAAAGAACTATGGAGTATGAGTTAAAATCTTTAGATACCTAAAGTAAATTTTTGTGGAAAAATGTAAAAATAAACAAGTAAATGTATAAAAGAGAAAAAAAAAAGATTCTCTCTGAAGAAAAGTCTTGAAAGTAGATTCCTTGTGATTTAACTTAGAACTAAAAGTGGTTTGATAACAAAAATGATAATAGGAATTGACTTTAAGATGTCTTTTCAGTAAGTAGCTCAGACTGTCCACCCACACAGCAAAATTGGCATTTCACTTTGAAACATAGGCAATGCCTAGAAATGTACAATGAAGGATGTGATGACCGAGGTCTCAAACCATGTAGAGTAGGTTTCTAATGTCTAAAGTAACTATTTTTCCAATCTTAAAAAAGTGCTTGAAGATACCAAACACTGAAGATGTAAAGAAAGTTTCAAATGGTCTTAAGATTACATAGTATATATTTCATATACATATTAGTGAAGATTGATGTTATATAAACTTAATCACATTGACTTTTTTTTTAAAAATGTTTTGCCCAGAATAACTTGGACCTGGTTACTCTCCATTGTGATTAAAATTAAAAAAAAAAAACAGCTGATTTAAAAATCTCATCATACTTCATATATGCTTAGCCTTATATGGGCCTTTTCCAAGAAAGTAAAACATTTTATCATATATGATAGAAACTTTCAAGAAGTTATGAGCACAGAGAAATCAAACCAAAAACACCTAGAGAGAAATGTTAGACCATAAATGATCAAAGTTAAAATCATTCTGGACAGACAAGTATATAGGAAATCCAGAACTACATCTATTGATTCAACATATAGTAATCAGGGACAGTTATGGTGAGTTTGGCCAAGAAAATTTGTTGGAGAACAATTGAGAATTTTATTGGTGAAAAAAGGCAAGGAAAGTTCAGTTGTGATCAATAAACCTGGTTAGTCATGATACATTGGTGCGAATGCTTTTGATGAGTAATGGCTTTGACATTACCCTATCCAGCATAGAACTTAACAGTTAGTAAGTGGAAAGAAAACTACCATATATCTTGGGGATGCCTTCAGATGACCAGATCTTCAAGTAAAAATAATTAGAATAACCCCAAGACGAATTAAATAATGATGGCACAATCCAGCTCATACTGAGGGAACAAATTACTTTTTTTCTCAAACATGGAATGATCATTAAATTATTTTCCTGTTTTGTTAAGCACCATCAACAAGTTAAATAATTTTCTATCAATCTAAGGAAAAGGTAATGTCTCTCATAATATTCAAAGTTTGAAAACATATCAGTTTCTCAAGAGGTTTATCTGTAAAAATTTAGTTTGGGAACAACAGTCACAAGAGAAAAATTCAGTTTTCAAATAAACTTTCAAAGACATTGTCAAACACATTTGAAAAATTTTAATTAAAAATAGCGGAAAGATGGAAACGATTTGTTTCTTTGTTTTTAGTTTTTTGTCATAGGGTGTACGCTGCAGAGA
The DNA here is from genome assembly GCA_026018925.1 of Tupaia tana. Lineage (NCBI taxonomy): Eukaryota > Metazoa > Chordata > Mammalia > Scandentia > Tupaiidae > Tupaia > Tupaia tana. The sequence continues at coordinate 25,056,183 of JAKSZU010000007.1, forward strand.
CAGAGGGAGGGAAAGTGAGAAATCATCCCCCTGGAGGAGGACCACATCTCATTTCCTTCTTCATTCTCCACTAGGGGATTTTAGGCATGCATACACATGTTCCCAGTATGATTTTTAAGCCATTGCTCTGAGATTTGAATTGTGGTTGGCCATGTGGAAGTCCAAAGCCTTCACCACCATGCTACCTGTCAGCCCCAAGATGGAAACTATTTCTAACTGGTGATTAAAAGCAAATGCTTCATGTGGGAATGAGACTTCTTAGTTTTGAATCCTGAAACAAAATCATCTCCTCCTATTTGATAATAGTGTGCTTTCGGGCCTACTTACTTAAATATTCAGAGCATCACGTTCTCAGGAGTTGATAAGCTCTATATCATATGTCTTTTACAAAGATTACATGAGATCCCATAGAAAAACAAGTGTTCAAAATAATATGATAGTAAATATTGTTATCTGAAATCAAGTCTCTTAAACTTTACCAAATTTTGGTTCCTACATTAGACAATTAGAACAAGGAATAGTTTCTCTTTTTAGTTCTCAGGATTGTTAGAATAACATAAGGAGATGACGTATGTAAAGAAGAGATGGGAAACATAGTATTTTATAGATGGGCAAAAGTGTGCAATGTGAGTCCGTGTCAGAATTATGTTTACAAACCAACCCTGGCCAAGAGAGTACTCAATAACATAGCTCAGATTTGCTTGATGTATTATCACAAATATAAGTTGAGATTTTCAACCTCCTCATAAGTAATCCAAATATAGTTATTTTTGTCATTGAATTTCTAATAATATAACAGAATATAAGTTGTTATTTAATTTTTAAAGATGAGTTCCAAGCAGAACCTGCCAGGAAGTGGTATCTCACTTACTTCACACGGGTTTGAGAGTTGTATGTACTTCAAGATCGCATTCTGCTCACAAAAAAATCACAGTTCTCTATAAATAGATATGCATCAGAGAAGCAGGTGTCTTCAGCTTATGTGCAACCCAGAGTGTTTCCCATGGTGATAATGTAACTAAAACCCAGCAACCTTTCTCAAAGTTGGCATGTATTATGGTCAGTGTGGGAAAGAATCAATATCTGATGTTTGTAGTTTTAATAGAGCAATAAATGACATGTATAGATTGCTTTTATAAAAGACGCCTGCTGCTATTTATTAGAGGAGAAGGAAGCAGCAAGGTATTTCAGACTGTCAAGTGAGCAGATTTTTCTCCACAGCAACAAAAAGATCCTACCTTAAAAGATACCATCTTTTTGTGGAAGAAATTTATTGTTTATCTATTTCCAGGGTTTAAAAGATAATGAACTGCCTTGGGTGCACTGGCTCTTTTGGTGCGGGACTATAAATTAAGAAAGATATTTAGAACTCTATTCTCCTAACATAAAGGTTTTACAAAAGTCAGAGTTCTGGAAAATTCTGATTCACAAGATGCAAGCAGGTCCTGTCTAATAAGTCTTTGGTAACAGAGGCCAGTAGAAAAGAGTTTGGCCTCTAGAGCAAAAAACCCTGGATTTGAATCCAGAATTCTCATTCTGGTTATGTATATGGCTAGGGTCAAGCTACTTAATCTCTTTGATTTAAAATTCTATCTTTAAAAATGGGGGTTATAAATCTTCTTTATAGATCTGTTGCAAAGGTTAATAATAAATAATTTATGAATGGAGTATGTTCAATAAATATTACTATTTAGAAGGTGTGCCAAGAATTGTGAGAATTGAAGGAAAACAATGAATACTCCCATAGAACTCATAGTCTAATATGGCAGAACCTAAAGGCTCTTGAGGAGAGGAATTGAAAAGGTGGGAAAGATTGCCAGGGGCCAAACCACACTGGGCCTCAAATTGGGAGGATTTCTTCTTTTATTCTGAGACTCAGGAAGGAATGAGTGGATTTATGCTTTGTGCACTCTGCCTGGTGCATTTAGAATGGATTAAAGGGCCAAATGCTGGTGCTGGGAAACCAGTTGATAAAATATTCCATAGTTCAGCAGAGAGTTCATAGGTGAATTAGAACAATGGCGATGGAGAGAGATAAAGAGGAGTGAATGAATCTCTGAGCTACATGGAAGGTAAAATCAACACTGGGCCCAACAATGGTGGCACATTGACCCAGCAAAGGCATAAGAAAGCCATACAGAAGATCAGGGTTTGGTTCCGGGTAGGCCTGTACAAACTGGGTACACAGGTAAATGCCCATGATCCTGGCTGGCTGGGAAACCTAGGGGTGAGGGGGAAGGTGGACTGCGGCATGACACCCTGTCAAAGGTGGTCCTCTCTCCCTCTGTCTCTCTTTCTCGTATAACATAATTAAATAAACTTTTCTATTTTATTTATTATTTATCTATTTATTTATTTATTTAATTTTAGTTTGCCAGAGAGTGTGAAGAGAAACAGAGAGAGAAAGAGAAGGAAAGCAAGAAAATACCACCCTGCCTGGACTTTGTAATACTGCAATCTTTTCTCCAATCAATTGGGATTGTGGGCGCATATGCACATGTGCCTAGTGAAGCCAGGTGGGGACTCGAACTGCAGTCCACCATCTGAGATCCAGCTGCCCCAACCACCAGGCAATGGGCTGGCCTTAAACTTCTTTTAAAAATCAACAGGGCTTAGATTGGAGATGAGTCAATGCAGATGATGCAAGCATCAAAAACAACTACTGCAACACTATCCTGCGTAATTGAGTGACTTTGATATTGTTTATTGAGACAGTGGCACAGACTAAACTGGGCAGGTGTGTAAGGCAGGTGTGTGGGCTGGTGACTATCACAGCTTGAGGTACTTCACTAGATACAGAGATTTCCAGCTGGTCATTGATCCCCATGTGCACACCCAAAACCTCTTACTCTATTTTCCTCTTTCCTTCTATAATTTCATGGGCTTCCAGCTAGATCATTTCACTTTCTACTTCTATCAACAGCCTCATCAGGTACTTTTTTTTTTACCTTCTTTACTTATTTTCTTGTCAATTTTCTTCTTTATTTTTTCATAGTCAGCTGCTTTGCAGGAGCATCAGTTTGGTCTCCAGACTGAATGATCATCTGTTTATTCAGTTTCTATCTAACTTATGTACTCTAAACCCTCACCTTGACCATTTTTAAGATACCCCAGATAATTACCCCAATTAAAAAATCAGACTGTGCTAAGGCACTTTGTTCTGATCAATGTATAAGTATGTTAAGAAATTTTGCTGACTTTCTCTTTTGATATTTAAAAAAGAAGCTCAAGATTAAGCATCTTTTCTAACAGCAACAACAATAAAAATTCCAGTAACAATGAACCTGGGTACACATCTGACCTTGACAATACTGAAATTAATATTCTCTTTGCGATGCTACTGACATTTATCACTGAGAAGCACCTTTCATGCCCTTACACATACATGCATGCAAGGGAAAGATTGATAATCACACAGGGCAGAAAACCTAGTTGTCCTGTATCTCTAAGAAGCATCTAAAAGGCTCCCGGTCTGCTGACTGAACCACCCTGAGGATTAAGTTTATTTTATTTTCAGTATTCAAAAGATAAGAAGTTTATTAACCACATGGAAGATTTGGGCTTGTTCAGAGATAGCAGTAGGAAGACAAATAGACCTTTGCAGTAAATCATCTCACAGAAGTTGGAGAATGACTTGAAGTAAAACTGAATATAGGAACACCAGTGTGCTGCTCTAGACAACCCCTCCTCCCTGACATTCATTTCCATTGATGCCATAAAGTGTCAGATTAATAGGAAAGGAATAACTTTACCTCATATTCAAAGGCTAGTATTTATAATGTTGAAAAAATACGGAATAAAATAAGGAAAATAATGGTTAAATTCAAATACTATTTAGATAACTCAGAAACAGTTCTTTGAGAAGGATTAAATTAGACTACTGTATGTTATAATTCTAAAACTCAATTTAAAATGTTCTCCAATAAAAAATGTTTTCTGAGTTAATGTTTATAACTAGCTTGATTTAATTATTCTACATTGTACTTACAAGTTATAACATAACTTTATACCATTACATTTATACAGCTACAAATTGTCAACTCACAATTAAAACATAAGTTAAAAAATTTGGAAAAACACACATCCATGTTTATTGGAGCATTATTCACAATTGCTAAGACATGGAACCAACCCAAATGTCCATGAACAGATAAATGGATTGTACAAGTGTGGCACATATACACTATGGAATACCACTCAGCCATAAAAAACAACAAGACCTTGGCATTTGATAGAGAGTAGACAATATAGAAGAGTTACTGCTAAGCGAAGCAAGCCTGACTATGAAAGAGAGGTGTTGTAGGTTTCCACTCAATGTTTACTAAATGTTAACACTCTATGGCAGAAACTGAATAATTAGAAGATATAAAACATGGAGAACAACTGTTGATACTAGCGATAATCTGAAAGGAGGGTAAGAAATGGGAGAGAGTAAGAGGGAGGGAATCAAGGAAGAAAACAAGAAGCAAAACATTTAAGGGACACAAACATGGAAAATGTTCTGTTGATGATAACATATATAGTAATATCTTTGACTGGACTAATTTGCAGTGTTTTAAGCCAGGAAAATTCATTTTGTATCCTATAATGGTATAGTGATTGAATGTAAAAAAATAATAAAACAAATAAGGAACATTTGCTTTACAAAATCAGTGTTAATCTTCTTATTTGAAAAGAAAGAAAATAACATGCTTATAATTACCACAAAGTTCTTAGCAAACTATGCAAAATAAATCACTTCATTATTTAAAAGAATAAGTTAAAAAATTTTAAAAACAAACAAAAAACAGATTGGCACCTTTCTCAACTTCCTCTTGGCTGGGTATAGGACACAAAGATGTGTGTATACACACACACACACACACACGTATATATACACACCACCACCACTATCCATACAAGTATGATGTGAGCTATGAGTGTCATATATACTTTAAATTTTCTAGGAGTTCTATTAAAGAGTAAAACTGAAATAAATTAACTTGAGTAATACATATTTAATCCAATATATTAGGTTGTCAGAAAAATCATGACACATTTTTGCATAGAAAAAAATACATCATAACTTTTCCAATGACCCAATATCTAAAATATTATCAATTGAAAACATAATTAGCATAGAATTTATTAAGGAGATAATTTACATTATTTTTTCATTCTAACTCTAACATCCGGTATATATTCTACACTTATAGCACAGATGTTGCTTATTGCAGATATAAGCAATACTGCTAGAATAATCTGAACACTCATTTGGAATGGGGAAAAATTCAACATTTCCTAAAATATTGGCAAAAATACTAAAATAAAACCAAGTTATAGAGAGGTTATAAATTAAATCATACTCAAAGTGATACAATTAACCAAGCTACTGAATATAACAGTGTGACATAAGTGAAAATGTCGGTGATGTGTTAAGGCTATGGGGCCAGTCCGAGACACTCCCAACTATACAATGCTGAACTCACGGTGGGGGGGGGGGGGGTCCTGGGCTCAATTTCCAGGGCTTTGTTTACACGCCAGGCATGCATATATGTCCCTGTGATCTAATCTGACTGAAGTTGGGGTGTGAAGACCCCATGGGAGGTGCCTGTCTGTCTCTCCCTTGCTCTCACTGAAGAAATACATAAATAAACTTTAAAAATGTTAAAACTTTCATTATATTGTTATTCATCGGAGATAGCAGCAGGAAAGACAAATAGACCTCAGGAGCAGGTCTGCTTTGCAGTGAGGTATTACATGATGAAACATACCATCATAGGTAACATCAGCTCATTTCTGGGAATGCTAAACATTTTGTGAAGAGCTTGGACTCACCGGGCTGATTAGCCCCTCTAAAGAATAGAAGTAGTAATTATGTTTTTATCTCCCTGCAAAGCAGGAGGAAAGGACTTTGGTTCAAGACAACCCATTGAGGGTTAAGATCAAGTAGATGATTTATAACAGGAAATAGAAATTATGTGCTCAGCAAGCTCCTTAGTTAACTCACCCACTCTGGCTTAATCTCACTAATGATGGGATTTAAAAAAAGACTGTCATCACTATGTTTCCAATATAGTCAATAGCAATAGTGAACTAATAAAAATTTTAACTCACTAAAGAACCATTGCTCAAATGTAGTTTTTTCCCCCATTTCCATGGCTAATCTTAGTTTGTATACACGTGTGTGTGCATATACATGCACACACACATACAATAGTTAGCAGTGTAGCAGTGAGGTGAGACTATTATGCTATGTTCAAGGCTCAGCTCTGCATTATTAGTTTTGTCACATCTACTGTAGAAGCTGAGTTGGGTCTGGATTCTGCTCACAGGTAGAGCAGATTGCTATGGACAGAAGTTGAAAGACTTTCAGACGGTGGCACATAATTACTGTCTGGGGTCATAGCAGTTAAAATAAGAGTTCAGGGACCAGCAGTTAGTGTAATGACTATGTCACTGGACTACCACATAGTAGACCATGGTTCGAGTCCCGGATCCGGTGGCTTAAACTCACGCTGGGCGCGTGTGCTTGCGTGCCCAAGATCCCGAGAGGAGAATGGAGGAGAAAGGATTGCGGCGTGGCCATCCCCTCTGGGGGGTGATTTCTCGCTTTCTATCTCTCTGTATCTCTCTGTCTGCCTGGCAAGCGCACGCGCACTATAGCAAAAACCTCTCCAAAAAAAGAAAAAAATAAATAAGAGTCCAGATGTTGGCATTGGTTCTAGGAGAAAACAATCACAGGGCTTCTTATCCGCTAAAGGTTAAACAGCAGAAATCTGGCATGTGGTCAATATAGGTGACAGTTCTCACTGGCAACTTCAGCAAACTCTGTTATCTAGCTGGCTCCGTTCATGAGTTCGTTTCCTTAGGACACTCAAGCAGTTTGTAGCCCTAATTTTCAGAAATGGTTATGTCCTACAAACTACAAGGCAGAGCTAGAATTCTAGAAGGTGGAAGAAGGTAGGAGGATACAAAACATGACTTAAGGACACAGGGGTTATCTCTTAATGCCATTTCTTCTTTGCTTGAGAAAGACAATGACTGAAATAATTTTTATCATGAACAAGGCAAAGTCTTAATTAAATCAAAGTGCATGCATGTATATATTTCTTGATGATTTCTTCAGGACTTAACAAGATTACAGTGAATCTTACTAACAATCTGAGAGTCACAGGGTTGAATGGTGCCTCCAAATCCACGCACATGTGGAATCTCAAAACATTACATTCTTGGGACTAGCAGCTGACACAATGGCTATGTGGCTGAACTCCCAGGTAGTTGACCACAATTCGAGTCCCAGAGCAGGTGGCTTAAACTCACACTGGGCGCATGTGTGTGAGTGCCCTAGATCCCGAGAGAAAAATGGAGGAGAAGGGATTGCAGCATGGCTATCCCACTGGGGTGATTTCTCACTTTTTGTCTCTTTGTCTCTCTCTCTCTTTCTTTTTGGTGAGTGCACGCACCCTACAGCAAAAACCTTTCCAAAAAAAAGAAAAAAAAAAGGAAATAAAACATAACCTTCTTTGGAAAGAGGGTTTTTGTAGATACCTCTGGTTAAAATGAGGTCATATTAGATTAAGATGGTCCTAAAAACAATCTGACGGGTGATCTCATGAGAAGAAGAGAGGGCACAGAGACACAGACAATGAGGGGAAAAGCCATGTTGGATGTGATGCAGCTATGAGTCATAGAAACCCAAGATGAGCAGAAGCCCCCCAAAGTTACGGGAGTCTTTTCCATAAGCTGTCACACTGATCACGCCCCTGCTGACACTTTGATTCTGATTTCGAGGCTCCAGAACAATGAGAGAGCCTTTCTGCTTTTTTCAAGTCACTGTCTGTGGGACTTTGTTAGATCAGTTCTAGGAAATTAATACAGGTAACATGATCCCTAGTTTAGAAAACAATTTGAGAATGAGAAAGAGCAAGTGACTGCTACAAAAATACACAACAAAATAGAGTATCTCAGTCTAGAACCCAGATCTTCTTTTTTTTTTAAACTGGACTTTTCATATATGGCTTTTTTTTGCTTTTATTATTATTATTATTATTATTATTATTATTATTATTTATACATTCAATGGTAGAGACATAAAAGCATTAAAAATCGTTAGGGATACTAGACGAAGGGGAAAAAGAGTGTGAGAGGGGAAGAGCCCAGATTTTCTAGACGTTATTTGCTTAACGTTATTTCCATTTTCAGGAAGAGTAAGCAAAATCATTTCAAGCCACAATTTAGCATAAACAACCACGGACTAGGAACCCAGATATATACCCGGCGATTTCACCAGTTTACTGGCCCATCTTGTGACTGACACTAAACTCTTCGGTCCCCAGGTTTATTTTTATAAAGATCAGTGGTTACAAACTACTAGCTCAAAGTTTTTTTATGAACTTAATACAATGTTTTAGACTACTGAGTAAACGGTTTGAACTCTAGGTGCTTTGACTTAAGGAAAGAGCTGAGATGTCCCAAGATAGAAAAAGGGGCACAGGAAAAGCATGTCGGAAGCCAAAAGACAAACTTAATTGTGTGGCCCTTTGCTTGGAACTAAATGAAGCTTTGGCTGGTATAATTCTGATACAGTCATAGAGCAATAAGGAGATGCAACCTCTAGATCATCTCTGAATTGACATCTCATTTGAATTCAATTTCCTGTTTAATGAACATAGGCAAAGTACATATCAGAAAATAAGCTGGTTCTGGGCTAACATTTATTTTGGCACTGACTTGCCCCTTTGGATGGGTTCCTGGGAAAATCTTGGCAGCTGGAAGACTGGGCTGTGGATCTGAGGCCTCCTTTTAGTCAAATCTTCCTGGTATCAGCCACATCAAATTACACTCCACTGGCCTGACAGGAAGGTTTCTAAAAAGGAGGCTTCTCTGTGATTGGCAGTGTTCAGACATCTCCTGGGCATGTGCATATCTCTGGAGCGCAAGCATTAGGAACAGATAGGGCACAGATGTTTGATGGTGTGTGACATGAAGTCTCCCATTGTTTTCCAACAGCTGTTTGTCTTTGCCACTATTAGAAGCTAATACTGGCCACTGGCCAGGCCATATGTAATGTTTTTCTTTACTTTTATATTCAAAGAAATATTGGGTGCTTTTTTTGAGATCATGGTATAATTAAATAAATAATAATTGCACATATTTAGTAGTCAGACATAAGGTGTCAAAAAAAAAGGGGGAGCCGGCGAGTGGTGTGGTGGTTAAGGGCGCTGGATTCCCACATGGTTGACCGTGGTTCAAGTCCTGGACCTGGCAGCTTGCTCTCTCTCTCTCTCTCTCTCTCTCTTCTCTCTTTCTCTCTGTCCCTCTCTGGTCAAATTGAAATAAACAAATAAATAAATAAAAATCCAAAATTTAAAAAAAAATTATAAAAAAAAATAATTCTTGATTTGTTCCCAAATCTCTCCCCTCCCCTTGCACCCTCCGTATCAGCTCCTTTCCCAGTTTTCTGATCTCAACAAGTTGACCCACCCATTTACCTACTTTCTGAACCTCAAACTTAGGAGTAAATATGACTCCTGCCTTTTCTCTCACCCCACACACAGAAGTCTTTCTGTCTAATCTTCTGAAGGTGTCCTAAACTCTGCCAGTTTTCAACTCCTCCAAAATTCAGATGGAAACATAAGTTCTCTGTTGATTAACCTATGGCATTGGCTTCTTTTTACTCTCCTTGCTTTTATTTTGGAAATAAAAATTAGGGCCAGCTCGGTGGCACAGCAGTAGCAGGCTGCCCAAGTGAAGTAGATCCATGTGGAAGACAGCGGTTTGCTTTCCCAAATGACCTGTGCATGCTCATGATCCAAGCAGCGTGGGAAAGACTGGGAGAAGGAGGGATTGTGGCATGAGACCTTGTTGAGGGTGCTTGTTTTCCTCTCATTTTCATGAAAGAAAGAAAGAAAAACAATTTAAATGAAACTATTGGGTCTTTGGAAAAGTCAGGATATATATTTTTTTCTATGCAAAAGTGCATCATGACTTTTCCAATGACCCAATAGATCATGTCACTCCTTCCTGCACAGGTGTCTTCCCACTGAGAATTAAATCCAGGTTCCTTACCATGGCTTCAAGGTTTTTCATAATTAGACCCTGCGATCTCTCACTCCACCTTTCCCACTCTCCTCTTCTATGCTCTGCTGCAGCTCAGCAGACTTCAGCTCTTCCTCCCAGGGTCTCGGCACTTAAAATTTTCCCTGCCTGAAATGTCTCTCCCCATATCTTTTCTGGCACCCTTCCAATCTCATCCAGATGTCCTCTTCAATGCTCCATTGGAAAGGTTTTCCCTTAACTTCCTGTCTATCAACAGAATCATCCCCCCCTGCTCATTCTATATGCCCTCAAGTTGTTTCATACTTCAGTATGCTTTGTTTTTGTTTACCTAATGATAAATAAATCCTTCTTAATCACTAGATTGTAGAATGCACAAAGATTAAGTACTTCACTTGTCTTTTTGTTCTTTTGAATTTTCCCTGCAAAGAAACAGAGCATAGCCCATTAGGGGCACAAAAGGAATATTTGTTGAACGAATGAATGACATGATGAGGTTCAAACTAGCTTGAAGGGTGAATTGAGTTTATGCAAGATAGATGACTAAACTATCTGATGAATTAGCTAGGATAGACGTTTTTACTCTTAGACATATTTAATAATAATTCTAAAGGACAAATGGAAGAGACTTATGAAATAGCCTAAAGAAAAAGGGATGTATTTCAAGTACCAACCTAGAAATGAGCATGTTATGTGCAATTTAATGAACATGATTATATGAGGAACAATTAGAACCAAGTAGCATAGAGTCATGGATGACTCACACAATGGCTATCACTTCTTGAGAGCTGACAATGTTATCTGAACAATTACAGATTTAAGTAGATGACAATATATGTTATTTGCATTGACCATGGGCTTGGAGTTCTACTACTTGACTTTCAGTTGATTTCTTTCAAGATACTAATGGTAGCATTTTAGCTTTGATTATTAACAGCTACAAGAAGAATTAGTATTTGTCATCACCTTAAATTGTTTTCAATTTCAATCCATTGCCATGCACCTTACCAGCAAAATATCTTATGAGCTGAAATTCTGTCCCAACTCAGCTCCTAATTACATGTTAGTTTGGGATTTCCAAGGGGAGAAAGTTAGAGCTAAAATGGTAAAAAGGTTTCAAAGAATAGGGAATAGTTGTACTCTACCTACTCTCACCAGACATCTTCCTTTAAAGTAGAAATAATGTCTTTATTAAAATAATGTAGCACAGGTCACCATTGGAGTTAAAGAACAATAGTTAAATTCCTGTTATTCACTTTTTGCAAGCATGATATAAACTGCAATTCAAAGAATTTATCTAATAGTGAAGTGATTAAAAAGTGAGTTTTACTTAATTTTGGTTGGGTATTACATCATGTCAGTTAACTACAAATTTCTTAGAGTCATACTTTCTAAGATACACTTAAGTAATTCATAGTTAAAAAACATGTTTGGGGCATTAAATTACATAGGTGTCACAGTATACGTTAATTATGTATTACTACCTTCTAACATTGATTTTTACATTTAAAAAAAAAAGAAGAAGAAATAAATATGGTCCCACAGTATGATTTTTTAAAAATTTCAAAACTATATCTTTATCAAAAATTTTATTCCTCTTATTTTGGATAATTTGATAGCTGGAATGTTTGCCTCTTCTCCAAACTTAATGTTGAAACTTAATCCTCAATGAAACAATATTAAGAGATGAGACTATTTAAGAGGTGAATAGACCATGAAGGTTCTGTCCTCATGAAGGGATTAGTGTGTTACAAAAGGGTAAAAAAGGCTAAGGAACAGCTAACCTCCGCAACCCACTTTCTGTCCCTGACCCCTCTGCTCTGTAAGGATATGGCTGTGGGCACTTTCTGGAAGACTCAGCAATAAGGCATCATCTTGGAAGCAGAGAGCAGCCCCCATCAGAAACCCAAACTTCTAACGCTTTGATGATCTTTGACTTTCTAGCCTCCAAAAACTGATAAATTTCTACTCTTTATAAATTACCTAGTCTCTGATATTTTGTTATAGCAGCAGAAATGGACTAAGAAAGAAATAATGCTGCCCTTCTTATTTCATTATTTATCCCCAGCACCTTAGAGAAGGTCTGACACATACTAAGAGCTCAACAAGTTACAGTCAGCATAAACAAACACTGCTCTCAAAATGAGGGCGTATATAAACATGTATGTGATAAAAGTACCAGACTCTTTCCTATCTTTACTCTTCACTAGTATGCTCAACAGTTCATCCTAGGAGTTCCCTAAAACAGTTTTAGTAGGGTACATGACCAAACAAGGTAATTAAACGCAAATCAGATCTACTTAGGGAATCTCTTCCTTCCAAGCTAGATGTCCATGCTGTCTGAAAATCTTTCACTGTGACACTTACATGTCCATTTTCCTTATGATCCCTAATGAGGAACAAGTAGTCGCTTTCTGTGTAATTTCTCTAATGTTTGATCATAATAGCTGGAAAAGCTTGGATCATGCTGTATACTCAAATAAACCTCTCTATATTAAAAATAAATAAATAAATAAAGTTAAATAAACAGTTCTTTAAAAAGAAAAAGAAACTAAATTTTAGGGGCCCAGAGGGTGGCATAATGGTTAAGGTGCTGAACTTCACAAAACTGACCACAGTCAGAGTGTCAGATCTGGCAGCTTGAAAATCACACCAGGCATGTGTGTGTGCATGCCGAAAATCCCAGGAGGAGATGGAGGAGAAGGGATTGCAATGTGGTCATACCCCCTGAAGCGGGGGTGATTTCTCACTTTCCCTTTCACTGTTTCTCTCTGGCAAGCATAAGGTACCCTGTGGCAGAAACCTTAATTTAAAAAAATAATAATAAAAATTTAAAAAGAAACTGAATTTTAAATTTTATTTTTTAGAACATTTCCATTTAAATAGACACATCTTGCTAGTGGTTACTGTACTGAACTGTGCGGTGCTAGAACTTAGCACAAAATAATTATTTGTGAATAAAGAAAGAACATGGGGACTCACGTTTGCTTTGAACTCTTCTAGTGCTGATTAAACATTCCACCCTTCCAAACCTTCCTCTAATTGTCCCACTAATATATATCATTATAAAAGACATAATATCTTACCTAATTGACCATTAGATCCAAATGGATTCCTTAAGCTTCCTGCTGCTCAGGATGCCAAAATATAAGCCTTTAATGTCTCTCATCTGGTATTTGTAATACCTGAAAACATGCTTTGCATTAAGAGACTTTTTAAAATAATGTCAGTAGGAACATCAGTCCTTATCTTTATGGCTTTCTACTGTGCTTTTCTAGCCATGGACATGACCACATAACTGGATCACTGTCAACTGGACTGTGGTCAACTCTGCCAGCACAGTCATCCCACATTTTCATGCAGGTCACCATACAGTCAGTGCAGTGAAGAGTTATACACTAGCACTAGAGGTGAGATGAGCTCGACAGAACCGTGATCAGTTTGGTTTGTTAGAACCATGCTGGAATAAATAGAACTGGTTTCTCACATCACTGCCCCATATTGAAACAAACCAGATTCTACCAGCATCTTTTAACCAACCATTTATAAAATCAAGATGCTGTGACACACTTGTGAGATTAGAAAAAAAGAGTGTTTTTTGATCAAGAGAAATCAAAATTCAGTTAGGGATGATATAAAGATGTATGTCAGGTAAAATCTGAGGACAAGACAAACTATAAAGAGAGGCTAATGAGAGGGAAAGGAAAGTAATAAAGTATATAAACAGGCTGATTGTACAGTAATCAAGCCAGTTCCAAATGGTAAACAAGGGATTATGTTAGCGGTATTTTCCTAGGGGATTGACCTGGTGAGTATCTCACTTTTTTCCTAAAGAATTATTTTATTTAACTTTATTTATTTATTAATTTTTTAATTTAACCAGAGAGGGACAGAGAGAGAGAGGGGGGTGGGGGGAGTGAGAAACCAAGCCACCAGATCCAGGATTTGAACTATAGTCGGTCATGTGGGGATCCAGCACCCTTCACCACACTTTGTAAGGGCAATGCAGTTGGAGCTGTGTTCCTTGATCCTGTTGGGGACAGGAGACTTTTCTCTGTTAGATGCCACGCATGACCCAGGGGCTTCCATGTTTTATCACATTTCATTTCACAGCCCCGGAAAGTAAATAATATATCCAATTCATAGTTCAGAAAATTGAAGCCTCAATAATTAAGAAAATTGTTCTAAAATACAAGCAGTAATGTTCAGAGACATGATTTGAATTTCTCTGTTCTCTTCATAACAACCATACAAATAGAGCTCTGTTATCTTTTTAAACTATATATATTTTTTCATTCCAGGGAAAAAGGAAAAAAAAAAAAAAACTATTCCTCCAGGTAACATATTCTAAAGTCATTGAACTTGGGGAGTTTCTTTCACTCGTCTTTTTAATGTAAAGAATATAATAGAATAAGAATATTACTTACAACCCTTAAATATAAAAGGGTTTTGTAGATAATTAGGTTGTGGTCTAGCAAATAGGCTTCCCATTCTAACTCAAGCCCTCAAGTCTGTATGTGGTCCATTTTAACATCCTTTATGATTAAACTGCTTTAACAGCATCTTAAAGGACCCCAAATAATAATTCAAAAATTCACCACATGTGGTATGAAAAGATTAGACAAGTCTTAAGCAGGAAGGGACTTAAATCCTGGCTGATAATACAGTGGAGAAATTATACGCCATAAAGGCTTGGGAAAAAGAGCAAGGGTTTAGGAAAAGGAAGATATAATCAGGGGACACAAACCTTCATATAAATCAGGCCTTTCTATTCCAGATGATTATTCCATACACTGGATCTTGGGCTGTTGATCTCTTTAAATGATTACTACAAAATATATACACTTTAGAAACAGTTACTGGCTGATTTATATTTCAGACATATTTCTCATCAGTTTTTATTCCTTGAGAATATGATTCTCATAATAGAGTTGATAATTTCACAGAATATGAAAAACTTGAAATTCAATTTGTCTAAAAGCTATGTAATTTTAGGGTACAATTACTACATCACATTGGAAAAACAGTGATAAAAGCAGCCACCAAATGCATAGAAGAACGAGACCCATTTTCAAAAGATAAGATCATTTTGTCAGGGAGAAAAATATTGATGGAAACCTTCCCCCCTTTGCCTCTAAATTCTGATAGTCTAGCCAAATAATAAAATCAGTCTTTACATTTCCTCTAAGAAGACAGACAGATGAGCTTATAAGAATGTGGGGTGAGGGAGGGGGAAAAAAAAGTATGACACCACTGGGGGGAGAAGAAAGAAAAGGAAATCTACCATGGTTTCTTTGGGATGTTCCGTTGCCTCTCTATTGGTGCATTATTGAGCAAGCTGAGAGAAGATGAAGCATTCCTTGTACTAAAAACATTGTGGAATTACCCAAATGGCATTTTGTGTTAATAACAGTAAATAAAATACATACACAGTATTATTAGTCAGGATAATATATTTTATTTATTCTAAGGTTTGTAATAAAGGCAGCAAATGAGCTACGTAGTATTTTTGATGTAAAGGAATTGAAGGCATTGCCTAAGTGTTTTGCACGTGCAAAGATTCTTCTGAACATCCTGTGTATGTAAGGTGAATTGTTCCTGTCTACCCATCTACTCAGTTAGAGATGAATTATCCAGTGACAATGTTCAATGAAATAGAATCAAGTCATGCTGCAAATAAATAATGACCTGCAAAGGAAATAATCCTTACTCTACAATACTAGGCTAAAAACAGAGGTAATTTAATAAAACAATACTCAACAAAACCTGTTTAGCATTTTAAGGTCAATATTGCTGCCCTTAATAAAAAATATTCAAGGATAGATAGTGTTTCCAAGCTAAAAATGTTCTCCCTTTTTATTTTTTGAAGAAAAGATCATTTATACAGGACGGCAATACTAACAAGCAGTATGTTTTTTTCAATCAGGCTTTAGTGTTTTGTGTGTGTGTGTGTGTGTGTGTGTGTGTGTGTGTATTTGTGTGTGTGTGTGTGTGTGTGTGTGTGTGTGCCTTATCATCATTTATGTCAATTATTAAGCAAAGTAAATACTTTTTTTTTTTTTGAGACAGAGATTTTTGCTATAGGGCATGCACTCGCTTGAGAGACAGAGACACACACAGAGAGAGAGAGAGAGAGAGAGAGAGAGAGAGATGGACTCAATGCCACAATCCTCCAGCTTCCAGTAGTTTTTGCCATATGGCGGATGCCACCAAGCCAGAAGCCAGAGAGACAAAGAGACAGAGAGAAAGTGATAAGTCACCCCCCAAGGAAGATGGCCATGCCACAATCCCTTCTCCTTCATTCTCCTCTTGTGATTTTGAGCAAGCACACACACACATGCCCAGTGTGTGTTTTGAACCTCTGGGTCTGAGACTCAAACTGTCAGCCATGTGGGAGACCAGCACTGTAACCATTACACCATCTGCTGGTCCCACAAAGTAAATTCTTATAGAGACCAGCATCCAGTGAGGCCCACTGTGCAAATTTCTCACACTGCTTCCTGAATGGCAAGGAACACGTGATGGAGAAAGCACAGAGGCAGCTGTCTTTGTAACGCAAGATGGATTTCAGGAGGTGAGTATGAGATGAGGTGGGCATAAAGAGTTAACTTCTTAGCATGCTGCAGCCATCACAAGCAATGGGCCCACGAGCAAATCAGCGACTCAGGTTGTTCATATTCCATTTAACAACTTCTTGTAAGTTCTCTTGAGCTATTTTGTTGTTGTTCTATATTTAGAATATTTGCTTCCTCAAAAAGCTTTTGAGATCTATAATACTGCTACATCATTCCACATACTTTTCTAAAATGCCCAAACGGTCTGGACCAGTGTTAGGAACATAGTGGATGTTCATTAACACACATAAATTGAATTGTGTCATTACTTGTGATTGTCAAAGTTAAAATCCTTTGTGTGATACAAACACTCTTATTTTTTAAGTTAATTACATTAAAAATGACAGAAGATATTATATCTTGACCTAGTTCTTCATGGAATGAGGAATTGTTATTAATCAGTATCAAAAAGGAAAAGACTTTGGGGGCTAGATGGTGGCTCAGTGGTAATGCTATGCTCTGTGAGATGGGCCCTTGTGGGAAGGCTCCAGAGTCTCATCTGGGGACCCCCTCAAACACACTGGATCCCCACATACCCATGATCCTAGGCTGGCTGAGCCTGGGGTAGATAATGATATGAAGGTTGTTGGGGAATGACTGTCTTTCTGTGTCTCTCTGTACTCATAGAAATAAATATGACTTTTTTTTTTCCCTAGAGGTTATGAGAAAGAAGCCAGAGGAAGACAGAGAGAAAGCTAGGCGGAGAGAGAGAGAGAAGAAAGAACCCCCCCCCCCCCCATAAGGAATGGTCATTCTGCAGCCCCTCCTCCTCCAGCTCTCTCTCCTTTTGGGATTCTGGGCATGCACACACGTGTCCAGTATGTTTTATAAGCTGTTGGGCCTACTCAGAATGCATGGGTGGGCCATGTGGGATCTGTCTGCCTTAACCACCAGGCCCATACCTAAACTCATTTTTTTGAAAAGGAAAATACTTTATTGTCTCTTGGTTTGAACATGTTGGCAATAAAAGAAGTAAATTAAAAAGAAAATAAAAGCCTGGAATTGCTTTTTTAAGTTGGATGCTTAGAAACAATGGTATTGATAGAAGAAAATGATACTTATTCTTAGAAAGCAAGGCTGACTAACCAGGATTTTTATCAGAAAGGCAATGTAATCATGACCAGTCAGCCCTGAAAAGTACACTAACACAATTCCAGGATAATATTAGGATTAAGAAGTAAAGAATTCAACTAATCCATAGAAATCAAATCTTTTGAAAATGAAAAGGCTTTTAAAGTTTAAGTTCCAATTTTAGAAAATGAAGCAAGAATTTTCTTCATGGAATGTTTGAGTTTAAACTGTGAGTCTATAGACCACATGGCATATACCATTGGGGAAAAACATAGATATATTGGCCAAATATAATCATACTAAAATGTATTCATTAAAAGTATTACATATTGGGAACCAACAGTTAGCGTAATGGCTATGTCGCTGGACTCCCACGTAGTTGACCACGGATCGCATCCCGGACCCGGTTGCTTAAAATTCACGCCGGGCGAGTGAGCATGTGTGCCCAAGATCCCGAGAGGAGAATGGAGGAGAAGCGATTGCGGCGTGACCATCCCCCTGGGGGGTGATTTCTCGCTTTCTGTCTCTCTGTCTCTCTCTGTCTGTCTGGCGAGCGCACGTACCCTATAGCGAAAGACCTCTCCAAAAAAAAAAAAAAAAAGTATCACATATTCATAGAAGTTACAGAGCCTATATATAGAATATCTATAAAGAGTAAGTCAATGAAGAAACTGATGACTCTGATATTATATTAATATAGACCTGATGAAGTGGAAACTGGCATTATCTGATTTATACCCATAAAACAACAAAATATTACTCAGGACACAAATGGGATAGCCAGGCCAACTTCATGGGTGTGTAACCCATGAAGTTGCACGTGACTTTATGCTTAGAAGGACCCTACATGAGGAGTCACTTCATACTCTGTTGTAGCAACGTTGCAATTCCTAGTAATTTTTTTTAGTCTTTTTTTTTTTTTTTTTTTTTTGAGGTTTTTACTATAGGGCGCATGCTCTCGCCAGACAGAAAGAGAGAGACAGAGAGATAGAAAGCGAGAAATCACCCCCCAGGGGAGATGGCCATGGCGCAATCCCTTCTCCTCCATTCTCCTCTAGGGATTTTGGGCACGCATGCACGCACACGCAATCGGCATGAGTTTAAACCACCGGGTTTGGGATGCGAACTGCGGTCGACTACATGGGAGTCCAGCGACATAGCCATTATGCTAACTGCTGGTCCCCAATTCCTAGTAATTTGTAACAAGATCCCTTGCACTTTCATTTTGCATTGTGTCCTACAAATTATTTAGCTGGTCCTGCCTGGAGCCTACATTTCCCAATAATTGTCTGAAATTTGCACGTTTTTATGCATTTTTTAAAATGTGTTTATGGGACCAGCAGTTAGCGTAATGGCTATGTCACTGGACTCCCATTAGTCAATAGTGGTTCGAGTCTTAGACCCAGTGGCTTAAAACTCATGCCAGGCATGTGTGCGTGCGTGCCCAAGATCCTGAGAGGAGAATAGAAGAGAAGAGATTGCGGTGTGGCCATCCCTCCTGGGGGGGTGATTTCTTGCTTTCTGTCTCTCTGTCTCTCTCTGTCTTTCTGGTGAGCATATGAGTCCTATAGCAGCAAAAATAAAATAAAATAAAATAAATAAAAAATAAAAAGTGTTTATTTCCTTCATAAGAGAGAGAGAGGGAGGAGGAAGGAGGCAGGAAGGGAGAGAGGGAGGGAGGGAGAGAGGGGGAGGGAGGGAGAGAGAGAGAGAGAGAGATGCTCTCAGTAGGGTCTTCTTGCTGCAATCCTTCCTCCAGCCCTGTATCCAGCTGGAACAAACAAGTATACCCACAGGTGTGCTTCGCATGTTCAGGGAGACCCGAGATGCAAACCCAGAGCCTTTCCCATGGCCTGCAGCATTGCACAGCAGCACCCTTACTGCCTGTGCCACTGCGTCTGGGCCTACTATGCTTTTGAAGTTGCTAGCTGAGGCTTCATTTCATTGCTTTGAGGCAGATATTAGTGCAACTTGTATAGCTTTGCCTTTTCCTCTCCTCCCAACTAATACTTTGTCCTAATTTGTCATCATCTTGTCATTGCAGCTTTGGCTAAGTGGAAGAAAGAATGGAAGTTCTGCAAAGAACAGAGAGCATCAGCCAGAACTGCTCTCTCTTTAAGATGCTGATTTTAATCATCTAAGATGGAACCTAGTAAAGAGTATTTTTGCAACTTTATCACTATAATATCTCTAATCTGTATTTAAACTTCTCCCAAAAGTGCATAAAGTGATTTTGAAGTCACACATAGTTTTATGTAATACAGAAATTTTTAAAATGTGAGTAAATTCAATTCAATGTCTAAAAAAAGGCAGCTTGTTATATATCACCATTCATTGAATTTAGATTTTACAATGTCTTAAACAAAATAAAGCTGGCAAACCACTCCTCAGTAATCAATCTTTTCAATTAAATTAGAAATTTGTAAGAAAAATGAAAATATTATAAGGTATTGAAACATGTCTCAAATATGTGTCAAATGTACAACTTTGCAACTCATTTATAAATGTAGAAATCAGTTAATGATGTTTTGGTTATAGAACAGTCAGATGCTTTCCTTTGTAAACAAGTAGAGTTTTCTTTTTTTTTCTTTTTTCTTTTTTTTTTTTTTTTTTAGAGAGAAATTATTGCCATAGGGAATGTGTGCTTGCTGGAGAGAGAAAGCGAGAAATCACCCCCTGGGGGATGCCCATGCCACATTCTCTTCTCCTCTGTTCTCCTCTGCGGATCATAGGTGTGCATGCACATCCCCCAGTATGAGTTTCAAGTTACTGAGTCTGGGACTTAGACTGCAGTCAATTACATGGGAGTTCAGCGACATAACCATTACACCATCCGCTGGTCCCCCCAAGTAGCTTAATATGGTGTTAGAGCATGGTGGAACTGTTCAGTAGACACTCTCTCTTAATATTTCTAGCATCTCAGCTCACTGCTGGTAAGCGCAAACATACACTGAATATATTCAGTGGATGTTTAAGTTCTTTAGCAAGTCCCTGTACATACAAGTTCTATGTCGTCTTTTTCTATTATTTTTACTTTTGCTGCTATACTCTTCAAAGACAAACTCAAAAAATTTGTAAAATCAATGGAGGAAGCTGAATTCCAGTAAGATGATGAAATACTGATAGAATAAGTCACTTTCTTAGGAAATGAATATGTAGACTCAATGGATACAGTAAATAAACCTTTATAGCTATTAATACGTCATTATGGAAACATGCCCTAAATGAGAAGGCCATTTTGTTTAAAAAAGTTACCTTACCTTTAAAAATTCTTCAGTTAAATACACCACATGGCGTCTGGGTTAACCATGGACTGTGTCATGGTTATACATGAGGTGTCACATAAGATAGAACCTCGGTGTATACGGAGCTATACCATCTAGGTGTATACAAGTACACTCTGGTGTGTTCATACAATGACCGAATCACCTAACACCACATTCGAATGAATCCTCTTTACTAAGTGGCATGTGATTTTATGTTGCGTAAAGAAAGCTTCCTTCTTTTTCATCACCTTGAAAAAAGTTCTATGAAAGAATGAAGGATACTGCAGACAAAATAAATACTTTCTAAACATGGCCCTTTCCTTTTCATACTCACACTCAGGCTGCGTGGCCACTTTGATGGGTTGAGAACTCTCCCCAGGTCCCCACTCATTGTAGGCGACCACTCGGAAGGTGTACATGGCTTCAGGCTTCAGGTTTCCCACAGTAAGCTGAAGGGATCCAGGCTGGGTTGTATTCAATGCTCGTTCCCTGGAAAATCAAAGTTGCAAAGAAAGCTTATTTTCTTCTTTTTTTTTTTTTTTAATGAAGGATTTCTTTAATTTTATGTATTCATTTATTTACTTTATTTGATCAGAGAGAAACACAGAGAGAGAGAGAAGGAAAGTGATAAAGGAAGGCACCAGGTCTGGGACTCCAACCGCGGTTGGCCATGAAGGAGTGTCCAGAGCCTTAACCACTCTGTCACCTGATGGCTCCCCCCCCCCCCCAAAAAAAACAAAACAAAACAAAAAAAACCAAAAAACTTATTCTAAACTGAATAGTTTTAGTCAGAAACCTTCATTTGATGTGCAAGGGTAGTAAGTAGAACCAAAAGGTTGATACCTCATTTAATGTGGACTCGGACATAATTCAAGGCTGTTAAGGCTTACTATGAGAAATAAATTAACAAATAAATGTTACAAGGTGTCTGAAGAGTTCAAGTTTACCCACATGTCATTCTTAGTGAAACTTGCAAACTGAAGTCTTTTATCTTGGCATTTTACAATTCAGTATTCAAAACTCATGACAAACCAAGAGCTATTAAAATAAGAAACAACTGCAATGTAAACAGGAAGATGCATTTTGTAAACATCCGGCTACTGGCAGAAATCAAGGTTTGATTATTCCACAAACTGGTCTTTTTCAGTGATGCCCACAAATGCATTTATGCATTTTCTTTCATTATGCAAAAGAAAAACCCAGATGCTCAGTGTTCCTATGTCTAGAGCTCCACTTCCTGTGGATACTTTAAGGGCAATTAAAAGAAGAAAGTATATTCCTTTCTGCATGAAAAAGAAACTATAACACAAATCTACTTGTCTTGCTCTTCAAGCCACAACCATATTTGTTCAATATATTTACCAAACAAAGCTTCCTCTCTCTTGCAAATAAATAATTAATCTGCTGATCATGATGTTATTTACAGTACATATTAAGAGAAGACAAACCCTTTGGATATGAATGTTGACATTTAAGAAATGAGAAATACCAAAGAATTCTTTAATAAAGGACACATATGAGACCAGCAGATGGCAAAGAGGTTACGTCACTGGACTCCCATGTGGCTGACAGAAGTTCGAGTCCTAGATCCATGGTTTGAAAATAATACCCAGCATGCGCGTTTATGTTCCCAAGATCCCAGGAGGAGAATAGAGAAGGGATTGTGGTGCGACCCTCCCTCGTGGGGGGTGGTTTCTCACTTTCCCTCTCACTGTCTCTGTCTCTCTCTTTCTCCGGCGAGTGTGCATGCCCCAAGGCAAAAACCTCTTAATATTAAATTTAAAAATTTAAAAAGTAAAGGACACACATGATTTAGGTCTTCTGGACATTCTACATATCCTCAGTAGACTTTCACCTACAAGTGAAGAAGGAACTTCAAAGCTACTCATTTGTTAAAGGTTTTTATTTCTTGATCATTTCTCTTGTGACTCAGAGGAATTGTATGTGCCTTTTGTTTTTGTATGTCAGTTTTGTTTCGTTTTTAGAGATGTTTAAAACAAAACTTACTTTTCTGACAAGGCTACTTGGGCTTTCAAGAAGAAAAATAAATGGAAACAGAGGTTCCTATGGGTATATATAAATGTGATTTCTGGGCATAGGTACACTTTTTGTTTGTTTGTTTGTTTGTTTCTCCCATAGGGCATGTGTGCTCCCTAGAGAGAGACAGAGAGACAGAATGAAATCACCCTGTGGGGGAATGGGCACACTGCGATCCCTTCCTTTCCATTCTCCTCTTGGGATTTTGGGCATGCACACACATATGACTGGCATGAATGTCAAGCTCCAAATCTGGACTCAAACCATGGTCAGTCATGAGGGAGTCCACTGCCTTAACCACCACCCCACCCACTGGCTCCATATACACTCTCAACAGTATTGATAAAGAGGAGACTGGCTGACTCATGCTCAAACCCAAAGTGCCGTCTCCCTGAAGTCTAGTGGAGGCTACATGATTGTATCTGGCCAATGAGACTAAGTGTGTGTGCCATGTGCTGATTCCAGCCCCGGCTCAAAGTGACCACATAGGTCATTTTTCTTTCACCTGTGGACTTCAAGTCGGGAAGCATGGTGACCCTGAAGCCATATATTGGAGGATCAAGGGTCCAAAATTGGTAAGAATTCAGGAGGAAAGCTGGGAAAAGAACTGTTTGCTAATCAGGGGGCATCCTTTTTATAACTCATAGGGTTAGAAATAGTTTCAAACCATTATACTTTTGTAGGGTTTGTAATAGTAATTAGCATTATTTTATTTAGTACTGTTTGTAATTAAAATATATATCCTGGGTGGTTGCCAATGATTGAGGCGGGAGGGAAAGGAAAGTTACTGTTTAATGGGTACAGAGTTTTAATTGGAAAAGATGAAAAACTTCTGTGGACAGATGGCGGTGACAGTAGCATAACAAAAGGAATACACTTAATGCCACAAATCACACTTAAAAATTGCCACAACTATAAATATTATGCTGTGTATATTTTACCACAATAAAGATAAAGCAGCCTGTAGTCTCAGGGTTAGGTACTCATTTTGCAGTCCCAGACTAAGTCACTAGATTCAATAGCACCCTAAGGCAGGTATGAGTAAGACACATCAGGTGTCACACTGCCATAGTCTACCAAACTACGGTCATTTAGGCCAGCAAGTTGCCTTTCTTTCTTTCTTTCTTTCTTTCTTTCTTTCTTTCTTTCTTTCTTTCTTTCTTTTTTTTCTTTCTTTTTTGAGAGATATTTGCTATAGGGCACAAGCACTCTCCAGAGAGACAGAGAGACAGAAAGCAAGAAATCACTCCCTATCCTTTCTCCATTCTCCACTTTGGGCACACATACACACACACACACACACACACACACACACACACACACACACAGTGATTCTCAAGCCACTGGGTCTGTGGCTCAAACTGCAGTCGACCACGTGGGAGTCAGAGTCTTAGCCATTATGCCACCTGCTGGTCTCCAGAAAGTTGTATTTTAGAAGAAATTCCTCCTGATCAAATTGTATGCCTCACTGTAGGTAGC
The DNA here is from genome assembly GCA_026018925.1 of Tupaia tana. Lineage (NCBI taxonomy): Eukaryota > Metazoa > Chordata > Mammalia > Scandentia > Tupaiidae > Tupaia > Tupaia tana. Next base: position 25,080,688 of record JAKSZU010000007.1, read on the forward strand.
TCAATGGGATGAAAAACTTGGATGCAAGGACTTTTAAATGTTATTAAGTCATTTTCTTTTAGCAGAAGAATTTTCACATACAGAGCCTCATGTACTCTTTTGATATAGATAGGCTATATTTTACAGATAAAAATGAGGTTTAAAGACACAATATGATGTTTTTGAAGGACTCACAGTTAATGGGTGTAGTTAAAATGATATCTGAGCTTCATTCTCCAAATGCAGTATTGGTAGTGTTCAATAATAGTGGGAAAACCAGACATATTTAGATTTTAGTTACTTTGGGTAGAAGATATAGAGTCCTAAAAGGAAAGAAGGGACATTGGACATTTAGAGACTCCTGAGGGGATGAATTTGTCTATTATCTGTTAAGAATCATTTCATGGTGTCATTTCTCTGTCTGAAACTATATTGTTGTCAAAGGTCAGATTTGCAAACCACACTGCATGGGTCTCTATAAGGAAGAATGGTTTTCATAATTGATTTTATTCTTATAACTACTAAATGGTATGGGTAAAATAACTGTGTTTCAGGTCATGCTGAGCATTACCCTTTGAACAGGCATTTATCAAAGGACAAAGAAGAAAAAAAAATTGGGCATGGCTAGGTAAAAATGTTCAAGATCATCTAATGAAGATATCACTTACTTATGAAAGAGGGTTTTGGACTTTGTAATAGGGAAGAGGGTTTTGGGTTCTTCTAATCTCCAGCAGCCACTAAAAAGTATCCAAAATAGCAATAGTCATGGAAAAAATTATTTTCATTGATACAGACAACTGATACTTCCTCATTCTTTATATAAAGTGTGAACGAAGCATCTTTAAAAAAATGCTTCTGTAGTATTTTCTATGGTCTAAGTGTATCCCTCAACGTTCATGCGGGCTCTGCCTATTAAAGTTATTATCGTGAGAGTGAGTCAGCTACCTCAAGAGCAAGTAGGTTTCTTAAAAGCATAAACATGGGGCCAGCAGGTGGTATGGTGGTTAAGGGCACTCGATTCCCACACGGTCAACTGTAGTTCAAGTCCCAGGCCTGGTGGCTTGCTTTCTCACTTTCTCTCTCTCTCTCTCTCTCTCTCTCTCTCAGCCTGTCCCTCTCTGGTCAAATTAAAACAAACAAAAAAATAAATTTAAATAAAATAATTCTTAAAAGAAAGTATGAATCTGTCCCTCTTCCTCTTGTCTCTAGAATGCTCTCCTGCCTTTCCACTTTCTACCATGGATACCAAAGTAAGAACACCCTGGCCAGATGTGGGATCTTTGACCTTAGACTTCCAAGCCTTCAAAACTGCAAGAAATTATTACTATTATTATTTTTATAAATTACCCAGTGTGTGGTATTCTCTTATAGCAACACAAAATAGACTAAACTATTAACTAAACTATAAAATATAATCTAAGCGAATACACTGTGCTTGTTCTACAAACTCAGATTAAAGATAATTCCCAGGCTCTCCCCAACCACATGCTGTGCTGTCCTGGACTGGGCACTCATCTCTTCAATGTAGGCTCTTAATGGTTTTAAAGAATAATCTAATCAAAATATTTTAATTTTATGTGCCACTTTTCAGAAACCTGCTTAACATATAAATGAGTTTGCATCAAATTGCTGTGTAGGTCATGGCGCGGCATTAGGATGGGGGTAAAGGAGTGATTGTTGTTTGAGGCTTTCACACTTACCTATTTGAGTCCAGATTTTTCAAGAGCAAAATAGGTGCTAAAATATTTACCTCAGTGTCAGAAACAATTCAATGAGAGACTGTTCTGGTGAGCACGCAGGCCCTATGCAAAAACTTATAAAAAAAAAAAAAAAAAATCTAAAGCAGTAGGTGTGGTATGGTGCTCAATATGGCATCTTCCCTAAATGGCAGTTGCAGCTGTCATGTTTTATTTTATATTATTTTCTAATTTTTGCCAGAGGGTATGTGTGCTCACCAAAAAGAGGCAGAGAGAAGGAAAGAAAGTGAGAAAGTACACCCTCTGGGGAATGCTCACGATGCAATCCCTTCTCCTCCACCTCTTCCTCATTTTAAGATTCTGGACACACGCAGACCATCTCACCCTCATTTTAAGATTCTGGGCACACAGGGAACCAGCAGTTAGCGTAATGGCTATGTCGCTGGACTCCCAAGTAGTCGACCACGGTTCGCGTCCCAGACTCGGTGGCTTAAAACTCACGCCGGGCGCATGTGCGTGCGTGCCCAAGATCCTGAGAGGAGAATGGAGGAGAAGGGATTGCGGCGTGCCCATCCCCCCTGGGGGGTGATTTCCCGCTTTCTGTCTCTCTGTCTCTCTCTGTCTGTCTGCCGAGCACACGCACCCTATAGAGAAAACCTCTCAAAAAAAAAAAAAAAAAAAAAAAAAGATCCTGGGCACACATGCACATGCTCTTGGCACATTTTCAAGTTGACAGGACTGGGAATAGAGCTGCAAGTTTGGGCATGTAGGATCCAGCTTCCCTAACCACTAGGCCACAGGTTGGGCCTGTGTTATTTTATTATATAACAAAATATCCCCACAACTTTATATTTTAAAAAATGCTCTTGAGTTCAAAAAGGAGACTTTTCCACAAGGTATTTAGAACCCAAAATTTGATGAAAGAAAATGAAAGGAATAACCATAAAGAAAAAGCTATATAAATAGGTTTTACTGACTTACGGGCATGCAAAAAACAAACAAACAAAAACTTGTTGAAATTTTCTATCATGCTGTGTTTGCAGAGATAAGTAAAAATAAAAAGAATAATCATAACTAGAGCTATTGAACACATTCCAATAATGAAAATTGTAATATTTTTAAAGGGCTGGGGACTTGGCTGGCCTGCACCAGAAAGGACTCAGAGAGCCCTGAGAATGTTAGCACAGCTCGACAGGCCTGCGATGCCTGAGGTCCCACTGGTGACAGGGCTTCTGCTGCCACGCTGCTCTTTTACTTCCTTGGGACCTAGTGGGGTGACATCAAACTGCTAAAGTGATAGAAACACATTCTGAGAAAATGGCATTTCCTGCCGTGTCGTCCTTCACAGATTTGTTCAGTTACAAGCCCCCAAGACTCTCAAGAGGTTTTAGATCAGGCTTTAATAGCTGTAAACAAAACATCACAAAGCATTTCCCAACAAGAAAGTAAAAGCTGAGTTTGGAAGGGCAGTTTATTACTCTGGGTTTCTCTAGTCCCACAATGGGCCAACACCAGTCACCTCAAGTAATTAAACTCTCCCTAATCTCCACGTTGAAGCAGTTAGTAATTAAGGATTTTCTCTCTCCTTATTCTAGTCCACACACCTCTGTAAATGGGCAGATAAGCAGGCTGGGATCTGAAGAAAAGAGACAGTGGATGTGAGAAGTATGCCCAAGTGCTGTGTTGGGGTGCTCTGCCGTTATGTGCTGGCTACTCCAGGGGAAGCAGCAGGGGCCTAGGCCTCCCACCTCTCTGTAAAGTTCCTTCCTGTAACTGAAGATGTAATTGCCTTTCCAATCCACAGAACTCAAAGTCACAGACTGGAACAGAAGCTATATTGTCAGGGGTAGCTCTAGCCCCCACTTGCGTTTCCCCTGACTGAGTGGGAAGTGTGAGGTTCGGCCAGATTCAGGTTGAGTTGACAGAAGTAAGGGAACAAATCAGCTGTGACCTCTAGAATCCATTCAGTATAAATTCATTCAACGAAAACCCACAGAGGACCCCACAGCACACTCGATAAGCATTGTGCTCTGGAGCCAGATTCCATGAGCCAACCACGGTTTGAATCAAGGTCCCAATGGCTTGAAAAACGTGCAAGGTGTTGGTGCGCATGGCCAAACTCCTGACAGGAGGAGAAAAAGAGGTAAAAGGATTGCAGCATGACCACACCTGCTTGGCAAGTTCACTCCATCTGGTGAGTGCGTGCACCTTCAGGCAACAGCAACACAAATCCACAACAAGCACCAAACATAAACTTTGACTCCTCCTGCTGACTGGGAAAACCTCTAGGCAACTTGCCCTCATTTACTTTGATAAGATTATAGGAAGAGTTAGTGAATAAGAATTCTAGGGGCCAGCAGGTGGCATGACAATTAAAGCACTGGATTCCCACATGGTGGACTATGGTTCGAGTCCTGGACCTGACAGCTTGGTTTCTCACTTTCCTTCTCTCTCACTCCGTCTCTCTCTGGTCAAGTTAAAATAAATGAATGAATGAATGAATGAATAAATAAATAAATAAAGCCAGTGGTTTAGTAAGAATTCTTTCTCACGATTTTTAGTTCTAGGTACTTTGGGTTACCTGGTGAGGTTTCCTGGAAAATAACTGTTTCTGTTCTAAAAGTAATACGCTTTGACCAGTAGTAGCTGCTGCACTTAGCTGAGGCATGTCAGTGGAGGAACTCTTCTTAGCCACTGACACATTCCGAGGCATAAAGGCAAGTGTAGGGGCATTGGATGTACCTTGTTCAAGTTTCTTTAAAACCTGACTCTAGGGGCCAGCAGGTGGTATGGTGGTTAAGGCACTGAATTTGCACATGGGTGACCATGGTTCAAGTCCCAGTTTCATGCCACTTGGTGGCATTAAACTCATATTGTGTGTGTGTGTGTGTGTGTGTGTGTGCACGTGTGCGCGCGCATGCATGCACACATGCCCAAAAGCCTAAGAGGAGAATGGATGAAAAGGACTGTGGCATGGCCATCCCCCTAGGGGATGATTTCTCACTTTCCCTCTCTCTGTCTCCCTCTGGTGAGCAAATGTGCCCTATAGCAAAAGTCAAAACAACAACAGAAACAATCAACACCCCAAAAACCTGACTCTGCTTATGCTGTGGTCTCTGTTCTAATAATAGTTTTTCCTAGACCTGTGTCATCTTCCCAGTTCTATTGACAGAGACAAAAGTCTCTAAGTGAGACTTTTGCTATAGGGCATGTGTGCTCACTGGAGAGACAAAGACAGAGAGACAGAAAGTGAGAAATCAACCCCCAGGGGGATGGCCATGTAACAGTCCTTTCTCCTCCATTCTCCTCCATTCTCCTATCAGTATTCTGGGCATGCACATGTGCCCAGTATCTGGGACTCAAACCACAGTCAACTATGTGGGAGTCCAACAACATAAACATTATTCCATCGTCTGGTCCCACCAATGATACTCTTTCACATAGGTCGTCTGGTAAGGTGGTATCGACCACAGGAAGGTAGACATCAAAGGTGTAGTTATGGGGTTGACAGACCATGTTCGTCAACCTCATACCAGCTGCTAGCCTGTGGTTAATACCTTCTCACCTCCTTAGGACAAGATCCAAGACCAAGGCATAAAGGCAAGTGCAGTGGCATGGGATGTACCTTGTTCAAGTTTCTTTAAAAACGAAGACCTTCCCAATGAGGCCCCAAACTTTGCACACTCATCTACAAGGAGCCATCGTGCCCTACAACACCCATGCCCTTGTCTGCCTCTCAGTCTCTGCTCACTCTGCCATGCCCTGTCTTATTTTTGTTACAGTTTTATGGCCTAGAATTGCCCCTTCGGAGCTTACACATCCTTCTCTGAGTGGCAAAAGCTGTTTCATATGAAATCCAATTCAAATGCTATTCAATAGCTCTTCCCTGGTGGTCTGTCTGGTGGTTAGGATTCAACCCTCTGAAATGCAATTCAAAAAATTTTTTTTTTCTTTTTTTGGAGAGGTTTTTGTTATAGGGTATGTATGCTCGCCAGAAAGACAGAGAGAGACAGAGAGACAGAGAGACAGAAAGCAAGAAATCAACCCCCAGGGGGATGGCCATGCCACAATCCCTTCTCCTCCATTCTCCTCTTGGGATCTTGGGCACACACGCACACGTGCCCGGCGTGAGTTTTAAGCCACCGGGTCTGGGATACGAACTGCGGTCGACTACATGGGAATCCAGTGACATAGCCATTACGCTAACTGCTGGTCCTGCAATTCAAAAAATTGTTTGCTATCTCCTGGCTGATGCTTTGCTACCTTCATGTCCTCAGATTCCAGCAGCATGAGATGCACATTCTTGGTTTTTTTGTTTGTTTTATCACTCAGGGTATATACATTTACCAGCACATATCACATTATGTTAACAAACATGACTGTCTCCTTGACTCAGTTGTGAATTATTTTACAAAACAAGTCATATTTTATTCACACTTAGCATACACATCCACCTGGTATAAAGAATGGCTCTGTTGTTGGTGCTCAGAATTTTAAGAATCAATCAATCAATAAATAAATATAAAACATTTACAAAAATAATAACATGGGCCAGCAGATGGTGTGGTGGTTAAGGTGCTGGGCACTCCCACATGGCTAACCATAGTTTGAGTCCTGGACCTGGTGGCTTGCTTTCTCACTTGCCCTCTCTTTCTCTCTTTGTCTCTCTCTGGTCAGATTAAAATAAATAAATAAATAAATAAATAACAAATAATTTTAAAAAGAAAAGAATAACATGAAATCTCCACATAGTATAATCTTCAACATTTCTGAGAAACTGGATTCTATTCTATTTTCCATCCCATTTAATTGGGTTATCTTTGGCATGCTACTTCACCTTCCTGGTTCTTGATTTCATTACATCAAAACTGAAAGATCAGTTCTAGTCAAATAGGTCTTTTTACTCCATTATTCTTTATTGGGAAGAGAAAATTACCTACCCGTGTTTTTCTTGTTTAGCTGAATTTAGCCTTTTGTTTGAGAGAGAGAGATTTTTGTTATAGGGCACCATGTGTTTGCCAGAGAGACAGACAGCGACAGAAGCAAGAAATCACTCCCCATGGCAGGCAGCCATGCCACAGTGCCTTCTCCTCCAGCTTCCTCCCAGGATTTTGGGCACACACACATACCAGGCACACAGCGTGAGTTTCATACCACCAGGTTCAGGACTCAGATGATGGTTGGCCATGTGGAAGTCCAGCAATGTAACCATTAGCATATTTTTAAAAGAAAAATATTTTTAGTTTTTTAATATAGATCTCTTAACACTAGGCCACAGGCTGGCCTCTTCCAACATTTTCAGTGAAAATTCTTTCTTTCATTCTATCTTTTAAATGTGCTAGATAGCGTGTGCACTTGTTGGAGAGATTCAAAGACAGAGAAAAAGAGAAAGAAGGAAAATGATATGTCACTCCAACAAGTGGGATGGTCATGACACAATTCCTTCTCCTCCGCTCTCCTCTCAGGATTTTAGGCACACACACATACACACTTAGGTGTTTTTCAAGGCTCCAGTCCAGGATTTGAACCACGCAGTCAGTCATGTGATTCAGCCTCCTTAATCACCATACCACCTGCTAGTCCTAAATTTAGCACTTGTTTTAACATTTCAGAAGTAAATAGAGTTTATAGATTAAATATAGTCCTGATTCTTTGTGGATCATTTGTAAGAGCAAATCTTGTATACATTTTAACTAAATACTTACTGTCTTCTCATGGTGTGGTCAGGTTGTTAACATTTAGTTACAGTGTGTCTTGAGTAACAGATGTTGTCTTACCTGTCAAAAGCCTAATTAGTTGCTGTAAGGAGGAAGTGTTACATTTAATGTTCCTTTGTAGAGGGGAATTCTGTTACTTTTAATGAAAAGATGTAGCATTTCCCTTTATCCACTTTACAAATGCAAGAATGGTATGACAATGAAAAGACTTTAAAATGGAAATGCAAAGTTTACTGGAATATGGCTCAAAGTGATAGCAATAATTGTATCTTTCTTATTATTTAAAATCACAGTTTTGGGAATCAGTAATATTTTAGAAAGAAAAAAAGTTTTGAGGTACTTCCTTGATAGATTAAGTATAACAGGGACTAGAGATTGTCTTCTTGGTCAGAGATAGTTTTGATTCATTTTGGTTAAAAAATCCATTTTTTACTTGTTAAAAAGTATAGAACTGGAAATAGGCTTTTTAAAAATGTACTCTCATATAATCTCTGCTTCAACGTCCAGTACATATTCAAGAGAGGAGTTACATAACAAAGGACTACTGCAGCAACAGATACAAAGCTAGGTTTTTGCAAGAAAAAAATGTTTCGGGTTTCAAATTACTTATTTTGTTTAGATTCTGCCTCTGTCTCTAGGATAAATACGATTCAGTTCTCAGTCCTCTTCTCATTCACTTTCTTTTATTCAATGATCTAAGACCAGTTTGAGGCAGAAGGCACAGGGTTTGACATTTTACAGAGAAGGAAAGTCTCAGAGAGTAGGGCTAACTTCTCCAAGCTTTAAATCCAGGCCAGAACGTGGTGTTTGGGATTGTGAGTCGGGTTCTCCCCACGCACAATGCATTCCCTTCATGGATAACAAGCTTCAACGGCTGCAGAGTCCTCCACTCTGAAGAGCAGGGAAGGAATATGTAAACAGCGTGTTGAAAATGTAATGCACGGTGAATTCTAAAATGAATCCTCCGTGTCAATCATACAAAGCTGATCTCTAATCCCGAGCAGTGAGCTGAGGTTTTCTAAGGCAGCATAAAGCAGTGTAAAGCATACAGTGCTGCAAGCCGGAAGACCTGGCCCAGCCTTTGTTCTGCCACAGAATAGCGTGTGACCTTGAACAAGTCAGGGGCTATCTTGGAGCCTTCCCTGCTTCATTTGCAAAATGAAGATACCAATCCCTTATCTGCCTACCTCACAGTGTTATTGTGAGGATTAAATTGAATGATGCTCATAAAGTGTTTCGATTCTCTCATGTGAACTCCCACCATACTTTATATGTAGCTCTTTCAGGAAATCTCTTCGACTTTGTATGGTGCTGTGAAGAGGTCACTGGACTAGAAATCGTGCATTTAAATCCTGGTTCTAATATTTACTACTTGTCTAGCTTCTTAGGCATTGTATTTCAGTCTTTCTGAATAGAGGGCGGCATGGTTGTCTGCAAAGTGAAGACTATCATACCTACCTTATCTGAGGATCAAATGGACTTATGCTTGTGAAAGCAACAAAGTCCTCTCTAAATAACAGTCAGGAAACACCTCTGTATTTTATTCATTTTCATTTGCAGCCCACACAATGACTGCACACAGCATCAGCTGTAAGAATAGGATGTTTTTGGTACACTAGGAAAAAAGCAAGTGTGTGAGGCACATTTTCTTTTCTTTTCTTTTCTTTTTTTTTTTTTTTTTTTTTTTTTTTGAGAGGGTTATGCTATAGGCCGTGTGTGCTTGCCAGAGAGATAGAAGCTATAGGCCGTGTGTGCTTGCCAGAGAGATAGAAAGCGAGAAATCACCCCCCGGGGGATGGCCACGCTGCAATCCCTTCTCCTACATTCTCCTCTTGGGATGTTGGGCACACAAACACATGCACCTGACGTGAGTTTAAGCCACCGGGTCTGGGACTTGAACCGCAGTCAACTGCATGGGAGTCCAGCGACATAGCCATTACGCTAACTGCTGGTCCCCAGAGGCATGCTTTCTTAACTGTAGTTAACACTTATCACAACCTTATACATTAGGTACTATTACAATCCCACATGAGAAAACAAAGTCTCTAGCGATTGGCCAAAGTCCACAACAGCTGATAAAATTCAGAGCCAGTATTTAAACCCAGGCAGTTTAATTCCACAGCACATGGCCTTAACCTTTCTGCTACAATTTGTCACACTCCATAGGTAACTTTAGATTCCTAAAAGGGTAGTATAGTTTTTTCATATAGGTATACAGTTCACTAGTGTTTTAATAATGGTACTTGATTGATGCAAACAATCTTGGTCATCAAGTCAGAAACATATTAGAGTGAAACAGGTCAAAGAAGTGCATGCCATAATTACGCAACTATGCAGAAAGCTTAGTGCTATTCTAGGTTAATGGAACGAGGGCTGGAGGGATCCTGCTTCAGACTCAGGCCTACATTAAACCCGAATCCTGTGACTTATTAGCTGTACGACAGAGGTGTATACTGCTGAAAGCTTCATATGGATAATGTTTTGGTGTGAGGATTAATAAAGAGAAATGATGGGGCCAATTCTGTGGCCTGGTGGTTGAGGCAGCCAGATCTTACATGGCTGACCACACATTTGAGTCTCTGATCTGCTTACTTGAAAAACACTGGACGTGTATGCATGCATACCCAAAATCCCAAAGAGAGAGAGCGATGGAGTAGGAAGGGTTGTGGCATGGCCGTTCCCCATGGATGATGCTTTCTCCTCTCGCATTCTCTCTCTCTCAGGGCATCACATGTCCTTTAGCACAAAAATAAAAAATAATAAATCCTTCATGCTTAGCTTGGTCCTGGGCCCTGTAAGTGTTCGATAAATGCTTGCTGTCATTGTTGAGGCTATCTCTGTGACCTTGGGCATGAGTCTGGCTGACCCCATTCCCTGAGCATCAGTCTCTGCCTGTCTAATAGCAGGTAGAGTATGATGTCAATGATCACTTTTAGTTCTAATCATTTTTTAGGTCCTAGGAGGGGATAACTGGATATTTGTGAAGCCGGGACTTCCCTGTAAATTCTGGCTATCAGATTTTGGAATGTATGCTGCAGTCTGACTTATGAAATTAAACCAGCCCTAGGGGCAGGATAAAAAATGGTAAATAAAGCACTTGCATTACTGACACTGCTAACTAGTCAGACAAATTAATGATAATCTGAGCTAGAGTAATTTGCCTGAAAAAGTTACCGCTCATCTGAGGCAAATGTTAAATGCAGTAACTTTTGCAAAGCTATTGTGTTAAGAGCTAAGTAAACTTGCACAAATGTCACAGCTAACCACATAGAGACTTTGGCATGCATCTGCTACCGTTGAAAGCCAGAAAACCCAAAGTGAATAGGGACATTGAGTCAAATTTCAGTATCAATGTTTACGTTTTTCTCAATTAAAAACATTTTTATAGAGCTGCCTTCAGTTTATTCATCTTTCTCAAGTGCAACTTACTTTATTGGTTAAGGAAAAATCTATTAAGAATATCACAATTCTCTTTCTGCCACCTTTATCCTATCAGTTCCAACCAGTAAATGTCTACATGGGCATGGTCCTAGACCCTGGGCATGAGATAACAAATAAGAGCTGGTTGTGATCATCAGGGAAGGAAACAAAGCAGAAAACAGAAACGGAAAGTGCAAATGCCATGATCGTGATGTGATCAAAGTGAAGGGCAGGATAAAACGTGAATGGAGGAATTATGACCTGGAAGATTATGGCTCTTCTCACGGTAACTGACAGTCCATTAAGGCTTCAATTTACAAATACCGAGAGTACCTGCCATGGGTTAGGTATTGCTTGTAAGTGCTAAGAATAGCTCAGTTGGAAATAAGAGATTAAAAACACTCCTGCCCACATGAAGTTTATATTCTGGTGGGGAGGAAGGGAATAAAGGAAACGCCATTAGTAAGAGGAAGGTAATAGAAAATATGGAGAAAAATGAGATTGAATAAAGGTATAGGGGGGAGCTAGCGGTCAGGAAAGGGCTCTACAAGAAGGTCACATTCCAGTAGGCATTCTGCAGATAAGGAATGATTCGCATGGATTTCTGAGGGAGGAAAACCCTAGGCATACTGAAGGGCAAGTATAAAAGTCTCCAGGGAGGAGGATTCTTGTTATATTCAGGAAACAGAAGGCAGTAGGACTGAAGAAGAGTGAGCAACTATGAGAACAGAAAAGAATGGTAAGAGATGAGATTAGAAAAGTAAAAAGAGACCAGAGCAGGAAGGACTTTTGCTAATCATCTGAAGGAGGCAGGAAGACACTGGCAGGTTTGAGGGCAGAGAAATGACACGATTTAACGTATGTTTCAAAACATTTACTCCAGCCTCTGTGGTACAAATAGACTTGAGAGCTCATTGCAATGCCAGATGAGATGTAGTTGTACTTAAAAGAAGAGGTAAATGAAGTGGTAAGGTCCAGTATTTTCATTATAAACATGTAAACATAATATAAAGCTAAACAGAATAATATGAAGAACTACATTATTCCTATTATTCAGCTCAAAACTACATATCATAGGTAGTTTTCTGCAATATTTTATAGCAAATTCTAGGTACAATATTATTTCCTGGATTCAGGTTATATTTTTTTTTTCTTTTTTTTGGAGAGGTTTTTGCTATAGGGCGCGTGCGCTCGCCAGACAGACAGAGAGAGACAGAAAGCGAGAAATCACCCCCCAGAGGGGATGGCCACGCCGCAATCCCTTCTCCTCCATTCTCCCCTCGGGATCTTGGGATCGTGGGTACGCACACACACGCGCCCGGCGTGAGTTTAAGCCACCGGGTCCAGGACTCGAACTGCAGTCGACTACATGGGAGTCCAGCGACATAGCCATTATGCTAACTGCTGATCCCCGATTCAGGTTATATTTTGATGGTACTTTCAAGACTAGGTGATAGATTGGGTATGAAGTAAGAGAAGGAGAAAGAAATTAAGAATTATTTCAACAAGGACTAGAGGGCAGTGCTTTGGTAATGCAATGCTCTGTGAACTGACCCATATGGGAAGGTTCTGGGTTCACTTTTGGGGACCTCTCTAAACAAATCAGGCATGCATGTGTCCATGATTTGAAGCTTGCTGAAGCTAAGAGTGGATTATGGCATCAAGACTCCATTAAGAGTGCTGTTTCTTTCCTTACCATCCCTGCGTTTTGCTTATACAATAAAGAAAAAAAAACAGATTTTTAAAAATATTTCAAATATTTGATCTGATTACTAAAAAATATAAAGATTTCAAAAAGATGGGAGAACCTGCAATAAAAAGTATCTAGGGGGAGATTGGGGTTGAAGGAAAACATGTTTCATTTATTTTTTTTTTATTATTCATCTATTTTAAATGACCATGAGACATCAACATTGGGAAGTCAATCAGGAAAATGTATATATGAGTCTATATCAAGAATGGAGTTACTAATTTGAAAGACATCACCATATTGATAGACTACACCATCATAAAGTAGTTGTTAACCAATACCTGAATCCTTGGATAATCAATTCAATATTGAGAGAACAGAGAGTGTGAGCCTGAAAATGAATGAGCAAAGGGTTTTAAGTAGAACTGGGAGAGCATGTGTAACACCAAGGGAAGAAAGAGTTTCCTTAAAGGAAAAGGGATCAAATGTGACAAAATTTGCTAATTGGCCAAGTAACGTAAGGGCCAGAAATTGAGGATATGGTTTAGCAACATGGAAGTCACTGGCGAACCTTTGTAAGAGCAGTTGCAGTGAAATACTACAGACAAAATAATAATGGATATATGAAGCAAGGTGTTGGTGTGAGGTCAGGAAACTCAAGTAATCTTCCTACAAAAGGAAGCAGAGAAAGAAGTGGTAAAGGAGAAAGAAGTGAGATTGAGAGAGAATATGTTAAGGGAGAAATGACAACTGATGCTTGTCTGCTGCCGGACATGGCTCACCTGAGTGGGAGACACCGATAATGCAGGAGAGGGAAGGAAGGGATGAAGGTTTGAAAAGCTTGCTGAAATATACCAACAGGTGGCATGATGGTTAAGGCTTGACACTCCCACATGGGGAACCATGGTTCAAGTCCCTGACCTGGTGGCTTGATTTCTCAATTTCCCTCTTTGTCTCTCTTTGGTCAAATTAAAATTTTAAAAAATGAATAAATGAAAATAAATAAATAATTGTTTTTTGGGGTTTGTTTTTTGTTTTTTTTATAAAGATGGGATCTAGTGTACAAGTGAAGATTGAGCCTTAATTTAAGAGTGCAGATAATTCCTTCATAGGAGTTTGAGGAAGGATAAGTTATATCCTTAAAGATATACTTGGGTAGATAATTTAGATATGGTAACTTGCAGAACTTCCCTTCTGATATACCAGGAAATTCAAAGCAAGCCCATCAGAAGTGAAAGAAAGGGTCTCAGAGATTTAAGAAAAGTGGAAGAGGCATGCAGTATCATTAGAGCATGTGTGAGCCAGGATGACTGATGGATATAGAATAATCGCCAGTGGCATTAATAGGCATTACAAGATTAACAGCTAGGACTATGAAGGGGGATAAGTCAGACCAGCTGGACCTTTTCCTCCAGCTATATTCAGCCAGAAGAGTGCAAGAATAGGTAGAAAGTAACATCAAGTTGTTCTTTTGCTAAGCAAGTAATATGAAATGAGAAAAGAGCAAGTACAATATTCAAAATATTGGTGTATTTCAGCAAGCATTTCTAATAACTGAAAATTGAATTTTAGCCTTTATTTTTCTTTGTAAGTTTCTTGCCATAGGGTACATGTGCCTGCCAGATGGAGACAGAGAGAGTGTGAGAGGCAAAGTAAGAAATCATCCCCCAGGTGAATGGCCATGCTGCACCCTTTCTCCTCCATTTTCCTCCTGGGATTTTGGGCATGCATGCACACACGCCCTACAGGATTTTTAAGCCATGAGGTCTAGAACTTGAACCACAGTTGGCCATGTGGGAGTCCAGCACTATAACCACTATGTCACCTGCTAGCCCTGAATTTTAGCCTTATAATGAGCAAATAAAAACAGGAAGGGAGAGAGACAGCAAAAACACAACAGGTTCAATCAAGTATAGGTTCCTGTGTTGTCAAAGCTTTTCTGTAATCAGAATCTTAAATGGATGATAGGAAAAGAAGAATCTGGAAAATGAGGTGCGAACATGACGTTGAAGGTGAGATCAGGGACAGGCTGTCGAGGTTGGTGTAGGATGATGAGAGTGAGTAGCCAGGGAGATCTGGAAGACAGATGCTTGGACTTGAAGACAAGAAAGATTTCAACAGACGAGAGCAGGATGAAATGGTATTATAAGCAGAAAACCGAGTAGTCATGAAAATAAATGGTTTACTCAAAAGAGAGCAACTTATTATCATTGGGGTTATTGTCATTGTTATTTACCACCCTTGAACCTGATGTTCAGCCTCTTTTCCACACTGCCCCTGAGCACTGCGGTTCTGAGACCCTCCACTCAGCCTGTGTGCAGTGCCCTGACTGCTCTGCCTGAATCTTCTTACTTTGTTCTCATGGTAATCTGGAGAGGCAGAGTTTATTCTCCTTTTATCCATTCAGGGTCACAGATATTATTTCTGGTTTACACATGCTTAGATACATAAATGTTGTACAACTGATAAACATAGGACCCTTTTCAAACCTAGTCATTTGGACTTAAAATGGCATAGTTTTAACCTCTAGGCTATAGGAACTACCTTATCCCTATAGCTAGATTGGGGCCAACTTCCACTCAGAAGCCTTTGTAAGTTACTATGTATATGACTTAATACGGAAATTGTATTGTACTTAAATTGAATAGTATTCATATTTTTGAGCAGTAGAGTAGGTGATCTGAACTGCTTTTCAGAAAAATAACCACAGACAGTGAAAAGGCTAGCATAGAAGGTGAGAAGCTATTTCCAGAGATCAGGTACAGGAGGATGGAAGTATCAGTCGGGGAGCAGAGCGGGCAGGGCCACACTGAGGCTGAGGCGGACGTCACACGCCTTGACAAAGAAATGGCGGTGCTGAGGGGGAGCCAAGTGTGGCTTGGGTTTTTCACTTGGTCAACTGGATGGAAAATAATAACATAAACCAAAAAGAGAGGAAAATCTATTTAAAGAGAAGACAGTGAGCACAGTTTTAGGCAGGTTCAATTTAAAGCGTCTCTAGAAAAACTAGGTAAAAACATGAAGATGACGGGGCAAGAATGAGTCCCGGATGTTTTCACAACAGCACACACTGAGATCCAAAGGACGTGCGAAATAGCATCAGGTCGCAGTGCTAAATAAGTCGCAGAGATGACAGGAAAACAGAGGCCTGCCTCTTCGTAGTAACGGACGGTCTTAGTGTGCATACGGCTATATGTGTCTATTTTTCCTTTGATTTTAAAGTCAGGTCAAATTGTAAACGAAAATAGAAACTTAAAAAGGATGTAACCTTGCTGCCAAGTAGAAAGAAAAGCATGCTGAAACCCAGCGTGAGAGGAGTTATATTATACTGCCTGAACATCCCCAGCAGCATTCTGAACTAAACGCCGCTCTGGCAAAGCCCAGCCTATATTATTCCTTTCAAATCTGAAAGGCTTTCTGAAAATCACTATGTGTTTAAAGCATTCACAAATTTGAGAGATTAGAAGACTAGCACATGAATCCCTGCTTCTTGCCACATAGAACTTATCTGACATCTACCTTAGACTTAGAAATAAAAATACAGTGTCTTACAGTGGTGAAAATACTGGGGTAAGGGAGATTATAATCTTGAAATCAGACACATTCAGGTCACTTTTACATAGTCAGTAATAGTCTTCACAGCAACAACTTATGGCATTATTAGACACTCTGCCATGACCTTTACATATGCAACCTATTAATAATTTAATTCTTTTAAAAATACTTATTTAATTTTATTTATTACTATTATTTTTTAAAGAATTATTTTATTTAACTTTATTTATTTACTTTTTAAAATTTGACCAGAGAGGGATAAAGAAAAAGAGAGAGAGAGAGAGAGAAAGTGAGGAAGCAAGCTGCCAGGTCTGGGACTCAAATCGCAGTCAGCCATGTAGGAGTCCAATGCCCTTATTAACCATCATGCTACTTGCCAGGCTAAATTATTATTATTTTTTAAAAATTTGCTGTAGGGCACATGCACTTAACAGAGAGAGAGGGAGAGAAAGAGAAAGCAAGTCACCAGTGGTCAGCTATGTGGGCGCAGGCAAATTGTGGTCACCCATGTGGGGGTCCAGCATCTCAACCACCACACACCCTACTGGCCCCAGTGATTTAATTCTAACAAAACCTTATAAATGAGGTTTTATTACTCTTTCCTTGTTACAGTGTAAAGTGAGGCACAGCGAAGTCATGACCTTTTCTTGAAATCACGTGATGTCAATGACACATTCGGAATTATAAACAGGCCGCAGTGGTTCTTTTATAACTTGTCATCTTGATGTACACCCTAATTCTGGTTTTTACCGGTTCATTATTTTTCTTTTTGTAGAGGTTTTTGCTATAGGGAGCGTGCACTCTCCAGAAAGACAGAGAGAGACAGAGAGACAGAAAGTGAGAAATCACTCCCCAGAGAAGATGGCCATGCTGCAATCCCTTCTCCTCCATTCTCCTCTCAGGATCTTTGGCATAGATGCACATGTGCCCGTCATGAATTTAAGCCACCGGGTCCAGGGCTCTAACCGTGGTTGACTACATGGGAGTCCAGCGACATAGCCATTACGCTAACTGCTGGTCCCACCACTGCATTTTTTTTTTAAAGAGAGATTTTTGCTATAGGGTATGTGCACTCGCCAGAAAGACAAAGAGATAGAAAGTGAGAAATCATCCTCCGGGGTGATGGCCACAGCATAATCCCTCTCTTCCATTCTCTCGGTATCTTAGGCATGTATGCACATGTGCCAGCATGAGTTTTAAACCACCAGGTCCAGGACTCGAACCACTGTCAACTACATGGGCGTCCAGTAACATAACCATCATGCCATCTACTGGTTCCCTTTATCAGGTTAAACATCAAGAAAATTTAAAAAAAAAAGATACCATATATTGATATCACATTCTTGCTTTTTTCCAAGTAAATTTCATACAAGTAATTTAACTCATTTGTAAAGAATCTTGCTTTTACAAACAACACATCTCCATTTCACTCAAAGAGACTTCATACATTCTCCGAAGTCCCTTCTCGACATCTGCTCCTTTCTCCTGTGGTGTACACTAGAAGAGAAGATGGATTAGGCTGAAGTTTAGTGGTACCACCCACCTGTTGTCACCTTCTCTAGAGAAGAAGACCGTGAAAGTTTGAATGTTCCCTTTTGCTTCTGCAGGTGGGCGCCAGCTCAGACGAACAAATCGACTGGAAACCAGGACAGGAACCACATCTCTGGGAGCAGAAGGGAGGACACTGGAGCTTGGGATAGCTGAGGAGAAAAGAGAGAAGACTGTCAGAGGTGTGGGAGCCACAGCTGGGAACTGGACAGGAAGAAGGAGCTGACCTCCTACCAATCATAGCCATGCTACCATCAAGAGCATATGTTCTAAAGAATGGAAGAAAAATAAGCAAAAGCATGTGGTAAGTGGAATTAAAGGCATATTAAATTTCTTGGATTTTAAAATGGCAGATCACTAATAACACACACAATACCATTCCATATTTGTCCCGTTTCTATTTCTCATAGGATCCATATCAATAAGGTGGGAGGGCTTTTTAGGCAAGAAACAGGGAGCTCATTTGGGTACTGTCTAATTTGGGCAAGCATAAAATTCCAGAAAGACCTTACTTTAGAAGGACACATGATTCTACATTGCAAAGGGGGTCATACTTCTCATGACTTCAAATGACAGCAGAAAAGATACATCTATGGGTGATGTCAAAGCATAACAAAATTATTTGAAATAATAATATAACTCCAGAACGCTCTCTGGAATGAAATAAGAGTTGAATGGTAAGTAGAAAAGTGAATAAACAAATAAATAAAAATAAACAAATAAATAAACAAATCTATCTTTGAAACAAAGGTAGATATTATTATCCAGAATATAAACACGGTATGTTAAATATCAAATAAAATCAAGTATAAAATCAAATTTACAATGTTTATTCTGTTAAAGATAGCCTATCAGCTTTTTTAAGACTTCGAAAAGAGCTGCACAAGAGTCATAATCTCACAGGCTCAATTTTTGGAGGGGAATTTTTAATACTTTAAGAAAATGTGCTCATTGAGTTTTAGTAAGCAGTGAAGTCTTCTAATTTCTAACATTCCCTTTTGAAAAAGTAATGTAATACAATATACATACACACACATACACAATAATGAATAATAATAATAATTAAGAAAAGTTTATAAATAAATTAATTCTTTAAAGTACTGATTCCGTGGTTGAAATGTTTTATAGTAGCAAAGACATAACCCAAGCAGGGTTAATTGACAAGGAGTTTAGTAAAGCTTTAATGCAGAACTTAAAAACTGTGGAGATTCCCCCTCTCTCTCTACATTTGCTAGCATAGCCATGACTCAGATTCCTCAAGAAGTGCCTTAAGTAACAAGGTAGTTACCACAAAATCTCTTTTTTTTTTTCTTTCTTGGAGAGGATTTTTGCTATAGGGCATGTGTGATCACCAGAAAGACAGGGAAAGACAGAAAGCAAAAGATCATCCCCCAGGGGAAATGGCCATGCCACAATCCCTTCTCCTCCATTCTCCTTTCAGGATCTTGGGCACGCATGCACACAGGCACAGCGTGAGTTTAAGCCACCGGGTCCGGCATTCCCATCACGGTCGACCACATGGGAGTCCAGCGACATAACCATTATGCCATCTGCTGGTTGGTCTCACAAAACATCTTTAAAAAAATTTTTTTGAGAAGTTTTTGTCTTAAGACATGCGCATGATAGGGACAGAGAGAGATAAAAACAGTGAGAGGGAAAGTGAGAAATCACCCTAAGATCCCTTCTCCTTCATTCTCCTCCTGGGATCTTGGACACTCACATACACATACTCGGCATGATTTTCTTTTCCTTCCTTTTTTTTAGAAGAGATCTTTGCTATAGGGCACATTCACTTGCCAGGGAGACAGAGAGAGAGAGAGAGAGTCAGAGAACGAGAAACCACCCCCCAGAAGGGACGGCCCACACCACAATCCCTTCTCATCCATTTTCCTCTCAGGATTTTGAGTATGCATGCACACACGTGCGGTGTGAGTTTCAAGTCTCTGTGGTTAGGACTAGAACCATGTTGGCCATGTGGGAATCCAGCGATGTAACTGCTATGCCATCTGCTGGTCCCATCACAAAACCTTATTTTATCGGAGCTTATTTACACTGGATTTGACACGATTTGAAGTAACTTATTCTTTTAATTTTTAAGGATCACAAAGGCAGCAAATTAAAAGCTAATAGAAATTAACAAAAAGCATCATAGGCAACCTGCTAATAAAGGGGATGACAGAAAAAAATTCTACAAAAAATAAAGATACACACTTGCACAAACATAGTACATACAGTAGAACCATATTTACTGTATTTAGAGTAGAATTTAACAACTGTTATTCATAGGAATAACTCTGAACCATCCACAATTGGAAAACTAGCTTTTCAAATGTTCAGAGCATTTATAATTTACAATAAAAATTTTTATTAATCATGTAGTATGTGTATATGAATTTGTAATCACCTCCCTAAATCCAGCAAATGTAGGTTTCTAGTCCAAAACCACAAGTATGCATTTGCCTACCTATAATCTTCAAAAACTGGCTTTTGAGGATTTTTCTTTTGCTTTTTGCTTTTTAGCAAAGTTAGTTTCCATTCTTGCATTTACTTTGTACAGGGACTGGCTGAGTTTGTAACTCCAATTTGTTGGAAAAATTCATTTGGTGGGGGAGGAGGATACCTCATTTCCCCAATGCTCCAGAAACATCAGTTTACAGTTCCAGTTCTACAGAAAATGACAGGTTTTTTTTTTCTTTTTTTGGAGAGGTTTTTGCTATAGGGCGCGTGCGCTCACCAGACAGACAGAGAGAGACAGAGAGATAGAAAGCAGGAAATCACCCCCAAGGGGGGATGGCCACACCGCAATCCCTTCTCCTCCATTCTCCTCTCGGGATCTTGGGCACGCACGCACACGCGCCCGGCGTGAGTTTAAGCCGCCGGGTCCGGGACGCGAACCGTGGTCGACTACGTGGGAGTCCAGCGACATAGCCATTACGCTAACTGCTGGTCCCCCAGAAAATGACAGGTTTTAAAGAATGGCAGAAAGCTTCCTAAGTTATTTCTGGCTCCATAGATTCTTTGACTACTTCGTTGTAGATAAAATTTCCATGTGCTTCCCTGATCAGCACAGTATTTGAAATAGATGTGAGTTAGTCAATCTTTTACAGCAGACTGCGATGGGAGGGGAAAAGATTGATGTCTGGATATGAAATGCTTCTCTCAAATGTATGGGTGACATAAAGCTTCTTGACAAAAAGCTTTATTTTCACATACCACAGACAGCTCAAACCAGCACACTGAAGTGAACTAATTATCTCCTTCCCCTTTAGCCCCCTTCTCCTCCTGGACTGCTGATGTCAGATTTGTCCATGTTGTCAACTCCACGGCCCAGAAACCCCAAATGCGCCCCCTATTCCTAACTCTCCCTCACTCCCCACAACATTATAGGAGCCCCCCTCCTGGATATCTCTCAAATTGACCCACTCTGTTGCATTCCTGCTGCCATGTTTATGTCCATGCTATGGTGATCTAGCCAGAATTACAAGTGTCTTTCAGCTTCTCTGCCTTCCTTAAATTCATCTACTTAAGTTATATTCTCTGTAGGGCATTCAGAATAAGCTTATAAAATGCACATTTGGTCATATCCCTCAACTATTTATCTTCCACATCTACTCTTTACTTTTAGATCAGTCTCTAAATTTCTTAAACTGCTTGCTGGCCTGCAGATTAAATTCCTGGCTAATCCTGTTTGTCTTGGTTTGGCTCCCCATGCAAACAAGGCCTCAGAAAAGGAGGCAGGACTACCTTACTTGGGAGTTTATCCCAAAATGCCAATGAGGAGTTAGGAAGTAAACCAGGGCAGGGAAGGACTCCTATCAAGAATGAACTATCTAGATGGTTATCATTGCAGGAAACTGAAGAGTAATTCCATCAGGGATCTTGGGAGTCTGCATAGGACATGGCTCAGCGCTATATCCATTCCTCCAGGAAGCAAATTGGGATATTTAACTACCCACCCTTCCAACACTAGTTAAAGGAGATTGCAAGGGCATGTACTTCCTGCCCAATAGCCCAAATATTCCCATGAAGAGGAATGATGCCCTTGGACAGAGGCCAGGAAGCGTCCATAGTAAGCAGCTTCCATTAGCCCTACTGTTCAGCAAATATCTACAGAGCGCCTACCACCTGCCAACCCTTGATTCTGGAGCTCAGGAGAAAGTGATGGACCCATTGTCCTCACTTGAAGCCACACCCCTGGCTTTTTGATGCTTATTGGTGTGCTCTCTTCATACTGAATGACTTGCAGTTAATTCCCTAGAGCCTTGGTCTAAGCCACTCCCACTCTTTAACAAGCCCATCTCATTCACCTAACTGCTCCTTTCTCTCTTGGCCCAATTTTGGTGCTATTTCCTCAAGAATGACTGATCCAAAGTATTTACAAAATATATGACAGGTAATAGTTGATATCATAATATGAAACAAATGTTTAATCATCAATACAACAATGGGTACTCATTTAAAATTAGAGTTTAATATGACAAGCAATGAAAGCAAATATGCACTAAAATAAAACCTAAAACAATCTGCCAATGGCAAGACCTTAAAGAATGTTAGTATGTCATGTTGGCCAGGGGTACGGTGCTCTCATCCATTTTCATCTGAAGTTTATATAGTTGCCAGCTTTTTAGAAGACAATTTGGCAAAATTCCTTAAAATAAAAACTTATTTATATCATGTGGCCAAACATTCTCATTTCTATAAATTTATCATTAAGGAAATAGTAAATTCCCCCTTTATCCATACTAGATATTTTAGAAAATATATTTATTTTTAAATAGCAAAATGTGATTAATGATGACTTGGAGAAACCTTTTCTTAAAAAAGAATTATCTATTATTATTATTATTGTTATTTTTTATTTAATTTGACCAGAGAGAGACACAAAGAGAGAGGCAAAGTGAGAAAGCAAGCCATCAGATCTAGGACTCGAACCATAGTTGGCCATGTGGGAGTCCAGCACTTCAACCACCATGCCACCTGCTGGCCACTGGAGAAACCATTTTTATAATTTTCGAGAAGTTAGAAAAATAAATTTTAAAAAATCAGGAGGGAAGCTTAATCCTTTTTACTCCAGAGCACCTGACTCATACATGATACCGAAAATGAACTGGCGGGGCAGAAATGGACACAGCCCTCTGTGTGCTGAAACAGTGTGGGCAGGTCCTGAGTTTGCATCCCAAGGTCTCCTTGAACATGCTGGGTGCTAGCATGTGCCTCTGACGCTGGCTGGTTGAG
Organism: Tupaia tana; assembly: GCA_026018925.1. NCBI lineage: Eukaryota > Metazoa > Chordata > Mammalia > Scandentia > Tupaiidae > Tupaia > Tupaia tana. The sequence continues at coordinate 25,103,529 of JAKSZU010000007.1, forward strand.
GGTGGGGCGTATCACAGCTTGAAGAACCTCTCTCTCTTTCTCTATTATGTAAGAAATAAATAAATACACTTAAAAAAAAAAAAAAGGAGTTGTCTTTTCTACTCCTCCAGAACTGTCAAGAAAGTGGGCAAAGAGTTTGCATACACAAAGATGTTCTTCCAGGCTCCAGGTATTATCTTCTAACTGAGCTGGTCTAGTTTCAGAGGGCACTGACAGAGATTGGAGTAGAATTAATCATGGGTTCCTTACTTCATTTTAAACAGTCATAATATGAAAATGAAGGGACACATTTTTAACAAAAGAATGGCTTCTTACTTTATACAGGGGAATTAATTTTGTTCTTACTAATCCTCCACGCTTTCTCTCAACAGAAACTTGTCTTCAAATAAAGTCTCAATAAAGAACCAATCAGGACCTCTTTTCTTTGCTCTTGGAGGCCTAATCTCCAGTCTGGCCCTAATCTTTCTGGCCCATTACAGTTGCCATGGTTACAGCTTCTTTATCTGTTGTCATGGAGAAGAGGAGGTGAATTTGCCACACTATAACCAGAGTCTTTTTTTTTTTTTTAAAGAACACCTTTCTGAACAATTTTATCATAGCAAAATCCAGAAAAAGGAGGTGATTTCTGAAGATAATGTAAGTCCAAAAATAGTCTTGAAACCAGATACTAATAATAAATTTTGATTATGTCCAGTGCAATAGCCTTGATAACAACTGTGTTACTGGGTTCATTTTTCTAAAAAACTACCACCTTTGCAAATTCTCATGACTTTTCTTCTTTAAGATTTTTTACCCAATAGTGTTCACGGACATTAATTTCTCTCTGAGCTCACTAATACAGTGCATGACTGTTATTTCCTACATGCTATATGAAAGATAAAATCTATTCATTAAAAAACATACATGAAGCCTTCAATAAGCCAATAGATTTACTCCCCTGTCTTATTCCCCATGATGCTAACTAAAATATTAGGTCATCGGGAAAGTCATGACATATTTTTCTGTTTTTCTATGCAAAGCATGACTTTTCCCAATGACCCAATACAATAAACGTGGTCATCAATTGACTGATTGTTTTACTAGCTGCTTCTTATTAGTTTGAAGATAACAATAAAAATAAAGTGTAAACAGATATTATTAGGGACATGATGGGACCATTTCATTGTCCTGAGGTAAAACCTGTTTTCTTTTGCCAGTTAATTTGGTTGTGTTATTGTTGTTCCCTTGACATCAAGCTCTGACTTTTTATTGTCTAGATGGAGAAGTGGATAAAACCTAAATTTCGGTTTACAGTTTTTACAGCTCATAAAGCACTTTCAGAAACTTACTAAAAGGAAGTTTAGTTGTGTGTAGCTGAAAATGACAAACTATAACTATTTTTTCCCTAAAATTTCACATGCTTTTCAAAAGGCAAAGAATTATAGTTTTGGAAGTAGGTGTATTAAAAACTTTAATAAAAACTGAGAAATGTGGATTTTTTTAAAAATAGTGATTTGAAACCATTTTTCATTTTAAATTAATATGAGATGAAAGTTAATGTATCCCACAACTTCTCAATAAATCTTAATCTTTACATAAAAGTAATTATTGGGTTAGAATCTAAAAATTGATAAGCAATATTTATCGAATGTCTATCAACTCCCTGTGGTTATGCTTGAAGCTTGAATTATTTATTTTTAAGCTATGGATTTTGCTCTCAGAGGATGGAAAACTAATTTAAGGACACATAGAATACACATGTAAGATAATTAAAAAGCTTGAGAATGGGACCAGCAGTTAGCGTAATGGCTATGTCGCTGGACTCCCACATAGTCGACTGCGATTCGTGTCCCAGACCCAGCGGCTTAAAACTCACTCTGGGCGTGTTGCGTGTGTGCCCAAGATCCCGAGAGGAGAATGGAGGAGAGGTGATTGCGGCGTGGCCATCCCCTCTAAGGGGTGATTTCTCGCTTTCTGTCTCTCTGTCTCTCTCTGTCTGGCGAGCGCACACGCCCTATGGCAAAAACCTCTCCAAAAAAAAAAAAAAAAAAAAGGAATAGTTGCTCAGATATCTGAACATACTTTCTCACTAAATCATTTCTTTTCTTTCTTTCCTTCCTTCCTTCCTTTCTCTCTCTCTTCTTCTTTCTTTCTTTCTCTTTCTCTCTTTCTTTCTTTCTTTCTTTCTTTTTCTTTCTTTTTGCCAGAGGACACATGTATTCACCAGAGGTACAAAGAGAAAGAGAGAGAGGTAAGAAGCACCCCTTAATGGGATGCTTTCCTTCTTCTCCCTTCCCTTCCATTTCTCCATCCTATTGGAATATTAACATTCACACATGTCTGGCATGTTTTTCAAGTGACCAGAGCTGGGATTTGAACCATGGCTCTTGGCCATTTAGATCTAGTTTCCTTAGCCACCAGACCACATGTCCTAAACCATTTCACTCAACCATTTCTATTCTGTTCCCAGAAGCCTATTTAATTTATCTTACTGATATACTATCATAACCTTAGCGGTATGGAATTAGATCATACATTGTATAAACGTTCTTTGATAATATGAATGTATACATTTAATTACATTTAATTATTAATCCATTCAATATTCACTAAAGGCTTACTGTGTGGAAGGGCTATTCAATCCATTTCCAAACTCCAGAGAGTTAGCTCAAGAAATTCTCCCCAACTCTTTATCCACAAGGACCTTCCACTTTCTACTTCCAACGTTCCTCCTCCCATACCAGCCCTACTTTTCCAGTTATTTGGGTAAAAGTAACCTTGGGAAAGTACACTGTTGAGAGTATCTGGTGTGGAAAGCTAGGCTTGAAGAATTTGCAAAGGCTTTGGCTCCTTGTTTCCTGTTAGGTCTCCTTTCTGCACTTTCTCAGTTCCATAAAGACCTCGTGCTTCACCTTTGCTACCTCCATGTGCTACTACCCGAGCTGGAATAGTTCTCCTTTTAGCTTTGCTGCTCTGACCTTGGGTCCTCTTTCAGGTCTTCATTGAGGTGTTACCTCAGTGATCTCTAGCCTGGCTTAGGCCCCTCTACTCTGGGCTTTCACGGGACCAGAATAAGGTGTAGTATCCTGCCAGGATACTACAGTATAACCATGTAGTTGTTTTTGGTATCCTATAGCAAACTGTATCCTCTATTAAAGGAAGATTCAAGATAAACTATTCACTGCTTTAACTACCCATATTAGCTAAGTATGTACTTGTTATATCTTAGCAGCCATTAAGTTCTTGCAGGGTTAGCTATCTAAAAGGCTTTTGCAAATCTGTGAGATTAACTTTATACTTGGGCTAGAAAATTCCCTTTCAGAACCTTATAAAGTGGATATTTGAGGAGTATACTAGTAGGAGACTGAGCAATTATTGCAATCCAATTATGCTAGTCATCATTAAGTTGCTAAAAAAATGCAAAAGAAAAAAGACTGAAAAACTGAATTCAGAAAAATTTCCAGGGGAATGAAGATTTGGGGTGAAAATATCAAATGGAAGATAGAAAAATAAATCACAACCTTCTCTAAAATTTAAGTATGTGCCAATGTAGAAGATATATTTATGTAGAAATATTTTTTAAGGGGGAGAATGCTTTAATTAGGAAGTAAGAAAGAAGACTGAAAATTTGGCTTGGGTTGACCTGTGGGTCCAGAAGAGGACCTGGAAGCTGGACCAGAAAGTGTGATTCTTATCCCAGGACCATAGATCCAAGAGCATTGTTGGGTGAAGGCTGTATGCCAAGAAGGATTTCCTAGGGGCACACAAAGAGATAAGCTAGAAGCAAATTCTGAGAAATATTTTCGTATCAGCAAAGATAACTGTAGCAGCTCTGGAAATTGAGTTCTTTTTAGACAAAATCAAGGGGGGAGTTAAACCTAGTAAACTGGTCAACCAACATATATGGGACTAAGAATTTCTATGCTCTAATCCACTCCTAGTAGGTATAGAAAAGCACACAGTGTATGATTTTAATAGTTGTCTTATTTCCATGCTACTTATTTAGGGAAGTGTCTTTTAAAGAGTGTATCAGAGACAGAACAAGGACTGTAGGAAACTTGTCAAGGTGGTGAGCAGATTGTGTTTGAGGATGTAAACAGGTGGATTTGAGTAGGAAAAAACTACAATTAAATGACATGAATGTTAGATCCCTGATCTGAGACGCTAACTGTGTGACTTGAAAAGTTATTTATCTTCTTTGAACCTTATTTTCCTTATTTAAAAACTGATCCAAGATACTTAATGTGAGGCTTGTTAAGTGATGATGAGAAATAGATTTTAAGTGCTATTCACAGTAACTAGCATATGATTTGTATGCAACAAATGGTTGTTGCTGTTATTTGTCTATCTTTAGATCCAGGGAGCAGAAAGCCTGTTTTCACAGGCCCAGATTCATGATGTCTGGCTGGAGATCAAGGGACTCTAAGGGAAAAGCATTGGGAAGTATCTGAGTTAAATCTGCGGTTTCACAGAAATGAGGGACCAGCGTGCTTCTTCTATGCAAGGACAGTACTTGGTCACCTCTACACCCTTTCTTATCTCCCTTATCAAGTTGCAGAGAAACATCTGTCCTTAATTTTCTCTTTTTCATTTTGTCATCCCGTGTGTCTGCTCTGACAGGGCTTCATGTCAGGTCCCTTTTCTCACTCTGTATTTTCTTACTAATCCTTGCACCCTTTCCATCTGTCACTATTCCAAGGCTTTGTGAGGCCACCTGTAATCATCTCTCCCATCAGTGTCTCTTCTTGGCATGTTTCCTGCACTCTGGGAGAGCCGCACTTCTACCCGATCCTCAGCTCCTTTGTTTCCACTCTTTCCCTTGAGTTGATGTCACTGAATTTGTAGTCATTGTTTATCCCTTCTCCATGCCCACAGACCCCAAACATGCCATTTCAATCACTCCCCTGTCACCAGAGCTTTCTCTAGGGATAAAGACTGACAAGCTATGACATCTCCTCTCCCATCTCCATGTGCATTCATCATCCTTCACCTCGTCCCAGCCATATGGTGCTTTGTCCTGGGCCACCATGCGGTCCTATTCTCTGTCTGATAAGAACATCTAAAGAACACAGGCACTGCTGATACGGATCAGTGTGGCAGCTTTAAGAAGCAGAGCTTTTCCCTGCAATTTCCTTTGGCAAGAGGACACCACTAAAGTAGCTGACAAGCTGCATTTAAAAAAAGAAAAAAAAAAATTGAGTGCTAAGGAGTTTGCAGTGATAACTTTTTTTTTTTTTTTTTTTGTAAGTAACTAGATGCTACTTATTAAAGGAAGGAATTCAAGTAAAGTTGAAGAAAATAGAACTTAAAGAAGATAGACCAAAGGTTTAAGCTACTCTCTTTCATAATGTAGCTACTTTTAAGAACTGTCTTTATTATTTTATGATAACAAGTAACTCAATAAAAAAAATTAAGCTGCAGTGAAACTTGATGGCTCAGTGAGTTCTATTAATAGCAAACTTCCAAGTTTGTTCATTTGATTTCAAGTAAATTTAAAATTTATATGTATGATATAAGGGTAGGTGTGGAAGTGTTCATTGTCAATATGGGCTAGTTTCCTTATTTCTTTCTCTCTTTCTTTCTTTTTTTAATTTCTCTGAGAATACACGCTATCAGAATGACAGATGTACTAAATAGCATGTTTTCGATGGATGGTAACTGTGTGTGAGAAGGCACTGTGGGCCAGGATTGTATTGGCGGGAAGGGATGTGAGGTTTATTAAGCGTCTGTGTGCACTTGGCTCTAACTTCTTGCTACTCATCCTTGAACTTTATAGCCACCAAAAGAGATGAAAGGAAAACAAAAACAAAGGAACAATAGAGGATACAAAACTAAGATACATTATTACTTATTCCAATTAAATTTATACCAGTAGAGCATTATGTCACCCCTGTGAAGCTGCTGCAGAACAGGGGCCATAATGTATACAGAGCACGTTCCCTTAGATCCGGGCTTCTTTTTGGATTTGTCACCCCAGCTTCTATAAATCCAAGGGAGAAAGACAGAAATCCTGACCAGTTCTCTTCTTGGTCCCCTTTCTTATAAGCAAACATGTAAGCATGCAGTACTGAGTTTGCAACCACAGCTGAGTGATCACTCATGTAATTCCTCCTTTCCTTCTTTAATGTATTGCAGTGTATTCCTTGTTTAATGTATTGCAGTGAGGAAAATGAGAGTAAGGTTGTGACACCTAAAAAAGGCTTACTGGCCTGAACCTAGTACTGGTACTTCAAACTGGGAAGTAAACTCGCAAACAGAATAGCCACCAGAGATGACTGATTAATAAACACCATCATATAATCACAAATTGTGGCTGTGCATCAGATACCAATATTCTCCTTGGTCAGTCTAAAGAGAACAATATTAAATCACACAGAAAAGATGCATCTTCAAATAAGACTTGTTTGATTTTTTAAAATTACTTAATGTCTTATTTACCTAAGAATCCATATTAATTTAGACTATGGTTGGTGAATTTATTGAATAATTCAAAATGTAACATGGGGCATGTGAAATTCTGATATATAGGGTACCATATCCACTATGACCCAGTAATGTATCTATTTTATATTTGATTCCCTGTTGCTATTGTAGCTAAGGCAAAATAAATGTTTGGTCTATATTCCCGCATTCATTCCTAATCATCAAGAGGTAAGACGTATAAATGATGAATACCATTCTGTTGTCAAGTAAATAAAAATACTGGAATTGGAACTAGGAAACAACTCTTTTAATGATATGAATGGTATGTACCCTCCTAAATTCATGTGGAAACTTAATTCCCAATGTAAGTGTGTTGGGAAGTGTGGCCTTTGGGAGGTCATCCAGTTACAAAGACTCTGTACTCATGAATGAGAATTAGGTTCTTTTAACAAAAGACTTGATAGAGGGAGTTCACCTGCCTACTGCTTTCCCCGGACTCACCCTTTCCTTCCACCCTGTGAGAATATAATATCCCTCCTTCTGGAGGATGCAGCCACAAGGGGCCCTCTTGGAAACAGAGAGCAAGCAACAGCCAAACCTGCCAGTACCTTGATTTGGACTCCCAGCCTCTAGAACTGTTAGTGGTAAATTTATGTTCTTTATAAATTACCCAGTCTGTAGCATTTATTATTATAGCAGCACAAAGGAACAAAAATAAGGCTGTATTCTCTTTAAGTTAGTAGCTAGTTAAATATGTTCTAGGGTAGAAATAGGTTAAAGTCACTACTAAAGCTCCATATGCTAGGAAAACAACAATATCTTCATCTCTTTTTTGCATTCCTACTTATTTATTTCCTTTGTTCCATATTTTTTTCCCTTTGAAACTGGTTCATCCAAATTTTGGACAGACTCACTATCCAGTTTAATAATAGCTCTGTTTTAGTCCATTTCAAGCTGCTGTAACAAAATGCCTTAGACTGTGTCACTTATAAACAACAGAAATTTATTTCTCCCAGGTCTGGAGACTGGAAAAGCTCAGATCAAAGTAGATCTGGTATCTGGTGAGGGCTTCATAGATGGTGCCTGGCTGATATAACCTTATACACTGGAAAGGACAAAGCAGTTTCTTCTTCTTTTTAATTATAAAATATTTTATAATTTTTTCAATCATGTTTAAAATTTGTTTAATGTATTTTTTTGCCTCCTAACATAGGTATTTATTTTTATTATAGTATTATTATTATTTATATGCTCAATCACTATACATCATTTAGATTATAAAGAGACTACCCAGCATGATATATACCTCAGGCCAGCCCAGATGAGAATAATATACCCATCATCATCAACAGGTAATAAACCATATCTGTGTCCCACTAATATCTTACTTCTCTATTTTTTCCCTTCAAATTTCCTTCCCTACACTCTTCCTTCAACTTCTTTTAAGAATACCAATCCCATCTGTGAGGCCGACATGCTCATGCCCAGAAGCCACTTGGGAATTAAGTTTGAATATGAATTTGGGGGGAACACAAACATTCAGATTATATCAGTCTTGTTCTAAAGATATCATAATACAGACAGAGTTTAGATTTAAGATGCTAAAATAATAGAATTTTACGTCAGCATCAAAAGTGATTATAAGATCTTATCCTGTCCCTGAACTTTTTCCAGTATTAAAACATTGTAAAAACATCCCTTTTTTCCCATATGATATTAAAGACACAAAATACAAAATGGTTTTCAAAAAATTCATAAATATTGTGTATTATGAAAATATAATGTATGTGATTTTAAGCTTTATTGCACCAAAAAAACTTATACTTTAGTTCCATTTTTCTAAAATCTTTCTGCAGTCTCATGCTATGGTTTGGATAATGGTTTATCTCCCAAAGTTTAATGTTTTAGAATTTGGTCTCAAGTGTAATGGTGTTGGTAGGTGGTGAGACCTTTAAGAGAGAGGTCTAGGGACCAGCAGTTAGCGTAATGGCTATGTCGCTGGACTCCCACGTAGTCGACCGCGGTTCGAGTCCCGGACCCGGTGGCTTAAACTCACGCCGGGCGCGTGTGCGTGCGTGCCCAAGATCCCGAGAGGAGAATGGAGGAGAAGGGATTGCGGTGTGGCCATCCCCCCTGGGGGGTGATTTCCTGCTTTCTATCTCTCTGTCTCTCTCTGTCTGTCTGGTGAGCGCACGCGCCCTATAGCAAAAACCTCTCCAAAAAAAAAAAAAAAAAAAAAGAGAGAGAGAGAGGTCTAGTGAGCAGTAGTTAGATTACAGGAGTGTCATCCTCATAAATGGATCAATGATGTTTCTTGAGATCTAGTGCGTTCTAGCTCTGGTGAGAAGGGCTCAGTAAAATGGAAGATGACTACCCACAAGTCTCTCCCTGCTTCTGTCAGTTATGTTGCAGTACCAATCCCATGCCTTTGGACTTTCTAGTCTCTAGAACTATAAGTCAAATAAACATCTATTTTTTTAGAAATACCAGTTTTAGGTATTTCTGTTAACAACACTGTAATTTCTTTTAACAACACTAAGACATTCCTTGTATAGTGGTTGATACTTTGAGTTCAATTATGGATGGAGACTAAAATTATAGAAGGAAGAAAATATAGGAAGACCAATGGCACTAACTCCTGTCTTGACTATGTCACCATCTCAAGACCTGTTGGCATCTTCTATATTAAGTAAAAACTTGCCACTACATAGAAAGACTCAATAGTCTTAGGATGGAAATTCACACTACAAACAACTAGAAATCTCCAACAAACAAGAGGAATTCTTTTTTTTTTTTTAAGAGGTTTTTTTGCTATAGGGCGCGTGCACTCGCCAGACAGCCAGAGAGAGACAGAGAGATAGAAAGCGAGAAATCACTCCCCAGGGGGGATGGCCACGCCACAATCCCTTCTCCTCCATTCTCCTCTCAGGATCCTGGGCACGCACGCACACGTGCCCGGCGTGAATTTAAGCCACCGGGTCTGGGACGCGAACCGCGGTCGACTACATGGGAGTCCAGCGACATAGCCATTACACTAACTGCTGGTCCCAAACAAGAGGAATTCTGACAGCAGTTGAGAGTGGAAGGGTTTGCTGGGTTCTGTCCAGGCTCTTACACTTACTCTCTATGTGACTCTGGATGAAGTACCTAATTTCCGCTTACTATTTCAGTGAGGTCAGAAAGAACAACATGAAAGAATAATGTTCATAAAGTAATGGAAAAATAAAAGTCTGAAACTCCTCAAGAAAAATAGAGGTAAATACAAATGATCAAAATAGGAGGGAGGCATATCTAAGACTATGACAAAACCAGAACCAATAAAGAAAAATGATGCTAAATACACTTGTATTAAAACCAAAAATTCAATATGGAATAGCATAATAAATGAGAATGAAATATGAGTGACATGCTAGAACAAAATTTTCAATACTCTCACAAAAGATTAATATTCTTAATATGCAAAAAACTATTACAAATCAATTAGACTCCTCAAAGAGAAGATGGCAAGTAAGAAAGCTAATTAGAAATTTATCAGTATATGCAAGTTTTACTTCAATATATTTGAATATTTCTATAATTATCTATTCCTCAGAGGGTTTTTTTTTCCTGCTATAATAAATGTTGACATGTGAATACAAAATACTGTGGCCTTCACCTTCATGAAAATGAAAATTTGTTAGACCTCAAAAAGCAAGAAAACAATCATTCTCACACCTTTGGCTACTTTTTAAAGCAAAAGTATATGATATACTATATTCATAAGTAAATATTTTGACATAAGAAGAATAATGACCTGTATAGGGTTCTAAGCTCAATGCCACACTTACTAAAATATTTCTAAATTATTAACATGTAGTTTGGGATTCTATAGGCAATCTGTAATAAGAGGAAGACATGGTTACAAAAGTTAACTAACTCTGACTTCCAGTTCCCTCCCTACTCTAGGTGTGTCTAGACAAAGACCATAGTATAACATTCATGGGATGAGCCAATAGCATAATGTTTACGCTGCTGGACTCCCATGGAGTTGACTGTGGTTCAAGTCTGCTGGTGACTTAAACTTGTGCCAGAAGTGTGAGTGTGCCTGCTCAAAATCCCTAAAGAAGAATGGAGGATAAGGGATTGCAGTATGGCTTTCCTCCCTGGGGGCTGATTTCTCACTTTTTGTCTCTCTCTCTCGCTCTCTCTAGTGAGTGTATGCGTCCTATAGCAAATATCTTTCTTTAAAAAAAAAAAAACATAACATAAATAAATTTGCTTAAGGATGACTAAGAAACAAAACAAAACAGACATAATGAATTAGTAGGGACTTCTTCCCTCTCTGCCAACCAGCTATGTCATTATCTTGTAAACAATCTCCTCTGGAGGTATATACCCCAAGTAAGCTGAGCATTTTACGTTAAACTCTGAACAATCGACCTGAAGAAGCAAGAAGAAGCACTTCTCTAGAGGTAGCAGCACACTGGGTACACAGTCTTCTTCAATCAATGTGGAGGTGTGTCAGAGAAAGTGATGTGATGTTAGATCTTAGTCAGAGAGTTGATTTCAGCTGTTACAAAAAGAGACAAGGACTGGAGAGTGCTGAGCTCAGAAAGGTGCTATCAAAGAAGAGCTTAGACATAGAAAAATAGTAACTTTGCAATAAAATTGACACACTTAGCCACCACTTAACAACGTGCCTAAAGTTACCACCCTCACTGATGCCATGTGGCAATCCTGCATCCCTGATATTACAGGAAAGGAAAGGCACTTCAACTTTGGAAAGTAGTATTATTCCCAAACAATCATAACCCCAGTCTAGATGATAACTACTTCATACAAACCTATGTTGTGAGACAGTCTAACTGCCCAACACTCTTCAAGATAGTCAAGGGCAAGAAAAGAGGGAAAGAAAATGTTACAGAAAAAGAAGTGTGGGGAAACATGGCAACTAAATGTAACCAGGTGACATGGATTGAAACCTGAGACACAAAAGTAATATGAACGGAAAATATGGTGATATCCAAAGACTAGAGTCTAATTCATAGTAATGTACTAACATAGGTCTTTTCAGTTTTGATAAATACACACAGGAATGTGAGATATTAACAGTGGGGGAGTATTATGGAGGGAAGGGTATACAGAAGCTCCATCAAATCTTTACAACTTTTCTGTATATCTAACATTATTCCATCGTAGATTAAAAAAAAGTTTATTTTTAAAAGGGGGAGGCTGTAGCTTTAATTGTTGATGATCAACCAGGTGCTGTGGTATTGGTGATTTTTCAAAAAGTGTAGAACAGACTTCATGAAGATATATAATAAAGATATTTATTAGGAGTGCACTATTTTATTCTGAGGAAAAAAGCTGAAAAACAAACAAAAAAATCTAGAAAATAAAGAAAGTGCAACTAAGTTTAGGATTCTTTCTATTGTCATAGCTAACATTTCCCAGGCAGTGTGAAGAGATTATTCTGGAGGGCTGAAAATGATGTGTACCATCCTACTTTCAAACATAGACCTGAGAGAAAAAGCACTTAGACTGTGGCCATCCATCTGATAAGTAGCATTCACCCAGAGCATTTATGACTTAAAATGATGGTTGTGCATCATTCACTTGGTGCCAGTCTCAGTGTGTGTCCACTTTATATTTCATCCTAGGGAGTAATATGCTAGATTACAAATAGATTCTTGTTTTACTCTATTTTTCAATTTTGGTCATAGCTAATTGCAAATACAATCAAAGATGACAGGGTGGGAAGGGAGTTGTGCTCAGGTTGGCATAATGAATTCCCATCGAGCATGAACACAGCTAACTGCAATGGTTCTGGCACCTGAGGAGAGTCCTGGATAAGTAGAACATATGGGGCATGGTTTGCTTTATCACGTATAGACATACCCTAGGTGGCTTGGTGCTCTCTGTGCTTCCCTGAGAAAGACTGAAAATAATATCAAGTATGGCAAGAATATGAAAAGTAATTCTAACCCAGGAAAGAAAATTCAAAATTATAGGAGTAAATTTTTCTTTTTTGTAAATGCGTAACTTTGAAGAGGAGGGAGATGATAATTTTTTTTTTTTTAAATGGAAGCCAAACTCATGATGCTTTAATTCTTTTTTGGAAATTACATTTTTTTTCATATTTTATTGATTCAAAAAGGATCTTAACTAATCTAAATACTTTCAATAGCAAGTACAGTGGGTATAAACATATCTATGAACACATGTCTGACTTGAGGGATAAAATTCAGTGAATAGGATGAAGACACTATAAAGCAGTACCTAGCTGAGGCTATATAGCCTACTGCAGTTATTAAATAGGTGTATATATATATATACACACACATATATACATATATACATATATACATATATACACACACACATATATACATATATACATACATATACGTACATAAATATATATGTTGTATTTTTTAATTTCAAGAAAAGCAGTTTTATCTTTAACAAATCAAAATCCAACAATGTTAAAAAAAATTTGCCTAATACATAAAGCCAGGAAAAAGGTTAGGATTCTGTTCAAACAGTAGACACATACTAAGCAATCAAAAAACATATATAGACAAAGGTAAAATCTGGTAATAATTGCACTATTATTTTCTTCCAAAACACTTTTTTTTCTCTCCATTTCCCCTTTTACCAAAAAGGCATAAAGTAACTTATTTGCAAAAATAAATTTAGTCTCAATTTTTTCTGTTATTTGCACAAAGCCCCATAAAAACACTAGTTGATTTAGTTGGCTTTGCTGGAACATTTTATAAGAAATTTCAGATTAGACTCTTTAAAAAGAGCCAACCCAAATGTCCACAGACAGATGAGTGGATTGAAAAATTGTGGCATATATATTCCATGGAATACTATTCAGCCATAAAAAACAACAAGGCTCTAGAATTTGATAGAAAGTGGACAAGTATGGAAGATTTATTGCTGAATGAAGCAAATCAGGCTATGAAAGAGAGACACTGTATGTCTCCACTTAACATATACCTACTGTCCACACTCTTATGGTAGAGACAGAAAGACTGAAGAACATAAAAATATTAAAAATTGTAATGGACACTAAAGACAAAGAGGAAAGACAGTGTGGGAGGGAAAGAGCATAGGAAATTTGGTGCGAAAATGGAGAGGTAAGACACTTGTGGGACACAGATAACGTTTATTATCTGTTGACGAGGATGTGTATGGTACTCTCAACTAGGCTGGACTGAGGTGTATATCATGCTTGGTAAAATCTCTTGACAATCTAAATGATGTATAGTGATTTAATGTATAAATAGTGATAATAAAGTAAATAAGTAATTTTTTTTAGAAAGTCTCTCAAAGCTACTGAGTTAGGTCAGGGATTCACCATCTGATTGTGCCTTTAAGTACCTGCATTTGAAAGCTTTTTGGGCCTTTCAAGAAGTGACATTCTTTACTTATCTGCTTGGTGGGAGGTGATAAATTGTGAGCATAATATCTTGGGGGATTTAGAATAGAAAGAGTAAAAATTAGCAAAGAGAAAATGTATATAATGGGTCAGATCTGGCAGTTGGCATGGTGGTTAAGATGCTGGACTATCACATGGTAAACCATAGTTCTAGTCCTGGACTTGGAGGCTTGAAAATCATGCTGGGCATGTATGTGTGTATACCCAAAACCCTGAGAGTTGAAATGAAGAATGGATTGCAGCATGGCCTTCCCCCTGGGGATGATTTCTCACTTTTTCACTCTCTCCGTCTCTCTCCAGTGAGCACATAGGCTCTATGACAAAAACAAAGAATAAACAAGAAAAAAACATATACACTAATGACTCAAATGAAAGAACTAGGTAACCAGAAGATTCCATAAAATCCAGGTGGTTAAAATTGTGTTTCTAAAAACTTATATGTCATCACTCGTTCCTCATGCTATTTTAGTACAAGATATGAATATCATGGATCACTAAAATCCAGAATTAACTAACAGATAATTAAACGTGCCTTCTGAATAGGGCAATTTTATGACTGCATTGTATCTTTAAAACCCATTTTGACTAGCAGTTTCTTTTTTCTTTTTTTAAGGTTTTTACGACAGGGCACATCTGCTTGCTGGAGAGAGACACAGAGAGGCTAAGTGAGAAATCACCACCCACCCTCCATTCTCCTCCTGGGATTTTGGGCACGCACACACACATGCCCTGCATGATTTTCAAGCTGCCTGATCTAGGACTGGAACCGCAGTCAGTCATATGGGAGTCCAGTACCTTAACTACTGTACTACCTGGTGGCCCCCATTGATGAGCAGTTTTAACCTCTTTCCCTCTAAGATATTTTTTAAATTTATTTCTGACAATTAGCAGCTATGATAAACAATTTTAAATATCACTTCACACTTCCTCTGGTCTATACTTTGCTTCATATGAACTGGCTCAGAAACACTCCCCAATTTTGAAGAGTGGACAGCTAGTCATACATAGTTGTCTTCTTTTATTTTTCCATTCTTTTAATCAAATCATTTCACCATTTTAGCCTATTCAAAAGAGATGAAACATATGTTACTAGATAGTTTCAACATAATTTGTCTCTAGAATATCAAAAAAAAATCTGTAGTTATAAACTTAATAATCAATGAGCCTGGTGAATTTTCTCTGATGGAGATTCTACTAGGGGCCACACTGCATGAAGATTTGACTGACTCTCCAGCATTTCTGTAGCTTGGTGGGATTAGACAACAGGATCCCACATGACCAACTGCATGGTTTAAGTCCTAGACCTGGTGGCTTGGGAAATACACAGGATGTTGTGCATATATGTTCAAAAACCTGAAAGAAGGGAGAGATGAAGGAGAAGGCATTGTGGCATGGCCATTTCCCATGGGAGGTGCTTTCTTCTCCTCTTCCACCCTCTAGCAAAACAAAGCAAAACAAAACAAACAAAGAAACAAACAAACAACAAAACAGAGTTGACTGAGTCTCCTGGTTATCTATTGCTAAAATTCAAAGATATGTATTTAAAATCTCATTACTTGGGGCCAGGAGATGGCCTAGTGGTTTAGGTGCTGGACACCCATATGGGCAACCATGGGTCAAGTCTTGGACTTATGGGCTTTAATATTACACTGGACATGTCAGTATGTATACCCAAAATCCCAAGTGGAGAATGGAGGAAAGGGATTGAGGCATGGCCATCCCCATGGAAGAGATTTTTCATTTTCCCTCTCTCTGTCTCTCTCAGACAAGTGCATGTGCTCTATGCCAAAAAAAAAAAAAAAAAAAAAAAAAAAAAAAATTAAAATCTTATAACTTATTTTGGTGACTTATTAGGGAATTTCCTGTGCCCTTTTGACCATGAAATATATCTATATATCTATATGAGATATATCTATAACTCATTCTGAGACAACATCTTCTACATGTTGAATGACTTCTTGGGGTATAGAATATATACTGGGATTTACTGAATAAATTAATAGCTACATATCAAATCCTTCTTAGTTTTGTATATTTTGATACAATTCCCTTTGTCAGGCTTTATCTTTCTAATCTTAAAACAATAACTCAAACCCCTACATCACCACACACATTTCTTTTACCTTTTCCTTTTGCCTTTGTGCAAAAATTCAGTCTCTTCTCTTTTATTATTATTATTTATCTCAGAGGGTAAGTATGAGAGAGAGTGAGAGAGAGCACGAGCAAGCCTCTCAACAGGCCTGGTCATATAGCAATCCTTTTTTCTCCCATTTCTCCATCCCAGCAGGATCCTGGGCATACATGCACTTGCCTGGAACATTTTTTTTTTTTTTTGGAGAGGTTTTTCGCTATAGGGCGCGTGCGCTCGCCAGACAGACAGAGAGAGACATAGAGACAGAAAGCGAGAAATCACCCCCCAGGGGGGATGGTCACGCCGCAATCCCTTCTCCTCCATTCTCCTCTCGGGATCTTGGGCACGCACGCACACGCGCCCGGCGTGAGTTGTAAGCCACCGGGTCCGAGACGCGAACCGCGGTCGACTACGTGGGAGTCCAGCGACATAGCCATTACGCTAACTGCTGGTTCCCGCCTGGAACATTTTTCAACACCACTGCACTTTGGAACCAGCCCTCATTCTTCTCTCTGGGCTATTAGTCCTTCCTGAACATATCTCTGTCTCCATATATCTATATCATCTATCTCTATCTATCTATCTATCTATCTATCTATCTATCTAATCTCTATCTATCTAATCTCTATCTAATCTATCTATCTATCGATCTATCATCTAACTTTCTATCTCTTTCTTCTTTCTTTCCTTCTTTCTTTTTTTCCTTCTTTCTTTCTCTTTCTTTCCTTCTTTCTTTTTTTCTTCTTTCTTAGACAATCAAATGACCTACTTTTAAAAATATAAACATGCCAATATTTTAGCAATGATAAGGACATAAAAATAAAATGACCAAATTCTTTTTCTTGACCCTAGCACGTTATTGAGCTGGTCTGGTGTATTTCCTGTATATTTAAGATGAAGGCATTTACCATATCCCTCTCTCCCATTCTTTATTCTGCTCATTTTCTCTCATAAAAATGCCACCCATAAGGAAACATAACTCTCAAATATGGCAAGATAATTTCTGTGAAGGAATTCATTTTCACCTCTACCAAATTAATCTGAATTGAGACTGAGCCATGCAGATAAAAGCTTGTTTAATTTGGGTTTAAACATATGTTTTTCTAATATATATTTTAAAACTGAGCAAATCTGTTTCATCCAGACTGGAGTAGTTTTATTTATAGAAAGTGTCTTTGAAGAATAGGAAAGGAATAAAAAGATACAAAGCTTTTATTCATCTGAATTATAGTTTGTCTTCTTACACAAAAAGCTCCTTTGGGGCTGAAGAATGCTGCCTCAGCAATGCAATGCTCTGGAAGGCTGATCCACCTGGGAAGACTCCAGATTCACATCTGGAGACCCTGAACATGTCAGGTATATGCATGCCCCTGATCTGGGGCTGGCTGACCTGGGGGATGGATCATGGCATGAAGATTCTGTTCAACGTGGCTGTCTCTCTGTCCCTATCTGTCTTTCTCATTCACAAGAAAGAAATAAACATTACATTTTTTTCTAAAGAAAAGGCTCCCTCAAAACAAAGAATTTATCAAATTCATATATCTATCCCCTCATTCATCTCTTCATCTTTTTTTGAAATTTACTTATTTATTTCTTCCATGAGAGAGACAGAGAGACAAAGAGACAGATACCCCAACAGGGTGTTCACACTGCAATCTACTTCTAGTGTCAGTTGGCCCAGATCACATGTACTTTGCATGCTCGGTGAAGTCCTGGGGTGTAAATAAAAACTCTCCATTGTGGGTCCAGTGGCATTACCATTGCACCACTTCCTGGTCTCCATCTATTCATTTTACTATTGATTCATTCAGAATATTTTCACTCAGCACCTTACATGTGTCAGGCACTATTCCAGGTGCTGGGGATGGAGGTAACAAAGTAAACCCTCTACTTTCTTGGAGCTCTTATTCTTTATTTATATCTTCCTTGGTAATTGGGTCAGTAGGAGCTCTGGTGACCAAAGCTAGGGGAAATAGACATCATTTGATGAGCTTCTGACTGGGAGGATAAAGACAAGCCAAGAATGAGAAGTTAGACAGCATAGCAATTAAGTACAGACTCCAGAGCCAAATTGCCTTGACCACGTACTAGGTATGTGTGTTCTCATACAAATTATTTTACCTCTGTGTGCCTCAGTTTCCTCATTATAAAATATGGGTGACAATAGTAGCACTTTTCTTCCAAGTCTATCTTAAGAGTCAACTGAGTGAAAATTTGTAAAACACTTACAGGATACATGACTCATAGGGAGTGTAGTATAATCTTTTATGAAATAAAAGAGATGTCCAAAAGAAAAAGAGACAAAAACCTAGTAATCAGATCACAGACGATAACTAGTAATTCCAATTTCACCAGTGCTTGACTTTTAGGGACAAATAAAGTCGGTCAGTTCTATAGTGCAGTGGTTAAGGGAGCCAGATCCCACATTGCCAAACACAGATCAAATGCTGGCTTAAAAACATACCAGGTGCATGTGCGTGTGTGTTCCAAATTTTGATGGGATGCAGAAATGGAAGAAAAGAGTTGAAGGCATGACCACACCTCACTGGGAGTACTTTCTCTCTCCCTGGTTCTCTTTCTCTTTCTCTCTGGTGAGTGTACATATGCTTTGGCAATAAAAAATAAAATTAAAATAACAAATAGAATAACACAAATTCTTATTTCCTTTTCACTCAGGTATGAATAAAGCTGAATGACTTTCTGATACCTGAAGCAAGTTGTATAATTAGAGATAATGCGCTGTTGCTTTTTGCCTCATGAGCCCCCAGGAAATTATTTATGCTGGAAAAAAAGACACAAAAATTGGACATGACTGGTGTATTTTGATGAAGAATTTCATTTTCACTGTTTTTGAGTGATCCTGAGGTATCAAGTTTTGTTCAGAGCAGTCTGTATTTATTAAATGGGTTCTACTATAATTTTGTGTTATGAGAGGTTTTGGGTAGCTCAGAAATGCACCTAAGGTCACAAAGGAAATGGCAGAGAAGGTCTGACAATCTGAGCTTTTGGATGCAATAGTATATATAGTACGTGTAAGCACAGAGAATATTATAAACAGCTTCTATTGACACCATCTGTAGCTGCCTTTCTGGTGTTAGAAAATGAATATTGAGTGCTGAGTGTTTATAGTTGTCATGAAAAACTACAGTAGATAGAAAAAAGAGAGCTAAAATTATTAGAAGTCATATTTCTCAGGTTGAAGTTACTGATGCATTTGCAGTATTTAGTAGCTTGTCAGAGCTGCAGCCTTATTTTGCTACAAACCCATGGGCATATCGTTAGTGTCATCTTTGAAATATTCACTAATTCAATGGCAGAATTGTAAATTCTCTTCCATCTAGAGGTATGGAGCCACCTGTTATTTTGAAAACTGAACAACATGTATTTAATACATGATAAAATTAAGAAAGCTACCACTGCATGAATCACAGATGCTAATTTACTGCCATAAATGTAGAATGATATATTGTGCAATCCTGGTAATTATGTCAGAAATCAGTCTAGAGTAATTCATTAACACCTTTTCTTCAGAAGAAATAGAGGAAGCTGACATCTGTAACTAATATTATGATCTATGTTACTTTATATTATGTTTTTGATTTTATGAACAGTAGGCAACCATAAGATAAATTGAATAGCTAATTATTAAAATACTCAGTTTTTTAAATTCAGTCACTGTTCAAGAATGTGGCTTCATTTTGCAAATTATGGGTCTTATTTTACTGATGAGAAAGATGAAAATCGACAACTTCACAGAGGCATGTTAACTCTTTTGTGGCCTGGTGCACTGTGTACAGACATGCCTTGCTATACAATAGATAGGGTCTTAGGCTTTTGTATAAAAACCAAACCAATATCAATAAAATCAAATTTTAAACATACTTATACTCCTATTTACTTAAAATTGAGTTATACTCTTCATAGACTGTTCTTAAATATATGTTTATAAATTGATTTAAAGATACTTATTTATTCAAATATATTATTAGAGAATTATTGCAGAAATTTTTTTCTCTCTTTTTTAAAGAACTGTCTATTTAATTTTATTTATTATTATTAATTTTCAATTGATTAGAGAGATACAGAAAGAAAAAAAGAGAAAGTGAAGGTGAGAAAGTTAGCCACCAGATCTGGGACTTGAACCATAGTCAGCCATGTGGGAGTCCAGCACCTCAACCATCATGCCACCTGCTGGTCTCAATTTCAGAGATCTTCTGTAAGACAACTATGGTGGTTACATCCTAACTGACATGAGGTGACTGCACTTCCTTTGAGCATAACTAAAATATGAATATGGCAAAATCAATGAGATTGTCACTTCTTTGATCAGGTCACATTATATGGCAAAGGTAACCGAGTAGTCACTTTCATGATTAAGTAACATATAATAATGCTATATTTTAACAGACAGGAAGAAGAGATATTCTTGCTGCTGGTCTTACAGAAGTGAGCTTCCATGTGATCTGTTTAGGGAATGGACCACATGGAGGACATCATGAGTGACCTCTATGATCTGACAGGGGTCATTGGGTGACAGCTAGAAAAAAATATGGGGACATCAGGACTACAGTCACATGTAGATGAATTCTGACAGCAACCTGGGAGCTCAGAAGTGGATCATTACCAGTCAAGCCTCTGGTAAGACTTCAACCCTGACCAGTATCTAGATTGGAGCCTGATGAAACCCTGATGAAGAGAACACAGCAAAGTTGTGCTTGGACTCCTGATCCTTGAAAATTTTGAGATAGTCAATGTCTACTATGGTAAGTCAGTAAAGTCAGTAAATTTATGATGACTTGTTACACAAGAACAATACATCCACTATGTGTAGGGCAATGTTAGATATTTTGAGAAGGTCAATTATTTCCCTATCTCTGAAATTGAGACCAGCAGGTGGCATGATTGTTGAGGTGCTAGACTCCCACATGGCTGACTATGGTTCAAGTCCCAGATCTGATGGCTAACTTTCTCACTTTTCCTTTCTCTTCCTAGGAGGGTAATTGGGAAAGGTTGATTATTTCCCTTCCTCTTCCCTATCCTCTTTCTAGGAGAGTAGAAATTACTGAGTCCCCAGTTTAAAAAAAAATTGTCTTTAGAAAGAACTGTTCTTTGGGGACCAACAGATGGCATAATGGTTAGGTCACTGGACTTCCACATCGTCAACCATGGTTTGAGTCCTGAACCCAACAACTTAAAACTCACACCAGGTGCATGTACATACATGCCCAAAATCCTGAAAGGAGAATGGAGAAGAAGGGATAGTAGTGTGGCCATCCCCCCCGGGGGAGGAGTGATTTCTTGCTTTCTGTCTGTCTCTCTCCATCCCTTCAGCAAGCACATGTGACCTGTAGCAAAAATCTCTCTCTAAAAAATAATAATAAAATAAAAAAAGAACTGCTCTATGGAACCAGAACATTCATTATCATTATGTATCATGGATATTATCTATTCATTTCTTCCAAAGAGTATATTCTGACCAATTTAAAGTTTTTGGTCATATGTACAAATAGTTTAATATTATTTAGAGACGTGGCAAATCTGTTATTTCTGTTATTTGGCTTGTCAGCAAAGTCTTGGTGTATTTTTTCTATTTCCAAAGGTCATGTATTTATATAAAGAACAAAGATCAATCAATGATATAGTGCCTATTTTTTTCAATAACCTTTTGCTATCTTTCAGTGAGTGTCATCACTCTTTGTTCATAGAAGGGCTTTCCTTTATTGGTGGAAACTGAACAAAGTGCTGTTTTATAGCTTCATCTGGATTGAACATTATACCACTCAAGAAGTTTTTTTTTTGAGAGGTTTTTGCTATAGGGCGCATGTGTTCGCCAGTCAGACTCAGAGAGACAGAGAGACAGAAAGTGAGAAATCAACCACCATGGGGGATGGCCACACCACAATCCCTTTTCCTCCATTCTCTTCTCGGGATCTTGGGCATGCACACACACACGCCCGGCATGAGTTTTAAGCCACCGGGTCTGGGATGCGAATCGTGGTCGACTACGTGGGAGTCCAGCGACATAGTCATTATGCTAACTGCTGGTCCCATACCACTCAAGGAGTTTTGAAGAGTGAAATAAGCAGAAGTCTGATGGTGCAAGGTCTGATGAGCGTGGTGGGTATGGTGACACATCCCATCCAAGCGCCAATAATTTTTGTTGAGTCATCAAATTTGTGTGTGATCTCATGTTGTCACGATGGAACACATCTCCTTTATGACCACTGAGCTCTGGATGTTTTGGTATGATGGATTCATTCAACTGTCTCATTGTCGACAGTATGCATTTGAATTGATTGGTTCCTTGGTAGGAGCTGGAAAATCATGGTACGTTTGAAATCCCACCACACTGAAAGCATAACCTTCCTCTGATGAATGTCTGCTTTTGATGTTGTTTGAGGCGAGTCATCATGTTGGGACAAAGACCATTTGCATACCACGTTGTTGTAAACAGTCCACTTCTCATCATTAGTCACTTCAAAAAAGATCATTTTCCTCATGTTTCCTCATGAGTGCATCTCAGGTATTTATATGCACCATTAAATGAACTTCTTTGAGCTCAAAAGGAACCCAAATATCGAGTTTTCTTATGTATCCCAGCTTCTTCAGGTGGTTGCAAATGCTTGAATGATGGATGGACAATGGTTTTGCAATCTCTCGTGTCATGTCATGTAGGTTTGGCTCAATCAATGCCTTTATTTTGTCATTATCAACCTTGGTGGGCCTCCCTGACCAAGGAGCATCCCAGAGATGAAAATCATCAGCATGGAATTTCGTGAACCATTGTCAGCCCTGATATTCTTGTAGCGTATTGTCACTGTAGACTTTACACAACTTTTCACAAGCTTGGTGCACATGCTTCCCCTTATAGAAGTAAATGGTAAAATATGGTGAAAATGCAGAGTTTGATCTTCCATCTTCAACTTGTAAAATGTCCAAAACTAGACCAAATCACTTACTTTTTATTCATTTATTTTAGAATGAAATTAGAACTGTCAGCTGTCAAATGACAGAGCAATAACATAGATGCCAATGCCTCTAGTATTTCAACAAATGAACTAGTGCCATCTGTTGTAAAAGCGCATCATGACTTTTCTGACAACCCAATAGTGTTCAAATATTGAAGCACAGATCTTGCTTTTTAAATAACTTTATTGAGGTATTATTTATGTTTAATAAACTTTGCTCATTTGAAGTATACAACTTGATGAATTTTGACAAACTTATAAACCCAAAATCTATCATTATAATCAAAAGACAGAGTGTATCCATTAACCAAAAACTTTCTTCATGACCCTTTGCAGTTTATCCCTCTGGGCCCCCCTTCTCCCCAGCTCTAGGCAATGTGTAATCCTCTCCCTGCCTCTACTGATTCAGTCTGCATTTTCTGTAATTTTATATAAGTGGACTCATACATATGTATTTTGTGTGCATGTGTGTGTATACCAGGCTTCTTTCATTCAATCCGATATGAATATTCTAATTTTCTTTTACTATCTTGTGAAGTGTATTGAAAAATAAATACACTTAAAAGCTTATATACTCTCCTTTTAGCATAATGATCACAACTTATAGAACAACAGTGATGTGTCTTGCTCCTTTTCTACCTATACAAGCATAATATATATATACAAGTATATATTATAGGGACTATATTCTTTTAAAAAATATAGTTACTATTTCTTTCATGAGATGAAGAGAGACAGACAGAGAGAGAAAGGAAAACTCCCAACAAGGTCTTATCAAGCCACTATTCCCTCTTCCCCTGGCCTTCTACCAACTAGGGTCATGGGTGTGACTACAAGTGTGCTCAGTGTATTTAGGTCAATCTGGTGACAATTCAGAACCTTCCATATGACTCCAGCCAGTATCACAGAGTGGTACCCTACTGCCTGTCCTACTGTGGTTAAGTCAAGGGACTTTATTCTCTATGGGCCAACCATATCTAGTACTGATATATGTATTTATTTTGTCAATCATAGATATTTACGTTTGTTTCACTCAAAATGAAGAAATAAATGATCACGCTTGCAGGGAAAAAATCAATTGAAAATATGGTCATAACGAGTGCTTACATTTATGCAGTGAATGGCTGTCAGTAATTAATTGACATCATATACTAGAAAATCAATAAGGAAAAATACTCATGCATAGCCTTTCTATTTTATCAACAGGGGTTGCTTGCTATGCTTCTGTCTTTGCATCAGGACATTCTGAGCGGCAGAGCTTGGGTGACACCTGTCATAATCAATTAGTCAAGTAGTAAAATGGTGTAAAAACATGGCTTGTAGATTGAGAGCAATTCAATCACCCTCAAATGTTCCCTTAGGAAATCAAAATCTGTTACTCCATTCAGCTACTTTTGAATTGTTGAACAATTATTTTCTTCCATCATTTATATAAACTAAGCAACACAAATATATTTAAGTTACTTAGAAACATTTGAGGTAACAGAAGAAAACACAAAACAAAGCCCAGCTGATAGCAACACTGAGCCTTAGCCCTAGGTAGTAATATTCCTAACTGTTAACCACATAGGAAGAGAAAGATTAAATCAATAATTACCAGTAACACTTATGAAAAATAATTCCCACAACAGTAGATAATTTTATCCAGACTTGAGATAGGCAGATAAAAGTCAAAATATCATATTGTATTGTCTTTCATAGAATAAACATGATCTTCTAGCTGGTCTTTTGCTCTATGACACTCAGTCTACACACACTAATGAAATTTATTTGTATGATACTTCCTAACTCATCAGGTTCTAATTTCATTTCTCCATTTTCCATCTCATGACCTTAAAAGTTCAAAGTTAACTCTCTTTGGAAGGAATCTTTTTTCTTGCTTGGTCCTCTCCATCATTCCCCAACACCAGTGAAACTTGTGCGTAAGAACTAAGAGAAAGCCTAGTTTTTGCTTCAGTCATCCCAATAAGCTTTTGCTTCTCAATACGCTGAAAAAGCAGAGGTATAGGGAGCATGTCTGGCAAACAGAGACTTGGAAAATTTATTACATTAATGTGTCCTCAATAAGCAGAAACAAATGAAAGAGAGTTTCTAGCAATTATGGGTTCTTGGAGGTGTCTTCTTTGTCAGAAATGACACTTGACCACAGAACATCTAACAACCTAGTACTAATACCCCAGAGAGACTGAAAGATGACAACAGTTTTGACACTGGCACTAAACAGTAAGTATCAGTTGCTAGGGCATAGGGGAATAAAATTTTCTGTTTTGTTTCTGACATTTGAAACCATCTTCTGCATTCGCTGATGGAGCGTGTCTCTCTTGCTTCTGCAAGCCTCACATCTAGCCACAGTGTCAGAAACTGGGTTTATGTGTCTTCCTTGGGAAATCTCTAGGTACAAGTAAATGTACACAGTAAATCACTATAAGAAAATTACTCTTTGAGAAACATCAAAAAGTTTCTTTCAACTACTGTCTTCCAACCCCAGAGTCAAATTCTGAACTAAAAGATGAACCACTCATTGGCCCTTGAGTTTTGACCTAGTAACAGGCGAAGTGAAATTCAGATTTAAAATTCACGTTCTTAATATGTCATTCAAGGTAGCTCTGTAAATATGTATCTCCAATGACCTACAAAGAAATCTTCATTTTTTTAAGAACAGTATGACACTCTAGTAATGTTATATTCTTGAGAAACCCCAACACAGTTACAGGATGATGAAGGACTGTAGCATGAGAAGTATGTATAATATATATCTTCAGTTTGAGAGGGTTGAGAGTGTAATTCAGAAGCATACAAGATCAAAAACCTTTTCCATATTCAGCACAAAACATGTTACTTCATTATTATTCAACTAAATCAAACTTAGATTATATAAAACTATAATTAAAATAGAAAAGCCACCATTAAATGACTATAATTAAGTGCATGTCCTGCTTTATTAGAATTGACTATCCATAAAGATATTTAATACACCTTTGCCTTGTCAACATATATGCTGATGCTCTAACAAACCTGCAGTACAGCAAATCATCATTTGCCATAAATGTATGTTTATAATGCAGGCACTCTGGGGGACCAGCAGGTGACGTGGTGGTTAAGGGTGCTGGACTACCACATGGCCAGACATAGTCTGAGGCCTGGACTAGAAGGCTTGCTTTTTCACTTTCTGTCTCTTTCTCTCTCTCTCTCTCTCTCTCTGGACAAATTAAAAAAAATAAATAAAGATAAATAAAATAATTCTTAAAAAGAAACAAAAAAGCAAAAACAAACAAACAAACAAAAAGAACAAACCCTGGCTTTTGACAGAAAGTGGATTAATACAGAAGATTTACTGTTGAGTGAAGCAAGCCAGGCTATGAAGGAGAGGCATTGTATGTCCCCACTTAATATACACCGAATGTTCGCACTCTGTGACTGAGACTGATGGACTAAAGGATATAGAATCACAGTAAATGGATGTCAATACCAGATACAATGTGTTTGAAAGAGTAGAGTCTAAGGAAGGACATTTAGAAGAAAACTAGAGAGGCAAAGCATTAATGGGACAAAGAAATGTGGTATTATCTGTTGAAGATAATTTTATAGTTTTATCAATTGGACTAGGGAGAAATGTTCACATGTTGAAATATTCACTTTATAAGCTAAATAATGTGATTGAATGTATAAAAGAAAATGAAATAAAAAATGTGGGTCCAGCAGGTGGCATGGTGTTAAGGGCACTGGACTCCCACATGACCGACCACAGTTCAAGTTCTGGACCTGGAGGTTTACTTTCTCACTTTCCCTCTCTCGCACTCTGTTTCTCTCTGGTCAAATGAAATAAATAAAGTTAAATAAAATAATTCTTTAAAAAATGTTAAAAAATTAAAATGCAGGCACTCTAAAGAGAAAGCATCAACTGCCTTTGCAAAAGGCAGCCTTTTGCAAAGTTATGACTATGACTACCTGAAAATAAATATATTTTTACAATAATTGCCAGAGGTCGCATGTGCTCTACAAAGACAGGCAGAGACAGAAAAAGAGAGGGAAAGGAAGAAAGCATCCCCCACAGGGCATGATCATGCCACAATCCCTTTTACTTCATTTCTCTATCCCATCAAAATTTGGGGCACACACATGCTTTGCATGTCCATCAAGCTGTTGGGGCTTGAATCTGAATTGTGTTAAAAAATATGGGATCTGGTTCCCTTAACCACTAGGCTGTGGGGTCCAAAGATAAATAATTTTATGCAGCTCATACATCCCACCCCTCTGACTCCATTTTTTTTTTTTTTTTACCTGTTCTCTAAAACTATTCTTGGCTTCTTCTCTCAACCCCCCCCCCTTTTTTTTTCCCAACTCACATTCATTCCTGATTCCAGTATCTAAACTCTGAATTTAGTTCTTCTTTGATCTCTTCCATTTTTCATAGCTGATACTATTGTTACATGCCTGTCTGTGACTCTTGATTTTTGTCTAGAATTATCATGAGGGAGTGGTTTCCTATTTGAGGATTTTGGGGAACTCACAGACAAGTCTTTTAGGACAGTAGCTTTCAAGCCAACATATCTTTCTGTTCACTAAAAAGGAGTATCATGGAGTTGAAGTTAATGCACTAGAAATTGTTTTCTCTTACTTCTTTTGTAATTTTTTTTTTTTTGAGAGATTTTTGCTACAGGGAGCGTGCACTCGCCAGACATACAGAAAGAGACAGAGAGACAGAAAGCGAGAAATCACCCCCCCCCAGGGGGGTTGGCCACACCGCAATCCCTTCTCCTCCATTCTCCTCTCAGGATTTTGGGCACGCACGCACACGTGCCTGGCATGAGTTTTAAGCCACCAGGTCCAGGATACGCGAACTGCGGTTGACTACATGGGAGTCCAGCGACATAGCCATTACGCTAACTGCTGGTCCCTTCTTTTGTAATCTTTATGAAATCTGAGTGACTCATGAAAGTGAGGGTGTGATATAATTGGGAGCTTCTTTGAGCATTAGGTTAAGAGATAAAAAAGAGAATCCTAGAGAGGGAATAATCCCCCCCCCCAAAAAAAAAAAAGAGTAAGGCCTACTCATATGGCTTTAGGAAAAGTATCTCAGGACATAGGGGTAAGGTGTCTGTCACCCACTGTACTCAATCTAATCCTATGGACATTTTTTAAGACAGATTTTTGCTGCAGTACACATACACTCACCAGAGACAGAGAGAGACAGAGAATCAGAAAGCAAGAAATCACCCCCCAGGAGGGATTGCCATGCCACATTCCCTTTTCCTCTATTTTCTTCTCAAGATCTTGGGCATGCACACGTGCCCGGTATGAGTTGCAAGCCACCAGGTGAAGGACTTGAACCATGATCAACTACTTTGGAATCCAGTAACATAACCATTACACCATCTGCTGGTCCCCCTGTGGACTCTTTATTGAATCTTGTGAATAAGGCACTCAAAAAAAAAAAAAAAAAAAGAAAAGCAAAACACTAAAATAGTGCTTGGTTCCATTAAAATCTCAGGGCTAGTATAACATTAGATTCTGGTTATACTACAGTGGAGGGTTATACTATTTGGTCTAGTCAGGATGGTTTTATGTCTGGAATGGGCATAAAGCCCTTTTTGGGTCTTTCAGGCAGCTTCTTGGGCATGAGCAAGACCAGTGCAGATAGCTGCCTTTTGTCAAAGGCTTTGTCAGAGTGGGTGACTGACATCCCAGCAGAAGCCAATGCAGCCAGTGGGAAAATGATAAATGGCAAGTGCTAGCTAGGAGGACGAATAAAAGTCCACAAAAACGTGAAATGTTAGGTGAAAAGTGTTAGTACTTCCTTAATAGTAAGCAAGTACAATACTTTATTTGGCCTTTCGCAAACCAACCTCTGGATTCCCACCTGCTGTTTAATGATTCCCCTTCTCAAAGGTCTGGATAAATTCCTGACTAGTCCTGGGATACCACTATGGTTTAGGCACTCCTGGCTTGTGAACATAGTTTTCCCTAGACCTATTAAAGAAAATGTAATACAAGGTAAATAATCAGATCGTGGCATGGTGTTTAGAGTTATACAATTATAGGTTCATCGCCACAAATCAGTGGAAGACTCTGGAGTTACTACTCTTATTCCAGAAGAGTGACATGCTGACGTTAGGAGTGCACCACGGCTGCATAACCCATTACGTCTTGACACCGCTCTCCTCTGCTCTTCACATCACTGCCAGGTGTCTGCTGAAGCCACAAGACACTGCTGCTAACAATAACAAACTAAATTGCATTTGACAGCCTAAATGAACAAGATACATCCTTGGAGAAAGCATCTTTGGTATGTATAATGTTGTTACAAAAGCCATATATTTAAAAAGGAAGAATGGTAGGGAGACAAAGTGAGGACAAGAATGGAAATAAGACTTGAATGTTGAGTGCTGTCCCTTCCCGCATCACACCGGATTGCAAATGAAGTCTGAATGTGAAGTCTGAAAATGTGCAATACTGTTCCTAAGCCAGGATTCAGCAATATTGGGTTGATAGCTCGAAACTGGCCATGGTGAAAAAATGTACACCATGGAAACACAAATTCTAGAAATCAGGGATTTTTTTTTTAAATCAATACATCACTCATTAGATTCTCTTCTGCTTTATAGTCTCCCTGGGATATGTGCTTATTGTTTAACAAGTTCAGATATTGAATATAATATTGTCTCCATCTGCCAAGGTCTTCAGATTTGCCAGTTTGTGATCATGCTGTCAAAGATGATCAAGTAAGTATATAAATAAAGCAAGGAGACATACTCTCATTATAAAAGTGTCTAAAGAACTTTTTAAACACCAGACAATGAAGAACTACAATAATCTATCTTAGCCTTGGCTAAAATATAATATAACTAAACAAACAAACTTGCCTTCAGATGATGATATGATGTTTACCAAGCTTCTTTATTCACTACAAAATTTAAATAATGCATTTCGATTCATGCTGACTTTTTTTTTTTTCATTCATTTTTAACATAGGGTACTTATGCTCACCAGAGAGAGACAGAGACAGAGGAAAGGGAAAG
This sequence comes from Tupaia tana, assembly GCA_026018925.1. Classification (NCBI taxonomy): domain Eukaryota; kingdom Metazoa; phylum Chordata; class Mammalia; order Scandentia; family Tupaiidae; genus Tupaia; species Tupaia tana. The sequence goes on from JAKSZU010000007.1 coordinate 25,133,475, forward strand.
TGAGAAATCACCCTCTGGAGGGATGGCTACCCCACAATCCCTTCTCCATTCTCCTCTTGGGCTTTTAGACATCCATGTACAAGTGCCTAACATGTTTCTCAAGCCAGGGGTCTGGGACTCAAACCACAGAGTTTGCCATGTGGGATCTAGCACCTTAACCACCTCTCCACTTGCTGACCCTAGGCTGACTTATTTTTAAGACCAATGGCAAATGCTGTTTCTTCTGAGTGTGCAGACTCCACTCTCCATCTACCTATGATTTTCTCTGTCTCTTCTGGGCTAGGGTAGGACTTACTGTCTCCATCACTTAGCTGGCACTCAGTGTCTATTCTCTGACACCATCCCTTTAGTTGAATATGCCTCTTTTACTAAAGTAATCTCTTTTGAAATCACTGGTGGGCTCAAATTTCCTTATAACCTACACAGTGACTAGCATGTCCTAAGTTCTTGATGATATATGTTGATTGATACATGGGGGAAGTTTTTCCTCTGATCATACACATCAACTATCACAGACGCAGCCAGATCATCAAAGTATCATGTTAGCACATCTTTCCTTTCCTACCTCCTGTAACGTCAATAATTTGTCAACTCTTATCCTCCCTGTTGTTTCCAATATGCTTAATTTATAACTTGTCAGTGAGTAACAACTTCAGCATCCTTCTAAGAGTCAGTGTTAAAATAAGATATTTTGTCTAGCAATCCTTAAACCTTTGAGTCTTCTCTAACAGTATTTATTAGTTATTTTTTCTTAATAAATTCTATAATTATGGGTTTTCAAAGCCTTTCTTGAGAGAATAAGAAAAAACGTGAATGTACTTTTATTTTTTTCAAAGATAGTACAAGAAAATTGTGCTGATGCTGCAATTCATTTACATTTTAAAAGGTGAATGTATCCTTTGTTTGAACTTTTACCCTCAAAACCCTCCTGATGATAGAGAGAGACTGGGTGCCACCCCTCTTCTGAGGTTCTGAAGTTCCTTTGTGTCATTTTCTAAAGCAGTCTTTTAAGCATTCTTGAAAATGAACCGAGCAGCCCATTAAACTTAGCTCTTCAGAAACACTAAATTTGCTCTTCATCAGCAAATATTATACTTTTCCTCTAATTCAGTCTCCCTCAAGACTCAAATACAGTGTGATTTGAAGCTCTCGGGTGAAGTCATGTGCAAGTAAAGCTTTAAAACATGGTAAGCCTGCATACCACAGAGATCAAGGGACAAACACAAACTATATCTTTCAGGAAAGTAGAAAACATCTATAACTAAAGAGGGTAGTATATGAAGAGAGAAGGTGGACAGAAGATAGTACAGGACTTAGTAGAGCACAGAAAAGTAAACAACAGCCTACCCAGTGGAGACTTTGATAGGAAGCAAATGACTTACTTCACAGATCTCAGGAAAGCTGGTACAACAGAAGACCCTGGTGATGCAGGGGCCGAAAACAAGAGGTCAGTTTGGAATTTTGGGTAGGCACACCCAACTCTCTACATTCTTACCCCTCCATTGTATGTTAAGTTACTAATTTTCCCCTACCTGGGAAGAGAGGTATTCCTGGGGGGAGAAATTAATCACAAAGACTTGGGGACTTCAAATACATGGAAGAGGAAGGATGAGGTGTCAGATGAAGAACAGAAAAATTAAAGCCTGCATCCTGAACAGAGGAAGTCCTACACGTCTTAATCCACTTGGCTATAAAATATAGGAAACAGAATTATAGACTTGAAGTAGAAGATAAGAAAAATTTTCTCTAGAAATTCTGAGCCATTCCACATTAAAGGCCAAAAAAAGATGCTATTTAGGAGATCATCCTCAAAAGCCAGATGGCTCCCTGATTGCTCTAAAGGAAGTCTTATTTGGTAATTTTTTCTACAAAGACAATTTTCAATTAAATGTTTAGTGCTTGAATTGTAAATATTAATAGGTAGCTTGGGATTCCTAGGATCTGAAGAATGCCCCCCGCCCTCTGCATAAGAATGAGACCAAAAATGTAAAAGGGGATCCAGGGAAACATAGTTAACACAAAACATAGAAGATAAGCAAAGAATTTAGGACTTATGGCTAATATTAAACAACAAATATTGATGAGGGTGAACAGACCACTCAGAGTCCAAAGTAAGGACTTGCAAATGCTGAAAGTTGGCAATCCATCTTCAGATATTACCACTGTCATTAGAAAAGGATGGATGCAAGGAGGGAAAGGGGTAAAAATCTCTCGATGTTACCGTCAAACATTGGAAAGAAAAATACGCTTTGAAGTCAAATTGAACTAGTTTGCACATTAATTTTCTATGCTGCATGTGTATTTCATAATTGGTCATATTGTTTTTTGGTAAAATAAATATTAGTAAAAAACTTAGGAGCAAATAAACATATTTATGTAAAATTGTTAGCAAAGTGCATGTTCATGGTATAGAGAAGATGTTAAATACATATATATAAATACATATATATATATATATATATATGTATATATATGTGTGTGTGTGTGTGTATTTATATCTTCCTCAAGTAAGTGAGAAAAGAAGTTGAGTCCATTACTTTAGGACATATGGCTGATGTGACCTTAGGTTTATATGATTCACAACTTTAGCACAATTATCACAGCTTAACACTTAAATGAGTGCTCTTTTTTCAAGGAGTTACCTTTGCAGCTCATACAAGTATTTAAAAGAAACTGAGGTTAACGGGGACCAGCAGTTAGCGTAATGGCTATGTCGCTGGACTCCCACGTAGTCGACCGCGGTTCGAGTCCCGGACCCGGCGGCTTAAACTCACGCCGGGCGCGTGTGCGTGCGTGCCCAAGATCCCGAGAGGAGAATGGAGGAGAAGGGATTGCGGCGTGGCCATCCCCCCTGGGGGGTGATTTCCTGCTTTCTATCTCTCTGTCTCTCTCTGTCTGTCTGGCGAGCGCACGCGCCCTATAGCAAAAACCTCTCCAAAAAAAAAAAAAAAAAAAGAAACTGAGGTTATCAAAACAATTTTTGTAACTTTTTATTGGAAACTATCTTTAGAGTTTGTTGTATATAAATATTTGTTAGGAGTGATTTTGGTGTTTGAGAATACAACTGACCCTTGAACAGTATGGGTTTCAACTATGTGGGTCCACTAACATGCAGATTTCTTTCAACAAATACTGTATATATACTTTCTCTTAATGATTTTATAACAATGTTTTCTTTACTCTAGCTTGCTTTGTAGAAGGATGTGTTATATAATGCATGCAATATAGAAAATACGTGTTAACTGACTATTCGTATTATTAGGAGGCTTCTAGTTAGCAGTAGGCTATTAAGTAACTCAGGTTTGGGAGAGTTAAAAATGATATACAACATGTTTTTGAGTTTACTTTTTCTATAAGAGAGATATAGAGAGGGAGAGAGAGGCACCCCCAACAGGGTCCTCAGGCTGTGATTCACCCCCAGCGTCAGCCCAGTATGTATAAGGATGTGCACCCAGAACCTTCCTTTATGACCTCATTATTACCGTGCACTGTTACTGGTATATTCCTGCCACTGGTACAACACAGAGTTTTGACTGTGGGGGTTCATCACCCTCAACCCCTGTGTTGTTTGAGGATCAACTTTAATTTTATTTTAAGAAGAAAACATGCGAAAATAATTGTTATATGTATTGAATACTTTGGTGTTCCAGTTGAATGGCCTACATTTTGGGGTTTATAGAGAAAAAGTAATGTCTGACTATAAAGTAATGACAGTGTTGTCACTGTAGATTATGACCTGACTCTAAAGCCACTTCTAAAAGGCAACATTCCAGAAATATTCAAAGTAATTGTTCAAAGTAACTACTTGGGAGAAAAAACATTCCTGTTGATGTTGAAGTTAATGTTTTTGATGGCAAAGTGCTCATTAATTCAGTTATCCATTTATTTCTGCCAAGCATAAATAGATCTATACCATGTGAATTAAATAAAGGCCCTTAAATGGGACTAGTGACAGTAGGGGTCAGAGTGGTTCTCCCATAGGTAGCATTTGCTGGATTCAGGACCTTTGAATATGAATTTTTAGGGTTCCTGCAGTAGAGAGAACATTGGTAACATTTTGAGCCACGTCAATGGAAAATGCCAAGGTCAAATGTAGGGCTTCTGAATTTGGTGATTTCCAGGAAAGTATGCAGTACTAGGACATGTCTGATTTACCTTGGTAGTTATTAACAACCAGAAGTCAGTCCGATATTTCTGGAAGTGTCACTTATCTGAGGAAATCATTCCAAAAATGTGTTGTTATCACTGATCTCTAATATGTGTTCAGTCTGAGAGATACATTTCCAGCTGGCAGATTTGGGCTCTGGTGATACCTCTCAGTATTGATCTTTTCTCTTCTGTATCCTCAAGTCCTTAAATCCAGGCATGTTTGGCATAAAATATTGGGTCTATAACAATCCTAAAGTAGACAACATGATCCTCAGTTTAAGCTCTCATTTGAGAATTTCATTTTTTGTTTTTCGTCCCAGTGATTTCTGCATGTCAGAATTATGTCTGTCAACTCAAATGTCATAGAAACTTCCTTCTCATTTATGCTCTCATTTGACCTGAGCATCTGGATGATGCCAGAAATACAAGAAAACAATGACAACAAAGAACATGAACTTCAAAATAAACAGTTCGTACTGCTAGATATTAGTCTGTGTCTCTGAATATTTTGCATTTATCTAGAACAAACAATTGGGCAAGTAAAATCAATAGAAAAATCAATGAGCAATGTAGAATATCTTTGCTAGTCCAAAATATTTACATTTTCTTTCAGCAGTTTCCTGTGCTTTTAAAGGCCCCAAAGATACTATAACTGCTCTTACTAGCAGCTCAACACAGTATCTCAAATAACTGGAACAATGGATAACCTAATTTCAATGATAAAATAGAAGTCCTTTCAAGCTTACAAAAGTTGCATCAACTGGACTTACTCTAGTTAAGTAATGTACTAGCTAAGGGAAGTTAAGAAACTGTCAACACGTTTTACTGCTTTCTCAAAAATTCTAGGCACAGGGACCAGCAGTTGGTGTAATGACTATGTCGCTGGACTTCCATGTAGTCGACCAAGGTTCGAGTTCCAGACCCAGTGGCTTAAACTCACACCGGGCACGTGTGCTTGCGTGTCCAAGATCCCAAGAGGAGAATGGAGGAGAAGGGATTGAGGTGGGGCCATACCCCCCTGGGGGTGATTTCTTGCTTTCTCTCTTTCTGGTGAGCACACATGCCCTATAGAAAAACCTCTCAAAAAAAAAAAAAAAAAAAAAAATTCTAGGCACAGTTTCCTGGAGGTTAAAACCAAAAAAAGGAAAAGGAATAGTCTACAACAAGAAGTCTTATGTTAAACATCAAAATGAATTCAAATATTGTAAATTTAAAATCTTCATCTTGGAGGGGGGGGAACCAGCAGTTAGCATAATGGCTGTGTCGCTGGACTCCCACGTAGTCGACTGCGGTTTGAGTCTCGGACCCGGTGGCTTAAAACTCACGGTGGGCACGTGTGCGTGCGTGCCCAAGATCCCGAGAAGAGAATGGAGGAGAAGGGATTGTGGTGTGACCATCCCCCTGGGGGGTGATTTCTTGCTTTCCGTCTCTATGTCTCTTTCTGTCTGTCTGGCGAGCACACGCGCCCTATAGCGAGAACCTCTCCAAAAAATAAATAAATAAATAAATCTTCATCTTGGGGGTTGGACAGGTGTGCTGTAGTAACACACGATGGTCTATGAAGCTGATTCATATGAGAATGTTCCTGGTTCACATCCAAAAACATTCTTGAGAATACTAGGCATGAGTGTATTCATGATCTGGAGTTTAGTAGAGATGGAGTGGATAGGGGTATCGAGAACCTATTGAGTTGCTGTCTTTGTTTTCTTGCCCCCTGTCCCTCTAGTACTTTCTATCTTTCTCTCACTCATAGTAAATAAATAAAAACTATGAAAAAACAAAAAAACAATTGTCTCCAGCTTGTATGTAATTCACTTGGAACATTCTGTGGTCTTTTTGGATTCACCCATACTATTGCCTTTGCCTCTCAGGCCTTAGCAATTTTGTCTGGTTAGCTAGTAACCATTATTACAGCATCTTCTTGAATGTGCACCGACAGGTGAATTCTCTTTTTCCCAAGTTCACATACACTCATGCACGGTCTCTCAGATACACTCAACAACTTAAAGTTACTTGTTTGATATGTGTCTTCCTGCTTAAGCTCCCTGTAGGCAATGCCTATTTGCTTCATTTAGTGCTGTGAATAAAAACCGGTTAAATCTATGCCTTCTTGTAGATAATGTGTTCATCTTTGAAAACTTATTTATCAAGTTAGTCAATAATACAAAGGAGCATTGTGTCTATATGTGAACTTTGGGGCTGTCATCCAAATTGTGTTAAGTTGGCATGGTTTGAGGTGTACTGCTTTACGCTTCAGGAACCAGAGTGTTAGGATGAAGTCAATTATAGTACCAGAGAGCTTATTCCACTGAACCATCTGCTTGATATAATAATTTGGCCTGGGAAATCCTTGGCGGTAGTAATTTAGTGACCACACCAAGCCAAATGTCAAACCCAGAAAATTTTGGAAAAACCTATAAGAGTATCAGTAAATAGCAAAAGGCTAGCAGAATAATAATGAGAACATGCTACTTCAGGGACTAGGAAGATTTGATTAGGAGTTATGCGAGAACTTTTCAAGCAAAGAAAACACATCATGTTTAGTAGATTAAGAGTCAAGAGGAAGCTTGTAGTATCCTTAGGGCTTAAACAGCATGGTGATGGTCATTATGATCTGAGTTCTTTAACAATGTTATGGGAGAATCATCCTTATGAAAAAGGAAGGTGCTATTTTGTACAAAAAAAAAAAAGGTAATGAAATAAAACTAACATAATGAAAACTATTATTTTGGTAAAGTTCATGTATCTTTAGCTGATGCTCAAATTATTATGTACCAGATGTCTAATAAAGGGATATTTCCCTGGATAAGTTTAGATAAAGCAAACCTAAATTTTTTTAAAAATAGAAATGATTAGGCAATTCTCACTGCTTTTAAAACAGACTGGTTTAGCATTTGTGTGAAATTTCAGTCTATTAAAAAATATAAAGTATACATATATGCAATTGGTAAAGATTAGTTAAAATCTTCAGGATAGTTTCTGTGTTTGGAAGGATTATTTAAAAATGGAAGTGACTATTATAAGAACATTGTATAACTCACAGAGCTACGAGAAGACAAAATTGAATATCTGAGTACTAACCTCTTCTGGTCTTATAAGACTCTCGTACAGAGACTTTATCTCCCCAAACAAATATCTGATTATATCAAAAAATTTGTACAGCAACTAACTTCAGGTAGTATAAGACTGAACAGAGTTCAAAAAGCAGGACACAATTTCTATTCCTTCCTTATAGAAAGCAATTGTGTAGATTTAACAAACTATTTTGAAGAATCCAGAACACTGACATTGCCATTGCTATGACCCTGATAAAATTTTAAACTAATTCATATTTGACTATTTATCGTGTATACATTTTTTACTTGCAACTTGAAAATGCTTTTCAGAAAATATGAAGTATCTACAAATTATAGTTTTAATTTGTAAAGCTTGTTTTCAAATGTTCCATTAGTTAGGAACAATTAATTACAGCACATTAGAGATGGCACATGTATTAAGTGATAAAGCAAACCTAAATTTTAAAAAAATGGAAATGATTAGGCAATTTTCACAGCATTTGACCTTCATTTTCATCTTACCACCCAGATCCTCAGCCATGCACTGTCACTGATTAGTTGTCCAACAACACTTTTCTCATAGCCTGGGCAGATGACTGCCATTCTCACACACTGAGCTGATAGATTCCTTGTGGTCCTCACGGGGTTAATATTTGCCCCCTGATTCTTGTACAGCCAATTCGTGGTTTTTCTTCTATCTTTCCAAACACTAGGCATTTAGTGTTTCAGTAAGCCTCAAGGCATAACCAAGGTACATAATAATACACAGCATTTAAAAGAAAACCACCAATCTTAGGAAGGAAAAAAAAAAACCACAATAGAAAGCAATAAGTTAAGAAAATAATTAGAGACAAAGTATTATCACAAGAGTGAAATACAAACCAAATGCATGGAGAGGAATTGTGGGCTAATTTTTAAAAACAATATGTTTAAAAATGGCATGCAGAGACGGCACGTCAGTGGGAAGCTTCAATTCCCTGTGCATCTGGGGAGTGTAATTCAGCTGCGAGCTGATCATCTGATAAGTTCTTGATGTGCCTCACTGACGATTTCATCATCCAGAAAGTAAAGAAAGCAATGAGCAAAATGGCTACTTGGGACTTAATTCCAGCCGAGGAGAAATAACTGGAAGATGAGATGGCTATAACAAGAAAACTCAAAGAAAAGGATAGTGTCATGTTAGAGTCCTCTAACAACAGATGAAAACTGCAAACAAATATGATTGTAAAAGGTTGGAAAGATGGACAATAGTAATTAAAAAATGAAGCAAAGAAAACCAAAGGGAAAACAGATATAATTTAATTGTCAGAAATTCTACAAGAGAAAATGGTCTCACAAAAGACAGCAGTTCCACTTAAAAATATATCACAACTATGTATCCTTAAATTATCTCACAAGGAATAAACTAGGAAGGTATCAGCGAAACTTACTAAAGCTAATTGCATACAGACTTTTCTAATGAGCTCAGATTTTTTTTTTTTTTTTGAGAGGTTTTCACTATAGGGCGCGTGTGCTCGCCAGACAGACAGAGACAGACAGAGAGACAGAAAGCGAGAAATCACCCCCCAGAGGGGATGGCCACACCGCAATCCCTTCTCCTCCATTCTCCTCTCAGGATCTTGGGCATGCACGCACAAGCGCCGGGTGTGAGTTTTAAGCCACCGGGTCCAGGACGTGAACCGCGGTCGACAACATGGGAGTCCAGAGACATAGCCATTACGCTAACTGCTGGTCCCTAATGAGCTCAGATTTGAAGAGATGGTACACTGAAGCCTTAGAGTGACTTCAGGGCTTCTGGGAACTGCAGCTGCTCATCTTTCTAACACTCTCACTCACCGGCTCACTGACCATCCCTCTCCCAGTTCTTCAGTTTCTGAGGCTCTGCCTTGCCCCTTCTTAGGTCTTTGTCTATTGTTATTCCCCAGTCCTGAATCACCAGCATCTCACACAGGACTCTCTCCCACTTCACCCACTGATCTTTGCCTCATTCAGATCTCAACTGAAAGGTCAATTCTGCAGGAACGCCTGGATCAGATCCCTTATAACATTCGCCCAACACCCTTCAATTTACTTACATATTATATATTCTCCCAATGCCCTCCAATGTATCTGTATAGTCATCTATTACTTAACAATGGGGATATGTTCTGAGAAACACATCAGTAAGCAATTTAGTCACTGTGTGAACATCATAGAGTAAACTTGTATAAACTTAAATGGCATAGCCCGTTAAAATCTATGGGACTACCATTGTATATGCAGTCCATTGTTAACCAAAAAAGTTACTATGCAGTACAGGGCTGTGTATTACTTATATGTTTTTGGAGGAATTATAACACCTTGTTATAACATATGAGAGGGGTTTGTGGATGAAAATATGTCTTTCATACCGGAATATTAGCTTCTTGAGGGCAGATGCAATGTCCATTTTCCTTATCATAATGTCTAGTGTCCAGCAAAGACCTTACCACATAACAGTCATATAAGAAGTGTGTTTTTTTGTTGTTAAATTTACAAGAAAATGACTGAGTATCAAAGATAGTAGAAGGGGCATTTGATAAGGATGTATCAAAATAGAGTATTTCTCATAATAGAGAAATAGTCAAAATAGAGCTTTAACGATAGCTGTTTTTTAAAAGAGTTTCCGTTCCTTCTATCTGCTTCAACAATAACCATTGTGTTAATACCCAGAAAGTCCTGTGACATTCTCTCTTTAAGGTCAGACCACAGGGCAATTTAATTAAAGCCTGAATTGATCCTGACAGCTAAAAGGTCCAGTCTAATGGCCTAATGGTGGGGCAAAACTAATATGGTCAATCATGTTTACTACATGTTTTCCAAGATAAAGTTTTTCTAGACTATTGAATTCTACAGAAATAAGGGAAAACCAGCTGAACCAATCTATATCTTAATGAAACTCTGTGTTCTTCAGTAAAGCAGTTTCTCACAGACAAGAAGAAATGCAATTGTGAGAGAAATGATTATGGAGTTAACTATCGAGGCGCATCCATTAATTCAGATTCATTTTTTCAAGAATTTACAATGTGTTTGCCTCCATTGCTATCAAACACCATAGGCATGAAAGACAAAAAGAAAGTTCATTAGTAATATAATGGCTATAGGTATTTTTCTTTCTAGTTCTACATGTATCAGCAGCAAAATCAGTGCTGAATATCGTAAGGGAATTTCAGGCCACTTGCTTTCAGTTCACAAAGAATCTCTTGGATTTTATTAATATGTAAGTCCACTTGAAAACTAAAGAGTTTGAAATCATTTACTCAGATCATCAAGAAACACGGAGCAATTGGATAAAAACAATTGGAGAAGGAACGACTGGAACAAGCACTTATTACTTCCAAAGCATAGGTTTCTGTGAGGAATGCAGAAGGGGACCTTTGAGTTGTGTTCTCTTTCTCAAAAAAGTGTTTGCATAGAGCCTTCCAGTGATCAGGATCCACTGGGTGGATCCTCAAAGCAGTCAATATATAATTTCATAATAATTGAACTGCTTCTCATTAATAGCAGAATTAGATTTGGAGTGAGACTAACAAGACCACGAGCACTAGGCCTACTCAGAGCAAGTTACTTAACTTTTCTGGTTCAAATTTTTCTTCCATCAGCAAAATTTATATCAATCTTAATTTATTATTACAGTTAATGTGATAAATGGAAAACCATTAGCTACAATGATGAGTGCAGAATAGATGCTCAGTTAATGCTAGTTTTTATTTATTTCGTTTGAAAAAAAAAGAGTAAAGATGTACAACTTAAATAGTTTTGACTGTCAAAAAAACCTTATAATAGATTTGTAAGTCTTATTTTAGTATGTAAAATACTCCTGGGGAACAGAGACAATGGAGTCATGAATTCAAATCAAAACTGCAAATATGTGCCTAAAATTGCAAGTTTACAAAATGCACCAGAGGGAGAGGTTGTCTGAGTGCTTATGAATCTGAATGGGAAGAGGATAAGAAAAAAAATGCACACTTGGGTCAAAAATTCAAGAAGCAAGTGAGACCAGCAGTTAGCGTAATGGCTATGTCGCTGGACCCCCATGTAGTTGACTGCAGTTCGAGTCCCAGACCTGGTGGCTTAAACTCATGCCAGGCATGTGTGCGTGCGTGCCCAAGATCCCTAGAGGAGAATGGAGGAAAAGGGATTGAGGCATGGGCATCCCCTCTGGGGGGTGATTTCTCACTTTCTGTCTCTCTGTCTCTCTCTGTCTTTCTAGCGAGCGCACGCGCTCTATAGCAAAAATCTATTAAAAAAGAAAAATTCAAGAAGCAAGTCAGATGACTCATAATTTCATTTGTCCTGTATTTAATGTAATTTTCACTCTGGAAAGCAATTCACATGATTTCACATGTAATTTGTTGAAATGATATTTTGTATTTCAGAGGGGTTAAAATGGTCCCTTTATCTTTGAAAAGATATATCCCTAACAATCTGCTTTTGCTCCTAATGTCTCATTTTTCATGTTTAACTAACTCTAGTTTTTTGTTGGCTCTTCTCTAATTTTCTAACTTTATCATCTACAGAACACATGAATGTGTATGGGATGATAGCTTTATGACATCTCACTATCCTTAACTTTCTCACCAGATTTCACGGCAATCTACATATTTAATGAACTGTTAAATATGCAATTCATATTTTGTTTCCTTAATGATAAAATGTATTTCTTCCTTTAATTCCTTCCACAGAATATAGCAGAATAACAATTCCATTAATTATCATAGTCTTACTTCAATGTACTTCTAAAATTTCCTCAACTACCCTTGCTCTGGAGTAGCACTTGCCCCAAACAAACAAACATCTATTAATTTACATATAGTTCCTCTTTTAACATTCTAACTCTAAAACATATTTTCTATCATGACATCCTCCTCCCACCCAACCAAGAAGGAAAAATTTGTACTGATTATAAACTGTGATTCCAGTTTTAACGTGTACATATGTAGACTTCTAACAAGTATATAATTATCAGGCAGCATTTTAAATAATTTAGCAGCAAGATACATTGTAGCTTGTGGCTTTATTCTATAATAACGCTTCAGTATTCATTATTCATAGTCATTACTGTGCTTATTAGCAGAGTAATTTTTCCCTGATTTTTTGTAAATTCAAATAGTTTTATTCAGCATAAAGGTAAAGCAGTACGTAGAGATAAATTGCATTATATAACCTTCTCATTAACGAACATATAGCTTCTGGTTATTAAGTAAGAGTTGCTTCTTATATGCATTAAAGAATGAAGGTGCCGCGTTTTATTCAATGGAAGAATGTTTATCCAATTACAAATTGCCTAATGAATTTTTAAGAAAAATCTACACCAATTAAAAATAAGATTCTCTTTTAAAGTTTATAGTCTAAGTCTAAAATGGATTTAATTTTTATAAATACTTGTTTTTATGCTATGCTAATTGAAAGAAATGGATAGTGTTTTATACAAAGATCCTTTCCACATAATACATGTATGACTATATAACAAAACATGAAGAGGTTTCACATACAATATATTCTAATTTTTTAATTTGTAAAAACATTGAACTTCCTTACATAAAATTAATTCATTAAAATTTATGCTTAGAAACATTTAGAATTTGAAGAAAAGAATTAAGTTAAAATATCATTAGGTATAGAGAATGATTTGAATCCTATTTGAATTTCTGATATATCTATAAAAAAAGTCAGGGTAGTAAAATTGGGAGACAAATCTCAGTCCACGTTTTTTTCTTTTTTTCTTTTTTTTGCCATAGGGTGCATGAATTCTCCAGGGAAAGGCAGAGAGACATAGTGAGAGAGAAAGTGAGAAATCATCCCCCAGAGGGGATGGCCATGCTGCAGTCCCTTTTCCTCAATTCACCTCTTGGGGTTTTGGGCAAGCATGCACATGTACCTGGCGTGATTTTCAAGCCACCAGGTCCGGGACTCAAATTGTGATCAGACATGTGGGAGTCCAGCACCTTAACCATCATGCCACCTGCTGGCCCCTTATCCCACTTTTTAAATAGTGATGTTGAATTATTTACAGTTCTTATTTAGAATCATACTGTTCAATTTCCATATCATCTAGGTGTAATTTGTATCTTTGTTTTCTTAATCTTTCTAAGATGTGTAGCATAATGAATATATAGATAGATAGAGTTCATTAAAAAATTACCCACAATATGGACAGAGGTCTGAACCCTATCTAGGCAGTACCAGCAATTGTGATGAAACTGTACTATTCAACAAGAAGCTATCTACAATGATAATGATGACAACTATAATAATGTGATAGCAATAATGGCGATAAGAATGCTGAGACCAAGACAATGTGATGATAAATAAGGGAAACTCACCACAGGTCAAATGGATAGCACAAAACCCCAAATATTGACATATACTTACCACATACCTTTCCAGATGAATTCTTATTCAACTTACAAGAATTACTATTTTAGGATGTTTTAATAGGGAATAATATGTCAACTAAAATCTATGCCATTTGTGGTTGGCTGAGGGTTCTAATTTCTATGAGAATAGCTCTGATCTCATTTTCAGTCTTCCTGAATAGACATAGTGTGATAGTTGAGGATGGAGGATGTAGTGAACCACATGCTATCTGCTGGTGAGGAAGCTAGGCCAGGACATATCCTAAAGGAAACTGCACAAAGAAATGACATTGTCAGGGAAGAAGAGTAGCCAGAGGTGAGATAAGTTCCTGAAAAGAGATCAAAGATTATATAACAAGGAGAAGACCAAAGCATTTTGTCTACTAAACTTCTCATTGTAAAGAAAGGATTTGTGCCCATGGGTGAAGGCCTCCCAAAGCAGATTTTGACTCATTAGAGTTATATGCAGTTGACATGCCCAGGTCTTTAACTGTGTAAAGCTTTGTGATAACTGGAGTTGCGGGGGGGGGATAGAATAAATACATGTACCTTCCTCAGGATGCCAAAAATAACACATTGTGAAAAAACTCTTATTTCCAATAGATGAGAGCAAAGAGGAATGACAAACAGATTCTGCCTCATTGAGTTTGGAGGATTCATTGAAGATTTAACATTAAAGTAAGACTTAAAGGATAAGTATGATTTTATATGATGGAGAAAGAGAGAAAAATCTAAAACAGCATTTTATCATGCAGATTCATTGGCACTGAAAATTTGTAAGTTGTAAGTATGAAAATGCTTCAACACAGGCTTTGGTGTCAGATAGACCTAAGCCCTAATATGGACTCTGTAATACAAGTCATGATTCTACTTCTATCAGGAGGGATAATGGCATTTATTTCATAGAATTGTTGTAAGGATTCAATGAGATAATATATTTAAAGTGTTTAGCATATTGCCTGCCACATATAAAAGGATTAATGTATATCATCCCCATTAATACAAGCACCATAATACTTTAGTAAATCCAATAACAATTATGATGATTGTGCACTCAGAATTAGTAACTACACTTACAGAAATCTTGCCAAAGGAATACATTTAAACTGAGGAAATTTAACAAAATGCACAATGATGATCATAGTGAATCACTTGAATGGACTCAAATGTCCAAATTTTGATAAAAGCAAGAACAGCATGGAACAATCAATCACTCGAGTGAAGGTTCTTTAGTAATGGTATTTTAAATGCTAGTCATGAAAATATGTGCTTTATGGGACTGGTCCCATAGCTCAGCAGTTAAGGGAGTCAGATCCCACATGGCCATTCACAGTTTGAATCCCAGCTCAGTGGTTTCAAAAACAGGCCAAGTGTATGTGCATGTGTGCCTATTCCTGATCAGAAGGAGAAATGGGGGATAAAAGATTGTGGCATGGTCATTTCCACTGAAGTATTCTCTCTTTCTCCTTCTAGTGAGAACATGCATACTCTGGCAATAATAATAAATAAGTAGATAAATAAAATGTTTAAAAAGCACACACTTGGTGGAAAACACCTATGCTATAGTGTCGTATGACAAAGGTGGTATTCAAAATATGTACATTATGATTGCAATAATATAAAACTATACATAGAAAGTGGTTTGGAAGAAAATTATAATAATGATGTTCCTGCAATAATGTTATTGAGGACCTTCAATTTCTTTTGCTTGATTAAAAATAGGCTGTATAACATAGTTACACTACATTTATAATAAACGCCAATGAAGCATTTAGAGTGTACTCGCTGATTTAATAATCTCCCAATCAACTGAGGTGCTTCTGATGATTAGAACAGCACAAGCCAGAGATGCTGTAAAGCAGAGGTTGGTAAAGTCTAGCCTGTACAAAAATCCAACTTGTCTGTTTTGTGCGGCCCATGAAACAGAAAGGATTTTTTACAGTTATAAATGGCTGGGGGTGGGGGGTCAAAAGAAGAATAGTATCTCAGGACATATAACAATGACATGAACTTCGAATTTCAGTGTCCGTAGATAACGTTGTGTTGGAACATGAGGATGTCCACACATTTATGTGATGGCTATGGCTTCATTTGCCTGAAAACTTGAGTAGTACAGTGACAGCACAGGCCATGTAGCCTGCAAAGCTTTAAACTATTTCCTGTCTGATCTTTTCAGGAAAAGTTTGCTGACTCTTGTTATAGAGGAGTTCTTTAATTAAAGAATAGCTGGATTTGAATAGCCCTAATTCAATCTTTCAGTTCTTTCAAGTCCCAAGGTTCTTATATTTTCTAATAGCTGCTCGCATGTAAGTGGCCGATAATAAATTAATGACTTAGAAATAGTCATTCAAATAGGGTAACCAGAAAGCGCCTTATATCCAGCAATGAGGAGAATGGGAACAAATAAGAGGGAGGGGTGTTACATAAGAAAGGCTGGAGAATGAAGAGTAAAAATACATCTTGATCCAGAAGCTTCTTCCTAGCCTACCCTTCTCTACTTTAATTCTTAAAGGAGCTCAAGAAAAATAGTTTTAGCTTGAACCAAATAGAACTGGTTCTTTTGTAGGTCAAAAATCTTTGGATATCAGAAACTTAATACCATTCAAATTAAACTTTAGGGACAAAAGTGCAAAGGCAATTTTTAACTAATGCAATCCAGTCAAAATAACTCCTGACTTAGGAATGCATCACATTATCTCACAAGCAAATTTTAATGAAAGCTGAATGCTTTAGATTGAAAAATGTTTAACTGTTTAGTATTCCAAAGGTTAGCTTAGATATTTCCTTTTGACATTTGAAGGATTTATATTTACATTTTACTGGATTTTCATTGATTATAACTTTCCATCTAAAAAAATAGTTCAATGTGAATTCAGTTATTTAAAAGTTCACATGATGGGCTGCTTGAAAATCTAAACTACTCTGGTTACTAGAGAAGGAAATTTATTTTGCTTTTTCAAAACTAACTTAATATGGAGGGTCTGCCCTTTAGGTCTAGACATAGGAATTAGGGAAATGCATGAGATAAATGTGTACTGTTTTTAAAAGATTAGTGATATGTATTATAAATCAAGAAAAGGTGAGAAATTTTGAATTGAAATCGAGGTAGATCCTTAGCAAGATGATGTATGTATGTATGTATGTATGTATGTATGTATTTATTTATTTATTTTTGCAAAGAACGAGGTAGAAGTATATCATATTAAGCACAATATGAAGCAGGTAACCTCGTAAAATCTGGAGAAACAAAACCTTTTAACCAACGCATAAGGCATTCTATGTTTGGCACATGTGGATCCTTTTCAAATTTTTACTAAGTAACAGGTCAGCAGAATACAACATTGTATTGGATATACCTTCAGTCCATGATGAGGTTTGACAGGGTCTGCTCTAAACCACCTACATCACCTGCTCTGAATTGCTTTTTCTTCTGGGGTAGGAGTTTATTCCGGTTCATTCTTTCTACATCTCCTAACAGACTCACAGCATATATTCCTATGATGACTGGTAGAAAACAATAACAAAAACCATAACCATTGCCACAGAATACAGAGTAGTAAAAAATGTTTTCCTTAGGCCCAGCCACCGTGGAGACACCCTGTCTCCCTTTCTCTCTATCTCTTATGCAAAAATAAATAAACTTGAAAATTTTTTTCCTTAAAGAGTAATTTTAATCCTTTCATTAAGACACCCCACAGTGATGTCTTACCAAATAAAAAATAATTTGTTTCAATTTCAAGTTGATGTTACTTTTTTTTTTTTTTTGAGAGGTTTTTGTGCTATAGGGTGCATGCACTTGCCAGAAAGACAGAGAGAGACAGAGAGACAGAAAGTGAGAAATCACCCCTTGGGGGGGATGGTCATGCCACAATCCCTTCTCCTCCATTCTCCTCTCCGGATCTTGGGCACACATGCACACACACACGGCGTGAGTTCAAGCCACTGGGTCCAAGACTCAAACCGCAGTCAACTACATGGGAGTTCAGTGACATAGCCCTTATGCTAACTACTGGTCTCAAGTTGATGTCACTTTTAACACTAAATAACTAAATGCACATATTAAATGAATGAGAATCTTAATAGAGATTTTTATAACCAAAGAATGTTTATCATGTTTATATATAAAACAGTTATGTAAATTCTTATGGAACCCAAATATTACCTTAATTATGAAAATGTAATCATCATAGTGCTTATATTTTACACAACTATTGGTTGAATTATAATACTGGTATGCCTGAATCAATCTAAGAATAAGATTTAAGAGCTCAGTTTCACAGAAAGATTTAGAAAGCTGTCTTGTAGTCAATTTATTAAATTAGGCCACTATTACTTTCCATGCCCTCTTCCTCCCCTGGCCCCTCACTAAATATACACACATATAAATACACACTTTCCAAAATTCCACACCAACTTTTATATGCTGGTTAAAACAATCAAAACTAGGGACTGCTTCATAGCTCAGTGGTTAAGAGCTATGCTTAGGGAGCCAGATCCCACATGGTTGAGCACAGTTCAAATCCTGGTGCCCACAACTTGTAAAACATGTTGGGTACATATGTGTGCAGGCCCAAAATCCTGACAGGAGGAGAAATGGGGGAAAAGGATTGTGGTGTAACCACACCCCATTAAGGGATGCTTTCTCTCTGTCTGTCTGTCTGCCTTTCTGTTTTTCTAGCAAATGCCCATACTTTCTGGCAATCAAAAGACTTCCTAGAAATCCAGGTTTACATAAAATTATATTAAATATTACTATGGAAAGGTTGTCTTTCAGTTTTATTTGTGTGCATCTCTCATTATGTTTATTCTCTTTGTTAAGATAAAAAAAAATTCAGTTTGTCTCTTATACCTTAGATAACCATCTGTTTATAAGCAGTGAATTAATTTGCTCTACTAGGCCCTCAACAAGTCACTCATTTGATGATGAAATCATTAATTCATGAATGTGATTTTTTTCCTTTTCTCTTAAAAACTCTAATTTTCTCTAAATCACCAGTTAGATAATAAATACTAAGTATTTTTTAATGAAAAAAAACTGAAAATGCTAAAGTTTTCTTGAAGTAAAGGAGATTCTTAAGGGTTCAGTTCAAATAGCTTTGCTTACAAGGTGGAGAATGCAATGGTTCATGTGATAGCAGTAGGCTTTGCTTTCAAAGTTCAAAATAATAATTGCATTTGGACACTTTTTTTTTCATCAAGTGTATAAAAATTTCTTCATCTGTATTCCATTTGGCCCCAAATAAATGAACTGACTTATTTTTATAAATTTGTGAATCCAACCATAAATGTAATCAAAAAGTGAGGACCCACAGAAATCTATAGTCCTGGCCTGGTCTTTTCAAAATGATTTGAAGTCCTAAGCTATTCTGTGTGGTAGCAATTCAGTCCAGCATGGCTGATCTGCATGTAAATAATCCACCACTCCAGTTTGCAAAGAGAATATATTCTGCCACTTTTTGTGCAGGCCCATTGGTTTGATATGTGCACTATACAACATACTTAACCTTTAAAACTGTAGATTCCACTTTTTAAAAATAACACAAAAACATTTTCTCAATAGCACACCAGATTTTAAAATATGCCAAAGCCAAGGTGGAAGAGAAACACCTTTTGAGTTTGCTGTATACACAGAATTAATTTTTATGTTATATCTTTTAGCATATGTAACTTCTGAGGTTCAGGAGAGTATATTCTTTCTTTTTGGAGAGGTTTTTGCTATAGGACACGTGCGCTCACCAGACAGAGAGAGATAGAGAGATAGAAAGCAAGAAATCACCCCCCAGGGGGATGGCCACACTGCAATGCCTTCTCCTCCATTCTCCTCTCGGGATCTTGGGCATGCACGCACACACGCCCAGTGTGAGTTTGAAGCCACCGGTCCGGGACTCGAACCCTGGGCAACTACATGGGAGTCCAGCGACATAGCCATTACACTAACTGCTGGTCCCAGGAGAGTATATTCTAAAGTTGGGAGACTGTCACTTTTCTTTTGAATGCTAAATATCCTATACAGAAACAACATACAACTCTTAAAAATAATTTGCACCTGACATTATCTTTGTGTGTGTGTGGCTGAGGGGTATGTGTATTTACCAGAGAGAGACAGAGAGAGGGAGAGGGAGAAAGCACTCCTCGGTGGAGTGTGTTCATACCTCAATCCTTACATCTACATTTCTCCACCCTGTCAGAATGTTGAACACATATGCACATATACCTAGCATGTTTTTCAAGCCATTGGGATCATGATTCAAAGTCACGCATGTTTGGTCATGTGGGAATCAGCTCCCTTAACCACCAGGCCACAAGGCTGGCCAACATTATCTTTTAAGGTATTAAAGGGGCGGACCAGCAGATGGCATGGTTATGATGCTGGACTCCCATGTAGTCGACCGCAGTTTGATGTCTGGACCTGGCAATTTAAAACGCATACTGGGTGCGTGTGTGTGCATGCCCAAAATCCTGAGAGGAGAATGGAGGAGAAGGGATTGTGGTGTGACCATTCCCCCTTGGGGGGTGATTCCTTACTTTCTGTATCTCTGTCTCTGTCTCTTTCTCCAGCAAGCACATGTGCACTATAGCAACAATCTCTCTTAAAATATAAGATATTAAAGGGGGATAGATTCATTTAAAAATGTGTAAAATAAGAAATAAAACACTTCCACGATTCCATATAGAATACCACTTTTCAGAAGACTATTTTTCCTTCTCTCTTAATTTGTAACTTATGTCAACAATTTAAATATTTAAAGAACTATAAAACTTTGAAATGTGTAGAGAATATAATATTTTTAAAATTTCTGAAATTGGGCTAGCAGGTGGTGTGGTGGTTAAAGGCACTGGATTCCCACATGGCCAACCATGGTTTGAGTCCCAGATCTGGTGGCTTGCCTTCTCATTTTCCCTTTCTCTCTCTCTCTCTCTCTCTCTCTCTCTCTCTCTCTCTCTCTGTGTGTGTGTGTGTGTGTGTGTGTATGTGTGTGTGTGTGTGTGTGTGTGTGTGTGTGTCTGGTCAAATTTAAAAATAATAAGAAGTGAAATTAAATAAATAAATCTTAAAAAAAAGAAATGTGGTCTGTTAAAAATTTGTTTTTGAAATTTAGGGCAATAGCAAGTACATGCTCTTACATAATAAAGGCTCTACTTAAACATCATTGGTGATAGACCTTGAAGGTGCAGGGGCAAGGTGATTGATTAGAGAAGCCTGGTGCTTCTTCTTTCCCCCAAAAGAGAAAAGAAAATCAAAACAGTGGACATTTAATATTTACCCAGGATAGAAGGATAACATTGAAATACAATAGGAATGTGGAAGAGTTCTCAGGGTGGAAGGAGACTTACAACTGCCTTATGACGAAGGACCCCACAAATACTGCCTCATTTCCTCCAACCTCCTACTTTCCTGTAATGAGGAGCAACACAGAGACAAAACAAATTTCTTGCAGCAGGGAAAAGATGAGCAGAAAATCCCCATTGTTACCACAGTCACCTGAGGTTTTGCCATTGGAAGGATCTCTTAGTCAATATTGACCAGTTAAAGAAACTGCTGGGGAGTCCAAACACCTACACAGCCTTGGAGAGAAAGTACAGCCCACGTTTCTCCTTTCACCCAGACTGCCATTACATGGTTCCATCTTGAGATTCCACTCATCCAGGCTGTCCAAGTCAGGACCCCAACCAGTGCCTGGCTGTTCCAAGTTCACCAGCAATAGCTTCATCCATCTTGGGCCCATTGAGATAGGCCAGCAGCCTTGCGACCAGTCACCTGCCAGTGAAAAGAGTAGCCTCCTACTTCAGCTTGCCAAATCTGCTTGGAAACCTGACCTCAACCTCAAACCCCATCTGGAATTGCATAAATGACTCTGTCCATCCAAAAAACTACCTCAGGAGAAAGTTTTCCACCACAAAACCACACTATGAAATTAGTAAATGCTATGATTCTACCAGATGTACAAATACAAAGACACAGAAGACACAAAAAAGCAAGACAACAAATAACTTGAAGTAAACACAATAATTCTTCAGTAACAGACCGCAGGGAGAAGAAAATTTTTGTAACGCCTGCAAAGCAATTAAAACATAATAATGTTGAGGGAATGCAATAGGACACAAAAGAATTCAGATGAACAGCTCAATGGGATCAAGGAAATAATCCACAATATGAATGAGGAATGCATCGGAAAGACATTTTTAAAAACAACCAAATAGCAATCCTGGAGATGAAGAACTGAACAGATAACATTAAAAAAAAAGGAGAAAAAAAAAAAAAAAGAGATACAGCTGAAAGTATCAACAACAGGCTAGATGAGGCAGAAGAATTTCTGAAGTTGAAGGCAGAACTTTTGAAATTACATAGTCAACCTAAAAAAAAAACCCACAAAGAAACATGAATTTTTAAATAAATGGGGTCAGCAGATGGCATCAAGGTTAAGGTGGCTGGATCTCACATGGCCAAATGTGCAAATTGAGTCCTAAACAAAGCAGCTTAAAAAACAAACAAACAAACAAAAAACCCCCAAAACATGAGACTTGTGTGCATTTATGCCCAAAATCTCAAGATAAAAATGGAGGAGAAGAGATTGCAGCATGGTCATCTCTCCTTGTGGGGGGTGCTTTGTTTCATCCTCTCTCTCTTTTTCTATTTCTGCCTATTTCTGGCAAAGTGAACACATAGCAAAATTTTTAAAAATTTGAAAAAATCTTTGGAGACACCATTAAATAATCAAATATTTTCATAATGAGAATTTCAGAAGAAGAGGTGGGAGAAGTCATAGCCTATTTCAAGAAATAATAACTGGAAACTTCCCAATTTTAAGGAAAGACACAAACATCTCAACTTGGGAAGTATAAGGGATGTCAAATAACTCCAACTCAGAAAGATCCTCTTTAGGAATATTATAGCCAAATTTTCAAAAGTCAGAGACAAATAAAGAGTCCTCAGATAGCAAGAGCAAAGTGTCAAGTCACATATAAAGGAACCTCCATCAGACTAGCAGCAGGCTTTTTAGCAGAAACCTTACAGGCTAGAAGAAGATGGGATGATATGTTCAAAATACTGAAAGAAAAATACTTCCAGCCAAGAGTTTTGTCATTAGAATGTCTATTATATATGCTTTAAAAAATAACAAAGCCAAAAAACTAAAAATAGAACCACCTTATGATCCAGTAATCTCACTACCAGGCATATACACAAAGGAAAGGAAATCAGTATGTTGAAGAGATATCTGTACTCCCATGTTTACTGTAGCATTATTTATGATAGCTAAGGTATGGAGTCAATTTAAGCACCCAAGTGATGAAAGAATAAAGAAAATGTGGTATATATACACAATGTAATATTACTCATTTATTAAATATAATGAAATCCTGTCATTTGCAGCAACACGGATGAACCTGGAGGAAGTAACACTATCTGAAATAAATTAGGCACTGAAAAACAAATACCATATGTTCTCATTCATTCGTGGAAGAAAAAAATTTGATTACATAGTAATAGAGTGAAATAGTGAATATCCGAAAGTAGGATGGAGAGACAGGTGAGAAGAATAGAGAGAACTTGATTAACAGATATGAGAGTGGAAATATTCAGCAGATAAATACAAAGCATTCTAGGTACCATAGTCAGTAAAATAAATACAGTTGCTGACAATTCAAGGTATCTTTCAAAATAGCTAAGAGAAAATTTTAAATGTTCATGACACAAGTAGCGACAAATGTCTGAAATGAAAAATAGGTTTAGTGCCCTGACAGTCATCATCACACATGACAGTCATACTGAAAAGCCATAGTGCATTCTATAAATATATACAACTATTATATGCCATTTAAAAATGGAAAATCATAATAAAATATTTGGCAAGACTTAGGTAAGAATCCTTAATAAACTGATGAAAAATGAAACATTGTGGCTCAATATTTTTCAGTTAAAAATTAAAAAAAATACTTGATTAAATCAGCTTAATGTTTGGGATTTACTAACAATTTGCTGTTAAGACAAGAAGCACCTTTACTATTTCTAAATGAAATGTAGATTTATTGATAAAAATAAAGATTTTGCTTTAATAATTCTAAAAAATAATTTAAATTCCAATTTTTCCTAATGATAAAATGTGTTCATCTGGTATAAGATTACTTTTTACACTCATATATCTCAAATATACTAGAATCCAAGCTATGTGATTATATCTCAATAGAGTTGTTACCAAAAAAAAAAAAAAAAAGAAAACCCACAGAATTATTTTAAAAAGAAAAAAATTATATGCTTTAAAGGAAAAATAGATCTGTGCTAATAAAAATCATTCTATGTGTGTGTGTGTGCATGTGTGTGTGTGTGTGTGTGTGTGTGCATGTGTGTGTGTGTGTCTGTTTCTATGTTACATAACCCTATGAGATTTCCAAAATGGAAGTGAACAAGGGAAAATATAAGTTTTAAAAATTACTGTGTTAATCATTAAACCACTCTGAGCATCTCACTGGTTTTGAAATGGAATTAATAAATTATATCTAACTATGTAAAAATGAATCTTACATGTCCTGTAGTTTATTTACTGAGCAGCTTCTGAATAAAAGATTCTAACTCACTGAATTTTCATCCCATATAAATATTTTAAAAACAATAAAATATACATCAACTTCTTTAACCTTCTCTTTTACATTGTTTTCAAATAAGCATTCAGGGATGTGTTATTCAGTAGGTTCAGTTTAATTTTTAAAATATACTTTAATGGGATTTTTTTGAATCATTGGAGCCCTGGAAACTCATTTAAAAGAAAACCTCTCATGATACTGGTCCTGCATGTTATTGATTCTATGAATCAGTCATGAGCAAGAATTCAAGTGAAAGAGGATAATTTTTAGAGGATTTCTGAAATGTAAGTCGATATTCCAATTTCAATTTTGAAATTAGGTGACAAGTCCTATAAGTAATAATGAAAAGTAATATGCATAGTAGTTACATAATTGGATGCTGAATGCTTAGAAAGGTTTCAAGAGAGTATAAACAGAGTAAGTCACCATATTCTGGGGTCTTAGTCTGCTTTCACTGCCCAGTGATCTTTTGAGTGTGAATAATATCCAATTCTACCAGAAGAATCCTGTCAATGTGGGATCTATAATGGGAAGTGAAATGGATTTTCTTTCCATACTGTCAATGATGCCCCTTGAGAGTCTAATAATCACGTCTCCAGCTCCTTATTTGTAAGTTCCCTGAGGATAGGTGAAATCTTATAGTTTATAGATTAGTCTTGCAAATCCACTACATCATTCAGATATCCATGATTTGATCACTGCAGAGCCACAGTACCCTTGCAGTAGCCCTGTGCTTGATAACAAAGCCAGACCCGGGTTCAAATTTGGACGCTGCCATTTACTCTTTGAGTGACTAGTAAGCTACTTCACCACTTTAAACTTCATTTTCTGTAATGATTGAACCTCTCTTATGGTAGTGTTATGAGAATTGAATAGGAGGAAAAAAGTGAATAAAATACACTTAGCAGAGTAAATATCCACTAAGTGTCATCATTGATTTTTTAATATTATGTCAAGTAGTTGATGCTGTAGAAAATGAATTAGTAATATGAAGTCAAATTATTTTTTTCTTCCAAGGTTAGCAGTGCCTTAATATTCTAAAATTTTTCAAATACACTTTCGGTTATATTACCTTCTAGAAATAAGATAAGGTTGTACTTATTTTAGAGAAATTAGAGAAATTCTTTACTATAATGGCTTCTAAATGCATGCCTAGAGTCACTCAGTAAGGTTAAAAGCAATAATGAAAACAATCCACAGTATCCAATCAGACCAATATTTAAGCTACAAAGAAATGGGTGTTTTCTTCTTTTTTCCCCTTAACATGGCCCTCATCTCCTGGAAGATCAGTAAGACAATGAAGCACTCAAGAGAATTTTCAGCAATTTGAACTGCAAATTACAAAACAACTAAAATGTCTAAAGTGAGTGGTGCTTGGCTGAATTTCTGTTTTCCCATTCCTTTTCAGATTCCTTTATCCTAGGGCTTCTACTGCATATGCAGTTATTCAATTCATTCCAACCAGGGTAGAAGTTTGCAGAGAAAATTTAGAAACATGGATGTTGATTCATCCTGTCAGTGTACATGCTCAGAATTATTCTGAGGGTCTAAATATTATGAGAGCAATTTGTTTCTTCCCCTTTTACATCCATTTAAACACACCTTTGTATTGTGGAGACATGGACTGATAACCCCGAATTACAAAATTCTTGTTTATGAGAAAAGCAGAGACGTGAATGGATGTTTTCTGAGTTGTAACTAATGAGAAGAGCGAAGTCAAGTCTAAAATTGGTAGTCTCTTTGGACTTATACTTCTTTGCTGGGTTTAGATCTTACTCTTAAAACAAGACCAAAGAGAGAAAAATCCTGTGATCTCTCACTGATTGGGTCTGGAAGTCCCGAAAAGTTTAAACCTTACTGACTGGTAAATATCTGATTTCACTTTATTTCCGATCTACTTTTAAGATAAACCATCTTTCAATGTATCTATATAATACTGATAAGAGAGAAAAATGACACCTCCGGGCTTTCCATATCTGCCAACACTATTAACTATTAATGATACTGATGTGATAATGAAGCTGTGCTAATGCAGCTGAAAAATTATGTAGCAACATGTTACCTCACTGTATTCCTGAATTACATGGTAATGATTTTATTATTCTTTTTGTGAGGGTCGGTGAGGGCAGGTACACATTTCTTATCTTTAAGTTTGAGATGGATATTTTCTAATTATGACTATCAAAATTAAAGGGAAAAGATTGTAAAGTTTTCATTCAAAGAAAAATAATTATTTCGTGAAATATGAGCAATCTTGTCAAATATAACAACTATTTCAATAGTTTACAATTGAATATGCCCTATTTTCTACCAAAAAAAACTCAGAATTTTGAATGCTGATGTTCTTAAAGTCTAGAGTATATTAACACATGCATGCACAAAGAAAGCAATAATTCTGCTTACTGTAATAGTAGACTAAAAAATTCAGAACAACCTTCCCAATGAAAACCACTAAAAATAAAGACCAAAAAAAAAAAAAAAAAAAGACAGTGAAGAATACCTGAAAAATGGGAAGAAAGAAGTATAGGGAGGTGATCCCCGAGTTGAGGGGCCATTTCACTCCGGGAGATTTGCTCTCTCTATATATGTATCTATCAATCTGTCTATATACATAGAGTCATTGGGAAAGTCATGACCCATTTTTGGATAGAAAAATATAGAAAAACACGTCATGACTTTTCCGATCACCTAATAGATATATTTTTTGTAATTGCCAGAGGATGCCAGAGAAAGACAGAAACAGACATCAAAAGAAAGAGAGGGAGACAGAGAAAGCCCCCACTACAGCCATAGTCACACTACAATTTCCACTCCTCCATCTCTTCACCATGTGGGGCACATACTCATGTATACCTGGTGAGCTTTCCACGTTGTCTGGGCCGGAATTCAAAAAGCTGTTGGTCATGTGAGATACAGCTCCATGACCACTAGGCCACAGGCCAGCCCAGACTTGCTGTTTTTTGTGAGAAGCTCCTAAGTGGCCCTGAGGATGATATGGCTTTGAACAGCCTGGATGGACTAAGGTTACAAGGATTTGTGTCTAAGAAGTGGAAGGGCGAGTCCTGGCAACCTTCTGAATTTTGTGCTGATGCATATATAGTCTAGACCCAGTGAGTAAGAACAAACCAGAAGTATGAATTAAAATGGCTTTTAGTTAATTCAATCCCTGCTGATGGGGACAGCATGACAGAAGCAATGCAAATCCTTTTAGAGAAAGGTATCATCTTCCCAGGTCTCAATTTGCTTTCTTAAACATTGTGGCAAATATCATGTCTGGCACTCAATAAAATCTCTCAGGAAGTAGAAATAGAAGAAAACGACCTTTATTTAATAGAGGTTATTTACTAAAAGCCTGCAAGATACATCATACTGATTGCTTAAAAGCTTTTATTTTGTTATCTAAACAAGGCAAAGAAGTCCGCTATCACCATCCCTATAAGACTCTGAGGGTTACTCAAGTTTGGCATTATTGGCACTTGGGACTGGAAAGTCTTTGTGTGGGGGGGTATCCTGTGCATTGTGGATGGGTAGCAGCATTCTTGGCCTCTATCCAACAGATGCCAGTAACAGGCTCTCAGTTATGATCATCAAAAATGTCTACACGTTGCCTAATTTTCCCCGGGGGTACAAAATTGTCCTGGGTTAAGAACCATTTCTCTTCTGCGAGCTCCAGCTGGTGAAGTAGAGTAGAGAGAAAGAGAAAATAGAAGGAAAGAAGGAAGTGAGGAAGGAAGGAAACAGAGAAAAAGGGAGAGAGAGTAGAGGAGAGGAGGAGAAAGGGAGAGAGAAGGGAAGGAAAGCGGGAGAGAGAAAGAAAGAAAGAGAGGGAAGAAGGAGGGAAGGAAGGAGACAATGTAACAAGCAACTCCTTTAGCCAGATTGACTAGATCTTGTTAAATCAAAAATTGTTTTTCCTCTCAGCCTGATACTCTTGGTTTGAGATTTTTCATAGGAACTTCAAGAAGACTGGTGGTCAGCCTAGAGCTTGAAACAATTGTGGGCCATCTGCCCCAGCTAGAAACCAAAACTCCTGTGGCGCAATTGTGTCTCCCAACTAAAAAATAACCTGACTTGTGCTTTTCTATAAATAGCTGTTAGCCCCATAGCATAGCCCTTCCCCTATGAAAGCATCTGTAAATTGGCTGACTGGTTGAATATATTCTTTTTTTTTTTTTAAGAGGTTTTTGCTATAGGGCGTGTGTGCTCACCAGAGAGACAGAGACAGACAGAAAGCAAGAAATCATCCCCCCAGGGGGAATGGCCACACTGCAATCTCTTCTCCTCCATTCTTCTCTCGGGATCTTGGGCACACATGTACACGTGCCCGGTGTGAGTTTAAGACACCGGGTCCAGGACTCGAACCACTGTCGACCACATGGGAGTCCAGTGATGTAGCCATTATGCCATCTACTGGTCCTGGTTGAATATGTTCTTACCAGTCACCCCAGTATGGCTACATTCCTCCCTCATCAAAAAGTTTGCCTTTCTGTGGTTTGTTGAATAGCAAGGGGTAGGATCTGCTTAGGGTCCCAGGACAGGAGAGACAGGGTCCCTTGTCTAGCAACAAGAAGAATGAAGAGAGAAGAAAGAGAGAAAAACAGAATAAGGGGGGAGTAGGTATAAGAGGGAGGGAAGTGAGTGCTGTGGCTTGAATATAGTCCTGTATTCAAGCCATTGTGGCAGGATTAAGAGGATGAAACTTCATTTGGTTATGGTGGGGCCTTTGGGGATGGTGAAATCATTAGAGTGGGGCCTCCATGGTTGAATTCTGGTGGATTGATTATAGAGGCCCCACCCTCCACCCCATGGGGAATGGTCAAGCCATATCATCTCCATCTCACCACACTTTTGGGATCTAGGGCATGCATGCCCACATGCTCAGCATGTTTATCACTCATGGGTCCAGAATTCAAACTGCATGATCACCCACTGGGGATCCAGTGGCTTTAAACATTAGACCATGGAGCTGACTCTGGTGGCTTTTTATTGTTTTAAAAAAATTATTTATTGAATTTTATTTGTTGTTATTATTTTAAATTTTTTATAGGACACTTGTGCTCACCAGAGGGAGACAGAGAGAGAGAGAAAGTGAGAAAACAAGCCACCAGATCTGGGACTCAAACCACAGTCAGCCACATGGGAATCCAGCACCTTAACCACAATGGCCTGCTGGCCTCGGGTGCTTTCTAATCAGAGAGAATGAGACCATGACAACAAGGAGAAAGAAAGCCACATGTATGCAGACTACCTTCTGCTCTTTTCAAAGTTCTGCCTTCTACCATTTTATGATGCTCTTAGACTTCCCAGAACTGTTAATTTTTCAAATAAACTTATTTTCTTTATAAATCATGCAGTTTCAGGTATTTTTATTTGTATCACATTAAAAAACAAAAACAATTAAAAAATGGACTAAGTGTGGGAGGAGAAAAGAGACAATGAGAATAAGGGCAGAAAGTTTACCATGAACATAAAGCAAGATGGGCATGACTTCTACATAGAAAACCACAAAATATTTAGAGAAAGTAAAGAGGATTTAAGAAATATCAAAGTTTTAGAATACTAAGTTACTCAATATTGCAAAGAATAAGCACACTAGATAGTGTACTACGTATTAGAATATTGAATATTATAAAGTGTTACAATAATCAATATTAAAATGATTAACATGTGCTCCCAAACTGATCAATAGATTCAATATATAAAGACAACCTATCAATGTAAAGATAGGCAATGGATCTGAGTAGGCAGTTTTTACAAAAATGCAGCTAAATGGCCAATAAATATACAATAGGTGATTACTTTCATTAGTTATCAAAGGAATGCAGATTCAAACTATGAGGTATTGTACCATAAGAATGTCTAAAACTAAAATGACTGAAAACATTTGTGAAAATGTAGAGCAATAGCAACTTTCATAAATACTCTATGGGAATATAAATTTATATGACCACTTTGGTAACCAGCTTGACATTATCTACCGAGACTGACACCCAGGTATATACCCAACAGAAAGGCATATGGCTGTTGCTAAGGAGAGATACATCTAAGTTTGTTCATTTCACCAAAACAGCCATAAATCCCAAGCAATTCAAATACTCATTATTGGTAGAATGGAAGAGTAGTTATGGTATATTGATATCATGTAACACTAAATAGCAATACCTATGACTAAACTGTAGCTATGCAACAATGTGGATGATTCTCACAAACATAAAGCCTAGAGAAAATGGTAGAAATGAAAGAATACATATTTTGTGATGCTATTACACATAGCTCAAAAACAAGAATAACTAAACTATAGTGTTTGGGAATGAATGCTCAGGAAATAAAACTTTGAAGAAAATTAGGAATACTATTCTGAATTTCAATGCAATTCAGAATAGTATTATACTGTAGTATCTTTATCTGACGAGAAACAGAAATAAGCAATTACGAAGGTCTTAGGGATGGTCCTTGAAAAGCTGGAAATCTTGATTTTTACCTAAAAGAATTATCTAGAATTCATTGATCTGTGTGTGTGTGTGTGTGTGTGTGTGTATGAATATGCATGTGCATGCACATGTGCACATGTGCCTGCATTGTTCTTTAGAAATCTTTTATTTCATAATAGAAAAGATATAAAAGAAAGGAAATAAACAAAAAATAATACTGCTATAAATTTAAAGTTTCTAAATGTCTGAAAAATATTTAGAGTTTTGCACTTGGTAAAAGTTATTTTACTTTCCTAAGATGCATTAACTTCTCTAGTGATTATCTATGGGAGAAAGGTAAGAAAAAAATAGATAAGAAGTGAAAAAGAACAGTGAGATTAATATAAACAAGGAACTAAAATCAAAAGTAATAAAAAAGATAAAACCCAGAAATAAAAGGTAGAATAAAATAATGTATTAAAGTAAACAGATTTTGAGGAAGAATAAAGCATAGGAAAATCATAACCCTCATTCTTACCAAATCTACCTGCAATTATGAACCATGAGTCAACATTTAAATTTTATGACATTAGGAGGCAGAAAATTTTTCTTAAAATATGAATATGCTACCTGTGTGAAACAACACATGGTCACCTATGAATAGTTTAACTTCTTTAGCAGATAATTCAGACCCATAGCAGCACTTTTAAGTGAGTTCTGATTGAGAAAGAAAGACAAACTTTTGTCTAAAGTGTTTAAGATTAGGAATCATGTCTTCTCTCTCTCTTTTCTATCACATTCTCATTTTAGACAACACTGTGAGAAGCAAACATTACAAATTATAAACCCAAGACACTAGCAAGTCTAACTCCACTCTCTAGGACAGTCATTTAAAAATTTTTAGCCTAGAGTTTGATGTTGAACAAAAGTTGTCTTTTGAAAGGCCAAGAAAGAGGGACCAATTTAAGAACATGTGATACGGCAGAGGGGATAGAATAATCTCCTACTTTTGTTACACGCAGTGGATAAAGTGGCCCTCTGTCATTATTCTTCAACATGTCTCAGTCTTTCCTTTAAGTTCTTGACACAACTTTGATCTTTCCTCAAGGCCTTAGGCTTTTTTTTCCACATTCAAATCAGAGCTTTAAATACGTTGTTAGATCTTCAATTGCTAAGCTCTAGTTAGAAGTGCTTGAAGTTAATTCCTCCTATGGTTATGTGTTGACTAATGTGTGGTCAAGTCCTCACAGACACATCCAAATGAGTGGCCACTGGACAAATTCTTTTTTTTTTTTTGACAGGTTTTTGTTATAGGGCATGTGCGCTCACCAGACAGACAGAGACAGAGAGACAGAAAGCAGGAAATCACCTCCCAGGGGGGATGGCCACGTCGCAATCCCTTCTCCTCCATTCTCCTCTTGGGATCTTGAGCACGCACGCACATGCGCCCGGCGTGAGTTTAAGCCACCAGGTCCGGGACTCAAACTGCAGTCAACTACGTGGGAGTCCAGCGACATAGCCATTTCGCCAACTGCTGGTCCCACTGGACAAATTCTTAAAGCAAGTAAAAGTGGATTCCAGCACTGGCTAAGAAACAGTGCCCAGAGTTTCAGTAAGCTATCAAACACTACACCCACCAGTACCAGGCAGACAAATAGACAAATGTATGAGCAAGCAAGAACTAGGAACTTGATAGAAAGCTAGGAACAGTTCATTTCATTCTGCATTTTGCAGATAGCAAGGTGCACAAAGACCCTTACTTGTCCTGAGCTAAAAATATAGGTTAGGCAGCAATGGGAAATGAGATGCCTCCTTTGATTCTAACCCATCAAGCCCAACTGCCAAAAAGTTCAATAGGAAGAAACAGAAAACCATCTCATCTGTCATGGATTTTATTAACTTCTCTTAAGTGATATCTGGGGGCTCTGATATACCCATGAAATTGCCACAGTCAAATAAAATAAAAAATGACAGAAGTCAAGTAAAGCCAGGGTAGGGTTTCTAACATTCTCACTGCATCTGCTTCTCAGATTATTCTCTCATCTTGGGCCACACTAGGCGTAAAAGAAGGTGAGCGGATGAAATGCCTCAGGCAGCAGTCACAAATATACTAAAGAGGGCATTTAAAAGTTGGTCACGCTAGAATGATTCTTTCAGGCAGGCGCAATGGTAGAAAATAAGGGCTTGAGACTACAAATTGTCAGAGACTGATAAGAAAATAACCTATTAGTACCAAAAACAAAAATGCATTCTATTTCTCAGGCATTGGAATTGCCTTATAAAAACGAGAGGCACAGGTGGGAGGGGACCAATAGATAAGTAAAATTGGGTCATTTACCTTATAACATGCATAACTTGTCACATCTCTGATAAAGATAGAGTATAAATAAATAGCAATCCTTTCAAAAACAACCTGTTTACTGCAAATATATGAATTTACGTTTATTGAGACCACTCGTGTAGTCAAATCTGATTGTTTAACAATATACACACAAACATACATGTTTTTTCTTGATAGAAAAAGCCATAATAAAGCAATCAGCCATGAGATAGAAACAAAATTTGTGGTTTCTGAGCTGGATACTCTGGGACTAAGATCTTCTAGAGATAGATGAGCTCACAAAACAAATAGATGAATTTAATGGTCCTTGGAGGAGCATGAGAACTAGTACATTTTTAGTTGTTGACATGAGTAGCTTGTTGCTCCCAGAATCTTATCTGAGCATTCCAGGAAAATGCCTGCCTTTCTTTATGGAGGAAATCCAAACTGTTTGCTAAGAAACTTTTGTGGCAAGAAAAAGAATCAGAAAGAAAGAAATATATTTTCCTCATTTATAGAATATTTTTTAGCTATAGCATCTTCTCCTCCTGTTTGTCCAAGATCTGAATTTCTAAGAATGTCAATTAATACATGAACACATTTAATTTATGAATCTCCAAATGATGCCTCTTTCTAGTAGTATTTAAAATTATGATTGCTAACCCACTAAATACATGCATGATAACTAGAATGCATTTCCATAATCATAGATGGAATTAATTTATCTGCTTTTTTTTTTTCAGTCTACCCTCATGTGATGTATTCATTTTGTTAGAAGGTTAAATAGAAATTCCATAGAACATTTCTAGGACATTGTACAGACAAGACCTCTAAATGATGAATAAATCCTTTTCTACCTTTTGAGTACTCAGGCCCCTATTAGTATGATGACTTAGCAAGAGCAATAACTGGCATGGTGGTTAAAGCACTGGACTCCCACATGGCCGACCGTGGTTTGAGTCCTGGACTGGGCAGCTTGAAACACTCCAGATGCATGTGCCTGGATGTCCAAAATCTCAGGAGGAAAATGGAGGAAAAGAGATTGCAGCATGGCCATCCCCCTCAGGGGTGGTTTCTCACTTTCCCTTCCACTATGTCTCTGGTAAGCGCATGCAACCTATGGCAAAAACCTTAGGGGAAAAAAAAAAAAAAGATTTTGATATTTTGTTCATATGATTTTGGGCTTTATTTTAAAAAACATATTGAAATAAAATATTATCTTAATGACTGATTGCTTTGGCATCCCCTTACATCTTGTGCCCCAGCTAGTGCCTCAGTTGTCTTTGTCCCCGTTTGTAGATTGTTCCCCTAAGCACACATTTATATGTTTGGTAGTAAAAAGACAAATGAATCTACACACACACATGCTTAACCTTCACCTATTTGAGAATATTTAGATTCCAAGTATGACAGAGGGAATCAATTATTTCAAAAGTATTTATTCACAACTTAGTATCTTCTTGATTTATTATCATTTTTGAGAGATACAACTTTACAAAAGACAGATAATCCCAAAAGGATCATGCATTTTATAAATACAAAACAGAAGTGATTTGGGGACAGCTAATTTATGATCATTCTTGTGAATATAATTTTACCACAACTATTGGCTTTAGATCATAGAGAGTCACATATACTAGTTTAATTTCGTATACATACTTTAGGTTATTTTAGAGAAAAAAACATACACCCTGAACAAATATAAATATTCTGCTTTAGAAATTATCCTGAGTTTCCATTCCACCATGGTTCCCCAATCTTCCCTTAATCCTTTTAAACCTCCTCAAGCTTCTGCTATCATGACCCATGTTGTGTGTATATCCAGTTCCATCTTTCACTGATACAAATTGGGTTCAGTAGGACCAGTAGAAGGCATAATGGTTACATCACTGGACTTGCACATAGTCTACTGGATTTCAAGTCATGGACCAGGTGGCTTAAAATATGCAGGGCATGTCTGTATGTGTGCCCAAGACCCCTAAAGGAGAATGGAGAAGAAGGGATTCCTGCCCCCGGGGGTGATTTCTCACTTTCTATCTCTCTGTTCTTCTCTGTTTCTCTGGCAAAAGCATACACCTAATAGCAAAAAAATTACCTCCCCCCCCAAAAAAAGAAATTGGGACTGGATTTCTTCTTTGGTTTATAATCATGTAATTACTCCATGGTCTATGTCTTTTGCATTTTTGTATCTCATGGAATTTAACTTGGTGATATGCCCAGAGTATTGCTCAATTAAAAAAAAAAATCAGTGAATGAATAAATATATAAATGAATAGAGTGAATGAATGAATAAATACATAAAAAAGATAATCTGCAAAACTGTGAGAGAATCATCCCTAAGTTGGTTATCTCTAGGCATTACATGTTTTTCAAAATTCTCTGATATTGGGTTGTTTTCCTTCAACAGTAAGGATAAAATACAATAATCCAGGCAATTTGCAAATTCTGTAGATAACTTGGGGACCTGTTACAGAAAGGCTGCCTTACAATTTATGGGTTGAAATTCCTAAGGGGGTCTTCATGGAAGTCTTTAGGTGATGCACTCGAATAATCTATTCTAAAGACCTTCAAGCACACTTAAAGATACTAAAAACCTGGAACAGGAAATAGGTTAAAGTGTAAGGAAAGTGATTAGTTGGGTCAGCAGTTGAGGGATTTATCTGGTGCCCATATGCCCATAGCACTGAACAAGCTAGGAAAATAGACATGGTCTGACCTTTAAATTTCACTGCACCATAATTAACTTTAAAAATCAGCTAAGCAGACTGTTTGAAGGAGCAAAGCTCACTCACTCACAGGCACACTGCCTGGATATTAGGCTGCTAACACACATGTTTAAAAAAATTAGGCAGAGGACTTTAAATATAATGTATAGAGAGCCTTGCAGGGGTTGAAAATTGGTTTAATAAAATTACAAAATCTAGATCTCAGATGATGTAAAGAATAAAAATACATGGAACAATCTCTTGTTGTGCTTAAAAATGTACTTAAAATGATTGTGCACCTAAAATTGGGATATAAATGACCAATTCTTTTTAAAAGCTACCATCAACATTTTATTATTATTTTTAAAATAAAACAGGAAAGTATTCACCAAATAGTGGTACTCCGGAATAGGGATGCTGGCTAATTATACCAACTACATTATCTGTGTCTGAGCTTCAAATACAGGCATTAGGGTCTGTCTTTATAATGAAGCAGTTTCAGTCATGTGCCAAGTCCACAACTTCCACAGCCCTCAGTGGTAATGAGCATGGCCTCTATTGATGCAAAAATGCACCAGTCAAGGCTTGAGAGCCTTTAAGCCCTCCTGAGAGATTTGCCTTAATGTAGGGCCTGCTTATATCCCTGAGTCTGTCATTCTCTGAAAGGAGAAGAGATATGCCCTTTTCATTCCCTGCTCCTGGAGTAATTACAGGCACAGGTAATGGGTCAGTGAGGGCACTTGGGACTTCTACATGCCAAGAGGAGAGAAATCAATGTCAACACTCTTTAAAAAATGGCCCAATGGTAGTGTCAGAAAGCACTGCCACTTGTCCTAGGGAATCACCAGGACCTTGATGGCCTCTCCAGTGAAGAAAAATAGTGTCTCAGAATCAAGAACTGCATTTTAAACCCATCTTGGGAGGGTGGCTCTGGAACAAAGGACAACAAACATATCAGTAAAAAGTGAGTTGTCCTCTACATTTTCTTAGCCAAGTAGCCTTACGGGAAATCGAATATTTTGTACAACTATCTCTGTGTACTTATTTTTCCCAGCATGCTGGTATGACTAGCAGCCTAGAGACTTATTTATGTAAAGATCACCTTGCCCATTTTTTTAGACCTAATAATATTTTGGGTTAGCACTGCTGTTAAAGGGTCCCAAGAAGGTCTGTGGATTTATTACTGGTCTTGGCTCTCATTTAGTGCTGTGCAGTATTTCATAGCTCAGTCCACAAGGGTTAATAAAACCAGCTTTTTCAGTTGGTGCCTACCCATCTCCCTGTCTTTGTGGACTCACAGCTCCCCTCGGCACGGTGAACAAGTACTCTGCCAAGTGCATGTACGGGTGTGTGCTTCCCCACCTCCAGGGAGGGGACAGGTATGTCATGTATGCTTAGTGTCAGAATCAATCATGGACTGTGATATTTTGACACTAGCTGGAAAGAGATGTCTCCTTCAGAGTATTTTAATACTGTTTACCATTCAGTTTGTTTCTGCTGTATCTTAACTGCAAAGTAAAACTGTACTGTTATTAGGGAAGTCAAAAATATGTCACCCGAATGAATGTTGATTGTGTAGAACAGGATTAAGGTAAGGGGGCTGTGGGATTCATACATGTGTCTCTATCTCCAGACTCTGGGGGTAGAGACACCCATGGAGCCAAAGTGAATTCCCAGAATCTGATCTCTGCTGACAATATTCC
The DNA here is from genome assembly GCA_026018925.1 of Tupaia tana. Taxonomy (NCBI): domain Eukaryota; kingdom Metazoa; phylum Chordata; class Mammalia; order Scandentia; family Tupaiidae; genus Tupaia; species Tupaia tana. Next base: position 25,170,776 of record JAKSZU010000007.1, read on the forward strand.
ATATACCAGAGATAACAGGATAGTAGTAATTTCCCTAGCTTCTTTTTTTAATTTTTTTGAAACATCTTTACTACAGGGTCTATGTGCTCACCAAACAAAGAGACAGAAAGAGAGAAATCCCTCGCACACACACCAGGGGCATGACCATGCCACAATCCCTACTCCTCCATTCTCCTCTCAGGATTTTGGGCATGCATGCACATGTACCTGGCGTAAGTTTCAGGTTATCCAGGTCCAGGACTCAAACCACAGTTGGCCATGGGAGTCCAGCACCTTAACCACTACGTAACCTGCTGGCCCTCATTTTCCTGTCTTAAAACAGGCTCTCTCCATTGTTCCACTCAGTTTTTGCATCTTTCCTTGAAAGCTAAATACGATAATTAGATTTCTTACTATAAAAGTGAGTGTTGGTGCTCATCAAGGGCTGCTATCAGTCCCACTAGGCCTTTGATCCCTGAGACAATTGCACTTCCTGGCATAGGCATTTTGACTTTCCTCCCTTTTCTTTCCTGCTTCTCTTGCCCTCTCTTTCCACCCCTCTCTCCTTTATATATTAGTTTATTTTAAGTTTACTTATGTATTTACTCCATGGTGGTGGCTGGCCATGTCCAACAGGGTCTTCATGCCAGGATCCACCCCCAACCAGGATCAAGGCATGTGTACATACCCAGCATGTAGGAAGCACCAGGATGCAAACCTAGGATCCTCCCGTGTGGTCCCAGCATCTTGGAGCATCGTATTACCCATGTACCACTGCAGCTGCCCCTCCCTCCTTTCTTTCCTTTCTTTTCTCTCTCCCTTCCTGTTTCTTCTGTCCTTCCCCTCTCCCTTGCCCCCTTTTACTGACTCTACTTTGGGAGCTAAAACACTTCTAAACTCCTTATTCCTGGACCTACTACAGTATTTAAAATAGAAAGTTGCTATTTTTTTTAAAAATTAAGACTAGTAATGTAAAAAAGGTAGATTAGTATGCTTGAGGGAACTTCAAAAAGCTCATGGGAAATGTAATTAAAGCACAAGTTCATTGTGGTGAAAACATTTGAAATCCATGCACAGTTTTTTCATAATAGACATTTTCTATAATAGAGCTTTTAAAATAATTTTTATATATTTTGGACCTTAAAAGGGGCACAAAAATCAAATATGTATGTTTCAATGCAGTCTAGTTTATTGGTGTACTTGTCTATTGTCCCAGTCAAGTCTAAGCTCCTTGAAAGAAATCTTATTATTAGTTTCTGAGAGATTTTTTTTTTTTTTTTTTTGAGAGGTTTTTGCTATAGGGCATGTGCGCTCACCAAAAAAACAGAGAGAGACAGAAAGCAATAAATCACCCCCAAAGGGGAATGGCCACACCACAATCCCTTCTCCTCCATTCTCCTCTCAGGATCTTGGGGACGCACGCACACATGCCAGGTGTGAGTTTAAGTCATAGAGTCCAGGACTCGAACTGTGGTCGACTACATGGGAGTCCAGTGACATAGCCATTACAGCAACTGCTGGTCCTAGTTTCTGAGAGATTTTTGCTATAGGGTGCTTGTGCTTGACAGAGAGACAGAGACAGAGAGATGGAAAGCAAGAAAACAATCTTCAGAGAGGATGGCCATGCTGAAATCCCTTCTTCTCTATTCTCCTCTCAAGATTTTGGGCATGCATGCACACACACCAGCAGAGTTTCTTTTTTCCTTTTTTCTAAGAGTTTTTTTTTTTTTTTTTTTTTTTTTTTTTTCCCTATAGGATGCGTGCGCTCAATGAAGAGACAGAGACAGAAAGCAAGAAATCACCACCCTAGTGGGTACGGCCACACCACAATCTCTTCTCCTCTCCTCTTGGCATCTTGGGCACACACACACGTGCATCTGACATGAGTTTTAAGTCACCAGATCTGGGACTCAAACTACGGTCAACCACATGGGAGCACAACACCTTAACCACTATGTCTCTGTTGGTCTCAAAAGCCATATTATTTTAACATGACACAATGTCTTGCATATAGTAGGTGGACACAGGATTTTTTAAAGATAAAAGTCTTGTTGATAGTTTAGTATGAGTAATGAAAAGCCCTGTAGGTGGCAATGGGGCATAGTGTGAGCAGATTGATAGCCTGTGTGGCATATCTTAGAGGGACAGCAGGGAAGTGACCAGGTCATTATATATATATAGACAGATATATATATATATATATATATAGAGAGAGAGAGAGAGAGATAGAGAAAATATATCTATATATTTTATATATATATATGTGTGTGTGTGTGTATATGTATATATATAAAATATAGATTTCTATAGTTTATATATATTATATACATGTATACAATACATATTATATTATATGCATGTATATAATACATATTATATATTATATTATATACATGTATATAATATATTATATATGTATATATTTTATATACATATATACATATATATACATGTATATACATGTATATTTTATATATACATATATAATATATTATATACATGTATATAATATATAATAATAAAATATATCTATATTTTATATATATTATATATATCTATATTTTATATATATTATATATATCTCTATCTATCTATCTATCTATCTATCTATATATATATATATAAAATACATCTCTCTATATATTATTTTCGGTTTTTTCCATAGGGTGCATGCACTCCTTGGAGAGAGAAAGTGATGGAGAAAGAGAAAGTGAGAAATCCCCCCCAGGGGGAATAGCCATATTGCAATTTCTTCTCCATTCTCCTCTGTCATTCTTCATATATTAATATCTAACTAATTTTTACACCTTTGAATGCATTCAAGATGAAGAAAACTAAAAAGATAAGATGTATAAATTTAAACCAAAAACTGTGTACATTAGCTCATCAGTTACTTGAATGTAAAATTAAATGCATTGAGCAATTTATTATTACATAGATATAATAAAATAGCAATTTCTTTTGTGATATTAGGTTTTTATTCCATCTACCTTTTTAGTATCATACCCTAAAAGGTTATTATTTTCAAATACCATGAAGGCTACCTCCACTTAGTTTCATCTTTCCTTTCTTTTCGTCTTCTCTTACTTTTTTTCTCTTAATATGTATTTCTAACCACATTATTTAGCTTTGTAAACCTTCTGAAAAATTTTTTTGTGTGTAAAACACACCACTCTAAATATTAATACATTTTACTTCATTATAAAGTAGTTATGATATTTTTAGCATAGTAATTATGGTAATGCTATCACAGACAAGGATCATAATAATAATTATCATATCATAAGCTGCAAGCTGATTTTTAAACAATTGCTTTGGCTCTCTGCTTAATCCCTGCTTTCCTTCTTTCCTGCCTCTTTCTCTCCCTATTACTCTGGTAGAATAAAGTTAAACAATCTGTCATATGGCTGTAAATACCGATATAAAGCAAAACCCCTTTATTATATTTCTTTTGATGCCTTCAGTTGCCATATTTTACAGTTTATATCTTCTCCACCCTTTAATTTTGGAATTCCCATTGAAACAAACATATAATACCTAAATGCTGACATAACTAACTGAGCAACTGCAAAGTGAGGTTCTGCTTTCGGCCCCTATTCTACTCAGCTGGAAATATGACCATGAAATTGTTAAGTTACTGGAAGCTACATTTCTTGCTTTAACATAATCACAAGCTCTTGTGTACTTTCATGGTGCTCTTTCTCATACATCTCATTTATTCATTCTCATTTATTCTTTTTTTTTTTTAAGAGGTTTTTGCTATTGGGCACGTGCGCTCACCAGACAGAGAGAGACGGAGAGACAGAAAGCGAGAAATCACCCCCACCCCGGCAGGGATGGCCACATCGCAATCCCTACTCCTCCATTCTCCTCTCAGGATCTTGGGCATGCACGCACACACGCCCAGCGTGAGTTTCAAGTTACCGGGTCCGGGATGTGAACCATGATTGACTACATGGGAGTCCAGTGACACAGCCATTACACTAACTGCTGGTCCCTCATTTATTCATTTGATAACTATTTATTGAGTGCCTTCTCTGCGTTAAGTTGTTTGTTTTTGTGGGAAGATGAATAATGACCCTACATCATAAAAATAAATAAATAAAAAGGTATCCACAGTTTAATCCCTGGGTATTATACATGTGTAAATACATGCTTCTAGCACTTCAGAAATTTCAGGAAATTAAGCATTAGGAGATGAGGAACCACAGGGTCCTTATCAGAGGAAGCAGAGCATCAGAGGGAATAGAAAGAGAAGATAAGTATAAAGTCACATGAGGCAGGGACCATGAGCCAAGAACTTCATTGACACCTTGACTTTAGCTCAGTAGAATAGACTGCTGACATCCCCAATTTGATACCATGCATTTGTGCTGATATAAGCCCACTAAATGTGGTAGGGTGTTTCAGCAACAATAGAAAACTAAAATAGTTTTATATCATTTTTTTAGAACTCAAAAACATTATCTGAAATACTTCTCTTGTCAGTTCTGTCAGCAAAGACAGCTGCTTCCTATGTGAAGGACACGATACCCATGGGAGAAAACCAGTCCAACTGCATATCTTACTGAAGAATGAATCTTCTCTACATTTTGACAAGTCACTGAGGGGTGTTTGCTACCTTCACACTTTATTGTTTGGTTAAACAGATATGCTGAAATGAGCATCAATGATATCAACCGAAATAAATTTCTATTAAATCTTTGTAAAAAGACTACAACAGAATATCCATTCTAATTAGGGGCATTAAATGTGAGTGAATGTCTATTTTATTTTAACTGGAAAACAGAGGAACTTTGTCAAATTCTGTTGCTATGATTCTGAGTCTTACAATAGAAAAAAAATTTTGGAGGGGGAGATTTTTGCTATAGAGTACATGCGCTCACCAGAGAGATATGGAGAGTGAGAAAGTGAGAAATCACACACACCCCCCAGGGTGGGGTGGAAGGCCATACTGCAATTCCTTCTCCTCCATTCTCCTCTTGGGATTTTGGGCACACTGCACACACGCCTGAAATGTGTTTCAAGCCTCTGGGTCCAAGACTTGAACCATGGTCAACCTGGTGATAGTCTAGTACCTTAAAAACTAAACCACTTGCTCACACCTTACAATCAAAATTAACTACACTTTTATAATTTGTAGCAATTGCAATACATAATCATAACAGACATGATGCTAGGCTTTCATTTAATACAGAGTTATAAAGCATGAGATTATCTAAATTAACGTTATTACATTTGCCTACACTCAATTATATATTAGACCCAGTTAAGTATACTCAAATATTAAGTGACATCAGTAAATATTAAATAAGAATAGGATAATAAGTGGATGTTTAGAAATGATTTAAAATTTCCCTGAGCCCAACACAAAACTAATAAATAATGATGTAATCACTAGTGATATACAGAGCAGAAAATATTTTATCCAAGTGTACTACAGACTCTCCGCTGGATTTTGCTATACTGGATCTCTCAGCTGCTTGCATTCTTCCTAAGACATAAAGTGATCTGATATTATTCCATAAAATTCCATCCAAGATTTATGGAACAATTTATGAGTATAGTTTTCAGCTGATGCTATGAATTTCATTGCAAATTTAGGAATTTCACAGGGATTCTGAGACTTTTGACAACCCTGTGATGTGTTGTCAAAAAATAATACAGAGCAAGAATGCTGATGAATCTTGCAAATATAAGAATTGGGGCTAAAAGTGACAGAATCCTAAAGGAAAATGAAACTCATAGGTTTATGATCTTCCAGGTCTAATGTCTTAAAAAAGCACATTACCTTCAAAAGAGAAAGGAGAAAAACCGATAGTACATATTTCATTACAAAGTTCTTCTTCCGAGTTGAGACATTGTCTGCACGCATCTTCTCCTATTCACTAATTCAACATCTAAGGCAATACAAGATTTATTACAAAATAAAACTACTCTGTTTTCATTACACACCGCAAATGGATACTAAAAGCTTAAATGATCTGGTCTCAAACTAAAATATCTTGGGAAAAATCTATAAATATTACCACAAAATTAAATGAATTAATAAGCAAATCATCCTGTCACTGATAATATTTTAAATTCCAATTTCAAGCATTTCTCATTTGTAATTCTGTGGATGATGACTTTTTTTTATCACTTTAATCCCACTACCAAGGAATTCCTCTATTAGTTATTCTTTCAGACTGACTCAGTTATTGTTGCCAAGGAGACAGCCAGGAAGCAGGAGTTAACCAGACTCTTTCATCTGGCGAGAGGATGATGGGAACGGATGAGGGAGCTGAGCAAGGTCAGGCGTTTACCGCTGAATACAAATCTGTCATGCCTAATAGATGAAGCTCTTTAGTTTCTGTGCTGCTCAGGCTACTCCCAGCAGCCAAGGAGAAAATAAAAAAGACACTCAAGCATGAATGCCAATCAGCCTGGGCTGGCAACGGTGATGTATTTACATGAGCCATAGCAGCTGTACTAGTCTTGGCTGTGGATGAAAAGATAAATTAAATAGGTGTTGATAATTATAGAAGGTCAGAATCTAAGTCCTGAAGATATCCCAATAAGCTCAGACAGATGGGATCTGGCTGATCTGCCCTGTCAACATCCCTACAGCTTCCTTTTGTGAGGTCAGAGTTCAAAACTTGTCATGGGCTCAAACGTATTAAACTCAGAAAATCCTCCATCAGCCCATTCATGATTACTTGCCATGAACAACAATCTTGTTATATATGTTGATAAATGTCATATATTTAGGTCTCACTTAGAGACACAAGATGTAGGTTACAATAGTATTAAGTTATTCAGGAATTTTTGTCATTAAAATTGAAGCATTTATAAGCACACTTTAGTGTTAATATTAGATATATTGGGTCATTGAAAAAGTCATGATGTATTTTTTTCTATGTGTTTCTATGCAAAAATATGTCATGACTTTTTAGATGACCCAATAGAATATGTCTTTTACTTCATTCATGCTATTTAGTTTCTAGCATGGAAAATACCTAGATTTTATATGTACATATGTGTTTATGTGAAGGATAAGTGTCTAAGCAACAACTGAGTAATAATTCATTTCATCAAACAGTATTTCAAGATATATGATGTATCAGGATCTGTAATGAGTACTGGAATGGATATACAGAAGAAAAATAATCTCCTTTGTGTCAAGGAAAGATGGACAAGTAGAGTGATAATTTTAAGTAAAATAAATATGGGAAACAAAACCTACCCTGTGAGGCTACAACAAGAAGTTGGCAGTCTACAACCCAGAAGAAGGCACTCATAAGAATCTCACAGTGCTACCACACTGATCTCAGATGGCCAGCCTCCAGAAATGTGAGAATATTTCCATTGTTTATAGGTTACTGAGTCTATGGTACTATGTTATGGCAGCCTGAACTGACTATGAGTATATTCTATGTGTGTATGTGTGTGTGTGTGTGTGGTGTGCAAAGAAAAGGAGGATTTTCTTTTTTTATAGACAAGCCAAAGTAAATATTTCTTTTCATGTTGTTCTCCTGGATGATTATCATTCACCCAGTGTCTGAGAGAGATGAAAAGCTGCTTGTACCTATACGGACTATATGAGGTCTATGTACATGGAGCATCAGACTTATTGGAAGTTTTTGATTTTCATTTTCCAATTGAACATGTATGCTCTTAGATAGTTGTAGTTGTTCTCTGTTTTATTCATCCTCTGTAGATAGTTGAAGCTCAACTTTTGGGATTTTCTTGAGGAATAAACTGTTGCTTAAGGATGTAGAACTGATGCTAGAATTCTGCAACACTTCTTGACTCTCCAGTGGGATGCAACTGTCAGAGGTATGAACAGGATGGACACCCTTAGCAACCCCAAGACACCTGTGGCTCAGAGAACAAGGATGCAAAATAACTGGGTCATGCCACCACAGCTTACTTTTAAAGGTAGAAATGCAACCATAATATTTTCCTAAACTCTTAACACATTCTTGACAAACTGAAAAATGATTGAACTCAGGACCTCAGTTGAACTGGTTAGTGTATCATTAGCATAAGAAAACATATATTACATAAAGTACCCCTCATAACACCAGTTTTTCCATCCTTTCTTGCATATCTCACAGAATTAAACGAACCATGAAAGCATGTTTAATAACCAGAAAATAAGAGAATGTACTAGCCTCATGAACTGGAAGAGTTCTATCAGTTCTTTAAATAATGTAGATAACTATTTACTTCTAAGGTGATACATTTGTTATTAAGAATATATTCTTGGTATGGCCCTATAGCCTGAAGGTTGAAACAACTAGATCCCACATGGCTGACCATCATTCAAATCTTGCCCCCAATGTCTTGAAAAACTGACCAGGTATGTGTATATACTCAAAATTCTTACAGGATAAAGAAATGGAGGAGAAGGAATTGCAGTACGACCACACCCATTGGAGGGTGTTCCCCGCATCTCTCTGTTCCTCTCTGGTGAGTGCACATACCCTTGGCCAATTGAAGGGGGTGGGGGAGAGAATGTTAACTTATTCCTTGCTTTGAGGCAAAACAAACATTTTAAAATTCTTAGTAACATCACAGGTAAATTAAGAATAATCATTTGACTAGGAAAAGAGTTCCCTAAATTTTTAATACCTTTGGCAAACATGAGTGTTTGTATTCAAATATGGGTTCCCTAGGAGAAAATGATGTGTGAAGTAAGGAAGTAAGTAATAAAAAAGTAAGAATAAAATATTCTCAATGTTTAAATGTTAGTTGCTATCTGAATTGGAAATTGATATGAAATATTCCTTGGTAGCAATAAAATAAGTTCATAAAAAAGAATGATTTCATTGATTGAAAAATTAATTGGCACAATCATATGGACGGTATCTATGACATAAAACTTATTTTAAAATAAAATGACTTATTATATAACATGAAAATTGGGATAATGAAGCAGTTAAATCACTGAGAACATCAGAAGACTACAGAGTACTTAAAACAAAATTGCTACAAATTCAACCAAGACAGGGCCATCTATTAGGCCAACTTACCCTTTAGGTTTTAAGCACAATAGGCACAATGTCCAGAGCTCGCAGTATTTTTAGGGATGCATGATGAAGTTTAAAGTTATTATTATTTTTTTAATGCCAGAGGACACATGCATACAACAAGACAGAGAGAGAAAGAGGGAGGAAAAGCACCCTGCATCCTGGTTTGGTCATGCCCCAATCCCTTTCCTCCAATTCTCATCCCATCAGAAGCCTGAGCACATGTGTGCACACCTTGTGCAAAGTCAATGGGGCTGGGGTTTGAGCCCTGGTCAGCCATGTGGGATCCTGCTTCCTCTACACAGCACCTAGCTGTTGTGCTACAGTGTTGGCCTCTTGTGTTTTGATTTGCTTATACATATTTTTTTAAATTCATTTGGAGAAATGAATATAATCCATTCTGGATTACATTAGTCTTTATACTAAATCAGGTATAAAATACAATTTGGAATAATATATTTTTTAATGAAGAAAGGGACCTACAAAGGCATAAATGCCTCTAGCTTATGAGTCATATACAGCTTGACTGTAAAAAGGTCTTATCTTATTGAAGAGAGAAAAGATACCAAGAATGGTATTTTTGATGTTTTATTATCTAATCACACCTCACATTTTTTTCTCTTCTTTTCTGGAGAAGATCAGATAAAATAAGAAAAACAAAGGCATGTGAAGGGGAGACATTATTTAAAAATATATGAGTACCTGCATTGCATTGCTTTATAAAACTAATGACTAAGCTAGTCACATTACCATGAGGAATGCCTCATTATAGTTACTATAAATAATATACAACTGGATAGAGTTATTTATTAGAGAATGTGCATATTATCAAGCATCACAAACTTATTGCTGGCTAATCATTTTTAATATCCAAAATGAGAGCTATATGATCATTAAGTTTGTTCATAAGAAAACTAATTTAAATGTAATACAAAATAATAGGAAATTATTGCTGGAAGTGATAATGGCATCGTTGTTGAAAAACTCTAGGTAGCAATGATTTAATAAAACATGCTACTGAAGCTAAAATAGTGGAGTTATGCATTTTATGTAAAAAGGGCTCACTTGATCCTGCTTGAAAATAATTCTATTTCTTCTTCATAATTATTGAGTCCACGATAAGATTTTTTTTTTGAAGGAGGGCAATTTTGACAAACATCTGAAAATTAGTTAACTTTGTATTGTCCAAGCTCACGAGCCCGCATTAGAACAATGATTTTTGGAGGGGGCTTCAAGATTTTTCTACTTTCACACCTAAAATGTTCATTTTATATTCTTGTTTTCTTCCCTTCCTTTGTTCCATTTCTTCCTCCTTATTAATTGCCAGAGGGCACATGTCCTTACCAGAGTGAGATGGAGAGAATGAAAGGGACCAAAGCTTCCTCTGCAGTGGTAAGTGATCACACCACAGTCCCTTGTCTTCTACTTCCCCATCCAGTTGGGATTTAGGGTTACATGCACCTGTGCCAGGAGTGTTTATTAAGCAGTCAGACCAGGATTGTAACTACACTTGATCGTGGGGGATCTAACTCTTCTTAACCACGAGGTCACCGGGTCTCTCCTCTAGTTTATATAGAAGGAATGTGTACCTGATTAACTAAAAGCCTTATAACACAGAATTTTCTAAGAGAAAATTTTGAAGGGTTTCTCCACTCCTGATTAGGAAATAATTAACCATTCAGGAAGCCTATTACACCAATATCCTGTAGGGTTTTTAAGTTATAGATTTAAGGAAGTAACTAGGTAATTTGAGGAGCTCATTTAAGCTATAAATTGCAAGGAGAATTTGACATTGTATAATCCAGTTTCTTACACCTAAATATAATAAGGACTGGGCATTGTGGTCCTGACAAGATGTTTAGTGAGGACCTGGTAAAGATCCTTAATTATATTGGCTGGAAAGAAAACTCTCTGCCTAGGTGTGGTTCGTGTTGGTTTTCTCGTACATTTTTTCCTTCTTCTTCTTCTGTGTGGTCTTGTTAGAGCTCAATACTTGATTCAGCTCTTTCTTATAACCCTGAGCCTTCACTTATTAATTGCAGGAAAAGCCACTGAACATAAGAGTAGTTGGACTTCCAGATCTGAAGCAATTATCTGTGGCTTTCTGACTTTTATGTCCTTTCACTGGGGACTGCTGTGCTCTCCTTTTCTGGAGATGGATTCTCTGAGTATCCAGATAATGGGGTAGGTTTTAAGCTACTTGGTAGGAATTCTTTTCTACTTCTATTAAGAACTACAAATAAATACCCTGTTTTCATAGTTTCATAATTTTCATTGTGAAATATTAAGACAGAGTTACCTTGACAGTGCTAGTCCTAGATATTATATATAAAAATCACCGTTTATTTACCATTGTGAAACATCTGTAAGACTTTTCTCAAGTGACCAGAATATAGAGATAAAATTAATTGAAGAAACTTGAATTCAAGCGTATTTTTTTCTATTGTTGCTGTAACAAATTATGACAGGCTTAGTGTCTTAAAGCTACACATATTTGCTATTTTATAGTTCTGTAGGTTATAAATATAATATGGGAGTTGCTTGTGATTTTGAGGCATTCTTGAGCCAATACCCACCCCATCTGGATACCCACTTTAGTGAAGGGCCTTGTGTTCAGCAGGCTGCTTGCAGCTGGAAGTCTATATGTCTGGGACCCAAGGCTCATCCCCCCTCCTACCTGCCTTTGGACTCTCAGGTTTGTTGCGTGGGACTTTGAGACAATCTTGCACCCCTCCTGGCCCCATCTAGACACCTGTTTCAGTGAAGAGATTTGCCATAAGGTAGGCCACCTGAGGCTAGAAGCCAATACGGGTGGAATCCAAGGCTCATCCCCTCGCCCCCTTGCCTTTGAACTCTCAGGATTTTGGTGTTTTATGTAGCACACCCCACAATGTCTTCTTTGTTCCTGAATTGAAGCTCAGTGGCTCAGTTTCAGGAGCACCTGTTCTCTAGGAACAGGGAGGACTTTGGGTCTCCCAGGACCAATGACAATAGTGCAAGGTACTGGTGAGCAATGGGGAGGTAGACCAGAAGAGAGATCACTAATTACCTATTCCTGCACTCCTTTGAATGCTCAGAGATACCTTGAACAATTTAGGAAGGAACGTGTAGATCACCAGATAACTAGAAATCATTGCAGAGGAACAAGAAATATGTTTCTTTCCCATGGGAAAACATTGATTCCTTATCACCCACAGACAACACAATGGAACTTGTGGAAATTTCAGAATGCAGGCAAGAAAAGAATAGGGAAATATAATCAAAGTGTTAAAAGAAAAACAATTTCAACCAAGAATACTACATCCAGCAAGATTATTCTTTATATTGGAAAGAAAGATAAAACATTCTCAGATAAACAAAACCTGAAAGAATTCGTCAACTTCAGCCCAGTTCTAAAAAAAGTTTTGAAGGGAGTGCTATACCAGGAAAACTACAAAGTTAGACAGACAGATATAAGAGAACAAAAACAACCAAGAAAATGGCTCACCTAATAATAGAACATGTCTTGGGACCAGCAGTTGACATAATGGCTATGTTGCTGGACTCCCATGTAGTCGATCACAGTTTGAGTCCCAGACCTGGTGGCTTAAACTCACATGGGCATGTGTCTGTGTGTGCCCAAGATCCTGAGAGGAGAATGGAGGAGAAGGGATTGCGGTATGGCCATCCCCCCTGGGAGTGATTTCTTGCTTTCTGTCTCTCTGTCGCTCAGTGTTTCTGGTGAGTGCATGTGCCCTATAGCAAAAAACTCTCAAAAAAAAAAGGAAAATGTCTGGAAATATTGATAATAACATTGAATGTTAATGGATTAAATTCTCTAATCAAGAGACACAGACTGGCTAAATGGATTAAAAACAATCAAACAAACAAACAAAAAACAGAAACCTTCTGTCTGTTGCCCAAAGAAATGTACCTTATGGATAAAGACATATATATGGACTAAGGAAAGGGCTTGAAAAAGATATTCCATGCAAACAGAAATCAGTAAAGGGCTAGAGTTGTGTTACTGATGTCAGACAAAATAGGTTTTAAGACAAAATCTGTAAGAAGAAACAAAGCAGGGCATTATATAGTAGTAAATGGGCTAATTCATCAAGAAGACCTAAAACTTACAAATATCTATGTACCCAAGGGACCAGCAGGTGACAAGGTGGTTAAGTCACTGGACACTCCCACATGGCTGACCATAATTCGATTCCTGAATCTGGTCGCTTGCTTTACCACTTTCTCTCTCTCTTTCTCTGTATGTCTCTCTCTGGTCAAATTAAAATAAATGAATGAATAAATAAAATTAATAGATAGTTCTTTAAAAAATTATCTATGCACCCAACTCAGGAGCACTTAAATTTGTGAAGAAAAGATAGCTAGAGAACTAAAAGGAGAGATAGGTTGCAACACTATAATCGTTAGGGACTTTAACACCCCATTTTCTACTTTAGACAGATCTTCTAGACAAAAAATAAGCAGAGAAATACAGGATGTAAATGATACTATAAATAAAAATGGGCCTGACAGACATCTATAGAACTTCCCATCCTAACACCACAAAATGTACATTTTTCTCACCCCCACATGGACCTTGTCGAGGACTGACCATGTGATAGGGCATAAATTAAGCCTTCACAGATCCAAAGGCATAGAAACTATATCCAGCACTTTCTTTGACCATGACGGAATTAAACTTGATATTAATTTCAAGAAAAATCCTCGAAAATACTCAAACACATGGAAACTAGACAACCTACTCCTGAATGATTTCGTAACTATCAAAAAAATTAAGTCTGAAATAAAAAAATTTATGGAAACAAATGATAATGAGTACACAAATTTCCATGATCTATGGGACATGGCAAATGTAGTCATAAGAAAGAAATTCATAGCAATTAGTGTGCATAAGAAAAAGATAAAAGGGTGGCAAATAGACAACCTAGCATTACGATTCAGGGAATTGGAAAAGCAACAACAACAAAAAAAACTCCAAAAAAATGTCAGGTGAAAAGAAATAGTAAAGATTTGAACAGAAATAAATGACATTGAAAATAAACTATACAGAAAATAAATGAAAGCAAAAGCTGGTTCTTTGAAAAGATTAACAAAATTGACACACTATTAACTAGACTGATAAAGAAGAAAGAACCCAGATAAATCAAATACATAATGAAACAGGCAGCATTATAACAGACACAATAGAAATACAAAACATCATAAGAGGATACTCAAGTGGCTATATGACAACAAGCAAGAGAATATGAAGGTGATGGACAATTTCCTGGATGCATAAAATCTATACCAAGATTGAATCAGGAGAACATAGAAAACCTGAATAGACTCATAAAAAGCAGTACTAGGGAGAAATGTTCACCTGTTGAAATATCCATTTTGTAAGACAAATAATAATGTGATTGAATGTATGGAAGAAAATGAAATGAAAAAAAAAAAAGCTATGAGATTGAATCAGTAGTAAATAACCTCCTGACAAAGAAAAACATCGGTTCTGATGGCTTCACTTCTGAAGTCTACAAAACTTTTAAGGAAGAGTTATCTCTCATCCTACTTAAATTATTTCTAAAGATCCAAAAGGAAGGAAATCTCCCAAATTCATTTTATGAAGCCTCCATCATCCTCATCCATAAAAAAGATAAAGACATGACAAAAAAGGAAAACTACAGACTAATCTCTCTGATGAATATTGATGCAAAAAATCTCAACAAGATACTCACAAATTGTATCCAACAGTATATAAAAAATATTATTCATCATGACCAGGTAGGCTTTATTCCAGGGATGCAAGAGAGGTTCACCATACACAAGACCATAAACATAATACACCATATTAACAGAAAGAAAGATTAAAAAAACATATGATCATTTCCAATTGTTGCAGAGAAAGCATTTGATAAAATACAGCATCCCTTCATGATTAGGACTCTTAGCAAGATTGGAGTAAAAGGATCGTTTCTCAACACAATAAAAACCATCCATGAAAAACCTATAGTTAACATTATATGGAATGGGGACAAACTAAAAGCTTTTCCACTAAAAACTGGTACTAGACAAGGCTGCCGATTTTCTCCACTTTTTTTCAATATAGTGCTGAAAGTTTTAGCCAACACAATAATAAAAAGGCATTTGAATAGGAAAAGAAGAGTTGAAAATATCTCTTTATTTGTAGATGACATGATAGTATACTTAAAACACCCAAAGGTTTCCGTTAAAAAACTTCTCAAAGTAATAAATGAATACAGTAAACTGTCAGGATACAAAATCAACATCCAAAAATATATAGCATTTCTATATACAAATAAGTTGAACGAGGTAGATCTGAAGAAAGGAATCCCTTTTAGCCACAAAATGTATGAGATACCTAGGGATAAACCTAACTAAGAAAGTCAAAGACCTTTATAAAGAAAACTATGAAAATCTCAAAAACGATATTGAAAATGACACAAAAAAGTGTAAGGATGTTTCAATGTTCCTGGATTGGAAGAATTAATATAATCAAACTGGCAATTCTACCCAAATTAATCTACAAATTTAACACAATCTCAGTCAAAATGCCAGAGACATTCCTCACAGATCTAGAAAAGACAATTATAGAATTTATCTGGAATCATAAAAGACCTCATATTGACAAAGCAATCCTGCTGAAGAAAAGTGGAGAGGGTGGCATCTCACTTCCTGACCCCAAAATATACTATAAAGTTGTGATAATCAAAACAGCATGGTATTGGCACAAAACAGACAAGTGGACCTATGAAATAGAATAGAGATCCCAGAAATAAACTCCAAAACTTACAGTCAACTGATTTTTGACATAGGATACCAGTCAATTCAATGAGAAAAGGAAAACCTCTTTAGCAAATGGTGATGAAAAAATGGGGTAAATACCTGCAGAAAGATGAAACTGGATTCCCATCTTTCACTATTAATAAAAATTAACTCAAAATAGATCAAAGTTCTGAGCCTAGAACTCAAACTATAAAACTACTGGTGGAAAATACTGGGGAAACTCTAGGAGACATTAGGGTAGCCAAAGACTTCTTTAATAAGATTCCCAAAGCATGGGCAATAAACCCTAAAAAGACAAGTGGGACTATAGCAGATTAAGAAGTTTCTGCACAGCAGAGGACACATTATTTAGCGTGAATCTACGACTTTTGAAGTGGAAGAATAGTTTTGTAAACTATGACTCACCTAGGGGACTGATAACCTTAATACACAGGGAAGCGGTTTACCCTCCCCCCTCCGCCAAAAGAAAAAAAAAAAATATGAACTCAATTAAAAGGTGGGAAAATGAGCTGAACAAAAATCTTTCTAAGGAAGACATATGAACTGCCAGAAAACATATAAGGAAATGCTCAACATCCCTCACCATAAGGGAGATGCAGATTAAAACCACAATGAGATACCACCTAACCCCTGTCAGAATGGTGAAGATTAAAAATACAAAAATTATAAGTGTTGGTGAAAGGGGAACTCTCCTACACTATTGGTGGGAATGTAAATTGGTCCAGCCACGTGGAAAACAATGTGAAGATTCTTCAAAGATCTACAAATAGAACTACCATTTGATCCAGCAATCCAACTTCTGGGTATCTACCCAAAGGACAAAAGAATGCTCTGTCAGTAAAGGGCTTGCACATCAATGTTTATTGCAGCATTATTCATGATTGCTAAGACATGAAACCAACCCAAATGTCCATGAACAGAGGAATGGATTGAAAAAGTGTGGCACATATATTCTATGGAATACTATTCAGCCATAAAAATAAATAAGACGCTGGTATTTGATAGAAAGTGGTTGAATATGGAAGATTGATTGCTGAGTGAAGCAAGCCAGGCTATGAAAGAAAGATATTATACGTATCCACTTTTTATATACTGACTATCCACACTTTATGGTAGAGATTGAAATATTGGAGGGAATAAAAGCAGTGAAAATAGTTATGGACACTGAAGACAGGGTGGAACAGTCTTCCCCAACAGTGGGGGAGAGAAGGGAAAAGTATAGAGAAGGAAATCAGGAGAAAAAAATAGGCAGGACATTTGTGGGACACAGAAATGGTTTATTACCTGTTCATGATAACATAGATAGTATTCTGAACTGGACTAGTCTAAGAAATATTTCATGTTGAGTAAATTCTCTTAACAAGCCAAATGCTGTATAGTAATCAAAAAATAGTAATAAAATAAATAACAGTAAGTAATCTGACAAAAATGAAAAGCTATTTGTTGATGATTGTTATAATAATGTCTTTGTCTTGACTGATATACATGGTAATTGTGCTAGAAAAAGAAATGTTACACACTGTAAAAAATTAAATAAAAAGAAAAAGAAAGAAAGAAAGAAAGAAAGAAAGCAAGCAAGCAAGCAAGCAAGCATGGCTATTGTGTTAATATTTAAGTGTTGGCCAAGCTGTGTTCCTTTCTGTAGGCTTTAAAGGTGAATACATTTCCTTACCATTCCCACCTTGTTGAGTCTGAATGCCCACAATCCTTGGCTGTGGGCCATTGCTCCATCCTCACAACTAGTGATGGCATGTCCAGTCCTCCAACCCTATCACTCTGACCTTCCTTTTTGCCTCTCATTTATAATTTTAAAGATCCTATGGTTATAATTGGCTCACTTGGATTGGATAATATTTCTATTTTAAAATCAGCCTGAATACCAAACCTAATTGTATCTGTAATCTTAATTTCTCTTTGCAATGCAATATAATATATCCAAAATTGTTTAGGACTAAGATGAGGAAGGTGTGGACATCTTTGGGGATGGGGAACATTATTCTGTCTGTATAATGAGTTTTAACTGCATCTGTGATTTTCTGTACAAATCTTCCTTTCTCAAATCTCCTTAAATAAAAGGTCAAGCTTGTAAACATCTGGCTAAGATCTTGTGCTGAGTGTGTTCTGTTTTTCATGCAGATTCATTCTGCCCTTTTCTACTTTGCTCTCTGCCCCTCCAAGGCTGACCTACTAAGCTAAATCCAAAGGCTTCTTTAACCTTTCAGCTTTCTTTAGGTGCAGTCACGGTTGAACAGTGCCAGGAATCTGAATGAGGGCTGATCGTGAATCTAGGGTATTTATTCCTGCTGGTCTCCATGGAGGTCTCTCTTAGGCTGACTGCTTTCTTCCAATGCAAGTCTCAGCTCTTTTCTTTCTTTTCTTTTTTTTCCTTTCTTTGAGAGAGATTTTTGCTATATGGTACATGCACTCACTGGAGACAGAGAGACAAAAGGCAAGAAATCACCACCACCACCCACCCCACCAAAAGGTACGGCTACATCACAATCCCTTCTCTTCTATTCTTCTCTCGGGATTTTGGGGATGCATGCACATGTATCCAGCATGAGTTTCAAGCTGCTGGGCCCAGGATTCAAACCACAATCAAGTAGGTGGGAGTCCAGCAACATAATCATTGGGCCATATGCTAGTCCCAGGTTTCAGCTCTTTTCACATTGTCACTCTTTGACAGGCTCTCTGTTCTACCAATTGTGGTAACTGCTTCCCTAAGTTCTCACTTTGAGCCAAAACATAACAGATAACAGCCCTCAGAACTGCATTCTCTCTAATGTTTTCTTTTTCTTTTCTTTTTTTTTTGGGGGGGGAGAGGTTTTCACTATAGGGCGCGTGCGCTCACCAGACAGACAGAGACAGAGAAATAGAAAGCGAGAAATCACCCCCCCAGAGGGGATGGCCACGCCGCAATCCCTTCTCCTTCATTCTCCTCTCGGGATCTTGGGCACGCACGCACACACACCCGGTGTGAGTTTAAGCCACCGGGTCCAGGACTCGAACCGTGGTCGACTACGTGGGAGTCCAGCGACATAGCCATTATGCTAACTGCTGGTCCCGCTCTTATGTTTTCAGTATATTCTACTGATACCTATGTCAATAGTTCCCTTATCCAAACTTCCTTGAATTAAGTGTGGTTGCTGTTCACTTCCTTTGGAGACCCTTATAGATTCATGTATTTTACAACTCAAAGCTCTAGCAGATGGGGAGCATTTTTAAAGAGTTTAATTTATAAAATGAAAGTAAAAATTATTAGTAGATTATATCTTAGAAAATGACAAAATTATCTAGTAGTTTTTCTCTTCAGCAGTACTTTACCCATTTCCTGAATTTCTGAGCTACCTTTATTGCCTCCACCATTTTATGATTGTATCATTCAGGGTTTGATTAGAATCACAATGGGAGGATTTATTACAGGATTTGACATCATCCTGTTGTGGGAACTTTCTATGTCATGTAAGGCTGTTGTTTCTTTTCTTTTCTTTTTTCTTTTCTTTCTTTTTTTTTTTTTTTTTTTTTGAGAGGTTTTTCCTGTAAGGTGCATGTGCTTGCCTGAAAGACAGAGAGAGACAGAGAGAGACATTCTCCTCTCGGGATCTTGAGCATGCACGCACACACGCCCAATGTGAGTTTAAGCCATCGGGTCCGGGACTCGAACCGAGGTTGACTACGTGGGAATCCAGCGACATAGCTATTATGCTAAATGCTGGTCCCTTGTAAGGCTGTTGTTTCTAAGTCTGTGGTCACCAGGGCAGAAAGTTGGGCAAGGAGGATGTATTTAACATGCAGAAAGCTATGACAAGCTGAATACAAAGCTTCGATGGAACCCATGAGCACAGACTGGCATCCACATTAAGTGCTCATCATCTTCATTACAAATAGAAACACACACTCAGTCCAGGAGTTGGAGAAGCTGAAGCTGAAGATCTGGGAGAACCTAGAGGAGATGCTGGCTGGGATGCTGCCCCACACCAACAAGTGAGCCACCAGAAGAATGGCAACTTGAACACCACAGCCACCTTTGGAAGAATAAATATGCCTACTCCTTCATATGCACTTGCCACATTATCACTTACCACTCACCACATCTATACAAATAATCCCTTTTGGCCCACAATAACTCAGAATCATGAAAAGAAGATGATTCTGAGTAACGTTGTTTTCATCTTGACTAAGTTGCTACAGTAAAAATCCATCACATCACGTTAGTTCATCCTTTGGTATGCAGATGCCCTCACTACAAAACAAGGCTGTAAACAAGGATTTCTGCTGCCATTGCCTAAACCATTTATTTTTCACTCCCAAAGCCTTGAATATATGAAAATAAAGAAGGAGAATGTGACTGTTGATACAACTACCTCCAAATTTTAATCAGGTCTATAAGTACATGAGAATGAAAAGCCAGATTTTCCACATGATGCTATCTAAATACAATATATTATCATAAACGTTTTATATATTTATTGTTTGAAATTCATTTTGAATAGTAAGTAGCATTAAAATGTAATCATTTCTAAAAAAAAATCAGTGTGCAAAGTATGTTGTTAGTTTGGATAATATATTTGACTCAGTAATTTTTCAGAATATAAAGTGTTCCTTGGATGAATATAACAAACAATCAACAAAAAGAAGTCTTGAAATTATTTCAGTTCTAGTAATCTTGACAGTAGTATAAAATTCAGGTGAAACTGACTCAATATACACTGGACAATTTTAGTATTGCCAGTGTTTATTCATGTCACTAAACGTCTAAGCTATACCGATGTCATGACTAAGCAAAGATTTCACGAGTCCAAAGTCAAGTGTGTTCCAAGGCTCTATGGATACCTGGCATCCCTGGCAGTAATACATGGAATTTTAAGCTATATATCTCATGCATTGTGATCATAGCCCATCCCCTGCACACCAATCGTTACTCTTACTTGGGTCTATTAAAAAGCACAAAGAAACCAAAGTTTAAGAACAGAAAATTATATTAAAACAGACAGCAGAGAATAAACGTTGTGATGATCTGAATGATGACAATTATGGTATGATGGTGATTTTTATTTGCTTGTTTGTTTTGGTCCATAATGCCTCAAGAGGATTAGAGGAACAAAGAACAAAGGTGAAAAAGGCCTTCAGTGTTTTTGGCTTCTAGAATTTGGTCTGAAGGATAGAAAGAACCAGTGGTAGAGGCGAAGATAAGTAGAACCTAGTGAGGTGTGAAATATAAGAACCCATAAAAGGAGATACAAGTTGGATAAGCTAGGAATGTCAGAGTAAAGACTCTCTGAGATAGGATACAGAAGACATTGAAGCTATTGCTAGTTAATACATCTCAAGCCAGAAATCGAGGACAATAAAGTTAGGATAGATCTTTTTTGAAGCCAAATTAAACAAATACATTCATATCTAATAAAAACTATAAGAAAGGGAGATATCTTTAAATGCTTCTAGTAAGCAAGGGCTGGTAAATAGTGGTAAAACAAAATATCCATCATTATAAATTATTCTTTTAAATTTTGCCAGAAGGCACATGCACTTGTCAGAGAGAGACAGAGAGGGAGAGAGTGAGATGGAGAAGGGGGGAAAAAGTGAGAAAGCACCACCCTCAAGGGGAGTGGTCATGTCACAATTCCTTCTCCTCCATGTCTCCCTCCTTTTGGGATTCTGGCTATGCATGCAGACGTACCTGGTGTGTTTCTCAAGACAAACTTGAACTGTCCAGTTGGCAATCTGGGAACCAGCTCCTTAACTACCACGTCATGAACTGGCCCCATTATTACTAATTTGAAATGTATAAAATGTCATCAATATTGCCTTTATTTAGAATACTGTTTGATTTGTTACTGAAAAAAATAGTGATAAAGCCTTTCTATTTTAATTTTAATTATTTCAGTTTAATTTAATACCTGATCCAGTTTCTCCCCTAACAAATTATATTTCTTAACTGTGAATATTTTTAACAGAGAAAATAATTTTGAAAGTGAAAATTAAGGCATACATTTTAGAGTGTTAAATAGTAATAGTAAGGGAGAGACAAATCAGTAAAGAAAAATGGTCTTTTTGAAGAGTTAAATTTTGATCAACAGGAGAAATAATTAAAAACAGATTCAGTCTTAACCATATAACAATATTTTTTGTTGTTAATACTTGCAAGGTGAGTTTATAGGTTTTCAGATGTGGATTAGACTATTACATTTAGAGCTTTCTATTTTAAAAGTAAAATGTTCTTAAAGACCCACAAGACCTGTCCATTACATAAATTGATAAGGATTGGGATAGCTTAAAGAATACAATTGAAAGCCCCCATTGAACGATATGCTGAAATAAAATCCCCATTACTGCTGCAAGGGGGACCAGTGTGTTCTCCTTTGACAAGGACAGATTTTAGATTAAGCACTCTCAGGCTGTAAATTACCATTCCTGATAGATGGCCTCCCCTGCCTGTGGTGCCTTAGAGAAATGGGACAGACTGAAAAAATGTAGATTTCAAAAAGGTAAAACCCTGTCTCTTAACCACCCCCAAATCCCACACCCAAATTTCCATGTTTCAAGGGAAAGAACATTAATGTGAAGGCACTGTTGAATTTAAATCAGAATAGAGAACATTATAATTACAAATCTTAGTAGCCATTCCTGGAATGATTGGCTGACACTTTCATTGCTGTCCCATGACCAATTACAATTAAATTCGATTTGGCCACCCAAGATAGGGAAGGAGGGGGCCTGGTTAAGAAAGGTACTATCTGTGTTTATTTTCAAACTTGCAAGGAATTTTAGTTACAAATTAGCTGCATACCGCTCAGGCTAAGCCATTAATGTTTAAATAAGGTGCATATGCCTTTCCTGAACAAGGTAAAAGAAAATTTGAGAGGCTTTACAGAAATGGGCTGGAGGTCTTTTTGTAAAAAAAAAAAAAAAATTCTGTCATTCAGAGATAAGGCATTAGCATTGCCTTATCGCAATAGAGACTGCTTTCTCTAGAAGATAGTTGGGGCTTTTAAATCATTGTTTTGTTTTGATTTATGGATTTTAAAAATTGGAGGATGATAAAATGATCATGGGTTAGATTTTTCATCATTTTAGAAAATCCATCCATCACATCAAAATGAGTCCACTTAGAGGTATGCCATTGAAGCCATAGTAAGCAGATGTTTATTTCCTAGAGCAGGCATACTCTGCAAAATCAATTTGCAAACTCATTACATAAATCCATATTAAGCTATTTAGTCTATATTTAACACTATAACAAGGATAGTCAGGGTAAATTAAATGGATTTTATTTCTAGATGGCAGAAAGCCAAAGTTAGTCCTCCCACTTCTAATTTATTTCTCAGTTCTAATTTATGTCTGCTACCAACAAAAAGAGAGACAAAGAAGAAACGGAAGGAAAAAGAGTGATCATTTTTACCTTGTGATATTTAGGGCTAATCAAATCAATATGATCCAGGCCTGGCAGTGCCAACACTCAGTGGGGATCTCATGTTAATGCATACTCCTTTAACTCCTTCTTCCAAGATGGCAGTACAATGAGTCCCTGCCTCAAAGCTCAGTAAAAATATGTCCAGCAAGAGGGAATCATCTCATCAGTAGAAGGATTCACTTACATCCTATCAAGGCACTAAGAATGCATAATAAGGTCCTGTCACACTCTCCCTTCAGCTTTTCATTACCATCAGCAATGCCAATAACTTACAGAATTCTCAGTCCGCATTGAAAGCTCCTTTTCAATTCAAATGCAAACTGCTAACCATTTCCTCATCTATATTATTCTTCAAATTCATCTTTCTCTCCATGAGTAGACTTGCCACACAGTTCAGACCATAACTGTTCCCCCCTAGGGATTTTACAAAAGAGTCTGTATTCATCTTTCCTTCTGCTCCAATCTATCTAGTATACACAGCACAATATGTTTTTCCGTCAACCTATTAATTTTTCCTATTTCCACTGTAAATGGTTCAGTTATGTTCCTTGAGATCTTTTAAATAGTTATTTCCCTGGCTTCATCTTTTATTATATCATAGTTTATACCTGACATTATCAGTTAATCAATAAAACCAAGTATTTGCCTTTCGGACCTTGTAGTGAGCAACTGACGTTCTCAGACCCATTAACAGGTATGGAAAACGTAAAGGTGATCAAGTCATGGACTCTCAGTGAATTTATGTCTCCAGATTTTTTTTTAATCAACATAGACTTAAGTCATTATCCCTCATCTTCCCTCTTACTGTAAGTAATGGTTTTACCATCTATTCAGTTAAATCAAATCAAGAATCCAGAAATCACCTCAGACTCCAAATTCATTTACACATACTAATAGCGATCTTTTTTTTTCACATTATTTATTATTTTCTAATAGAGATCTTCAAAGATCTTCCATCTTCAGTTTGAAGGTCTAATATATCCACTCACTTTTCTGTACTGTAGTGGCAGATGGTCTTATTCTGTCTTACCTAGCTTATTGCTGATGTACCCTTCTAAATTTGCTATTTCCAGTTCCTTATTCCGTCTTACTTAGCCTATCACTGATGTACCCTTCTAATTTTACTATTCCCAGTTCCTCTGCCAGCTACTGCCAATCCATCATCCATATTGCTTCCAAAGTTACTCTTTTAAAACATGAATAGAGGCACACCTATGTTTTATGCCTAGCAATCTATAGCCCGCCTAACCTAAGCACAAAGCGTACTTTTCTTTGCATATTCTAAAAGATAATTTGTGATCTGGCTTCTATAAATCTCTAGAGTCTTACTAAACCACGCATAAGTCTCTAAACTTTTGCTCCTGGTCTGTGTTTCTATGCATTGTGTATAACATGTCTTCTACCAGCCATATCTTCACTCTTCCAGACAGCATAGCAAAACCATTTTCCTATTCCAAAGTTCATCTCAGCTCAGATGATGCATCCTTTACGAAGAATCCCTCTGATTCCCATGGAAAGAGTTGCTTAGGCCCTCTGCCGTGCTACCCCTACGTGCTGTATCTCTAAACTTTTGGACTCGTGATGATTTGTTATGTGACAGATTTCCCGATTAGACCAGAACTCAAGCAACCACTTAGCATCTGTGTTCAGAAAGTAGAAAGATCTTCTGCTAGGATAATGTTTTATGCACAAAGAACATAAACTTGATCTAGAAAAGTAAAAATGTATTCATCCTTTCTCTTAGCTGAATTTCCCCAAAGGTCATCTTTTCCTATCTAGGAAGCGTGTTGAAGACCTAAAACATCTATGATGGGCAAAGTATTTGTACAAGCAACATGAGAAATAGCGATGGACTGTCTTAAAAAATAATTAGAATAATAATAATGATTGGGGAAAACATAGAAAAGATATTGAATGTTGAAGCGGGGAGATTAATGTCTCTGTACTGACTGATGTGCATGGCATTCCCTTTTGAAAAAGTAATGTAATACAATGTAAAGTTATATGTAATTCAATGTAATATAAAGAAGAATATGATGATAAAAAAAATAAATAAATAAAAAAAAAAAAAAAAAAAGACCTAAAACATCTTATCAAAATTGAGATAAAAGGTTCATATAAAATCATGAGAAATAAGGCTCAGGTATGGCAACAAAGCAGATGGTCCCTACGTCAGAAATTTGATATGGAATTCATGAGTTCCACAGGCTTAGGCTTAGGTCAACGATTCTCTTAGTGGTGCCTCTTTCCATTTATGATATCAAAAAAAATGGCAAGAGAGGGATATAAAATAAGCTAGATGGTATTTTTATATCTATCTTCTTCCAAATAAGTGTCATTCATTTAGGAAAAAATCACTTAGTGAAAGGATCATTCTTTTCTGTTCAAAAGCATTCTGCTTTGGTGCATATCATATACATACACTCAGTTTCTGTCATTCAGAACCAAAGGATGCTTGACCTAATTAGGAGGTAGATAGTTATTTAAATAGGAACTAGGACTAAAAAATATCAAGGAATATGGAAAACAGTTTTCTATTTGACTTTACTTGCTTTATAGTCATGTGTGTTTATTTTGAGATTGGGTCATTTTTTTTTCTTTTTTAAAGAGAGATTTTTTTTGGAGAGGTTTTTGCTATAGGGCATGTGCGCTCACCAGAAAGACAAAGAGAGAAAGAGAGACAGAAAGCAAGAAATCATCCCCAGGGGGGATGGCCACGCTGTAATCCCTTCTCCTCCATTTTCCTCTTGGGATCTTGGGCACACACACACGCTCCCAGTGTGAGTTTAAGCCAAAGGGTCTGGGACTTGAAGCACGGTCGACTACATGGGAGTCCAGCTACATAGCCATTACACCAACTACTGGTCCCATTAAAGAGAGTTTTTTGTACTCACCAGAGAGACAGAGAGACCGAAAGTGAGAAATCACCCTCCAGAGGAAATGGCCATGCCACATCATTCTCCTCTATTCTTCTCTCCAGATTTTGCACTCACTCACACATGCCCAGGATGAGTTTTAAGCCACGGGTCTGGGACTCGAATCATGGTCAATTATGTGAGAATCTAGTGACATAACCATTACACCATCTGTTGGTCTCGAGAAAGGGTCATTTTAATTTCAAGTGAATATTCTTATGTTCTACAGTATAGAAACTCATGTAGTCATCCAAATGAAGAAATATATTTTGTCAATATTTTCAAGGAAAGTTAGGGTCACCTACATATTCTTGGGATTTATTTGTAAATATAAAATAACATAGTTGTGTATAGCACATGCTAGTCACTTAAGCTTCTTAACTGTTATTTTTTAAAGTTATTATCCTCATAATCTTATTTATATTACTTTGAATCACATATAACTTTACAGTGTATTACATTGCTTTTTCAAAAGGGAATGCCATGTATGTCAGTCAATACAGAGACATTAAAATCCCCACTTCATCATTCAATATCTTTTCATTTTTTCCCAATCATTATTATCATTATTCCAATTATTTTTTTAACCAGTCAATCACTATTTCTCATTTTGCTTGTAAAAAGACTTTACCCATCCTGAAATACTTCTCAGACCAATCCAGTTGAGAATACTATACATGTCATCATCAACTGGTAATAAACCATATGTGTCTCCCACTTAACTGTTACTTTTTAAATGGAACTATATTACAGTTAAAGGCCTCTGAGTAGATATCACTTTCTCTTTTTTCACTTAAAGAAAGGAACAAGAAGTGAGAGAGCTTTCCTATATAATAGAAGCCTTGTCATTCTGTGTAATAAATGGCACACTGTCCTTCTAAAATAGGGTTAGAAAAAAAAGTAAACCCAGTGCCTCAAGCACTGGCTATATGAGACTTTGAGGAGCATTAACAAAAAGAATAAATGTTCCTTGAATGGTATTTGCCATCTCTAATTTGCATTCTGATTTTGTAAGCCTTTCAAAAGTTTCTGGGTATTTGATAAATATTGAATAATTTATATACCATTAGAAGTCTCTATGCCTTAACTGTATTTATAATTAAGATTAGTTGTATCGGAGCTGGCAGGTGGTATGGTGGATAAGGGCACTGGACTCCCACATGGCTGACCACGGTTTGAGCCTTGGACCTGGTGGCTTGTTTTCTCACTTTCCCTCTCTCACTCTCTCTCTGTGTCTTTCTGGTCAAATTAAAAAATAAAATGAATGAATAAATAAAATAAAAAAGTTAAAAAAAAGATTAGTTGTATCGAATGTATTCTCTGTTTATCTATGGATTTCTGGGTAGCAGGTATTTATATGATATTCACTATTAAGTCTCTTAGGTCACATCTTACAAGTCCATGCTTACTGATGGCCTGTAATACATTGGGAATCTGAGCCAGGATCATTTGGATGGCAGAATTTTAGACACTTTTATTAATTATAAGCTCTTTCATTTTACTGGTAATTCCTAGTCTGACTAGTCTAAAAAATATCTGAAACACCATCCTTTTACCTGAGTACACTCCTGTTGTGGATAAAAGGTGGATAGACAGTCATATTATGGCAGAGTGGCTCACAGAGTAGGCTGGGAAATCAGATCCTTTGTTGGCTGTGTGGCCTTGGAGAAGTTAGTTAACTTCTCTGGGGAGTAGTTTCCTCACAAAGTAAGAGAAAATAATTGTATCTCCCCCATTGTATTCTTGGGAGAAATAAATAATAAGTGATTATAAAGCCCTGACTCAGCATAATGCCCCAGACCTCCTAAGCACCAATAAAGATTCAAAAGCATTATTCAAATCTGGCTCTCTCACTTTATAGCTCTTTGATATTAGTGGCGGTATTTGACTTTTTTGAAGCTTGATACTCTAGTCTATGAAATGAGAACAGTATACTTTTCTAGAGTGGATTATCCTGAAAGTTAATAAAATAATTATATATAAAGTATTTAGCACATAGTACCTAACAAAAAAAGGTTCTTGAAAATATTGTTATTTTCTTTTTTCTTTCTTTTCTTTTCTTTTTTTTTTTTTTTTTGAGAGGTTTTTGCTATAGGGCGCATGCACTCACCAGACAGACAGAGAGAGACATAGAGACAGAAAGCGAGAAATCACCCCCCAGGGGGGATGGTCACGCTGCAATCCCTTCTCCTCCATTCTCCTCTCAGAATCTTGGGCATTCACGCACACGTGCCCGGCGTGAGTTTTAAGCCACCGGGTCTGGGATGCGAACCGCGGTCGACTATGTGGGAGTCCAGCAACATAGCCATTACACTAACTGCTGGTTCCCGAAAATATTGTTATTTTTTATGAATGGAAGAAGCATTGAAAACAAGCAGAAAAGGTTTTCCTTTTCTTCTATACTGATATAAATCTTACCTAGGTAGAGCTGATTTTGAACTTGTTGGCATGTTCTTTTCCATAAAGCAACATGGCATTTGTTTCCTTATGATTCTAAGTTTCTTATTATATTAAAAATATTGAGGACTGGGGCTGTGTACTAGTTATCCATAGGAGCCACATGCCCGGCTATGGTTCCAATCCTGTCTCTGAAGCCTTAAAAAATGTGCCATCACCCCATGGAAGTTTCGATGGACATGACATGAGCCCCCTGAGGCCCCAGAACTAGCTTTTCTGTTGTGAACTAAAGGCTGACAAAGGTTATCACTTTAAAGTGGATAATGATGAAAATGCACACCGGTTATCTTTAAGAACATTCAGTTTAGGGGCTGGTGTAAAGGATGAGTTGCAAGTTGTTGAAGCAGAGGCAATGGATAATGAAGGCAGTCCAATTAAAGTAGCACTGGCAGCACTGAAAATGTTTGTACAGTCAACGGTTTCCCTTGGGGACTTTGAAATAACACCACCTGTGGTCTTAAGGTTGAAATGTGGTTCAGGGCCTGTGCATATTAGTTGACAGCACTTAGTAGCTGTGGAAGAAGATGCAAAGTCAGAAGAAGAAAAGAGGAAGAGGACGTGAAACTCTTAAGTATATCTGGAAAGCAATCTGTAAAACTTGCTGCTGATGAAGATGATGATGATGATGATGATTTTGAAGATGAGGAAACAGAAGAAAAAGCACCAGTGAAGAAATCTACACAAGATACACCTGGCAAAAATGCTCAAAAATCAAACCAGAAAGGAAAAGGCTCAAAACCATCAACACCAAGATCAAAATTTCAAGAATCATTTAAAAAACAGGAAAAAACTCCTAGAACACTGAAAGCATCTAGTTCTGTAGAAGACATTAAAACAAAAATGCAAGCAAGTATAGAAAAAGGTAGTTTTCTTCCCAAAGTGGAAGCCAAGTTCATCAATTATGTCAAGAATTGCTTCCAGATAACTGATCGGGAGGCTATTCAAGATCTCTGGCAGTGGAGGAAGTCTCTTTAAGAAAGTAGTTTAAACAGTTTGTTAAAATTTTCCGTCTTATTTCATTTCTATAAGTTGATATCTGGCTGTCCTTTTTATAATGCAGAGTGAGAACTTTCCCTAGTGTGTTTGATAAATGTTTTCCAGATTCCATTGCCAAGAACGTGTTGTCCAAATGCCTGTTTAGTTTTTAAAGATAGAACTCCTCCCTCTGCTTGGTTTTAAGTATGTATGGAATGTTATGATACGACACGGTAGTAGTGGTGGTCAGACATGGAAATGGTGGGGAGACAAAAATATACACGTGAAATAAACTCAGTATTTTAATAGAGTAAAAAAGAAAAAAGAAAAACACAATGTGCATATATGCATGCATGCCAAATTCGAACAAAATGGAGAAATGGAGCAGGGATTGAGGCATAATCATGCCCCACTGGGGGATACTTTCTCCCTCCCCCTCTCTCTCTGTCTCTGTCTCTCTGGTGAGCACACAGGCCCTCTGGCAAACAGAAAGAAAACACACATACCAAAATACAGAAGCTTTGTGACCTAAGAACTTTCAGACATGTTAAGGGGCAGAAAATGTTTTAAGTATTTTATTTGGCGGCTGAAGTAAAAGGAAAAATTATACTTCTAAAACTCCTAATATGCTTTTGTTTATATTGAGTGGTTTTATTAAAGTTTATTTATTTTATTCATGAAAGAGCATGTGCACATGAGTAACAGAGAAAGAGACAGACAGGCACACACAACAGGGTTTCATCATCCCCTTCCCCTAGCCCTCCAACTAATCAGGATCTTAGGCTTTTGTGGACCTGGCATGTTTTCAGGTCAACTTAGGATCTGAACCTGCAGTTGGACATGTGGAAAAACATATGTTACAAATAAGGCTTACTGTTCAGTGAGCTCCTACCTGGCCACCAACAATGGGTCGATATTAATTATTGCTTGATGCTCTTTGTATCCACATAGTCTGATCTAAAAATTACAAATAATATAGTAGGTGTTTTTAGTTATCACTATAACATGTTGGGGGAATGGCTGAGGGTAGTGTCATATTTTACCATTCTCAAAAGAACGGTAATTCCTAGCCCATTCTAATTTAATTGACCAAACTGGTCCTTATAAAAACTAGACAAATCCTAGAAGACAGTGAACACAAACAGCTAAATGTAGTTCCCATTTACCGCTGCTATGCCAAAAGCTATAACTTTGATAAAGCAGATTAATATGACCTCCAGTAAAACATATTTAGCCATAGTGATATGTTCTTTCTCATTCCTATAAGGAAGGATAATAAAAAAATTCTCATTCACTGGAACAGAAAATCACTATTCATTTATAGTCATGCCCCAGAGCTATGTTAACTCCACCATGTTCTGTCTTAATATAATCCAAAGAGACCTGGACCATCCAAATACATTGCAGCACATTCCATTTGATCATTTTATATATATTGGTAACACCATGTTAATCAAACCAGTTGAGCAAGAAATGGCAAATGTATGGACAACTTAAGTAAAACACATATGCTCTAGAGGGTGGGAGATAAGACCTAGGAAGATAAAATAGCCCATTATAACAGTATAGATTTTAGGGGCCCTGGGATTTGGGACATGGAAAGACATGTACTACAAATGAGGACAGATGATTATATCCCATTCATTCAAACACTAATAATGAATCACAATGCCTTTCAGACATTTAGGAATTTCAGGCAGCCTATCCTGTTCTCACCTAGTTACTGAATAATGTAAAAGCTGTCCATCTATGAGTTGGGTGTCCAGAGTAGAAACAGGTTGTGTAGAAGGTCCAGGATATAGAGCAAGTGGCTCTACCTAACAGATTTAATAAAACCCAACAGCCGCTATAGTATTAGGGGTATTGACGTAAGAAGAAAACATATTTATGGAGAGTATGGCAAGCCCCAAGAGTGGGATTACAATATAAACCCTTAGAGTCCTATAACAAAGTCATGTCCTCTGGAGAATAGAATATACACCATTTATAAAATGGCTCTAGCAGAGTACTGGACCATGTTAGGGAAGATAGTCCAATCATAGATAATCAACTGACTGACTGGGCAGAATCGCTCACCAAGGGCTGTGTTCTTAGAAACATACCAAATCTTAAGGGGAGATGAGACTAATAAAGCTATGAATTATAAAATGGTTTGTCCTCCAAAGGTTCATGTTTTGGAATTTGGTAACCAGTTGTAATAGCTTGGGAGTTGGTAAGATCCTTAAGAGGGGATAATGAATGAGGGAGTGTTTAGATCATAGAGGTATCACCCTCAAGAATGAATATGAATCAAAATTTATACTGTGTCACAAGACAAGATTAATTTTTAGCTCTCATGAGAAAAGATGAGTCCTTCTGAGACTAGGTTGTTATTAAAGGAAGATGGCTGTCTCTAGGTCTCTCTAGGTCTCTCTCTCTGTCTCTCTCTTTGCCTGCACCCACCATATTCTCTCCTGTCAGCCATTGTTGTAACACAGCACCAAAGGCCAGCCTGGACTTCTAGTCACCAGAATCATAAGCCAAATATACCCCTATTCTTTACAAATTATCCAGCATCAATATTTGTGTTATCAACTAACTGTGGACTAAGAACAATGATCAATTCATAATAAGATGAAAATGTTATACTTGGCATCAGGCGCAAGTAGCAGGGACCCAGAACCCCTTGTTTTTCATCTGCTACACTACAGACTCATTTAGGGATAGCCCTGACAGAAAGTGCTAAAGAGAATTTTTCCCAATAGGCAGAACATTGGCACACCAGGTCACCTACCATATATGCAATGTATGTGTGTACATATGTATATGTGTGTGTGTATAAATACACACACACAAGCACACACACACACACACACACACACACACACATATATATATACATATATATATATTTCATGGGTCCACACATACACCTGTCATTACATGGTGATTTACAGGTAAAAGAAACAAGTGCAAGATCCTTTGGGTTTAATGTAAAAATAAACACGGTTCTTTCTGCTTTTCCTCTATAGAGACAGTTTAAACAAACAAACAAAAAAATAGAGGATAATACTCTGATATGTTTACCACTGAGGTAAAATATGATTGGTATGTAGGATTCTCTTGAGTTTTCCACACTGTATGGATTTATAGTTACCATGAGTCTCAGTATACTTCATATTACTGTGGAATTCATTTCTAATTTCAAAGTCTGCTATATAGCCATATTCTCTTGATTAGCACTGAGCTGGCTTCCCACTTGAAGCATGTGCTGAACGAAGGACAAGGTGAATGACAAGCCTTTATTTGCTGAGAAACCTCTGCCTACATAAAACTGGAATGAGCAAGTCATTAAACTGATACTTCAAACCTTGCTGCAAACCTTTCCAGTGGCAGTCATTTTGAGACAGAACTTTTCCCTTAAGCCTGTCTATGGGGCTAACAACTTAAACTCTGAAGGGGCAACGCCAGTGAAGGAAGAATTTGTTTATTAATTATTTTCTTGGGGGATGGAATAATGTAATACAAAAACCCTACCATCTTATTTTTTCCAATCAATATCTGCTGTTTTTCTTGAGACTAAACAAAACCAATAGATGACTTTAAAATAACCTGTGTGTAGCAATTTACAGCCTGTAAATCTCTCTGTTATACATTTATTGCACTAAATCTCTGAGACAATTATCTACTGCATTTTGCAACTGAAAAAAGTAGAGACTTAGGAAGGTTAGGCAATATTGTCTAAGAATCTGTTCACAAATAAATTCTATGTTCCAACATATCTTTATATCTCTGTAAGGAAACTGAATAAGGACACATCTTATATACTAGGGGAATATTATATGATCAAAAATCAATGATAGATTTATGCTAAACTTAGGCCTCAATGAACGGCTCAGAGAAAGTATTACTTTGCGTGTCATCTAAAGGAAGGGAGATTTTGAGGTCGAAAATAAAAGCAAAGAGCTTAGCTTATACTTTCTCTTTTTATTTTTACCTTTGCAAGTAAAATTAATATTTCAACTAATATATTTATGGCCACATATGAAGTAAAAAGCCACTTTGAGAGACCAGCAGTTAGCGTAATGGCTGTCATTGGACTCCCATGTAGTCGATCACGGTCCGATTCCCAGACCTGGTGGCTTAAACTCAAGCCAGGCATGTGTGCTTGGGTGCCCAAGATCTTGAGAGGAGAATGGAGAAGAAGGAACTGTGGCATGGCCATCTCCTCTGGGGGGTGATTTCTCACTTTCTGTCTCTCTGTCTCTCTCTGTCTTTCTGGGGAGCACACATGCCCTACAGCATAAAACTCTCCTAATAAATAAATAAATGCCACTTTGAAAACTCTAGTTTTGTATCTTTTAAGCCACAATTAAAGTCATAAAAAATATTATAGGAAAACCCAGGAGTTGTTATATCACACAATGGAAATATTCTTTGAAAATACTAAGTTGCATTTTTGTTCATTTAGAGTCAATGATGGAACTCTAAGGAGATATTTTGTAGCCTGGGGTCAACTTGGTTATGCAGCAATAATTCATTGCTCAAACAATGCTGGAACTATACAGAAAATCATTCATTTCGTTTCCCAGTTGACCTGTACATGCCAGCATCTATGATCCTGCCTGAAGAGGCAGGCTTGGTGGTGGTGGTGGGGGGGCAACTAGGGTGCTGAATGAGACTCTGTTGAAGTGCCTGTCTTTATCTTTCTATTTTTAAATTTCCCCCCTGTCTCTCACTCCCATGAAAGAAGTAAACTTAAAAAAAAATGTAATTTTAATGAGCATCTCAGTTTTTGTGAGAAAATTGTATAATGATTTATTTTCTAGTTTGTGTCCAATAACATGTTAGTCTATCTAGTACATGGAACTGTCTCTTCCAAATCTTTACAGAGTGCCAGGAACAATTTGATCCCACACTAACTTTAATTAAGCATTCAAATCAGAGTAACTCTTTTCATATTGTGACAAAAATTCAACTAAATTGACCACCAGTGAGTAATATCAGATTAAGAAGTACATCAACTTTAGCTTCAGTTACATTCCCTCTTACATAATTACTTAGGTGCTATTATACTGTCAAATTAAATCCAAATAGTTCTTGAAATGTTAAGACTGTGTAATTTTTCAGTGTTTCACACTGAATCCCAGTGAAGTTACTATGTAAGAGCCAATTAAAAGAATAATACAACTAGTTACAGCTAATACACAATTATATATGAGTATGTATTTGGATATCTCTCTTGTCCACTTGATATTCTCATATTGATCATGAACAACTTACAAAACCAGATCAGAAAGACTTCTGATTTTATACTTTGACATTCATGATGAGATTTTAACTTTGGTGCTATTTCCAGGTTATATGATATACTGCCTTAATAAAATGTATAAAATTCCACATCACTTGTAATCAGTAATCTTTTCCAGGAGAGGACAGTTAAGGATTAAAGTTCTCAGTTTTACAAATGTTTAACCAATACCTGTCCTGTTCAACAATGGCACTGTATACTGTTACCAGGGGTTGAAGGACTAGCATTAGAAAATATTCAACATTAGCATAAGATACACATTTCATATTTATTTTTTGTGCAGAAGGCATGAGTTGGTATTTTGTCCAAGCAAATCTACATTTTGGTGAGTATCTATTATAATATTTATTCTATTTGTGATGTATGGATTTGTACCATTACCCTTTTGCTCATGGTAGAATATGGTTAATACAGCATAACTTCCCATGCTAACTCAATTCTGTCTTCACATCTTGCTGCCATTAAACAAAACACATTTCAAATTACATACACCCCAAGCATAGGTGCAGTCCCAGTTCTGTGGCCTTCAGCTCCCCTGCTCTGTAGTCAGTTATTTTCAGGGCCTTTCCATGGCAGACACTGTTGGAAATCTGAACGCCACTCTATAACTGGAATCAAGATAACCAACTCGATGAAAACTGATATATTAAATATATTTTATCTTTTGTTTCTGCCTGTTTTTCTCTCTCTCCACAGCAGTAGATAATTGCTAACTTCCCTACCCACCTACCAAATAATCTTCTTAATTACTTCTCACACTCCAGTTTACGAGATGGTGCCTTGGGTAATTAATTCACCAGCATCCTCTGTGTCAATGGGATCCTAACTTATCACTTACTGTTTTTAACTCTGGCTTTTGAAATGTCTTCTGATGACACCTAACACATTGAAAACATACTTCTGCCAAGTTACTCACTGACAAGTGGACCTGAAGCCACAGTTAATCTCTTCCATTTGGAAAGACTCACCTCCCCAAAGGATGTGGGCACTTACCAGAGAGAGACAAACAGACAAAGAGAGGGAGATCAGTAGTAGCTCCCACGAACATCCAACTCCTCCCCTCATAATTAATGAGAACAAACATCATCAACAACAACAATAATAAAACCCTGTCCATGGATCTTAAAGGAGACAATACAAGTGATATAAATCAGCTCAACTTGCTTTCATTACTATTTATATAATATGGACAAATAGTTATGATGTATATGCACAGTCTTAAGTGTGCAAGAGGTTATCTTCTGAGTATGAATATGTGTGTGTTAGATATATAGAGAGGCAGGCAGTTGACTATGCACTAGTATTGATAGAGCCTCCTATAGTATTACTATAATGATCTTTTTAAATGCCATTGACCTCCCTGATCTTGATAGGCAACCATGTATATATTTCACATTTTATAGTGTAGATATTTCAAATAATTTTCCTACACTTACTTTATGGAGAAACAAGTCATTAACTCAATTTAATTTAGTAGATTATGTTTACTTTATTTTCTAAGCCACTAATTGTTAAAGAGGGAATAGCTAACTATATATGAAAGACTGTGTTGAAACTTCATTAGGCTTATGTAAATATCCACCATCAATGGACACTGGCTCAAATGGGTCATTGTCTGTACTTCAGTGAGAAGCAGATTGTGACGGTTGCCAAGAGTAACTCTTAGCCACAAGTCTGTGGACAGGCCAAAGCTGAACAGCTGGGCAATGGGGACAAACAATGTGCCTCAAAATATATGGTGACCGTTTATTGTCAAAGCTTAAACAGAGAGGGCTATGTTCTTCCCACCGTGGTCAGGCTCATTGCTTAATTTATATTTATAGCTGGCCTCTGTACCATCTGTGCATGCGCCCTATGCTACATCTCTGAGGAATTGGAGTGGCATTATTTGAAGACCCGATTAAATGGCCAGGAAAAAGCAATCCATCATTTATAAGAGGGAATGGTAAGACAGTCACAATGGTGTCCTATCATGCTTTCAGATTTTTATCTTCATTTTCTTTTACTTTCTTTCTGATCCAATGCCAAATACAATAAGCACTGACCAAAAGTGTAAAATCCACTGACAACACTCTCCCATGTATATGGAAAAAGATTGAATTATCAAGATTCTCCTAGGCTGGTTCCAGTAAGGAGGTAAATGACATTTCCACAGAGGAACACCTTATTCCTTTATGGTTACACAGAGCTAAATGAAATTAGGGCCCAAATGGAATGCGATACCACTAGTAAAGGCTACCTGTTGAAATGAGAGCTTCCTGGGATACGTGAAATTGAATGTCCATAACTGTTTTATTGAATGAGCTGAACTGCTGGAGTATTAAAAGGAAGCAACTTTATTTTTCTCTTGTCATCCATTTCCAAATATACTCTGCCAGATGTCTTCCCTCCCCTGATTGCAACTTGGACCCATCCTCTGGCCCTGGGGTCATTTAAAAGTATTTTAAAAGACTTATATTGAGGTTTTATAAAACAAAACTAAGCAAACAAACAACCTTTCCAATAACAACACACACACACACACACACACATACACATGTGAGACCTAGATCAAAGCAAATATTCAACTTAAACTTTCTCCCCATTTCCCAAAGTAGGCCTGAGACCAAAAATAGGGAAGAGAATAGTTGGACTATCTGGCATCTGTGGTATCAGTCTCTAAAGGCCATTTCTTCCCTTCCACTTAGGGCTTCTCCAGGGACAGAAAGGGAAGGAGGGATTCAAAAGGCCAAAAGACAAAGCCTATACTCTCAAAAATCCACAATTATGGGAGGCATCTGCATGCCTCTTTATTGTAGGGTAGTTTGTGCATTCTTCGGCTACCTCCTCCACTCCAACTTTAGGAATCTCCTCATTGACTCCTTCCTGATGTTATCAAGGCATTGTCTGGCTGACCTGCAGAAGCTCCACAGCTCAGTTCTACCTCTGGCAGTGCCCTCTAGTGTCTAGTGGGGGAACCCTCAACTGAAGGCTTCTTGGGCAGGTTCTGTCAAGAAAACGTCAGCACTTTCTCCAAGTGGACTCACATGGTTATTCTTCTGAAGGTGAAATAAAGCGTCTTTCTACCACTGCTGTCTCACAGCTTTTCTCCTTGCATTGTGGGCAGCTCCAATTTTCAGATGGACTAAGTTAACCATTTTCCAATTAAAAAAAATATATATTCATGATAGAGAACACATGTAAGAACATGACAGAGACAGACAAAGAAAGAGAGAAGCACTTTTAACAGGGTCTCTTCAAACTGAGGTTCCCTTTCCCTGGCCATCCATCTCATTAGGTTCTTGGGTACCTAAGCATGAACCTGGAATATTTTCAATCTGACTTGGGGATCCACACCCGAGGTCGGCCATGTGGCCTTCAGCATTGCAGTTCAGTTTGATACTACTGACTGCACCACCAGATTAGGCCTCATTTCCCATTATTTTGCAATCATTTCTCAGTCATGTATACACATGCACCCAGATGCCTTCCTCATTTCCCTTCCCCAAGAACTGCCCAAGGAGATTTCTCCAGTATCTCCACAACTTGGCTTGTGGGGAGGGAAAATACCATGACATCCTCTACTCCTTTGAATTTCAGCACTTGAAAGAATCCTCTATTCCTGTGGGCATTTGAGAGGGTTGATCACTGGGGCTCTGGTGAGAGGATATAGCTCATATCTCCTTTTGGAATAGGGGGTTACTTCTCTTGCATTTTATGGTCGTGGCTGAAAATCAAGGTTAACTACGAGAGAATTCCCTTGTTCGTGCCTTGCGTAGCATCCAGTATTAGTTTAAATGTGGCCATATTGTTGTTACTAATGACATGGTGTTGTTTGAAATACATGGCTCACATTAGAGATCTGAATTTTAGAGTTTTCTTTTCTTGTACCTCTCTCCATTATTAGTTCAATAGAAGAGCATGTATTCAGTCACACAAATTAAGTTACATTAACACTTACAGCACATCAAATGAAGGGGAAGAAAAACAGCCCATCAGAGAAATCAGCAATCTCAAATGAAAGTTAATTGTCCCTCTAATTCCTAGACAATTCCTTTGGTCATTTGGGACTGTAGTACTATAGCTGTTTCTGTTGCTATTGTTGTTTTTAATTTCAATCAAGAAAAAAAGAGAAAGTCAACTTGTGAGCATTATTATAAGAGTCTTCTAATAATTGACAATGAGTGCATAAAATATAAGGACTTAGGCATATTTTAAATGATAAAAGCCAAAAAAAGATTAGGTCTCATATATTTCGGTTACTTTCTCTTAAACTCACTGCAGGGAAAGATTAAAACAAGAGTGAACCATGTCGAGAACAAGAAAACCGGCATAAAAGAGTATAAATCTATATAAGAAATAGATTATATGAAAGCCTTTTATAGGAGGTATTAGCA
Source organism: Tupaia tana (assembly GCA_026018925.1). Taxonomy (NCBI): domain Eukaryota; kingdom Metazoa; phylum Chordata; class Mammalia; order Scandentia; family Tupaiidae; genus Tupaia; species Tupaia tana. The sequence goes on from JAKSZU010000007.1 coordinate 25,209,985, forward strand.
TTTCAAAGTATTTGGATCTATAGAAACAACTGTTCAGTTCTTGCTTTTTAAAAAATGAAATTTTTTTTTTACCTTCTTTAGTGTTAACCATTTCAGAGCAGCTAATCAATTTATTCTTCTCCTTTGTTTTGCTCTTATTTGTTTATTTTTCCTCCCTGGCAGGAGCTAGACTATTTTGAGAATATTATATAATAGGCCTAATATAGGTCTATGCTAGTTTTCAAAACACCAGCATATTAAACCTCCCAAAGAGTACAATATAAAACAAAAACTTTATCACTTATAATAGAATAGGGTAATTTATCAAAATTTATTTAAGAGAAAAACAGATTTATTTTCAAGTAGTTATTTCCATTTTTTGCTAGTTTCTAAGAATTGGAGATTATATAACATGTAGTCTTCACATATAAATATATGTGTGTATACACTTATATCACTAAAATACATGCATATACTAAATATTATATTTTATATTTATATAGATCTCTAGGAAAGAAAACACTACAAAAGTGAGAGAAGATAATAATTTAGTGGCTAGTGTCCTGAAAACCAGAGACTCTTGTTTATGTGGACTTTTACTCATTGAAATTTTATATATATATGTATATATATATATATATATATATGTGTGTGTGTGTGTGTGTATGTATATATATATATATAAAATGCGAGAACTATATCATTTATATATCTCATTTTATATATATTACATATAACATACCTCATTTCGTAGATCTTATATATATCATTCATTATATATATTATATAATATATACTATACATATATTTTATATATAGTATATAACATATACTATATATATTTTATATAATATATAGAGAAACAACTTGCTAGAAGGAACATATCATCAATATACAAATGCATACATTGATTAGTTAAAGAATTTCATATTGACTTTGAGGGATAAAGAAAACAAAAGGACCATGCATAATTGCAACCACAGGTATCAGAGCAGTCACCATCATCTTACCAGGCTTAGGGACAATGAGCTGTGCACTGGCCTGGGAATTTCCAGCCTCATTTTCTGCCACACACTGATAAAAACCTTCATCTGACTTTACTACCCCAAGGATCCGTAAGTTGCTTCCTCCCTAGGGAGAAGAATAAAAGAGGTGAGATATTTTAAAAAGCAATAAAACAAGGTGACAAAATGAACATCGACAAAAATTTAATAAAATGTCACAGAAGAAACATGATCAGAGGACATGAGAGTTCTCAGTCTCCTGGATATGTCCTATGCCACCTGAGGAATGTCACGTATGCCCTATACTTTTTTCTGAACTCATGGGTTGATAGAAACTCAGCCAAGTTCAGCAATGAAAAATATGCTCACAGAAATATATATCATCCTCGACATTTAAATAAGTGGTCAACAGAAACATCTTTCATGAGGAAGGGAAGAAATAAAGATTAGCACTAAAGAAATCTCATTCCTTCATTTGTTGTTAATGGAAGCTCAGGTTCAGCAGCTATTCAGGACCAACAAAAAAGAGACAAAAACATTGATCTTTGTGGCTTCTGAAAAAAAAGAAAAAAAGAAATCCAGGCTTGATATTTTCTAGAAGTGTTTACTCAGAAAAATGTCTGAAAATCCTTTTACAATTATAATTCCTTTGACATTTACCCATTTGGGGGTCTGGAGAGAGGAGTATTGTAGATATTTTAAACTTGTTTCATGGCTGAAATATTGTACCTACCATAACCCATATATTAAATACAGCAATATTAGCTCCTCTTTTATATAAATTGAGCCACCAACTTTTTCAAGGATGGATGGTAAAATGATCTAGAGATAGCATTTAATTATAGTAACTCAGTTTATCTTCCGTATTAGTGTAAGAATTAGTTCAGTTAAGTGAGACGTGTTAACTCACTTCCCCTGAAGTCATTAAGAGATAAATATTACCTCATGGGGAATTCTTAATTGTTTTTAGTGTCTTGTAGTCAATTCTCAGCTGATCTAAAATTCTTAGATAAAGATAAAGCTGACTAACTTCTAATTAACAATTCATGTTTAAGTTACTATTTGTGCATCCTGTTATGTGTCACATAAAATGGCTCTCAGATTTTTGGAGGTATTGAGGAAATATTTTTAAGTGCAATTTTAATGTGAGTAGGGCACATACTGTACACTTTGATTCACCTTAAGCAAAATAGCACTTAAATAAGTTGGCTGTAATGAGTCATGCTGGGAGTAAGAGTTTTCAAACTGTAGAAAAAAAATAATAACTGTTGCATTTTATCATGTTTCCTTAAAGGCACTCAGCAATTTCCTTTATATGCCAGGAGCAAATATTTTAGGCATATGTAACACTTTTCAAACTGCCTAGTGGCAGAGCATTTTTAATTCAGTGGTAGTAGAAATAGCATTAAATTTAAAGGAAGTAATGAATTGGTGTGACACTCAAAAGTTCATTTTTCTCTTTCTTATTGTATTCCCAAGAAATTAACCAAAGGCAAATATAAGTAAAAAAATAAGAAGTGTGGGACCAGCAGATGGCTTAATGGTTATATCGCTGTACTTCCATGTAGTTGACCACAGTTCAAGTCCAACCCAGTGGCTTAAAACTCACTCCAGGAGTGTGTGTGTGCATGCCCAAAATCCTGAAAGGAGAGTGGATGAGAAGGGACTGTGGTGTGACCATCCCCCCTGGGGGGTGATTTCTCACATTCTGTCTTCCTGGCAAGCACACACACCCTATAGCAAAAATCTCTCTAAAAAAATAAAATAAAATAAGTAGTAATACAATTGATAAAGGTATACTTTATGGATTTTTAAAAAATAATCTTCATAGTATGTGAAAAGACATGCACAAAGAGACTATGAAAGCTTCAGAAAGTCCACTAGTCAAGGAAGAGTCATTCCCCAATGAGAGCCATGAAAACTCCTGCCCTTAGACTCACAGGATGCCTACACTCTAGTCCCTAACTGCCTGGAAGCTGCCTTGGATTACAGTTCTCTTTTGAAAGGATCATGTTTGCACCACATTTTGAGTACCCCTCATCCCTACACCTGAACTCAGAACCTTCAATGCTAACTCGTATCTAAAGGATAGCTTTCATAGAGCATTTTCAAGTGAGCAGAGCATTCTGCTGGTAACAACAAAAACAGTAACACTAAGGGCAGGTTTTGAGCACATGATATGGTCTAGGACAACAACTCAGGGAATATAGTACCATCATTCCCATTATCTCCCACAAGGAAAGGGATCGAAAGGCAATGAAATCTTTTTTTTTTTTTTTTTTGAGAGGTTTTCGCTATAGGGCGCGTGCGCTCGCCAGCCAGACAGAGAGAGACAGAGAGACAGAAAGCAAGAAATCACCCCCCAGGGGGGATGGCCATGCCGCAATTCCTTCTCCTCCATTCTCCTCTTGGGATCTTGGGCACGCACGCACATGCGCCCGGCGTGAGTTTTAAGCCACCGGGTCCGGGACGCGAACCGCCGTCGACTACGTGGGAGTCCAGTTAGCCATTACGCTAACTGCTGGTTCCCAAGGCAATGAAATCTTACAGGAAACTGTAAGAACTATTCTTTTTAGCTTCATTTCTTTCCAATGCTCAGAATTACAAAGCCATGGGAACTCTAGGTCTCCATGGTTTCTTTACCACTGCAGCCAGCACTGCCACCACCATTATCCCTGTCCCCAATGACACTGCGCTTCTCAACTGCTTACACAGGATCAGCTAGTCCTATCTTGAAGGGTAGCAAAGGAAAGCTATTCATATTACCAAAGTAAGACTCCTATTATCATAAGGAGCACATCTTACTAAAATTTTATTACAATGAGTATAGCTGAGGAAGTAAAAAAAAAAAAAAAAAAAAATCCCGACTTACTATGGTCTAGAACTAGATTTTAAACTGTTCTATCAGCTAAAAGTGAGAGTACTTGGAAAGTCTTAAGTTCTCTATTTTTTATTTCTTTCTTTGTTTTAAAGTATTACCTGTAAAATAGAGGCGCTGAACCATTTTATGCTCCCTTTCAGTTCAAAATTTCTAGGTCTAGAACATCATGTTCTTTATTATAACAATTTTCTTAATGCATCATAAAAATTCCCAACAGGAACCTTCTTCCCAGAAAGGAAAGCAAGTAAAAAAATCATAAACAATGAATGGGACTGTAAAGCTCATATGAAAAAGGATAATTACCACTATCTGAAAATAATCACTAGGAATGACCACATCTCCATTCTTCATCCAATTCACAGTAGGAACAGGCTTTCCAGAGACTGAACATTCAAACTCAATATCCATGCTTTCATAGGCATAGAGGTTGGAAGGGTGATTTAAAAACCATGGCGGAACTGCAAAGACAGAAAAAAAAAAGTGAGTGGGTGGGGATATGAACTTGCATGCTGAGGTCTTCACTGAGTTAAGTATACTGCTCTGGGACAGGAAATAGCTGTAATTCAAATCATTCCCTGAACACAGGAACTATTGTAGAATCCATTTTTCCCCAAATGCAGTTAAACAGATGCAGTTAATGGTGTTTTGCCACAAGAAAACAAGGGGCGGGGGGAAACTCACAGAAAATATAACATATATATAAACACTGAATATCCAAGTATTTTTATCCAGCAGACCTACAGAATGAAAAACATAAAGCTATGGAAATTATGCTGATGAAGTAAACAAAGAGAAGCTGACAGGACTGAGATAACTCAAAGTATAAGATGAGAAAGACTTTAGGGTTTCATTAGGAATTAGTTAATATGATGGACATTCTCTGTTGAAACTGGCTATAGTGATAAGGAAATAAAAATGTCTGTATCGTCTTTACTGTGGACATATTCCCATTGTTCTAGCAACATATCTATTGAAATGTGCTACTATACTGAATTATTATTTTCTCAGCCTGCTACATGATATACCGATTTAATTTAATTTCTTAATTACTATAATACTAGTTATAATATAATTATAATACAGTTATAACTATAATACTAGTTATGATGGAAATTTGCAATTGAGGCTCAGGCCATGGGGTGCTGCTCTGCTCTGCAGTACAAAACATACATAGAAGGCAGCATGGATCTCAAGGCCATCTGAAACACACCACACACATGCACCTGTGGTCCTGGCAGGCTAGAAGGGATTTCAGCATGATGAAACTCTATTGAGGGTGCCTGTTTCACTGTCTCTGTATCTCTCTTATATTAAGGTAATACAAAACTTTAAAAGAAAAAAAATACATTTGCAATTGAAAGAAAATGATAAATATTTTGCTAATGGATCTCTCTGGCTCTGTCCCTCAAAACCTTGCCTAGGAGATGAAAATTTTAAGAGCCATGTTTCTCCTTTTCCACGGGGAAACTTAGAATGATGTCAGATTTGAATATTCATGTTGTCAGAGAAGCCAGATTAAATTTAAGTCAAGTAGCAGCCACTATTTCATTTTACATAGAAAATGGATATGCATTTTTTCATTTATTTATGTATGTATGTATGTATGTATGTATGTATTATTTTTGGTCAGAGAGTATGTGCATTTGCCAGACTGGGGGAGAGAGAGAGAGAGCAACCCTCATGTGAAAGGATCATGATGAAATCCCTCTCCTCCATCTCTCCCTCCTTTTTGGATTTTGAGCACTACATACATACACTTGGTATTTCTTTCAAACTGGACCTGGGACTTGAACCACTTGGTTAACAATGTCAAATTCAGTTGCTTTAACCATCATACCATAGACAGGCCTGGATATGTATTTTTAATAACTATTTTTAAAGTTAAACTATATTATCATTGTTGTATTCAATAAGTAATGAGTGCTAATTTTTTACTAAATAAAGTAACTACTGGAGCCAGCAGATGGTATAGTGGTTATGTTGGTGGATTGTCACTGGGCCAACCATAGTTTGAGTCCCAGATTCAATGGCTTGAAACTCATGCCAGGCATGTGTGCACACATGTTCAAAATCCTGGGAGGAAAATGGAGGAGAAGGGATTACTGTGTGGCCATCCCCCCGCAGATGATTTTTCACTTTCCCTCTCACTGTCTCTGTTTCTCTGGTGAGCACACATACCTTTAATGCATACAAACACAAAAGATAACTGCCATATTTTGTATTTTTCAAATACCATGGACAAAACTTTCCCCTGACCTCAAAGTGGATATTTAATCTTCGATAGTCACTGCCTTCTAGAAAATGGAAGAGCTAGTGGAAGATCCCAAGATTTAAGACCTGGTTTTTCCTACTGAATGAGATCTACCTCCCCCTACTCCCATTTCTCTCTCCCTGTCATCTATCTTTTTCTCTCTTTCCCTGCCTTATTTTTCTGATTGGCAACTACATATTTGGACCTCTAGTACCAGGCAACTTTTAAATTCTTTAATCTTTAACAGGAGCAAACCGATTTAGATGACTCAGTAGGGATGTGTTAATATTCATGGACCAAAGACATGAAAAAAATGTGTTTGAGAGCAATTCTAAGCAGAACATGTCCCCATTGTATACAGGGCTCTAAAATTATTTATTTATTATTGATGATATTATTAGTATAATGCAATTTTTTTGATTCCTTAGCAAAATTTACTAAGAACAAGCCAAAGACATCAGAAATATTTATTGAATGCCCCTGAACAGATTCACAAGTTAAATCTTCCCAGTTCTCAGATTTACCAGATTTTGGTGAAGTGTTTATTTACTAGCTAATAGCCAATATTATTAAGAGCTGATTTCTAAAAAAAAAAAGTTTGAGCAAGCAGAGAGCATAATGGTTACATCACTGGGCTCCCACATAGTCAACTGCAGTTCAAATCTTGGACCCAGCAGCTTAACATTCATGCCAAGCATCTGGGCGTGCATGCCCAAAATCCCGAGAGGAGAAGGGAGGAGAAGGAATTGCGGCACGGACATCCTCCCAGGGGGTGATTTCTCGCTTCTGTCTCTCTTTGTCTCTCTGGTGAGCACATATATCCTACAGCAAAAATTTCATTAAAAAAAAAAAAAAAGCTAACAATGTACAATGTATTAGTCTAAGCACTTTGTATTTATTATTCTCATGGCAATTCTATGAAGCATTTTACAAATGAAAAGGTTGTGGTAGAAGGTATTGAAATAATTTTTCCAAAATTATATAACTTGTAAATTATGAAGCCAGACAGCTTGACTTTTCTGCCTATATTCTGACCTCTTGTAATTAGATCTATTTTTTTTTTTTTAGAGGTTTTTGCTATAGGGCGTGTACGCTCACCAGACAGAAAGACAGAAAGTGAGAAATCACCCCCTGGGGGCATGGCCACACCGCAATTCCTTCTCCTCCATTCTCCTCTCCGGATCTTGGGCACGCACGCACATGCACCCAGCGTGAGTTTTAAGCCACCGGGTCTGGGACGCGAACCACGGTCGACTACATGGGAGTCCAGCGACATAGCCATTATGCTAACTGCTGGTCCCCAAATTAGATCTATTAACAAAACAAAAACAAAGAACAACAAAAAATAACTGTTGCCTTTTCTTTCTCTCCTTTTAAGTCTTTCTTTCCTAGAGTCATTAAAACTATTGGATTCTCGGGGACCAGCAGTTAGCGTAATGGCTATGTCACTGGATTCCCACGTAGTCGACCGCGGTTCACGTCCCGGACCCGGTGGCTTAAACTCACGCCGAGCGCATGTGTGTGCGTGCCCAAGATCCCAATAGGAGAATGGAGGAGAAGGGATTGCGGCATGGCCATCCCCCCTGGGGGGTGATTTCTCACTTTCTGTCTCTCTGTCTCTCTCTGTCTGGTGAGCGCACGCGCCCTATAGCGAAAACCTCTCAAAAAAAAAAAAAAAACAAAAAAACAAAAAAACTACTGGATTCTAACCATCCTTTAGTATTTGTGTTCATTAGAACTCCTGGAGTCAGTATGTGTATATCAGAAATCTTAAAAATTCAATTACATATATTGGTAGATCTTGAAATTAATTTTAGCAGACACTAAAATTTAGAAACACAAACACACACACACAGAGTACAAAAAAAAAAAAAAGGAAAAAGAATAGAACTAATGGATTAGGTGCACAGAAAGGGAAGAGAAAATGAAGAGAACACCAAGAAGTAAAAAGGGAAGAGAAAATTCAAGAGCCCAAATGATAGAGCTAGATGACTAGTTAAATTCCTAAATTTTTATCCACACAACTCTTACATATAATCTATGGCTCATTGAGACAAAAGTTCATGGTCTTTTTCTAATTTTGCATTCTATTTTTTTTTTTTTTTTTAGAGTTTTGTTTGTTTGTTTTTTCTTTAGGGGGCATATGCACTCGCCACAGAGAGAAAGAGAAAGATACAGTGAGAGGGAAAATGAGAAATCACTCTCTGGGGAAAATGGCCACATCTCAATCACTTCTCCCCCATTCTCCTCCTGGGGTCCTGAGCACACACAAACATGCACCTAGCAAGATCTTTAAGCCACCAGGTCCAGGACTCAAACCGTGATCGGCCATGTGGGAGTTCAGTGATGTAATCACTATGCCATCTGATGGCCCTCATTCTATACTTTCATCTTAAAATATTTCCCATTTTTATCCTAGAATGTAGATACCCTTACCTATCTTTCATGAAACCACTTTTCCAAGGAAGATATCCTAATTTTTTTCTTGGTATATATCTCTCCTAAAACTCTGTGGTATTTGTTTTTACTGATTACGGCCCTTGATGTAGTTTCTTATGCTTTGTATTTATTTGTGAGTTTGTGTTACCTTATCATGTTAATCCTCAGGGGAAGAGGCTCACGCACTCTAACATGAGTTTATAACATCACTTAATACATTTTTGATGACTACACTATTCTACAAGAGAGTGAATAAATTGTTCTCATTTAATTTAATTACCTTTTCAGTTGTTTTATTTTTTATATTTTGTGCTGAACAGACTAGGATCTGTTTATCCCATTTTAGGATTGCTACCATTAACAAATAATTTTCCATTTCTTGTTCTTGTTTCTTATATATTTTGCTTCCTTTTTTTTTTTTCCTCCCCTTTATTTCCTACCTCTCACCCACTGCCATTTCCCATGCTTCTCTCACACTGTCTCTGGAATCTACAGTTGCTTTTCATGACTTCTTTTTTTTCCCACATTTAATCAATTCACAAAAAATCTTAATTAATCTAACTACTTTCAATAGCAAGTGCCGCTGACATATACATATATATGAACACATGTTTGACTTAGGCATAAACCTCGTGAGTCAAAAGAATATCCTATAAAGTAGCACCTAGCTGGGGCTATAAAGCTTACTGTAGTCATTAAATAGGTATTTTTTAATGCATTTTTTAATTTCAAGAAAAACAGTTTTAGTTTTAACACATCAAAATAAAAAATGTTAAGAGACATTTGCTTAAGACTTAAAGCCATGAAAAAAGGTTAGTATTCCATTCAGACAGTAGGTAAATGAACCTATCAACAATTTAAGAGAAGACAAAAATCCTCAAATCTGGAAAACAAAACATAGAAGAAAATCAGGAATGTTTTAGCCAAAAGTCATAAAATTCTATTTCACCAGTTCAGTCTCATGTAATTAATCTCCCTTCTGTTGAATTTGCAGTGTTACTGTGGTCTGATCTTTCCATTTAAATTCTGGAAGTTAATATTCAACATTATTACTGATATTTCTAGAGTTGTCCCTATGATTAAGTTGATCATTCTCTTGTTGTATTTTATAGCCTTATTTCTGTGTGTCTGACTTTAGTTTTCCTGGTACAATACTTCCTTCAGAACTTCTTAGAGAGTTGGTTTGGTGTTGGTAAATTCTTTTAGGTTTTGTTTATCTGAGAATGCTTTTTGTCTTTTCCTCTCATATGAAGGATAATCTTTCAGGGTATAGTATTCTCAGTTGAAATTGTTTTTCACTTAACACATTGAATATATTTTCCCATTCTTTTCTTGCTAGCAATGTTTCTGATGAGAGGCCTGATGTTAGCCTGATGGGATATCTTTTGAAAGCAACTTGACGTTTCTTTCTTGACAATTTTAGTATCTTGTTTCTGTAGTTTTGACTAATCTATCTATGAGGTGCCTTGGAGAAGATCCTCTTAGGTTGATTCTACATGGGGTCCTTTGTATTTCTTGGGTCTGGATATTTGAATGCCTCTAGATTTGGAAAGTTTTCTTCCAGTATTTCATGGAATAGATTATCAATGCCCTTATTAGTTTCTTTACCTTCTGAGATACTGATTATCCAGGTGTTTGGGCATTTAATGGTATCTAGAATTACTCGTATATTATTCTCATTTGGGGGGGTTATTTTCCCAGTCTTTTTGGTCACTCTTTCTAGATCAGAGGTTCTGTTTACTATATCTGAGATTTAATATTCTGCATGATATAATCTGCTTTTAATACTTTCAAGGGAAATTTTGATTTCCTGTATTACAGCATTCATCTCTAATATTTGTATTTGAGTCTTTTTGATAGTGCATATTTCCTCTTTCAGATTGTGCAAGAACTTCCTCACCTCCTGGAACTCATTCTTTTTTCTCCTGTATCTCCTGAAGTTTGTTGTCTCCTCTTGCATCTCTGTTAACTTTGTCACTATGAATATCCTAAATCTTTATCCGACATTTCCATGAGGTCCATTGTATTGTCTATGCAGGATAAGGAGCTATTCTTTTCCCTTGGGGGAAAGAGATTTTTTTGGCTTCTCATATTTCTTGTGCCTCTGTGGTGGCTTCTTGTCATCTGGTGGATTATACACTTTTTCCTAATTTTTTGAGTTAAATCTGAGCATTCAGAGGCATGCAGGACCAAGTATTCTGCAATCTCTCTGCAGTTCCATTTTTCTCCCTTTGTGCAGCAGATTCTTTGAGAATTGAGGATTAGTCTGACCCTAAAAGTATTCAGATGTTTGGCTACTGTGCACCTAGACTTGTCTAGAAGCTCAGTGTGTGGAGGTTGAGCAGAAAAGTAAGAAAGGCAAAAGAAAAATGAAAGGAAACAAAGGGTAAAAAAAGAAAAAAAAAAACAAAAGATAAAGAAAAGAAAAAGGAAAAAAAAATTTTTAAACCCATAAAATGAAAACCATGTAGCGCAAAAGGGGCTCCTAAGAGTTCAAATGTAGATGGCTTATGATTGACCTGTTTTATGTGGGAGGAAGGAAAGGTGAGAATTAGCAACATAAAGAACAGTCAGAGAGCTAAGAAGTGTAAAAGTTAAAATAAAAAAGAAAGACAGGGAGAATACAAAGGGTGTTCTACCTACTAGATCTTGGAGTCAGGAGGGTGAATTCTGGGCAGAAAATCGTCGGTTGTCCTAGTTGGCCATGGATATATTTCTTCAGCATATTTCCTATCATGAATCATGCCTGAAATTACTTTATTCTTTCTTTCTTACTTTTTTTTTGGTTGAGAGAGACTTTGCTATAGGGCACATGCACTTGACAGAGAGACAGAGAGAAACAGAAAGAGAGAAATCACCCCCCAGGGAAGATGGTCACACTGCAATCCCTTCTTCTCAACTCTCCCCTCAGGATTTTGGGTACATACACACACACACACACACACACACACACGTGCACGTGCGTGTCTGGCATGTTTTAAACTGGTGTAGGACGCAAACTGTGGTTGTCTACTTGGGAGTCCAGTGATGTAGCCATTATGCCATCTGCTGGTCCTTGAAATTAATTTCTAAGATGACGAAAAGTCTAGTTTTTCTCCCAGAGGCAACTCCAAATCCTCCTTTCCATGAAGTTCTGTCTTCTGCAAAGCTGACAGTAGCTTTTTCTGCTTTTCACAATGCTCTTCCTCTGTGACCTACTTTTATACCACTTATTACATAAATTATCTCTCACATATATGATTGTTTACCAATGAGAGGAAGGTTCTTCCAGGTGAGATTAGAGGTGTATGCTTCTCTTTAAAATCTCTTTATGCACTATATAATTTCTTTTTCTTATGCTTCTGTGGAAAGTATAACTTCACTACTTTAAACTATTTGGTGGGCAGCAATTTCTTACTGACTAGTAAAAGTGCAATATCATGAATGTTCATGTTTATCAAATGTTCCAATTAGATAGCATTAGTCATTTTAGAGAATGGCTTAACACACATATACAATTCTACAACAATTTCAGGTAAGATATTGATTTTAATCTTACTTTTCATTCCCATGACCAGAAATAAATTTACCACAGTCATCAGATCTGTGTTTCCTAGGACTTTTCTAAGTAAATGTCCCCAACCCTTAGGTCATGGACTAGTATGGGTGAGCACTGTAGCTAGCAGGTGAGTGGTGGGCAAACAAGCAAACCTTCATCTTATTTACAGCCACTCCCCACCGCTTGCATTACCTTCTGTCAGATCAGCAGCAGCATTAGATTCTTCTAGAACAGTGAACCCTATCATGAATGCTGCATGCTAGAGATCTAGGTCACCCACTCCTTATGAGAATCTAATGCCTGATGATGTTTGGTAGAGCTGAGGTGATGATGCCAGCCCTAGGGAGCAGCTGCAAATATAATTAACATTAGCAGAGAGATTGGACTGCGCAGAGATCATAATAAATCCATTGTCTGCAGTCTCATATCAAAATCCTGTGAATGAGTAGCAAGTGACAAGTTAGTTGCATCTGGTGGCAGGCTTTATATTGGCAAGTGAGCTGATGTACTTCAACTGCACAGCTGCATCTGGTGGTTTTGAGGTCATAACCTGACACTTATTTTAGTCCCCATGTGACCAACCCATTATTTTACTTATTATGTCTGTCTGTGCCTCTTTCCTTCAATGTATCAGTCAGTCTGGTAAGTACAGAAGCTAACTTTAGCCAAAATGAATAAAAAACAAATGTCACTGAAGAGCTTCTTTGAAAAGGGTGAAGGACCAATGATGAGACAGCAGAAGACTAAAATTGTCAAGAAAATAAAGGTCAAGTTTAAAAGACAACACCAAGAGTCCTATTTAAATTACAAGTTCATTATACAGGTGATTTATGTTCTCCTAGCTTGCTTTGTGTATGTGATGACTGGCTATCCAACAAAGCCGTAAAATCTTCAAAACCAAGGGAAGTCGAAGCACCCTGCATTAAAAGATAAGCTTCGTTCTCCTCTAGGACCACTTTGCCATGCTCTTGAGCTTTTGGAGGTAAACAGCGGTGTGCAGGTGGTCACAGTGAAGCTTTGGTGACCATGGCCAGGACAATGGAGCCTGCGATACATCCTTTCGTAACACCAAGTACTGTACCCCAGACCTGCTGCTCCATTCCAGAGGCTGCCATCTTCCTTACTACCTGGAAGACTAGACCTGTTCCCCAAAGCATGTTGGCATCAGGGTAGAGGCCCTGAGTCTGCCATGGTTTTGTACGGCGGGAGCGCAAAACACACCAGGACAAGGACCACTTGAATTTTTCTTTTTTTTAGAGGTGTTTGCCCTAAGGACATGTGTACTCACTGGGGAGCGAGAGAGATAGAGACAGGGAGAGGAAAAATCAGAATCATCCCCAGGGAGGATGGCCAGGCTACAATCCCTTCTCCTCCATTCTCCTCTCAAGATCTTGGGCATCCACACACTCGCCATCAGATGGACTTTTGAGCCACTAGGTCTGGACTCCAACAGCAGTTGGCCATGTGAAAATCCAGCAATCTAACTGCTAGGCCATCTGCTGGCCCCCTATTGGATTGGTTTTCAAGGCAAGAAAGGCAGGAGTTCTCATTCCTGGCCTGAGTGAGCAAGAGGGAAGCAAGGATTTCTAGGTCCCCACTACCATATGCCTGGGTAGCCTCATAGGAGGGCCAACGGGAACTTGAGGAGGAGAGGGAGTAGGCAAATGTTTTACATCAGGAAGGCAATTCCAAAGGAGGTATTTTGGCTCACTGGAAAAGACTAGAGACTCAAGTGAGTCAAAGGAATAGATTGTCTAGAGAGCAGCAGGGAGCACAGGCAGTGGAAAGTGTTCTCCTGATCAAGATTCATGAACTAAGACGTCTACGGGATAAGCTGAGGGCTGAAATGACGCAGTCACTAGCAAAAATCAAAGCACCTAGTGCCCATGGAGAACCCAACTAAAGAGCAGAGACCCGTGAGCAAGAAGTTTTGGAAAAAAGACGAGAACATGCGAAAGCCATTCTACAAGCATGTCCTTTCACAGGGCTCAGTGGTAAATAGAACAGCCAAGGACTGATTCTGAGGGGAACCTGTTGGATTCCTGTTGTCCTACAGAAACCACTCCAGATTCATCACCATTCCATCTCAGTCTTCATTTCTTTGAAAAATAGCTACAAAATATTTACAGACTAACATTCAGCATGTCCTATTCAGTCTCTAAATGCTTACTCTGGGAGGAAGTACCAGGCAGGCCGACCTCAGAGTGACTTTGCAGCCTTTTGACTGGACCCTTGAAGAGAAACTCACTGTGCAACCTGCTGTCATTTACTCACAAAGCAGATCCAAGGGATCGGTCTTTCTCATTGTGTGCTAGACTGCTGTGTAAGAACTCACAATAATTCTTTCAATTGACCTCACTAGTACATATCAAGGAATAGACGCTTATCCACTTCATGGGAAGAACAGCAAGCATCCCATGAGACTCTATTCAGTGCAAAGCCTCTAAATCAAGTGTTTTCTTCATTTTCAGGAAAAGAAGAAAAGTGAAATATGAGCCTGGTGGTCTAAAATATTACATAATTTTCATTGATAATGCGTCAGAAGAGTCATTACTGCCAAAGCTCAGAGCTGCATTCAGACTTCACTCTGGACTGTCCCATCTAGACCTTGTGACCATGAAGTAATCTCCAGATGTGAGAGCCAGCAAATTGAGGAGTGCAGGCCACAGGGAAGCCGGCGTAGACCAATGGCACCTGGTGTGTCCCAGACAAGGAGCATCAACAGAATTCCACGTAATCACATTTGAATTGGACAAAGCTTTAATGAAAAAAAAAAACAAAAAACAAAAAAAAAACAAGCCTTTGGGCCAGCAGTTAGCATGGAGTTTCAGGTTCTGTAGTCCACATGGCCAGTTTCACAGTTTGAGTCCCAAATCCAGGGGCATGAGAATCATGCAGGGTACTTGTGTTTGTGCGCCCAAAGTCCTGAGATAAGAGTAGAGAAAAAGGGATTGAGGTCTGGCCACAATCCCTGGGGGTTATTTCTCACTCTTTCTGTCTGGTGAGTGCATATGCCCCTTTGCAAAAATAATAAAAGTCAAGCCTTTGGAGTTTCTCAAAAGGAAAAAAAAATGATCAACCTGAAGAACAGAAGAATTTTCTTTTCTCCAGAGGGTGCATGATCTTGCCAGAGAGAGAGACAGAGAGCAGAATAGTAAGAAATAACCCTCCAGGGAAGATGCCTACGCTATGATTCCTTCTCCTCCATTCTCTTCTCCAGATTTTGGGCATACACATATACCTGGCATGATTTTCAAACCACTAGGTCCAGGATCCAAATCATGCATGGCCACGTGAGAATCCAGTGCCCTAACCACCATGCCACATGCTGACCTCAAACAGAAGCAATTGTTGAAGACTACCACTTAATCAAATGTGTCTGCACTGAGAGCCTCATTCTTATTGGAAAACCACATTACTAAAACTAAGAAGCTCTTTACTACTGGTGAAGAGTTGATCTTGCTTTTTGCTAGGGTCATTCGTTGTGACCTTTTGGGAGAGTCTGCCATTTGATAGGTGACACCATCACTAGGTGAATTAATGAAATAATAGAAGATATTGAGGCACAATTCTTGGAGATGATTAATGAGTCACCCTGATATGCAATCCAGGTTGATGAGTCTACGAATGTTGGTAACAATATTTGTTTTTATGTGATGTATTTTTTTCAAGAGGATATGCAGGAGGATATGTTAGGTGTGCTTTTTTTTTTTTTTTTTTTTTTTTTTTGCCAATGAACACTACAGCTCCAGAACTATTCAAGTCTTTAGTCAGGAAAACTAAACTAGTCATTTTGTGTTGGAGTATGCATGCATGGAGTGGCTGCCATGGTGAACAGCTTTCTGGTTTCACTACTTGGGTCAAAGAGGTCCCATCTGAAGGTAAATATATATACTGTATTATTTGTAGAGAAATACTGGCTAGCCAAAAAAAAAAAAAAAAGTGGCACCTGAACTTAACATTATTTCATAGGATGCAATTAAAATGATCAACCACATTAAAGTACATGCCCTTAATTCACATCTGTGAGTACAGCTCACTGAAGAGACAGATGAAAAGCACATGTGTCTTTTCTTATACACCAAAGTGAGATGGTTTTCTGAAAGCAGATTACTGGCCAGAGTTTTCTGAGTTTTTTCAGAGCTTCTCCAGAGACTAATTTAAGAAAACAGTAACCACCGGCAGAACATTTCAGTGACAAAGAATGGGTCACAAAACCTGCTTCCTTGTATGACATATTCAACCCGCTCAATCAAATCAATCTGTCACTTTGGGGGAGAATGACAACTGTGCTCAAGTCGGCAGATAAAGTCACTGCATTCATAGCCAATCTGGAATTATGGTGGAGAAAAATGAACACTGAGATTTTTTTACTTGTTTCAAACATTAGCAGAAATTTTGAAAGAGACTGAGGCAGGACTGTTTTTGTTTGTCTGTTTGTTTGTTTGTTTGTTTTGTTGTTGTTGTTTTTCCCCAGCTGGTGCACGATCACCTATCTCAACTTCAAAAGAGTTTGAGCATTACTTCCCAACTATAAAAGACCCCTGAATTGTGAATGGATTGATCTATGATCCATTTGTGAATAAGCCAGGTGAACTGACTTTGTCCATACTAGAAGAGGGCCAACTGCTGGAGATCGCAACTGATGGTGGCCTTAAAACTATGTTTGAGACAGCTTCAAGTCTCCATGCATTCTGAATTAAAGTCAAGGTGAGGGACCAGCAGTTGGCATAATGGCTATGTCACTGGCCTCCCATGTAGTCAACCGCAGTTCAAGTCCCAGACCCGGTGGCTTAGACTCACACTGGGCGTGTATGCATGCCTGCCTAGAATCCCAAGAGGAGAACAGAGGAGAGGGGATTTCAGTGTGGCTATCTCCCCTAGGGGGGTGATTTATCGCTTTCTGCCCTTCTATCTCTCTGTCTCTGTCTTTCTGGCGAGCACACGTGCCCTATAGCAAAAACCTATCCCCCCCCCAAAAAAAAGTCAAGCTGAATATCCTGAGATTGCCACAAAAGTGTTAAAAAGCATTGTATGTCCCCACTTAATATATACCAAGTGTCTGCACTCTATGACTGAAACTAATTGACTAAAGGATATAGAAACACAGTATGTAGATGTAAATACCAGATATAGTGTGTGTGAAAGAGGAGGGTCTGAGAAAGGACATTTGGGGAGGGACAGGGAGGCAAAGCATTAATGGCACAAAGAGGTGTGGTATTATTTGCTGAAGATATTTTGTAGTTTTATCAATAGTACTAAGGAGAAATGTTCACCTGTTGAAATATACATTTTGTAAGACAAATAATAATGTGATTGAATGTATGGAACAAAATAAAATGAAAAAATAATTAAAAATAAAAGAAAAAAGTAATAATAAATAAAAATTAAATTTGGAAAAAAGATAAATAAAGTTAAATAAAAAGTAAGTAAAATTTTAAAAAAAAACCTACTTCCATTTCAAACAACCTATCTTTGTGAAGTAGGGTTTTCTACAGCGACAGCAACCAAAACAAGATCACAGAGCAGACTGGACATGAGCAACACACTTTGGGTGTCACTGTTTCCCATCACCCCTAGATAGGACCATCTAGTTGCAGGAAAAGCAGCTCAGGGCTCCCATTGATTCTGCATTACAGTGAGTTGTATAATTATTTCATTATATATTACAATTTAATAACAATAGAAATAAAGTGCAAAATAAATGAAATGCACTTGAATCATCCTGAAACCATACCTCCGCCCCAGTCCATGGAAAACTTGTCTTCCACAGTGTCAAAAATCTTGGTGATTGCTGTTACAAGCACTTGTAGTTCATACACAGAGAATTACTGGGAGGAGTAGGGGCTGAGAGGAGAGGTAATCATGACCAAAAATGACCAAGCAACAGAAATATGGAAAAATATAATTCTGTCCTTGAAAGAGTCATACTTAGAAATGACTAATAGATTTGAGATTCCTCTAGACTGCAATCTTTAGAGTTGTACCAGTTAGCCTTAAATCTGGGTAAAAGTTTTCTGTAAATGTGTTTGTTTTTCTTTAAAACGTTTCGAAGTTACGACTAAATTTTATACAGTAAAATGTCTTTTGTGATTTAAACCCCAAAGTCATCACCAGCCAGCCACCTAATTGTATTATGAGTGTTATTTCACATAATAGATGCCTCTCAACTATATTTAGTGCACATTCCACATTGCTCCCTAATTTTTCCCCCTATAGGGCACGTATGCTTGCTGATGACAGAGACAAAGAGAGATAGAAAGTGAGTGAACAAGCATTCCCCCAGAGGGGATGGCCATGCCACAGTTCCTCTTCCTACATTCACCTCTTGGGATTTGGGGCATGCATGCACACACATAACGCTTGTTTTTTTAAGTTGCAGGGTCCAATACTCAAATAGTACAGTCACCCATTGTTCCTAAGGGATAGATACACTTGCCTTAAACACTACATCATCTGTAGGTTCTGCTCCCTAATCTTTATAATTTGCTTCTAGCTTTTTAAAAAACCTTTATTTATTATAAAAATATTTTAAAGTTTTTTTTTAATTTCTTTAGAGACAGAGAAAGAGGGAGGGAAAGAGAGAGAGAAAGAAGGAGTGAGAAACAGAAAGAGAGCACCTCCAAATTTTTTTAGAAAAGATGTATTTGAGGCCAGTTCATGGTATGGTAGTTAAAGTGGCTAGATCCTATATGGCCAACTTCACAGTTTGAGCCCCAGATTCAGCAGTTTGAAAAACACATTGAGCACATGTGTTTGCCTGCCCAAAATCCAAAAGGAGGGAGAAATAGAGGAAAGGAATTATAGCATAACCATTATTCCCCACAGGGGATGCTGTCTCACTTTCCCCTTCTCTCTGTCTCTCTCTGGTTAGCATACTCATCCTTTAGCAAAATAAGAAACACACACACACACATATATGCTAATTAACAAATAACTGTACATAACTGTAGGGGTAAATCAGTATAATTCATATACCTATCATCTCAAACACTTCTGATTAATTTTGTGGAGAACTTTCAAAATCCTCCATTTTGATAACTTGGAGATACACAGCAGGTTGTTGCTATCTATATTCTCTCCCAGTTGCCTGGAAGTCCTGCACTCCACTAGGCCAGCATCCAGCGAAGGGAAGCTTCTGAGATCCACAGGGGTGCCTTCCTCCAAATAAGAGTCTCACAATGGATAATTCTACCTCCCAGAACCCAAGATACTACAGAGCTGCACCAATTGGAGAACAAAAAACAATAGTCTGAGTGGAATTTGCACCAAGAACCACATGACTGCAAATCCCTGAGAACTCACTAAAACCCCGTGGAGTCTTGACGTAATGATCCACTCCCAACTTCAACTCATGGGCATGCACGTGTCTGGCAGTTTTTCAGAGTACATTTAGATAAGTAGTTTAACTATTATTTTCCAGTTATCTAGGTACATAATGTGTGTCACTTTTAAAGTACTGTTGTAATACACCTAATTAATATTCTTTGTATTATCTGGACTTCAAGGCAACACTATATATTCTACAGAGTTACCCAGCTTTTTGAAAGGACAAACTAGGCATTTTCAAAACCATGGGGGTGATTTAAATGAGCAATAGGCAGCACAGGCTGCTCTGGTGAATGACCAATAAGAAAAAAAGCTGATTTATTAGCAGCAATTTAAAAAGTTTCCGTGATTCTTGAATGACGTGACTCTGAGAACCACTGAAAACTTGTTGGTTTCTTTGGAGTCACGCCACCTCTCTAAGGCCATCTGGATTTTATTTATTTGTTGATTTGTTATTGAAATAGTGGAATAAGCCCATTAATTTTCTCTGAAATTCAAACATCTAAAAAGAGTAAGCACATCAAATATCAAGAATATATCTGTTGCCAAATTAGGATACTTCTGTACCTCCAACAAACAGGTTCCTTCAAGTGCAGCACCATTACTGTATCAATAAGATAATAAAGATAAAGATACCATTACTGTATCAATAAAGATAATTTCACCTTTAGGAACCATAGTTTCATATGTAATCATATTCACATTACTATAATGCAAGTGATCTAGCACTGCAAGTAGGAGATAACATATTATGAAAGAAAAATCTTCTTTATAAATTCAGAATTACATGCTAACTATACCTTGACAAAAAATTTAGTTTCATGAAAAAATGTTTCTAATGGACTGCTCTATTTAAAGATGAGAAATTGCAGGACCAGCATTTATTGTAATGGCTATGTTACTGGACTCCCATGTAAGTGACTGTGATTTGAGTCCCGGACCCGGCGGCTTAAACTCACACAGGGCGCGTGTGCATGCGTATCCAAGATCCCAAGAGGAAAATGGAGAAGGGATTGTGGCATGGCCATCTCCCCTAGGGGGTGATTTCTTGCTTTCTGTCTCTCTGTCTCTCTCTGTCTTTCTGGTGAGCACACGTGCCCGATAGCAAAAACCTCTCAAAACAAAACAAACAAAAAACATGAGAAATTGCCATTGCACCCTATAATTTCAATTTGATCTGCACTAATTTTTATTGCCAAAGTAATTCCATTCAGATAACTTGGCCTTTAATTGCATAATTCCCATTTCTTCTTTTTAAACAAGGGGCCACTGGAGGTGTTGTCTACTCAATCCAATACTTCTCTCCAGTCTGTTTTTATGTGACGAATGACTTCAAAGTTGCTTACTACTTGTTTTCTCTTTCCTACCTATACATCTATTCTCCATCATAGAATTAGTTCTTGATTTGCATTTGATTTTATTTAAGTGTTTCACCACATATCTGACCACGCTCCCTTAAAAAATTTACGTTGGGTTAAGATGGGCTCCAGCCTTACTTGGTTAGAATACATTACACACTGAAAATGAAAGCACATTTGAGTATTGTTCCAATGATTAATCTTGATAGAGACTTCCATTGTTCTTTAAAAAATGGCTTTTAAGCTATGGATTTTATTCACATCATTTTCTATTCAAAGAGGTGATTCTGTGTAGTCTGACAGGGATCGTTTCCATAGAGAGTGGGCGAGGGAGTGCTTGGGTGCTCTTTCAATTGCTGGAATGTGGATGACTCCTTCCCCGCCCCCGACATACGTACAAGCCTAAGAGGGATATTTAACTACATATATGTTTTCTCAAGCAAAAACAAAATATATCATTACTGAAAATTACCTGACAGAAGAGCAGGTGACTCCACTGCAATTTACTCCATTGTGGCATCAATCTAGATGTGAATTCACTGAGCTATTAATTTCTTAAGGACTGAGAATGCTTTATCTATCTTTGTGTCCTCAAGGGCCAGTATGGGATAGGTACTCAATAAATATTTATAGATAAATGGGCACTAATGTGGCTCAGTCTTCATATGCCAACTGTTTGGCATTCAGTCATTTTCTGGCTACCAATGAATAACAGCAATGGAACAGCAAGGTGGGAAACATTTGCAAAACAAGAATATGCTTTCCTTCTAAAGTTAATACCAATTACAGCAATAGGATCTTAGAAGATATCAACTATAAGCTATTCTGCTTTGATTAGCAAAGACAATATCTTAATCATCTTAGAAATTAGAAAATTTAGACCTATTGACTATTATTGTCCACCTCTCATTAGTTCTACTTACTGTGAGCATAATATACTGAGAAATGTTTCCTTCCACTGAAAATTCTGTTCCGTGTGCTGTGGGAATGAAGACTCTCTGATCCTCACCCTTTTCTATAGAGTTCTTCATATATGCAAGGACACTATTTTAGATTTTGCAGCACATTTTTTTTTTTTAATCCAGGCAAGTAACCTCATTACCCTTTCTCAGTTCCAGCTCTTTGTGTAATCAGTATTGTTTCTTTCTAAATCCACACTGAGCTTTCCATTTTTCTCTTTAATTGTGAAGCCTAGCACCAAATTATGAGAATGGTTGTGTGAGACTCAAACAAGTGATAAAAATAAGAGGAGGATTATCTCATGGTCCTAATGCTATATGCTTGCTGAGTTACTGACATGGTATTATTAACACAGTGGTTGAGAACTTGATCTGTGTGTTATTAATGACCCCTAGTAAATACTGGCAACTCTCCAACAATTAAGTTTGCATATATGAGCATGTGCATATACTCATATATACATACGTATATATATATATGCATATGTTCTCATATGTATTTATGTTCCTATATATGTCTTTATAAAATATTAGATTATATAGAATACTTATACTTTAAATGTCATGTGTACACATCGACACATAATATATATCCATATATATATATATATATATATGTAAATTTATTAACATCTTTCTTTGTCCAATTTCAAATTTGAGCTATTAAGTGAAAACATTTTAAGGAAATAATAAATAAAGGTTAATTCAGTTGTGTTGTCCCATGACAACACAAAACCCCCAAATATCTAAAATGTATTACCCGATTTCTAATATTGAATAGTGACAGAAATTTGAGAGCTATTATTTTCTCTCAGCCAAATATTTTCTATTATGCCCTTTTGGTATTTGAAAGCAAAAGATATAAATATTCTAAAGGTCTAGGAAAAATGTTTCTGTCATGCATGAGAGCTATTTCTGTGTATTTTTAACTACACATTGAAGAGTTACAGTAAATTACAGTATAAAATTTGCTTTCTGAGTTTCTTATTAGTAGTAGATATTCTGTGAGGGCACTGAAATATATATTCCACTGAAAATCAAATTACCATCCTAGGGCAGACTCAAGATGATCACACTGAAAGCAGATGAAACAGGCCAAGGAACTAGAGTGATTAGGACCAAGCTCCTATAGAAAGAGGACAAGGACGATGCAATTGATATCCCGATGCAGTGATCCCACAGATAATAGAAGATATGTTCAAAGGTAAAGTGATAAAAAATTTTTCCTGAAAAATCAGTCTGAACTTTCAGATTGAGAAGATGTTTTAGGGAAACTGAAATACACAATTCTTAATTGTGAGGTATATCTTATTTAAGCTATTGAATCTGAAAGGTAAAGAATTATTTGAACATTCAGACAGAAAATTCAAAATCAAAGCACATCTATAAGGGGGAGGAGAAGTCAGATTTTCACATGGTAATATCAAATTGTTCATAGTTGGAACAATAGTAACAGCTAGTAAACAAGATAACTTATGCAAAATGGCATTCTTAATTATCAAAGTGCTCAGAAAAATATAGCACTTTGAAATAAGTCTAACATTAAAATCCAGTCAGTTAAGAGTACCATCACATGGGACCAGCAGTTGGTGTAATGGCTATGTTGCTGGACTACCATGTAATTGATCATGGTTCAAGTCCTGAACCTGGTGGCTTAAACTCACGCCAGGCACGTGTGCATATGTACCCAGGATCCTGAGAGGAGAATGGAGGAGAAGGGATTGTGATGTGGCCATCCTCCCTGGGGGGTGATTTTTCACTTTCTGTCTCTCTGTCTCTCTCTCTCTGGTGAGCGCACACACACTATAACAAACACCTCTCAAAAAAAATAAATAAAAGAGTACTGTCACACAATTTTTAGTTAGGCATTGTGGTAAAATGATACATTTATATAAGAAATAAAAGTAAGCATGATGGAAACAATGGTTACTAAAGAGAATGCTATTGTCATAAACCAAAACAGGCTTCAACCACTATTTTACCAAATCTTACAAAGGTAAGGAAAGAGAGAGAAATGAGAACACCATCTGCTTTAAGAGATGCTCTCATGCCAGCTATATGGCCTGGTGGTTAAGGAAACCATATTCCACATGGCTGACCATACAGTTTGAGTTCCAGACCTAGGGTTTGAGAAACACGCCAGCATACATGGCCAAAATCTTGAAAGGAGAGAGAGGTGGAGGAGAAGGGACTGGAGTGTGACCATGTGCATGAAGTGGGAGTGGTGCTTTCTCCTCTCTCTCTCTCTCTCTCTCTCTCTCTCTCTCTCTCTTTGCTCTCTGACAAGTGCACGTGCCTTTTAGTAAAAAAAAAAAAAAGTAAAGAAGATGTTTCAGTATTTCATAGAAAGGATTTCACCATTTATATTATTAAGTAAAAATAACCTTTAAAAAGATTCAAAACAGCATTTATAGTATTATAACAGTATATTATACTGTTATAACATGTTTCCACTTTTCCACCCAACTATTTGTGTATATGTTCATGTACACAGAAGAACATATAAAATCTTGAAATTTGATCTCACACTTCAGAGCACCCTGCATATTATAAACAAATATATATATATATATATATATGTGTGTGTGTGTGTGTGTGTGTGTGCGCACATGTATGTGCATGTGTATTAAGCAATGCATGGCCACTTTTATCACTTAGAATCTGGTAGTCAGTGCTGGCACAACACAAGGTTAACCCTAGACTCTTGTGAATAATATACTTCAAGCCTCAGGGAAATACTTCATCTTCATCTCCTTACCTACACCCATGAAATACAAGGGCCAAATGTAAGGCTAACTAAGAATTGCTGTAATCTTACTATTATTTTGTCCTTTCATTTCATAAGGAAATCCTCTTACCCACACAATCTTACTGGGAAATAGTAGGAATAAAAGCTTGAGAAAATGTTCTATGTAATTCTTAGAGCTTTACAGAATTTTTCCTATACCCTCTCATTTTCAGAAGTATTTGCATAACTGTATTTACCATATGAATCATCAATTAAGCAAGCTGGTTAGAAAGCTTATAATCCATCCACTGATTCTAATTTTAGAACATGTACTTCTCAGAGGCTTCTTAAAAATCCCTAACATGTTTTCATACATGTCATTAATATTTATCTCATGTTTGCTCCTATATGTACATTTAATTCTTGTTTAAAGGACAAATAAGCAGTCATATCAATGAACAGAAGACCTTTATCTTTATATATATATATATATATATATATATATATATATATATATATATATATAAAAGCTACAAACATCTATATTCCAAAGTCATATCTATGCCCTTGAGTTCTTTCATACTCATTGATATGCCTTTAACCTGAAATATAAAACATTCTTTCTGCTTTTATGTGCATATTTTTAAATGCTGATTCAAAATTTCTGCATTGTGGGAAAAAAAATAAATCCACTAAGTTACAAGTCAAGTTAAAAGTTCCATGAGAAGAAATGGTTTTTGCCTTTTTAATAAACATGAACTTGTAAGAGGAATAAAATGTGGGTTGTGAGTACCTTGAGGAAAGAACTATACCTAATTATTTATTGTTTTGTATCCTAAAATAGTGAGTTCAGAATAAGCGATGATTTGATTCAATGACTTGAAGATATAGAGTCTTAGAGAAGGGTCAGGTGGCAGTATAGTGGTGATGCATTAACAGCCCTGGTAAGGCCCTGGGTTTACATCCTAGGACCTCCCTGAACACACCAAGTTCGTGCACATGTGCCCATGACCTGGGCTGACTGGGTTGAGGATTACGTTGAAGGTTCCTATCTCTCTCTCTCTGCCTTTCACAGTCATGGAAGAAATATATAAATAAACTTTTTAGAAAAGGAGAAGTCTTAGAGATCTAGTCTATACATTATATCTTATGAATGAATCAGGTAAGAATGAATGACTTATTTCTATAGCATCATTCAGCTCATAAACATCAGAGGCAATATCAGAACCTAAATTCTGAAATCTAGCGAATGGCCTTTACCACTTACCAAGTTACATTTACAATACGTATCAAGTAAGTCGTGGCCAGATCTTACGGTGCAGTGGTAATGTGAAGCTCCACAATGCTGAGCCACATGAGAAGATCTGGAATTCACATCCTGACGTGTCTCTGCACATACCAGGGACACATGCATGTGCCATGATCCTGGCTGGCTGAGGCTGACGCTGGGTGGGTGTGCTTCTCTTTTTCTCCCCCCCCCATCTCTTATAAAAGAAATAGATAAATAATAGATAAATAAGGTTTAAAAATACATATCAAGGGATCAGGAGATGGTGTAATGGTTACATTGTTGGACTCCCATGTAGTGATCGCAGTTTGAATCCCAGACCCATTAGCTTAAACTCACACTGGGCGTATGTGTGTACATGCCCAAAATCACAAGAGGAGAATGGAGGAGAAAGGATTGTGGCATGGACTTTCCTCTTGGCAGTTGATTTGTCACTTTCTGTCTCTTTGTCTCTCTAGCAAGCACCTGTGCCCTATAGCAAAAATCTCTCTCAAAAAAATATCAAATAAATTATCAAAGTATTTCATTTTAATGGCATGTATAGTTACTTCTTTATCCCTAGAGAGGGAAAATGTTTGTTGTTCCCTTATTTCAGTAAAAAAGACTGTGTTAGCCCAGTCACAGTGCCCAAACAGTAGCACACTGCTCTGGAATGTTGGAGGTCATATGGAAGGCTTGGTTTCAGTTTTTGGGTCAACCAGTGAGCACCAGACACATGTGCATACCCATGATCCTGGGGGCCCAAAGGCTTGGGAAGGATCCTTAGTGTGAGATCCAGTTGAGGGTACTTGTCTTTCTCTCACTCTCTCCCTATTTTATTAAACTAATTAAATAATTGTTTTTAAAGAGACTGTCTTACTTTTCCCTTATACAATAAGCAAATGTCAAAGGAAAAGTGACAACTCCAAAATTATCTTCTTTTATGTTTTAAGATACTTCCCAGCAGTTGTACTTATTTTTGTGGCTCTGAAAGGACAATATCTGTTTCTTTTCATAAAGGCAATTCCTCTCCATTAATTCTTCAATACATCCTGTTATTAATAGACAAGAACAATAATATATATCTCTTTATGAGACATGTTTGAAACTGTCAGTGCAGCTTCCCATCTGGCCAGGAAAATGTCAGCATTTTAGGCAGTTTAAGTCTATCCTGCTCTCCCCTTGGCATTCACAGGTATAGTAGTAGAGCTTTGATAGAGAGATTAAATGGTATCACCATAGATGAGTGGATAGATGGGAATGGTGTGGGAAAATAGCAGAGGTGGATTCTTATTTATCCACCCAATTAATTACTTAACTAGAATTTTGTGGTGCAAAGTAATCTAATTTAGAGTTAAATTGGAATATCAAAATGGATAGGGCATACATTTTTTTTTTTGAGAGGTTTTAGCGATAGGGCACGTGCGATCGCCAGACAGACAGAGAAAGACAGAGAGACAGAAAGCAAGAAATCACCCCCCAGGGGGAATGGCCACACCGCAATCCCTTCTCTTCCATTCTCCTCTTGGGATCTTGGGCACGCACGCACACACGCCCGGCATGAGTTTAAGCCACCAGGTCCGAGACTTGAACTGCGGTCGACTACGTGGGAGTCCAGCGACATAGCCATTACGCTAACTGCTGGTCCCTGGAATACATTTTAAAAATAACTATCTATAACAACTTTGCTATTCAATGATACCACACATGAGAGGGTCTTCAGCCAGAAAATTCATTGAAATGCATATTATAAAAAACTTTAAATGGATTTAAAAATTTTTGCGACAAAATAAACTTGTATGTTAATTCCATTTTCTCCATTTACTTTTTCAGTCCCCTTGTATTTCTCTTAAGAAAAGTCATCCTGAAATATAACAAGTTAGGCAAGTCACTTCTAAAATTATCCTATGTGAAAGAAAATTCATAAAGTGAACTGAAGATCGGGGCCATTCAAAGGGCACTTTAATTGGTTATGTAATGATTGTTTCCATATACAGGGAACTATGCTTTAAAGAAGAAAATGTCAGATGAGACATGATCTCTGAGGTTCTTTATGTTTTTTTTAATCTCTTCCTTATCATTCTTATCCACTGCACTCTCTGACTTTCATTTCTAGGTGGATGACCACCATATTTAATCTTGACCTATCTCAGGAGTTCCACCATTGAACTAGTTGGTGGCTGTTTCAGACTCTCTCTCCGTCTCTACACACTTAACCACTGACCGGAGATACTGGTTTCCCTACTAGGTGCACTGATAGCATTGACTTCAGTGCCTTATTATGGTTCACATATTCCTATTCCCCAGTAGTCTAGTAGTTCCTGAAGACAGGAATTATGTTTATTTCTATATGCCCAGAGCTTAGGTTAAGTTCTACACTATAGCAGCATTGTAAAAGTTTACTAAGTCGAATTGACCACAATATTTCTAAAGCTTAGAAGGCATCAGAATTGCTTACTGTGCTTTTAAATATGTAGAATCCATTACTCTGCACTTAGGGTTCCTGATTCAGTGGCAATTTTGTGGCAGAATTCAGGAATGTGCATTTCCAACCACCACTGACATATGATTTTTGATATGGTGAATTCCTGGATCATATTTTGAGAAATTCTGGTTTTATAGAATATAGAAAAATAAGACCAAATCCAATTTCTGGCCTTACCAATGACTTAGTATTTTTACTAAGTTTCTCAGTAAAGCAGGTTATTATATTGGAATTCAGAGAAATAATACATATAAAGTACAATGCCTAGCACATAGTAACTACTCAGTTAACTTTAGCTATATATATATATATATATATATATATATATATACACATATACACATACATACACACACACACACATATATGTGTATATATATATATATATATATATATATATACATATAATTTTTTGAGAGATTTTCACTATAGGGTGTGTACACTCTCTGGAGAGTCAGAGAGAAACAGAAAGACAGAAAGTGAGAAATCACACCTTCCCCAGGGAAAATGACCACACTGCAGTCCTTTCTCCTCCATTCTCCTCTCAGGATTTTGGGGATGCACACACAAGTGCCCAGCATGCGTTTCAAGCCACTGTGTCCATGATTCAAACCATGGTCGAACAAGTGGGAGTCCAGCATTTTAACCACTATACCATCTGTTGGTCCCACCATTATTTTTATTATTATTAAAACTATTGCTTCATTTTATCTCTACCACTCAGTTTGCTATCTATATTTTTCACAGTTGACCTTTTCTTCCTTTCATACTCTGCATATAATTATTGTCAAGATTTTCAAGTCCATCTCTATAATTTTTGCTGTCTTCTTGCTGCCCCTACTCCCGCTGCCATTACCATGGGCAATATAACTGAATTTAGCAAACATTCACTGAGCACCTACATGTTAGGCACATCAGGCACTAGATGCTAGGACATAGATAAATCCTCCAAGAACAGACAGTCTAATAAGGAAGAGGAAGCACATGGTTTAAGTACTCATACGGTGCTACCATTGCTGTAACAGAAAAACAGCAGGTACAATGGGAAACAAAGGAAAAATAGAAAGGATTAATTGAATCAGATAGTTCTGATGTCCCTAGTGATAAGGGTCTGAAATTCTTCGGAGTTCCACCAAAGAAGATGACCGAATGATGGATAATCTGCTCCAGAGACAGAGAATTGTGGAGGTGAAATCCAAGGGAACATAGCAAAGAGTGCCTGCATCTTCGCTTAGGGACAAGTGGACTCAGAAAGTCTCTTTCTATTATCTACCACAGTGTAGACCTGGTACAGGTAGTCTGAGACCTGAGCTCACCTCTAACAGATAAAAATTACAAATATCTAGTTAATGTACTCTTCGATTCTTTTAAGAATACAGTAGGCTAAGAATGCACAGCATGATTCTTCCTCCTGTCAGTATTCCCCCACCCCCATAGGACATGTGTACTCACCAGAGAGACAGAGAAAGGGAAAGTGAGAAGTCACCCCCGGGGGGATGGTCATGCCACAGTCCCTTCTCCTCCATTCTCCTCTTGGGATTTTTGGTATGCACACACATGCCCAGCATGAGTTTTAAGCCACCAGATCCGGGACTCAAAATGTAGTCAGCCATATGGGAGTCCAGCACCTTAAATACCACTCCAGATGCTGGCCCTGGTATTTCTTAGGGAGAACTGAAGTTGAGCAGCATAGGAAATTTACAGATGGAGCTTTGTAATTCACATTTTTTCAAAAATTAGAGTATATGTGTATATGTTAGATAGATAGAAAGTATCCTCTCTATGCTCTCATCACACCCATATCTCCTATCCCTGGCGTTACGGCAACTCAGTATTTTGGGTACTTGCACACACCTCCTCTGTGTTTTCAGTATGACCCAGGGATCTGAACTCATGGTCAGCCATGTGACTTTTAGTACTATAGTACAGCATGCTATGTATCTATTGAGGCTAGGCCAATTTTCATTTTTTGAGGACAAGAAAAAAATGGCAAAAATTATAAAAACGTTTCCATTTGCGTGGAAAATTAAAAACTAAAGAATTCTTTCCTGATGCTTAAAATGTCTAAGTTAACTTCCTAGAATTGCAGTCTTGGCATTGTCCAGAGAGCTGAATGTTACCATATGGTGTACCAGTAAAACTGTAAGTGCAGGGTTTGATCAATGGGCTCTGAGGAAAAAAAGAAAAAGAAAAGAAAAAAAAAACAACAACTTGATATTGCTGGAAGCTAGAGACACTGCCGTTCTGTAATAAATCTATCTAGAAGCTTCTAACACTAATGGGATGCATACAAGATTGAATGGATCTGTTAAAAAGCTCTCTGTTTTGGTGACCTCAACATTTCTTTAAGATATTTTTTCCCTGAAGTGACAGCTGATTGGGTAACAAACAATTTGTGTCCCCAGAAATGTCATCTTCTCTAACAGAAAATGTCCTTCCTTTACATGTTCCAGTTTTTAAAAATGTGTTTCTACTGATCCAAAGAGCAGTTCTGACTTCACCAATTGACCAACCTCTGTCATCCCATCTGAATGACATCTTGTGAATCTTACTTTCATGGTATTAAAAGGCACAGCATTATGCAGTCGAAAGAACCCGGGCTGAGTAATCACATAGGCAATCCTGGGTCTGAATTCTCTCCCTGCTTGGCTATTGCATTAACGAGGTCAATTAACTCACCTCTTTTGGCCTCAGTTTTCATATGTTAAGTTAGTATATTATAAACATCTAATTTAGGAGGTTATTTTGAGAATTAGAGAATTTGAGAAATCCTAATCCTATGAAACTTTTACCCTAATGATAGCATATGTGTATATAGGCTGAGTGCTGTTACCCTAGAATTCATATCTTGAAGCCCTAACTCCCAATGGGATAGTATTTGGAGATGGGACTTTTGGGAGTTAATTAATTTTAGAGTAGGTCTTGAGGGTGGGACCATAATAATTGGATTAGTGCCCTCACAAGAAGAGAAAGATAGAGATCTCTCCAGGCATACGCAAAGAAGAGCCCATGTAAATGCACAGGGAGACAGAAGGTAAGCCAGGAGAGGCTACTACCAAGAAACAAATCTGCTGATGCCTTGATCTTGGACTTGCTGTATCAGCCCAACCTAACTCAATAATATTTATTATATACACATCATTACCAAAAATAACCAGAATCCTAACATATCAAAAATGAAAGAGAACTATATTGGGTTGTCAGAAAAGTCATGTTGCATAAAAATGCATCATGACTTTTCTGACAGCCCAATAGTTGATGACTTGTATCAATTTTCTAACTTTGTAAGTAAGACAATGAAGAACAGGGACTGGTCAGTTGCTATGTTTTATCCCTGTAACCTAGACTGGTGCCTTATAAACAAAGAGTCACTCAGTACTTGCTGAGGTGCGAATGAATGCGTAAATCATTAAAACAAAGATAACAGCACTAAATGCTGATAATGATCTCAAATACATTTCTTTGTTTTCACTCTGGGACCAATCTGGTCATCTCTGGTGCTAGATCTTTTTCCAAAGATGGAGAAGTAATATAATGATTTTTGTGCCTTTTCTTTTAATTCCTTTCTTGTTCCTAACTCCCAGTCTACACTCTTTTAAACAATAAATTATTGGTTCATTGAAAAAGTCATGATGCATTTTTGCAGAGAAAAACACAGGAAAATACATCACGACTTTTCCAATGACCCAATATTATAGAACATTTCCATACAACTTTATCTTACTTAATCTTTTTAAAAAATCCTTTCAAGGATTTTCAACAGGTAATTTTACAGATGAAGCTAGTGAGACTGGTAAAGCTAAGTGATTTCTATGATATTATAAACCCATAAATGGGAGTCAGGACGAGAGCCTGCTGGGCCTGACTTTAGAGGCCAGGCCTTCCAAGCACCATGTGACTTTCCTACCTTGTTTTCATCATTTTATATTCATTGCTATTTTATGGTTATTTATATTCTTATTTTATATTTTCATACCAGTGTGGCTCATTCCTTCTGAGTTGGTAAAGTTTAGAACTTCAGTCATTTCTTTCTCATTTTAATTTTTTTTAATGAGAAAAAGCGAGAACGAGATATTTTTAACAGGGTGCCACCATGCCGCAATCCTTCTGCCCCAGCCTCTCAGCCAAGATTAAGGGCTGTATCACATGCACCTTGTTATTTAAATTGGTCTAGGATCTGAACCCAGGCCTTCTACGTGGCTCCAGCATCACATAACAGCCCTCTACCCTCTGCCAACCATGGCTGGGCCAGGACTTTAGTTTTTAAAATAATACTTGGTTATAATCTTCTATTCAAGGTTTATGAGAAAGGCTCTTATGAGACCAAGAGGCAGGGATGCTGAGTAATAATAGAGCCAGGCTATGCAAACACTGCTATTCCTTAAACAATAAAAAATCACTTTGGCTTGCTTTTTGATTTAATTTTTTGAGCATTCACACATACAAACATACTGCCATATTAAAATTGCAGACCAGGGTCTGCCTATCTGATAGGCAGTATATGTTATTTCTTTGGTCATGTTTACTTTCTATTAATTCCTCCTCCTCGGCGTTCTTCTTCAACTACCTGTTGTCAGTTTACTTATCCTTGAAATTTTCCTAGGTGGTCTTGATGCCGTTTACATCTGAATCTAAATTAGAACACAAAGAAATTAAATCCAGGGGTGGCTGTACCTGCAGATTAGTTTCTAGCTGTGGCATATAACTATTTAAGCATCATCGATTGAGTTGGCAAATGCTTTTTTGAGTAAAGGGGTTTTCCTGATGTCTTTGAAATAGATTCCTTTTTCTAAACAGAATGTCGGCTCTCTTGCTTGGAACTGACAAAAATAATTCTATGTTTGCAGAGTTTTTGAAGGATTGATATGGACCCTGCTCTACTACCTGAAAGCTACTCATGTCCATGCTACCTTGAAAATGCATATCAAGTTTGAACTAATCTTTATCTTTCTAAGGAGCTGAAGGATTCAATTGTACCCAAGAGAAGAAATAATGCTTGAAAGAGCTCATCTCCAAGCCTCTAAAGCGTATTTTTCAAACTGAGATACTTGGTTTCAATATTGCTTACACCAAATGCTCTCAACAGTTTCTTTTCCATTTCAACTTCTGCTTCTCCAGTTTAATTTCTCCACACACAATTAAGAGGCAGAAAGAGGTCTCGGGACACATTTTGAATAACAGATTGGCAGTGCCTTCACCAGTCATTAAGAAAGTTTCTGAATAGAATGTTACCTATTTAGGCTGTTAGCAAATAAGCAGAAACAACAAATACTGTTGATAAAAATCTATGATGTATGCTGAAATCAAATACACACATTCAATTTTGTTATAGCGAGACATATGTGTTTCTAAAATTCTCCATGCTGCAGTGAAGTGGTACAAGGAGGGTTAGCCGAAATCAGAAGGTTGCAAAATCAGATATAAATCAGTGTGGCTTATAATGTAAGTGGTAAATTAAAGTAACTATTGTAGTAGATGTTTGAGTGCTATATTCCTTCATTGCTTGTTGTTCGGTTCAGGTGGATAGAGTTTTCTTTTTTTATCTAGCTTTTTTCTTTTTTTAGCAAATAAAAGCACTTACAAGAAAATATAAATCTTGGATTATATTCAAATTGCTCCCTAATATGTAAATATCTTGGAACGAGTTTACGTATTCAAATCAAGCATTGTAGTAGAATTGAATATAGCATAGATTTTGTAGGTAGATATCTTAGTCAATTTGGAAAAAAGATTTTAGGAACCTCTAATATCTTTTATGAATTTTTTTATATAGATAACACAGCAAAGTTGCAGTGAAACAGGCACAGTTATATAATTCTGAGAAAAGAAGTTGATACATCTTTCTATAAGGCAAATTTAAAAATCGTATAAAGATCCCTTGAAACAATAATTTTCTTCTAAGTATACAGCACCTGGGAACACAGCCTATGAAAATAGGCAGAGTAGGAGAAATGGTTAGTGAACATGGGTGTCCTCTAAAGTATTTTGTTTGTAATAGTGAAGTGGTTTTGTTTTTGTTTTTTTTTTCGTTTTTTTTCCCCCTCACCTTAGCAACTGGAATAATGCACTTAGTATACTCAGATGGGTAAGATTTCTAGAGAGGTATAATGAAGTAGGGAACCTGTGAGGGGAGATGAAAAATTTGATTATTATCATGTTAAATATAAGATGCCTATTAGATATCTAAGGTGACATCAATGAGTATGAAGTTCAAGATAAGGATCTGGGACAGAAATAAACAACTTGGAAGCTATCAACATACATACAGTATTTAAATTGAAGAGATGCAAAGATCACCCAGATCAAAAGAGGAGGAATAAGAATGGAGAACTGGGAAAATCCAGTATTTGGCATCAGGGAGATGAGAAGAAACTAGCTTTCATGGAGACTTTCCTTTTTCTTAACTGAGAGTATCGGAGGCATACTAAAGCAGTTCAACTCTTTAAGAGCCCTTATGTGAACAACTGGGTATGTCATTATA
Organism: Tupaia tana; assembly: GCA_026018925.1. NCBI lineage: Eukaryota > Metazoa > Chordata > Mammalia > Scandentia > Tupaiidae > Tupaia > Tupaia tana. The sequence goes on from JAKSZU010000007.1 coordinate 25,244,684, forward strand.
TTTTTTAAGGTTTTATGTCAGTTGTTAAGAAGAGTCAGACTTAGAGCCAGAAGGAGATTTCTGGGCAAGTCACCATTTCTACTGCAACAGCTAGTCTGACTTAACTGCAGGTTTTTTCTCTTATTATTAACTTATTTCCCCAGCAGTGTTGGCGTTCAAAATTCTGCTCAGAAAAGAAGCCCTGTATGCTCTGTGCACTCTGCACCCCGAAGGTCTCACAGTAGCTCACAGTACGCTCGATCGTCCTCTCCAGGGTTATCATGAGTGCATTTTCCTGACCTGTTTTTCCACTTGAATGCAAATATATTAATGTGGGAGCTTGAGATTTCCTTGTATTTACCCATACAAAATATGATACCAGGCAGTGTAACTCCACAGACAGAATGTTTAGAATCAAAGATTTCCAACTCCTAGGAAGACTTTTACTTCAAAGACAATGCACCTGTAAATGAGCCTTCTTTTCCAGATCCATGCCACACTTGCAAATATATTTGTCAAAACATAAATAACCCCATATATCATCAAGTAAAGGTCAGATCAATAAACACCTGTGGAGGACACAGACAGCAGGAGAAGCACAGCTGCTGGCACTGCTGTTCCACGGGGTGACTGAGCCGGGCCCCCAGCTCTGTGGCAGCATGCGCCACTGGCCGAGGTGGCAGCCTGGCTGCTGCTGGACTGGTTTGATGAGGCCAAGTTCAGGGTATTTGTGCACTGGGCATGTTCTCAGTGCCAGCCTGTGGCAGCGAGTAGTTTTGATGGCACAGGCAGGGTGAGAGATGTCTCCAAGACCAGCGCTTTCACGTGTCACCTACCCACTGGGCTTCACCTATGCTAACTTCGGTAGCAGTTCACCACAGTCTTCTTTCACCTGGATGCATGGGCCGACCTCTTCCAGGCTGTGTTAACATGTAGTCTTGCCACCAACGCATCAACAATGCTTCACAAACTGGCATGGAATAGGAACTCTAAGGACCTGCAGACCTTCTCTAGAACAACTATCTAGAAGAGGAACATATGCTATGGGCTCTACCATTGACTCTTACAGTAGTTCCATCCACTCTACCTACTTGATAAGACAATTGGCTTTGCAACACAGAATTTTGTCAGTACAAAATAACACCAGGGTTGTGTGACCTTGTTATCAGGATGAAGTGGTGGTAAATGATCGAGAGGGTCAGAACAGTTCCTGTCTCCATGGAGGATACTATAACTGTCAAGATAAATTCAAGCCAAGAGCTTGTCAGATTATAAGTGGAAGATGTGCCCCAGCATTGACTAGATGTCCTGAGGCTACTGTTGTGACATGGTGATAACTTGCATTATGAATGAATCTGAAATAATCTCAAAACTGGCTCAGATAGTAAGTTTGGGAGGCAATTATCCTCTGAACATTGGAGCAACCAAAGATGGACTGATTGTTCCATCTTCAAAAAAAAGGATTCTCACTGTTGGGAAGTGGCTGAGCCTCAATGGGGAGGCCATTTCTGCCTCCAAATCGAGGATGGTGCACAAAGAAAAGAACATAGTAGGGAACCAGCAGTTAGCGTAATGGCTATGTCGCTGGACTCCCACGTAGTCGACCATGGTTCGCGTCCCGGACCCAGTGGCTTAAAACTCACGCCAGGCGAGTGTGCGTGCGTGCCCAAGATCCCAAGAGGAGAATGGAGGAGAAGGGACTGTGGCGTGACCATCCCCCCTGGGGGGTGATTTCTCGCTTTCTGTCTCTATGTCTCTCTCTGTCTGTCTGGCGAGTGCATGCACTCTATAGTGAAAAAAAAAAAAAAAAAAAAAACCTTTCCAAAAAAAAAGAAAGAAAAGAACATAGTATCTGTATGATGTAACTCAAAAGGACCAGCGGTTTATGCCATTTTTCTGCATTCTTCTTGGCCAGAAAGTGGAGTCTTAACCATTGAGTCCCCCATGACTACCTTGACTACAAAGAAAACAGTGGCTGGGAATTCAGGACACTTGAAATGGGCCACAGATCCAGAATATGTTCTCCTCATCCCTTTGCCCTTCTTTTTAACTGTGATCAAATAAATACAGATGCCACTCTCTGCTCTCCCAGTGCAGTTTGCTTGGATTAGAAAGTTGAAGGGAATAAAATAATCATTGGAGTTGAAGAGGAAGGGGACACAGCTGACTGTTTGCTGCTTTCCCTGTCTTCTTACAGTACCATCCTTGTAGTAAACTAACTTCTCTTCCCCACCCAGGGGTGGCTTTTCCAACACATTTCGATCAAAGTGACTGAGTACGCTGCACTGAGGTCTTACATGATAAAAGATCTGAGATCCATTGACAGGAATTGTTCTGAGATCCAAAGATCTCAGATCAAGGATCTGTGATCCTTCACCAGTCAGTGAAAAGAGTGATTGAACAGTTAAACTCTGAGTTCATTCCTTCCTACATTTGGGAAGTACCTACAATGGAAACTTCTCTCCATTCTCTATGTTTGATAACCTATTTATTTAAGCATAACTTTTAAATAAAAAAGAAGCCAAAGTGCCCTCTGCCCATGAGAGGAGGTAGGAAGAGTTGGCAAGCTCAATCACATGTTATTTACCATCAATTATCACCAACACTCCTTCAAGGGGCTCAGGAGCCTGGAGGGGAAGGAACAGACTTGCTAGGCTGCTAATGGTCAACTCGAGAAGTTTTCAAGGCAGATGAAGAGCTTCAAAATTCAGTATGTTTTTATTTTTATTTTTTTTTAAAGAATTATTTTATTTATTTAATTATTATTTCACATGAGTTTTGCCAGAGAAAGAGAGAGAGGGGAAAGTGAGAAAGCAAGCCACCAGGCCTGGGACTCGAACCGTGGTTGGCCATGTGGGAATTCCAGTTTACAGTCATGCTATTAAGACAATGAATGGGAGTCTGCCCTGTCTTTTTAACTGTGATCAAATAAATATATTGTCAAATGATTTATATGAAAAAAAAAGCACCTATACCCCATCCAAAGAACTTACAATGGGAAAAATATATACTTGGCCTAACTATTTGCTAAAAAATAATTCTTTTCTTAAAGTAAATATGAGTTTAATATGTTTCCTCTTAAAAATTCCTCCTAAAAAGGAAATTTTACAGAGAAAAACGTAAGTGATTCTCTCATTCTATTAGACATTTTTTTGTTTTGTTTTTGTTGTTGGGGGGGTAGGATTAAAATCTATTTAAAGCATGAAAAATAAATTGATTTGGGTCCATGGATGGTGGTTAAGGTGGTTGAATCCCACAAAGCCGACTATGGAGTTCCAGTCCCAGAGAAAAATGCCAGAGAGCCCAAAACCCTGAAAGGAGGGAGAAATTATTGCAGTGTGACCACTTTCCCTGGGGGCTGCTTTCTCATTTTCCTTTTCTTTCTCTCTCTGTCTCTCTCCAGTGGATGCACATGACCTCTGGCAAAAATTTTTTAAAAATGAATTGATTTTAAAAAGATGAAAGTAGGTTTTGTATTACTTTTTGGTGATGACATTTTCTTCTGTACTCAAACTGCAAGAAAGCCTGTAGCTGACCCCAGAATAGCATATACGTTTCAAAAAATAACATCTTCTGCAAGTCCACTTGCATATTTACTAAAATATCACATTCTTATGTCTCCAGACAAGTTCAGCCTACAATATGAAGTTGTGCTACTTAAAAAAATGGCTAAATGAAAAAAGCATTAAACCTGCGTATAAATGCATGCATGCATATACATAAGCTATGTAATAATTAAATATAAATAAGAAAAATTAAAATATATTCTAAAAATTAATTTTTAATATAAGAAAAAAAATCTTGTTAAAAAGTGTTTTTCCTTAAGATACCTTTCCAGGGATCTAAAAATACTTTCAGAACATTTTAACCTACTGAAACAATTAAATTATTTTTAAATAAATAGTTTGATGTCTTTAATGAATAATTTTGGAAACTCAACATGCATTTTTGTCTTATTTTTCCTGAAAAGTTGTTCTTTACATTTGTTTATTATTTTAAGCCTCAGTTTTATTTAACTCACACTTTATTATTTATTCAAATTTTCAGTAAACCAAATGCTTGGGATCTACTGGTATAGATCAGTCATTTCTGTCTCACCCAAGTCAGTTTGCACTCTTACAACATGAGAGAATTAGGTTCTCATCTCTCACATTCCAGAGATCTGTACTTTTAGCAACTTGCCCAAATGATAATATTTCAGAGAAAACTAAAGTTTAATTTAATCAGAAAAAGGTAGGGATTTAAGATATAGTGTGAAAATAAAAATATGGTATATCTAGTCTAGAAAATAATTTTATCAAGATTCTAAAAGATCACATGTGAGAAAACTATTTCAAGAGAGACTTGTGGTCCAAAATACAGGTCATGTGGTCCCATTTGTGGTTGTGAGGTCACTGCTTAAAATGGAAATAGTTAAAAATCTAGGTGACCTGCTGTCTAGTGTGTGGATATATGTAGTTCACTTCATTGTCTTTGACAGGAATTTGTTTTTCAACAGAGCTGCTATTGGTAGACCTCAATGAAATGATGGGATATAGCCAACGCTATGGTCTGTTCCAAAATATCTCTCCCACCAGCATGGTACCTAAAATTCCCATCAGGAACATCTTTTCTTTGAATTAAAATGTGGTGTTCATTAAATATTATCTGGAAAACAAATGTATACAGTAATTTGAAGACAATTATTATAACAAAGCCTCTGGTTATTAACCAAAATAGTATAAGGACCCTTAGCAATAGTCCAAGCACTCAACTTTGATATAATTGTAGAGATATTTCCAGTTCAAAGAAAAGTGCTGCTTATATGTATAATGTTAATCCTGACTACCAGATAGAATGTGAAAATGAAAACAGAAAAATGTTTTTCTTTACATCAAAAAAGTCTCAGATATTAATTTGGATTATTCTTTAGAGTACGTACTATGTGGAAAAATCTTTGTACTATGTGTATTTATCTTGTTAAGAAATATATTGAGACATCAATGTGTGCATATACCTTCTATATTTTATCTTTTTTATTTTAGCAGCGTACTGGAACTTTATGATCCATGCTTCACTACAAGTAGAGTAGAAGCATAATAACTGACTAAAAGCCTAAGTTTCCTGAAGACCACCTACTTCCTTGTGTGTGTGTGTGTTTTTTTGTTATTTAGGTTTTTGCCATAGGGCATGTGCACACATCAGAGAGAGAGAGCAAGAGAGAGAGAGTCAGAGACAGAATAAGTGAAAAATGAGAAATCTCCTCCAGGAGTTACGGGTATGCTGTAATCCCTTCTTCTCCATGGTCCTCTTGAGATTTTGGATGTGCATGCACTTGCACCCAGCATGATTTTTAAGCTGCCACTTCCTGATCTGGAACAGTGGTCAATAATGTGAGAGTCCAGTGCCTTAACCACCACACCACTTGACAGTCTACTCATTTCTTTTTTTTAAATTTTTTAAACCTAAATCTGAGTAGATTGTTTTGACATTTCAAAAGGGTTAGAGAAAATAAGGAATTTCTTAGAAAATGATATGGAACAACCTAGAGGAAGGATTCAAGGTTCACCAATATTGGGCTGGCAGGTGGCATGGTGGTTAAAGGCTCTGGATTCCCACATGGTCGACTGTAGTTCGAGTCCTGGAACTGGCAGCTTGCTTTCTCACTTTTCCTTTCTCTCTCTCTCTCTTTCTCTATGATCAAATTGAAAAATAATAATAATAAAGGAATTAAATAAATCAATTATTATTAAAATAAAAAAAGATTCAACAATATCAGAAATAGTCCCTCTCCTGCTCTGGCAAAATTTGAGAATTAAATAGCTGCATGAAATATCTAGGCAGGTTGGATTTTAGAGCCCACAGCTTCCCGCTTCAGCAAATATCCCATTTCTCAAACTTAGCTCAAAAACACATCTTTAAGTTACCAGGCAAATTTAGATGATGACCAGCAGTAATCAGGACTGATCAATGACAAGGAAGCTCTCTCCAACTGTTCTGTTGTATGACTGATGAGTAACCCCACAGGACAAGAGGAAGCCTAATAATAACACAGGTTAAATAGGTCTTCAGTCTAATAGGAGAGGTTGAAGTTAATTTGATTTGAGAAAAATAAAAAGACTATGGTATTTGTTGTACTTCTGAGCTTTTGCAGCTATACAAAGATAAAGACACCATAGACATGGAGACTGATTTCAAGATATTCACAATCTAGTGACAACAATTGGTATGAAAGTAGGCATTTCCCATGGAATGTGGTAAACACATTTTCAAGTTGCTATGACTTCATGGAGAAAATAAGATGGTCTATACCCAGTAATTATTTCTACCCTAAATAAACCTAGAAAAAGTCCCAGTAGAATGATTTACATATGATAAAAAATAATAAATACTGAATCCCACTGCATTACAGTCAGGTTTTAGGAACTTAAGAACAGGTGGCTCTTTGTACAAGGCACAATAGAAGCTTATGATAAGCTACTCTTACCCCACGTAGTCACATTTTTACCACCCACATATCTACATTTCCTTTCTCAATTATGTAGCAAAGTAATTATTTAGAATCAGCTAAAAATTCATCTATGGATAATTTTAATTCGTTTCTTTATGAATTAATTGCAGAAGATAAAAATGTGGCTCATATGCATTTCCCTCTCATAGGACTATAACTTAGAAGATAAAAAGAACTGTGAGACTCTCTCCAAGATAAGTAATTATTTTCCTATTCTAAAAATTCAATACTACATATATGACTGAGTATAAGGTGGTATAATGAGAATAATTTTTCAGTTTATTCGCAGTGTGCTAATTATTTTTTAACTTTGTAACACACGATAATCATAAGAATAGTGTAGATGAGTAGAGTGTACAGTGTATTTGGGTAGTATAAAAAGTCTAGTGGAATTAGTATTCAAGACTATTGTTGATAGCATTGAAATTATTATCTTTGTCTGTGTGTGTTAGAGTGTGCTCTTTCCAGAGAAGGACAGAAAGAAAGAGGAAGAGAAGAATACACCACCCATGGGGAGTGGTCATGCCACAATTTCTTCTCCTTCCTTCCCTCCTTTCTGGATTGTAGGTCTACACACTCATGTGCCTACTGTGTTTCTCAAGCTGCAGGATCTGTGACTTGACTCATACTTGGTCACACGAAATCTGGCTGCCTTACCCACCAGGCCAAAATGCCAGTCCCTCGAAATTACTATCTTTGCCTGGAGTTTTAATACAAAACTGCAATAAAAAACAATTAAAATTAAAAACCCAACTTTGTAAATGATTAATAAGAGAACTATTTGGCTAAGAAGGTTTAAGCTAGCTGAATCAAAATATGTTATTTAAGAACTTTGAGGTTTTTTTTTTTTTTTTTTTTTTGAGAGGTTTTTGCTATAGGGCGCGTGCGCTCGCCAGACAGACAGAGACATAGAGACAGAAAGCGAGAAATCATCCCCCAGGGGGGGTGGTCACGCCACAATCCCTTCTCCTCCATTCTCCTCTCGGGATCTTAGGCACGCACGCACACACGCCCGGCGTGAGTTTTAAGCCACGGGGTCCGGGACGTGAACCACGGTCGACTACATGGGAGTCCAGCAACATAGCCATTACGCTAACTGCTGGTTTTAAATATTACCTAACATGACTGATAATAGTATAACTATATTGTTTCTCACAGAGGTCTTCGAATGTTATGTGTGTGTGTGTGTTTGTGTGTGTGTGCATGTGTGTGTATATATATATATATATATATATATATATATATATATATATATTTTGCAGCTGGAAAGCTACTTTTAGGATTTTTGTCTTCATTTTTGGTAACTAAGTGGGAAAAGGTGCTGAGGACATTTAGTTGGAAACAGGGGAATCATTAACTGACTAAGAGAAAGATGTAGTTATAAAATATACTTTTCAATGTAAGACCCATTTTAAAAAAAGCAGTGTAAATTCTAAAGTTGAGAACGCAAAAAAACAAAACAAAACAAAAAAAACAAGGCTACTGTTGATATTACCTAAGACACATTTGGATTTGGATAACTGCACTTAAATTGGCATTAATAGCATTATTAGAGCTAAACTCTCTTTCATGGGCAACATGAGCAAAGGATTTTCTACAACAATATTAATGTGGACATGGTATATTTCAGACTAGTTTACTGGGCTTTGATAAAAATGTCTATTTGTCTTACCATTATTATAAAATTAGCCATAAAAATTCCTTACCCTTTCTTTGTCAGCATTCCTAAGTGTATCAGTGCTAAGACCTCCATGGTTACCTTAGCTAAAGCTAATTTGTCCTTACAATGATTCTAAGATCACCTTACTCATTCATAGGAAGCCATTGCATCCTCAGTTTATAATGCGGCTGTCCCCTTGGCCAGATTTTCACAGTAGACTAGAATGGAAGAAAAGTGACTGCTTTTTACTGTGAGTCAAAGCTATATGCAAGTCATTGGTAACATCAATAGAAAAGGAGCATAGAGTTATAAAAGAAAGTTGGAGTCTGGAATTGAGGGAAGGTAAAAGAAAAGAAAGGAGAAAAGCTATAGAAAGGGAAGAGACTAACAAGAAAATAAAAATGGTTCTATGAGTGATTTCTAAGATGCGCCCAAATATCAACATATCTAAATGTTTTGTAAGACACTGATTTTCCTATGTTTCTCTTTTAGAAATTCTGAGACTTTAACTTCCTCTCAGGCCCTCCTGGCATCCAACCATGTCCTTGTGGATGGGCACCTAGTGCTTGGCCAACTCAGCACTGGACCTTCATCCTAGGGACATTGCTTTTCCAGACTGCAAACCTCCTAACTTCAAAGAGAAATTATTGCCTGTCTATAGACCATGTTTGTCAGACCAAATTACTTATGCTCCACACTTCAAAGTGTCAATGGATATCTTTGTTTGTTTTCTATAGGGCACATGCACTTGCCAGAGAGAGACAGAGAGAGAGGGAAAGTAAGAGATCAAACCCTAGGGGATGGCCTCCCAACAGTCAATTCTTTCTCCTCCATTCTCCTCTTGGGGCTTTGGACATAGAGACACAGGTAACCAATGAGTGTTTCAACCATGAAGTCTGTCATGTGGGATCCAGCTACCTTAACCACCATGCCACTGGCTGGTCCCAAGGTATCAATGGATATCTGTACTGGCATAGGGCAAAATTTTACTTAATTATCTTAGATAACATTGCACTTAGTTTGAAGTGTTGCTCAGGAATTTATAGTGCATCTTTGGGTTTTGAATATGCTGTGTGTCTGTTGAATCTATACAGAGAGAATGATCGATCATATATCACATGTGGAGCAGAAAGAATTGTGCATTCAGTGTTGAAAAAGCCATATATTAAGATTAAATCAGATATTAGAAATATTCACCATTTCAGAACCATACTTTGGGAATGTTTTCTTTTCAGAGAACAGGCTGCGTAAAATTCTAAAATATCAACATAAGACTAAATCATACCGATAGAAGTTACAATGTTCACTGTGAAACACTATACTTCAAGGAGTTATAATTGAAGTACAGAAGAATAATATTCTGAAATAATATCTGATTTTTTTTTCCTGTTACCCCCCCTTGATCCTTTCTGAATTTTTCTAGCTATGGGTTGAAATATTCATTACTTCAAGGAAGGATGTTTCAACTAAAAGTTAAAAAAAAAAAAGGCTTTGGAATTGCAATAGAATAAAAACTCAAGGGATTATGGACAGACGAAAATAAAATCAAACATGAAGGTTCAGGCCTTCTGTTGAACTGAATACTGAAAAATGATTCTCATTGGTTGGAAAGAACAGGGAAGAGATCCTTGACTGTCTGGCCCTCTGAGCAGACTGCTCAAGGCAGGGCAGTCATTAGACCCCAAGGAGCCATTAGAATATCAATAAATAATGCAGCCACTGCCTCTGCACCATGGCCAGAGAACCAGCCAGAAACATGATGCCATGAATGTCAGAGTACACAGAGGGCAGCATCCAGATGACTGTGTCAGCTCCCTACTCCACAGGCCTTGAAGGGGTACACACAAACACACAAACACACACGAAGGGACCTCAAAAGTGAGTAAAAAATAGAATGAAATACAAGAATATTATGGTACGAAAATATTTGGAATTCATACTTTTTTTCACAGTATGCATTTCCATGAACTTTTTGAAGATTTCTTGTGTATTTACATGTGTATATACACCCATAAACGCGTGCACACACACACATATACAGGTAGTCCTTCTATCTCGTTTAATTCTCACTTTTCACGTTACTGACTGATTTTCCTACTTAGCCTTCTAGTGCTGAAACTGTCATCCATATTCTAAGTAATGCCAAGGTCCCACTGTCTCCATCTGGGGGATAATGATGGGCACTGTCCTTGGTAAGGAAGGGGAGTGTGTGGCCTTGTTTTCAGCAAGTGCCTTAGCTTTTGTTAATGTTTTATAGTGTGATCAGACAGAGAAATCATGTAAATTCTCTATGGTCTCCCGTTCATGCCTGAGTTTATAGGAATGCTTCTAATAAACTACCATTCAAGATTTTCTGGGTTTTTTTCTTTTTTTTTTTTTAAGAAAGTTTTTTTTAACCATGCTAGAAAGAATTATTGGGGGAGAAGACTTCTTTTCTAGAAACTATGTAAAATAATGCATTTTGTGTCTTCTCAGGTAAATTTTTTACCATTCATATATTTTTAATATTAAACCCTTTTTGTTTTATTGATAAGCAGTTATTTAGAATAATTTTTTTATTTATATCATATTTTAATTTCAAGTTATAGCTTCATTAGATAATTAAGAAGCTTTCTTTGTTTTTCTTTTCTTTCCTTTCTTTTTCTTTGCCATAGGGGAAAAGTGAGAAATAACCTTCCAGGGAAAATGGCCACGCAGCAATACCTTCTCCTCCATTTTCATCTTGGGATTTTGTACACACATGCGCCCAACAGGTTTTACAAACTGCCATGGCCAAGACTCAACCCATACAGTTGGCTATGTGGAGTCCAGCCACCTTAACAGTCATTCACTGGCATAACACTTTTTATTTCTTTAAGCTGATTCATGATTTACATGTTTGTGTTTAACCAAACATTTCCTGATATAGAATTAGCTCAGAATTTCATGGATGGTATATCAGCATTTTAATTTACTGTTTCTCTTGTTTGATCTGCTTTTCCTGCCTTTTAGGAAATATTACATTTTATATTACAGTTTTTCACTCATAATTCGACTGTTGACTCTTTGGTTTTCTTTTTCTTGTGTGGTCTGGTTCATTATTCTCTTGCACTGTTCTACATTGTTTCATTCAATCTTCCTTATCACTATTTTTTTGTTAATTTTTGAGTTAAAAACTTCAGCTTTTATATAATTCATTTATCTTGTGCCTTTCAATAAAATACTGACATTTAAGACTATGATTTTTTCTCCTAGATTTAGCTTTGAAAGATTTCCATGCATTTTGATCTGCAGTCTTCTTATTATCTTTAAATCCTAACTTACATAACTGTGGCATTGATATCTTCTTGAGATAGGAGAGTAAATTTTAATCCTAGAGTGGTTAGTCTTTTTATGTTTTATGATCAAATTATGTTGAATTACTGGAACATGCCTGTATACTTTGGTCTTGGTTGATGTTTGAACTTTAGCAAGTTCTTTAGATTGGGGACATCAAAGCTGACTTCCTTTGTCTTGCAGTATATATCCTCCATTCAAATATTTAGATGCACCACCATCTCCTCATTTTATCTTCTCTTTCACTAACAAATGGGGTTTTCTGTCTGTTTCTTACAGTCCTTCTTTTAAAATATTGTTTGATATCTCTTTTTTCCCCCAAGGCACAATGTGAGAAGGATTTATTTCTTTGAGAGAAAAAAGTAATTCGGCATCATGAACTTTATATGTTGAGATACTCTAAATATGGCAACAATATGGGATAGCCTTTATTAATGGTTCCGTTCTTATCCCGAATAAGATAATTGTGGTGAGAGAGGAAGAGAAACAGTTGAAACCAAGGGTGCCTTGCCTTCTCCTGAATGGTTATTTTTCATCCTCCTCTTTTCTACCTAAATTTTATTTAGTGTGACCAACGAGCTATTTCAAATACCACAAAAATCATCTGATGTGATAGTTGATCTTGCTGTCTTAATAAGATCATTTGTTGAATTCTGGACTAAATAGTTGGTACCATTTTCACATCCCTCATCATTTTCTTCCCCCAAAGCTACACCCATTATTCTGCAGGAACTCTATAATAGGATTTCCTCCCCTACTAGAACATATTAGGCCACTGGGAAAGTCATGATGTATTTTTCTGTTTTCCTATGCAAAAATGCATCGTGACTTTCCCAACAACCCAATAGTAAGAAAAATAAGGCCAACCACTTAGGAGAATTCTTTCGGTCCTATCCACTGGATTTGAATCCTGTTTCTTCCACTCGCTAGCCAGTTCATATATGACCGTTAGCAGGTCACAAAAGCTCAACTTCCTCATTTGTTAACTGACCAGATTAATGGCATCTCTTTCTAGGTTACTAGTATCAATAAGTGAGAAAATGCATCAAAAGTATTTTTCAAGGGGCTCATCACAGCTTTAAACAATTGTTACGGAATTTTTTTGTGTTTCTATTATTTTTCGTTCACAGTCAGTTTATTTATGCACTACTGAAATTGATTTGTTAAGCTTTCTGATAACTTGAGATGTGTCATGACTTCTTTCAAACCAATTATCAAAAGGTAGATAAACTGTGATGATTTTAATTGTAAAAAGAAATTGATTCAGCATTTTTAAAACCCACATATCCCTAGGTGCTCAGGAAAACAAAACAAAACATGACTTTCTTTCCTATAAAACATTCCTTGGGAGAACGATCGTGCACAAAGTTATTCACACCTAGTTAGCAAACACAAGAAATGATTGACACTTTTTTGTGTGTTTTCTGTTATAACATGCTCTATCACTGCTATGCCTCTAATAGCCCCTCACCCCTGCAGATCATAGTGAGGACCATGAGGAAAAAAATAAAGAGAATGCTGAAGAGTCTGTTCTTTTAACAAAGAGAAAATGACAATGTGCTAAACCCTGCAGACTTTTTAATTAGCCCCAAGGTAAGCCAATTATGTAGTCTGGATAAGTAAATATTGTCAAATGGAAAATGTATCTATAATTGCAACACAGTAATATTCTGGTTGATAAAACACCTTATTTCTCAAGTACTTGTAAGTCTATAATTTAATTTTAATCACAGAGCAATTCTGCATAGTAGGAAGAGAGATCATCCACATTTTACACACTGATGCAAATGGGTAGTGAGTGATCATCGTGATCATCAGCCCAACCGAACATCGTCAGTGCATAGCAGTAGACCAGGATTTTAATCCATGTTTCCTGGAGAAAAGAAGCACTGCTCACTAAGGGGGAGCTCAACTCATTCCACCCATTTGCTAAGGATCCATGGAGGGATAATTACCGACTATAATATCTTCTGAACTTGGAAAAATAGGTTTTGAGTCTTGGTTTTACATGCAACTCATTGCTTTATTACATTTCTGTTGAACTCCATATATAGCGTTAAATACATTTTTTTTTTTTTTGAGAGGTTTTCGCTATAGGGCATGTGCGCTTGCCAGACAGACAGAGAGAGACATAGAGACAGAAAGCAAGAAATCACCCCCCAGGGGGGATAGTCACGCCGCAATCCCTTCTCCTCCATTCTCCTCTCGAGATCTTGGGCACGCATGCACACGCGCCTGGTGTGAGTTTTAAGCCACCGGGTCCGGGATGCAAACTGCGGTCGACCACATGGGAGTCCAGCGACGTAGCCATTATGCTAACTGCTGGTTCCCAAATACATATTTAACCAACTTGTGAAATGTGACACTAATGGCCTACCATAAAATCTCTTCTGGACTCTCCAAAATCTTATAATCATCTGGAGTCATCCTTTATTTTTTGTTGCAATTATAGCAGGGGACAATGGGTGTAGCATATATGCCATTTTCTTTTTTCTTTTAATTTGTTATTTATATTTAATTGTAGCATATCATAGGATACAGTATGGTTTTTCAATGACTGAACACACTGTAGTATGATTAAATTAAGGATATAGCATATTCGCCATCTTTAACAAAAATATTACATTATGTTGTATACCTTTGGCTTTCATCTACTCGGTTTATTTCGGAGAGAGAGAGAGGTAGACTGGCAATGCCCTGCATTATACTGTACCATAACCTATTTGCCTTGTTTGTAGGTATTCATGCCTCTGTTAAACTTTTTTTCCAGAGCTCCCTCACTCCCCTACCAAACATCATTCCCTGTGCAGTCTCTGGTATATATAGTTGCCCTCTTCTATGTCTTCAAATCTTTCCATTTCTACTAAATAGTGCAAGAAGGCTGAGATGACCTCTGGAGTCAGTATTTTCTATTGAATAAAAGATGTAAACAAGAGATAGATGAGATACTTCGTGACAGCTATATATTTGATTAGATAAGATCATGAGGTATCTGCTAGTTTTTTGTTTTATGTTTTTATGAGAGAGTTTTGCTATATAGCACGTGTGCTTTGCAAGAGAGACAGAGAGACAGAAAGTGAGAAATTACCCCCCAAGAAGGATGGCTATGCCACAATCCCTTCTTTATTTCTTCTTAGAATTTTGGGCAAGCACACACGTGTGCCCAGGATAAACTTAAGTCACCAGGTTCAGGACTTGAACCACTGTCGACTATGTGCGAGTCCAGCAACATAACCATTATTCCATCTGCTTGTGCCAAGTATCTGTTAGTTTTAACTGGTTAAGTTAAATATAAACTGTTGGGTCACTGGAAAAGTCATTATTTATTTTTCTATGTTTTCCTAAGCAAAATGAATCATGGCTGTTCCAAAATCTCAATATATATATATATACTTTATCAGTATTACTATTATCTTCATGATCAAACATTTGAAATTCTTGAAATTGAGATGACTTAATTGTTGCTTATTTATAATGGACATGTCAGAGTACATTTTAAGAATATAACAGGAAGCTTACATTCTTTCTTAAGTAGCCCAAATGATATACTTGGATATTCCAAATTTAACATGTTGCAGGTGATTTTCTACAAGAACTGACATTTCTGTAGGTTTTCAATCCATCAAATGATATGTAAATTATTATTATAAATAACTTTTTTACCACATTGCTCATCAGCACTGTTTAACAATGCTTATTTTTAGCTCTGAATGTAAGTAGAAATCAATTTTCACAATAAATTTGTACTTAAAATCTTCTATATAGTTTATATTCAAAATATTTAATTATTTAAATCAAATTATTTACATATCGATAATAACATATATAAATATGTTAAATAGTGTGATAGTCTCTCTCTCTTTCTCTCTCTCTCTATATATATATCTTTCTACAAAATAAATAAAAATGCATTTTACCATTTTTAGACACCATGTCATATATATCTTTATGCAAAATAAATAAAATAGGTATTATATATACCTTTCTGCAAAATAAACAAAAATGCATTTTCCCATTTTTTGGGACAGTATCATATATAATGTTTCCTTTAAGCAAAGTGCTTAATACTCTTAATTACAGGGACCAGCAGTTAGCGTAATGGCTTTGTCACTGAACTCCCATGTAGTTGACTGCGGTTTGTGTGCCGGACCTGGTGGCTTAAACTCATGCCGGGCGCGTGTGTGTTTGTATGTGTGCCCAAGATCCCAAGAGGAGAATGGAGGAGAAGGGATTGCGGCATAGCCAGGGTGATTTCTCGCTTTCTGTCTCTCTGTCTTTCTGGTGAGTGCACGCGCCCTATAGCAAAAACCTCTCAAAAAAAAAAAAAAATACTCTCAATTATATTTCAGTCACAGTATTGCTTTGGAGCCCAGTGTTCAGACTGAACACTCAGAATTTTCAGAGGACCCCTTTCTCTTTTCTTCTTACCTTCTTATTTGTGAAAACTTATTATTTTCTCAATGAACCCAAATATATATTTTCTTTGAAGACTCCTAGTTTTTCTAATCATAATGAGAAAATAGTAGCTCTTACTTCACAGATGCTATTATGGTTGGCATGGAAGTATACATTGTTTATTTTTTTAAAGAGAGATTTTGCTATGGGGTACCTGCATGCATTGGAGAGACAGAGAGACAGAAATTAAGAAATCATCCCAGGGGGATTGCCACACTGCAATCCCTTCTTCTCGATTCGCCTCTCGGGATCTTGGGCACACATGCACATGCAGATGCACCCAGTGTGAGTTTTAAGGAACTTGAACCATGGTTGACTATGTGAGAGTCCAGCAACATAATCATTACACGATTCTGCTGGTCCTGAAGTATACATTATTAACTGTAATGATTTATCTTATACTATGTGAAGATCTCAGTCCATAAACACAGGTTTAGTAAAATGTGACTTTCTTATATCTGCTTTAAATTATTCTTTTGAAATAAGCCCTGTTTATTGAAGATGAAAACTTATTCTGTTAATTGGGGGCAAAGGAATGAGATAGCTATATATATATATATATATATATATATATATATATATATATATATCATAGTCATAAAAATATAAAGAAAAAAATAAAAGTTAAGACAATTTTTTAAAAGAACAGGAATGCCTTAGGAGGTTGTAAAGTTCATTATCATTGGAGGGGTCGAACATAGTCTGGGAGTGTAATTATTATAAATCAGCATCAGATGGGAAACTGGGATCAAATATAAAGAGAAAATGGGATCTGGCTTCAAGTGTTGTGATTTTTCTATCTTAATTTTGCAGTTATGTGACTTTAGATTAAAACAGTATCTGAACACCAGCTTCTTTGTCCAGAAATTGTTTATACATAAGCACATTTTGAGTATTTCTGAGAATCACATTACTTAATGCATGAAAAGCTCTTAATAAATTATAATGAACTATATTAATGTTTATTGACTCAAATATCATTGTTGTTATTGGGTTAGTTTGGCCTTTATGTTATTTTTCACCAGTATAGATTCTCTGAGTCTTGCTCATTGCTGAGTTGTGTCAGTCTTTTACATGTTCATTATAGGCACTGGATTTTACTCCAGCGTCCTATAAAACAGTAACCAGATGTCTCTATTCCTCCAAGGTAAGTTGCAGTATCACTTCATCAGACTTTACTGACTCTCCTGAATGTAGTTTGGTGGAAAAGGGGGAAAACTAAATCCTCCTGGAAAATGGTATGTTTTTCCAGGCTGTTACAATCAAGAATAAGAAAATGAGAAAGACAAATACCCAGCACCATATCAGTTTAAGAATGCCCAGGAGGGAAAAGTGATGCCTTAATGGTTATGTCACTGGACTCCCACGTAGTCAACCACAGTTTGAGTCCCAAACCCAGCGACTTAAACTCAAGCTGGGCTTGTGTGCATGCGTGCCCAAGATCCTGAGAGGAGAATAGAGAAGAAGGGTTTGTGGTGTGGCCATCCCCCATGGGAAGTGATTTCTCTCTTTCTGTCTCTCTGTCTCTTTGGGGAGTGCGGGCACTCTCTGTTTCCTATAGCAAAAACCTCTCTTTAAAATAATAATAATAATAATAGCAAAGATCAGAAATGATCTTTTAGGTTGAATTTTTAAAGTGAGTAATAGAAGGGTTTGAATAGCCACAAATAATCTTTTACACAATCTGTGGTGACTGGAAGAGAAAATTTATTTCAAGTTTGAAATGCTATTAGGCAGACATTTCAAATGTCCTGATTGGTCTTTATAAAACTTCTTCACATTTTGCCTTTAAAGAAAGATTAGGAGTGGGTAGTAAGGAAACAGGCTTGGTCAGATATAGTTGGTGCCAGGATACTTTTTAAATATTAACAAGGCTAATTTAATAAGGTAAAACCAAGTATTAGAATGTTGGACTGAGGAAAACATTGCTCCCTAATAAAGAAATAGAAAATGGATGATGTTTCTTTTTCTGTAACCAGCTTTTAAGTGATGTGTAAGAAGACTGTCTCCTTAGAGAGAACATGGATATGATGTAAAAGAGAAATAGGGTCCATAGCCTAGTAATTAAAGAGCCGTATCTGTAAACCCTGGAACATGCTGAGTGCATATGCATGTGTGCCCCAAATCCCAGAAGGATAGAGAAATAAAGAAGGGATTGCAGCATGACCCCGCCCCGTTATGAGGCACTTTCTCTCTCTCTCTTACTCCCTCTATCTCTCTAACAATAAAAAAAATTATAAAAGAATAAGGAATGTCTTTGTGCATTATAAAAGAAAGAAAGAAAATATTGTATTGATGTTATAAAGCATTTTTCTTTTTATTCCCTCCCCCATTTGTAAAAATTGGTTTTAGTGAGTTCATATTGAAATAAAGATAATTGAATACAAACACATTACTAAATCTTTTATAACAATTTATAAAAATTTTCCATAGACTCATGGAGTGGGAAGAGGACTTCAGATGTAGAAGTATTAGGAGAGTATTTAATTAAATCCACATGACTCCCTTAACAAGTCACCCTGGAAGTCATCCTCCATGCAGAGTGGGCACATTTCATGTATTGAGAAACCTACTATCTTCTAAGAGAACTTAATTTAGTATATAATGGTTATCGGAATCAACCTAGTGTCACTTGTATCAATCTTAACTAAACTTAACTGAGAAGGGCCATGGAGAGGTGTGTTTTCTCAGGCTATTATGCCTGATAATTATCTAGAGAACTCTGCCAGAATCACAATCATGCACAAACACCACTGTTACCTGATAGAATCACAATCGTGCACAAACACCACTGCTACCTGACACAAAGGACATCTGCCCAGACTTCGTGTCCAACCTTAGACCTATGCCATCCTTGTTATGCATCCCGATAGCCAAGAACACTTGTCCCAAAATACTTAATATAATCTCTCTTTCTACTCCCCTCTGAGTTGTGGTTTTTGCCTTTAAAAGCCTCTGAGGATTATAAAACCTAGGTGAGCATGTTTGGGGCAACCTGAATTATACTTATCTAGGTTGCAAGCTTTGTATAGTCACATGTCTTGTGTTATTGGGAAAGTTGTGACACATTTTTAAATAGACAAATATGTCATGACTTTCCCAACGACCTAATATTTGGCTAAGAGTAAACTCCTTTCAATATCCTACAGTATTTTTTATTTTCTAGCAACACAAGCTATGAAAATCTATAAGCATTATAAATATTTTTCTTATATTTAACAAAAAATAAGTTGTCTCTATCTTTTACTCAATCTTAATGCACTCCATTAAGAAATACATATTTTATAGTTTCATACCCTCCAGTATGAATTTTAGTTTTTACACTTAATCTCCAATTATCCAGTCCAAACATCTTCAGTTATTTTAACTGCTCCACATCTAACATGCTTTTAATTTACATCTACCAACCTAGGCAAAAATTCTAAATTTATTTTGGGATAAAGCATCAAAACATTTGATATCAGAGAGGCCCAGTGGGGTGTCACTGCAAAATGCTGAAGTCATGTGGGAAGGTCTGGACTTTAGATCCTGGGTCAACCTGAACACGCAGGCATGCCCATGATCCCATCTGGCTGGAGGCAGGGGAAAGAACGGCAGTGTGGCAAGTTCTTATCAGGTGTTTCTGTGTATGCATATGTCTCTCTCTCTCTCCTTCTCACATAATAATGAACAAACAGACTTTTAAAAATTGGCATCAAAATCAAATATCAGAATTTTACTCTGGAATAGTCATACCATAATGAAGACTGCCATTTCTCGAGTATTGGGAACTAAACTTCTATGGTATAGTTCAGTCTTATGTTTTCTAGTTGGCTGCAGCTCAAGTCGACTCACACCAGCCTTTAATAAATGTATTGAACAAGGAAGGAAGAACCTTCAGACAAATTATCATTTAGATTAATATCCATTCATCTCTCTTTCCTTTCAAGTTATCCTCCTGTGTCATTACAAATCTACCATGTTAGTCCAATATCCTTAATATTTTCCTTAGGAAAGCATACGATTTTTAAAAATTTAATCCCCTCAAATTTCCAGCCTAGTGATATAAAATTTCAGGACACAAGCTTTAAATGGCTTTTTTTCATGAAATCTCATCTGCTCCTGGTGTGGTCTCAGAAATGTTTACACTTCAACTGTTTGATTACATCTTTTCAAAACTTTTAACCAGACTTAAAAGTAGGTTCGTAGGTCACAGATTGAAGCTCTTCATCTTTTTCAGAAATCAAGACATTTCTAAAGATTAACCTTCTGTATAATGTTCCCAGTTTTAAACACAAGTTAAATGTGTTTATATAAATATAAATAAAAATTTATCTGAAGAGAGAAAAACCTACAATTATAATTTTTCTTCTACTTCCATGAAGATGGTAATTAAAGAAAGGAGATATAGTACCAGCAGATGGGGTAATGATTATGTCTCTGGACTCCCACATGGCCAACCACAGTTTGAGTCTCGGATCCAGAGGCTTACAAGTCACGCTGGGTGCTGTGCATGAATTCCCAAAACCCTGAGAGGAGAATGGAGGAGGAGGTATTGTGGTATGGTCAGCCCTCCAGGGGGTGATTTTTCACTTTCTGTCTCCTTGTCTCTTTCTGTCTTTCCGGAAAGAACACTCACCCTATAGAAAAATCTCTCAAAAAATAAAAAAAAAGAAGAAAAAGAAAAAAGAAAAACCAAGGAGGTATAAGCATGTCAGGTGCTTTACTTTATTTAATTTTGCCAGAGGGCATACATGCTTACCAGATGTGTTGCTCTCTGGTAAAAGCAATAAGGAAAACAAAAAGAGAAATGAACCCATGGGGAGTGGTCACACTCCAATCCCTTCTCCTGCATCTCTCCCTCCTTTCAGTATTTTGAGCATGCATGCACTTGTGCCTGACATGCCTCTTAAGATGCTAGGTGCAGTTCCCAAACCATGCATTCAGCTCTGTGGGCTCCAATCATCTTAACCACCCTGTCAGGGACTGGCCCAATGGCTTTAGTTTTAATGTATTAAACTATATTATAGTCTTATTGTCATTAACTGTGAAAGACATGCCCAGTTTATATCTAACAAGAAACAACTCCAATCCCTTTAGGGATTGGATTTACGAAACTCAGCATTTGTTAACACTTATATCGTTTGCAAGGCTCAGGAATTTTAAATTGATTAGTGATTTGTATGTTGTCATCATTCAAAAGCTGATCAAAAAGTAAGAACCAGTCATTATGGATCACTTCCTGCCTTCATTGCCAGGAACTATCAGGTTCTTTTGCTGAACTAGATATTTATTTGTCACTCCCTGTGATTCAGGGAATAAAACCACTGTTCATCATCTTCCTTCATTATTTTGATGAAGTCTGATTCATGGAAGTTTCTCTTGGCTGATACATGTAAGAAGCACTTGAAAGCTGTTCATAACTATGCAAATACATTAACATAACCACACAGGTTATGCTTATCAGATGATTCAATGGAATTTTATAATGATCACACATTTTAAAGATTGCAAAGGAGAAAAACAAAATTCCAAGATGATAAAGTGACCTGCAGAAGATTGTGCTCCAAAACAACAATCAGTCTATTTCTCCTGATAGTTTTCTTCCTATGTTGAGTCTTGTCTTTTATGCTTGTTTTTTATTACAACATTTATAAAACTCTTTAGAGTAAACTATTTCAACAGAAAATTTAGCCTTTTTCTTTTAGAAAAGATAAATATCATGAGCTCAAGACAAAAATGATAAATTTTGCTTAAATTCTTTTTAGAATCTATTCTCTTCATTCTAAACATGATTTTACTCACTCTCCATCTTCTCTCCAACCAAGTTATAGAGTTTTCAATTATGCTCACTTAGACATCGAAACATCCCGCAAGATTATTTATCCAAATTATAACTGACCTACCACATACAAGTACACATTTTAGACTGAATATACAAGCTAACAAATGCAAACTAATTTTGCTACCTAAATGACAAAATGAAATTTGGGGTATCTGCAGTCAGGATAGCAAAAGTTGAACCAGTCACATACAATTCTGGAGAGTGGATTGGATAGCAGTGTCAAATGGATCCACATGAAAGTAAGGCTTTCGAGGTCCCAGCCGAGTGCTAAGCTCTACAGACAGTATTGTTTTAAAGCCTCAGAAACCCTGTATTATTTTTATAAACATGCACTGGAAAGGTCACAATATCAGAAAGGACAAATAAGTTGCAGAAAGGCCAGCCGTGTAGTACAGGAGTTAAGTGCTGTGTGTAGAGAGCTGAATCTCACATGGCCAATCATCATTGGAATCCTGGTCACAGTGGCTTGAAAAACATGCTGTATGTGTGTGTGTGTCGGTGTGTGGGTTTGTGTGTGGGTATGTGAGTGTATGTTTGTGCCCCAAATCTTGATGGAATGAAGGAAAGAGATTACAGCATGATCACATCCAACTGTGCAGTGGGGGTGGGAGGAGTAATTCTTTTCTCTCTCTCCCTTCTCTTTCTCTCTCTCTAATAGAGAGCTCACATGCCCTCTAGCAGTTACAAAAAAGAAAAAAAGGAGAAGTTGCAGAAAATAATTAGTTAGCAAATGGCAAGGATGAGAAGAATAGATAAAGGGATGTTGAATAAGGGAAAGAATTACAGCTAGATAACAAGAACAATGTCCAGTGTTATAAAATATGGTATAAAGAATGTGGTTAACAACAACTTACTACATATTTCAGAGTAACCATGACAGAGGATTTTTTTCACAATGTAATGACAGGCAGTGGAGGTGATGGGTATACTAATTACCCTAAATTAATCATTATACATTGTATTCATGTACTAAAAATTCAAAATATACCTCCACGAATATGTACAATTATTATATGTCAATTTTAAAAACAAAGTGCATTTCAAATAAAGTTTTGCTTAATTACAGGGTCCAAAATCTGGAGTGCATTAGAGTACCTTATCTATACATGATAGAGTATTAAAGCGCATCTTCCTTGTAAAACTATACATTTTTTTATATGTGATTGTTTGAGAGATTTTTCTCTATGGGGCACATGCACTTGCTGGAGAGACAGAGAGATAGGAATGGAGAAATCACTCAATAGGGGGAATGGCCATTCTGCAATCCTTTTCTGTTCTCTTGGGATTTTGGGCACACACACACACACACACACACACATACACACATGTCTGGTGTGAGTTTCAGCCCACCGTGTCCAACACTCTAACTGCAGTCAGCCATGTGGGAGTCCAGTTCTTTAACCACTACTCCACCTGCTGGCCCCATACGACTATATATTCTTATAAAAATCTTTAAATTATTATTTTTGAAACTAAATTTTGTGATTATGTAAATAAATTTGTTAATAAATTTGACCAGTAAATCATTCTGTACTGCTGTGTAGTAATTAGTGTCGTGTGTTTCTTAGTATAAAACTAGAAGAAAGGTAATAAGACTGTTGACTTTAACTGGACTCTTCAAGTATATGGGACTACAGAGTGATAGGCTGACAAATATTTAACAGCTTGATTTAAAAAACAAAACAAAAAAACCTGGATTTATAGTGTCAGCCAATTTGTGTAGTATAAATGCTCTTGTTATTGCCTATTTTAAACTTTCAAGGTGTTATCACTGAACATAGACTTGGGAACAGATGAGCACAATCAATTTTTTTTTTTTTTTTTGGAGAGGCTTTTGCTACAGGGCATGAGCGCTCACCAGACAGACAGAGACAGAGAGACAGAAAGCGAGAAATCACCCCCCAGAGGGGATGGCCACGCCGCAATCCCTTTTCCTCGTTCTCCTCTCGGGATCTTGGGCACGCATGCACATGTGTCCAGCGTGAGTTTTAAGCCACCGGGTTCGGGATGTGAACTGCAGTCGACTACATGGTAGTCCAGTGACATAGCCATTACACTAACTGCTGGTCCCAGCACAATCAATTTTCATGAGCTGGGACAGAACACCAATTTTATAATTGTTATACAAAATTTATTATTGTTTAATTTTTTCATCTTCAGCATTTTCTACATTTGAATTTCACAAGTTAAGCTGAATAGAAAAGAAGAATTTGCTTACTGATACGGTTGACAAATCTCTGTATAATATAGTCAGTAGTTCTTCTACCAGTATAAAATAAAGAAAAACAAATTCTGTATGCTAGTGACTTTTTAAAAAGACTTACTAATTTAATTTAATCTATTTATTATTATTTTAATTTTCTGTAGGGCACATGAACTCACCAGAGAGAGATGGGGTGGAAGGAGGGAAAGTAAGAAAGCAAGCAGCCAGGTCTGGGACACGAACCGCCACTACTCACCCCCACTAGTGACACTGATACCCATTTCAATATAAAAATAATTTTCAAAAAATATCTGAATTCTGGGACAGCAGTTAGCGTAATGGCTATGTCGCTGGACTCCCACGTAGTCCACAGCGGTTCGCGTCTCTGACCCGGTGGCTTAAACTCACACTGGGCGCATGTGCATGCGTGCCCAAGATCCCGAGAGGAAAATGGAGGAGAAGGGATTGCAGCGTGGCCATCCCCCCTGGGGGGTGATTTCTCGCTTTCTGTCTCTCTGTCTCTGTCTGCCTGGCGAGCGCACGTGCCCTATAGCAAAAACCTCTCCAGGAAAAAAAAAAAAAAAAAAAAAAAAAAAAAAAAAAATCTGAATTCCTAGTGTTCTCAAATAGTTTCATGATTTTCTGTAATGAGCTGATATTTATATATGCTTTCTTAGTGAAAATATAACTGCTAGGATTTATCAAGTATTCACTGTATTTCTAGCACTGTTGAAGTGTTTTTCAATTATTAATGGTTAGTGCTTCCAATAATCTCATGAGAGAGTAGTACTGGATTATTGGGAAAGTCACAGCACATTTTTGTATAGAAAAATAAATCATGACTTTCCAGATGACCTAATAGCAGTATTCTTATTTTACTGATAAGTGAACTAGAGAGAAATACCAACTTACTCAGGTGCACAGGACTAAGTAAAAGATCTGGGATCAAGCCCCGATTCTGTGACCCTGGGACTTGTTCTTAACCCACTTCATAATAACAACATTTAATTTTAGCTTAACCCTCTTATAAACCTGTTATTATATGTTTATTTTCATGTTAAATCCCTTACATTTAATTGCATTTATTTTTCTTTTTTTTAAAACAATTTATTTTATTTTTTATTTATTCATTCATTTATTTTTTAACTTGACCAGAGAGAGACAGATGGTGAGAGTGAGAAAGAGAGGAAGTGAGAAAGAGAGCAAGCCACCAGATTCAGGACTCGAACCCTGGTCAGCCATGTGGGAGTGTCCAGCACCCTAACCACCATGCCACCTGCTGGTCCCAATTGCATTTATTTTTCTAAAAAGATATTTTCATGTTTATGCATTATAATACATGAAAAAAGATTTTGAACTAAAAAAGCATGTAGATAAATGCATATGCTGAAAGTATCATTAATTCTAATGTACATATAAAAACATTTTTATAAATATAATTTGGAGAAAGTTGAAAAATACTGCTTTCTTAATATCATAATTGCAAATAAATTACCAAAACTAACTTTGAAAATTTTAGCATATAGAGTAATAAACCAGGAAGTTATCTGTATGTGAAACCAGGGCTTTTGAACAAGGGCCAGATAAGACCAGATGTAGTCAGTATCTAACTGCTTGCTTTTCCAAAAACACTAATTAAGATTTTCCAGAATTGTGCAACATCCATCAAGTCATCCAATTTTATTTTCCTTATCAGGCAAGCCTAAAGCTGGAATTAACAGTGAAGTGCTTTCTTTCACTGTTACAGTAACACCTGCTAGAAGACAGTCTGATTAAAGCAATCAATTGGACTTCAACATAAAATAGTCAGTTGAGCTGAGTACTGGGACTACTCCAAAACCTAACTGCACAATTTATTATCCTTTTTACTATGGAAATCCGTTCAAAGTATATACATACATGCAAGTTATTTAGAATAGCAATTGTCATTCAATAGTCCCTCTCAGAGGGTGCTAGAAGGGTTATGGTATTTCAGTTTCACTGTGACTGTCACCTCACTTGACTTTTCAGTTCACCAGGCACATAATAAAGCAAGGTATAATAATAGTCATTAACAGACACATCTGATGCTCTCTGCAAAAGTATTCATTCACAGCTCATTCACTTCAATTGCTTTATAGAAAAAATTTCCAATTCATGTTCTACATTAGTGTGTTTTCAGCTGTAGAGGACCATCCCAATATCAAAGATTGGACAGAACACATCATGCTCAAAGAAATGCCCACTGGGCTGGGTATTTCACCTCCAGAGCCCATCTCCACCTTCTTCTCACCCTGTTCTATGCACCAAGGGGCTGACTTTCATAGAATGGCTCACCAAGAATCCATTCCCTAAGGCTTCCAGTGGGTTCTGCAGTGGAAGGAATCAGAAAGAAGCAGGTAGATGATAGGATATTTTTTCTCCCTGATCCCTGGCTTCTAATCCATGACTGGTTATACCTCTACCAAAAGCTCTTGTCTCAGCCCAGTGATCTCACTCTAGGTTCCCAATCTTGTTCTCCCATACCCCTACTGGCCTAGAGAAGTAATGAGACATTAGAGCAATTATTAGTCAGGGCTCTTCACTTTCTTCCTGGTCTCAGAACTCTGAGGAGGCACCTGATGACCTTGCAGTTAATGCAGTCAGATACCACATGGCCAAACACATGGTTTCAGTCCTGGACCTGGCAGTTTAATAACTATGTCAGATGCATGTGCAGGTGACCCAGAGTCCTGACAGGATGAAGAAATAGAGAAGAAGGGACTGTGGTGTGATCATGTACCACTGAGTGGGGAGTGCTTTCTTCCTCCCCTTCTCTGTCTCCCTGTTTTTCTCTGGTGAGTGCATGTGCCCACTGACAAAATTTTTTAAAAGCACTTCATTAAATTCTACTCAGTTCAGTTACGAGAGTAGGGACACTGACTTATCCACTATATGCTACATATTTCATACCCTTTCAACCAAAAAATATATTGTTGACTTCAGAAACATTTTAAAACAAAGAAAAAAGAAGAAGCAATTAAAGTATTTGTTAATTTATCCTGTGCCTCAATAGATACTGGCAGGTGTTCACCCAAGGCTAATTAGATTATTTCAACATTTACATTGAGGGTTAAGAACGAATAAAGAATGCCGAAAATGCTACATTGATTAGGAATAGCATGTGACCTTTTTCAAAAAAATTATTTCTGATGCAGTAAACATTTTGGTGCAGGTTTAATTTTTAAGAAATCCCCATAGACTTGATCAATGACACCTCTCTTATTTTTAGGAATATCTTAATTTAAGTATTGGAAATTCTAATAAAATATTTTAACAGAAATCACAGAAACATTTATAAATTGTTCATCTCTCCTGGGCTCTACAATATGGTTCAATCTTAGATATTTAGAAAAATAAATAAATCAAATTTTTAAAAGCTGGGATTATAGCCAGGTGTTTGGCAAAATTCAAGCCTTCAAGCTGAAGTATTATTTTTTTTCTTTTTGAGAGGTTTAAGC
Organism: Tupaia tana; assembly: GCA_026018925.1. Classification (NCBI taxonomy): domain Eukaryota; kingdom Metazoa; phylum Chordata; class Mammalia; order Scandentia; family Tupaiidae; genus Tupaia; species Tupaia tana. The sequence continues at coordinate 25,272,089 of JAKSZU010000007.1, forward strand.
TATAGGGTGTGTGTGCTCCCAGAAAGACAGAGACAGAGAGATAGAAAGCGAGAAATCATCCCCCAGGGGGATGGCCACGCCGCAATCCCTTCTCCTCCATTCTCCTCTCAGGATCCTGGGCACGCACGCACACTCGCCCGGCATGAGTTCAAGCCACTGGGTCCGGGACTCGAACTACAGTCAACTACATGGGAGTTCAGCCACATAGCCATTATGCTACCAGCTGGTCCCGCCAGAGTATGTTTTGTTGTTGGTATAGTTGTCCTAAAACCTTGGAGCCCATTTTTCTTTTTAATTTGAAAGTTGCACAAAAAGATGTAAATTTCTGTATTCTTTTGAAAAAATACAAGGGTTTGCAATACATGATCCACAACCTAGTAAAGTAAATCGACCTGGGTTGGATAACAGATGCAATTGTTTTTTTCATTAATTGCAAAATGGTATTGTGATTGCCAAAGAAAGAGAAAGAGAAAATCTCCCAGTAGGGCATGCTCATGGTGGAACCAAATTTTTTTGGTCAACTTGTCTCTCCCATCAGGATTTTGAACATGCACACATGCGCAGTCAGCGTGTTTTTCAAGCTACTGTAGCCAGGATTTGAACCATGTGGGGTCACCTCCCCAAGCACTGTGCTTAAAACCACTGCACTATTGTAAAGTACAGATGATCACATTTTTTTTAAAAAAAGCAGATATATATTTTTTAAAGTGTAGCATGCACCTTCAAAATTGCCACACTATTCCTCATTCTCCATTTCTTATACTAAATATGACTCACTGTTAGTTTACCTCATATAATCCCAGTCATTTTAGTTTGTGACTCTTGGTGTCCAGGAAACCTTACTATTATTTAATACCACGCTAAGTAATTATATATTAACTAGGAGATAAACAGACTCTTTTCTGTAAAGGGTCAGATAGTAAATATATTAGATTTCGTGGGACATGTGGTCTCTGCATTGATATTTCAGTACAAAAGCAACAATTGATAATATATAAACAAATAAGCATGGCTTTAATTCAAAAAAACTTTTGAAAAAATGAGTGGTGGGTTAAATTGGACCCTTAGGCCTTAGTTTTCCAATTCCTGGACTAAGCAATCAGAGATATATCACTGCACAGGTTATTACAAAATGTCCTCGGATTTGCATTTATTGATTTGATATTTTATAAGTAGGAAGGAAGAAAGTTTAAGGATAAGAAAGGTGGCAGTGTCTAGGATGAGGCTGATAAGTTACCCAAGAACAAAGAGATGAACTAGACTGGAAGTACCAGCAAGCATTCTAGGGATTCTAGTACCAGGGAAAAGACTTCAGATTTTCTTCATTTGGAAGATATATTACTTCCTATCTCAGAATATACAACATTAATTCCAATATTTTCCAAAAAAAGAGAGGATATTGACTTTTCCAATTTCAATAATAAGACCTATGGACAAAAGGGAGGCATTTAGGCTTAATAGCAGCTCCTTGAGTGATAGGTTCAAATGGATGTTGAAGAGGCACTGAGTTGTGGGGAAAGATTCTGGATTTTGGAGTCACATTTGGGTTATTAAAATTGATATTGTTTGGGGACCAGCAGTTAGCGTAATGGCTATGTCACTGGACTCCCACGTATTCGACCGTGGTTTGCGTCCCGGACCCAATGGCTTAAAACTCATGCGGGGGGCGTGTGCGTGCGTGTCCAAGATCCCGAGAGGAGAATGGAGGAGAAAGGATTGCGACGTGGCAATCCTCCCCGGGGGGTGATTTCTCACTTTCTGTCTCTCTGTCTTTCTCTGTCTGGTGAGCGCACGTGCCCTATGGCAAAAAACCTCTCCAAAGAAAAAGTGATCTTGTTTGTAGAAATTAATATTTTTTGAATGAATTGTGCTAGATGGTATAAGCCAATCAGTCCCCAGCACTGCTTAATACACATTTCTAATTTCCTCATAGGAAAGTTAAGCACCAGGTTTTTTGTTGGGTCATGGCAATTTAGAACTCTCCATGGTCCTGAACTCTGATCTTAACTGCTCTGAAGTAAAGGGGAACACTCCTATATTGTTGGTGAGAATGTAAATTGGTCCAGCCACTGTGGAGAACAATATGGAGGTTCCTCAAAGACCTTCAAGTAGAACTACCCTAGGATCCAACAATTCCACTCCTGGGTATCTAGCTAAAGGGCAAGAGAACGCTCAGCCGGAAAAACGCTTGCACAACTATATTTATTGCAGCATTATTCACAATTGCCAAGGCAGGGAACCAACCCAAGTGTCCACAAACAGATGAGTGGATTGAAAAAGTGTCGTACATATATTCCATGGAATACTATTTAGCCATAAAAAAGGCCCTGGAATTTGACAGAAAGTGGACAAATATGGAAGATCTGTTGCTGAGTAAAGCAAGTCAGGCTATGAAAGAGGCATTGTATGTCTCCACTTAACATATACCAACTTTCTACACTCTGTGGTAGACACGGAAAGTCCAGAAGACATAAAATCATTAAGAATTGTCATGGACACTAGAGACAAAGTGGAAGGAAAGCATGGGAGAGGAAGAGCATAGGAAAGGAAATTTGGGGAAAAAATAGAGAGGTGAAACATTTGTGGGACATAGATATGACTTATTATCTGTTGATGAGGATATATAGTATAGTATTCTCAACTGGGCTGAACTGAGGTGTATATTGTGCTCGGTAAAGTCTCTTAAAATCTAAATGGTGTATAGCGATTGAATGCATAAATAATAATAATAATAAGAAGAAAATAAATAAATAAATAAATAAACAAACTAATTCATAAGGAAAAATAGAAACTAAATTTAAAAACTATATATAAAATAAGTTATATGAAATATAGATAAACAGGTTTTAGGTATAAAACAAAATGACCTATACTGATATTATACAGAAAAATAGAAATTCAAGTATTTCACTTTTCATCAGGATCATCTCTACAATTAAAGATGAAGGACATCCTTTATTCATCAAATGAGTGTTTTTTGAATATACGCTATGTTGTCACATTCATGCATGCACTCATGCATTGAGTTTTCAGCAATAAATGTTTCTTTAGCACACAACATTCTAGGTCTCTGGTCTTTTGTCTTTGAAGAAACAAAATTAATTACAGGCTATGATAAAGGAAAAACATGTTTAAGGAAAGAATTCCTTAGAAAGAATTGTTTAAAATGATGTATCAACGATAAATGGAAGCAAGCCAAACAAAAGTATAGCTGGTAGGGGAGAAGTGTTCTTTATACAGAGAACAAAATCTGTAAACATTCTTGGAAAGAGAGGGAGGAGAAATAGAGAGTTTAGTGAAAAATGCATTTCTTTTTAAAGTCAGGTTTGGAACTAGAGAATCTATTGCCAAAGTTGGAAAGTTTGATGCTATAGGGTACCCAGTTCTGTAAAGTCAACATTTATTTCTACATATTTTGTTTATTCGAGAGTCAGTATTATAGTGTTTAAGTAGAAAAATACAGTGACATCTTTCAATTCTTTGAATGTTTTTAAGCATATTGTTAACACTTGAAAGTCACATTTAATGTGAAGGATCAAGGCAAGATGATGAATACATTAGTGGAATATGGGTTATATCTGTGCATGGATAAATGCTGTTACAACCTAAGTACTCTAAATGTGGAGATTAAGAAGAGACAAAGAAAATAATGGAAACATTCCTATGCAGGAAGTGACATAAGGCAACTCAGGCTAAGTTGCTACATAAGTGACCACTTCAGGAAACTAGCAGTAATTGCATAAAATCAGGAAGTATTACCATTTTTTTTTTTTTTTTTAGCACACCAAGAGTCAATAACATTGCATCTTCCAGATATAGGGGATCTGGAATTAGTATACTAAATTTTATTTAAAATAGTTACATATATGAAAAAATTACATATATGAGCATAGGTACATTTTCCTGGGGGATAGGTAATGATCCCTATTTTTCATCAGTGTCCTACAAGTTTATGTACCATTGTCCTTAACAGTGACACTTGAGGAGACCAGCAGATGGTGTAATGGTTACGTCGCTGGACTCCCACGTAGTCAACCATGGTTGGAGTCCTAGAACTTAAAACCTAAAACCTTGGGGCCAGAAGGTGGCATGTTGGTTAAGGGCTCTGGACTCCTACATGGTCCACCACAGTTTGAGTCCCAGACCTGATGACTCACTCACTCTCTCTCTCTCTCTCTCTCTCTCTCTCTCTGTCCCTCTCTGGTCAAATTCAAAATAAATAAATAATTCTTTTAAAAAAAAGTTTAAAGACTCAGTGTGAGGAGGGGTGGCAAGTGGTGTTTCGGTTAAGAGCACTGGACTCCCACATAACTGACCACGGTTTGAGTCCCTGATCTGGTGGTTTGCTTTCTCACTTTCCTTGTCTCTCTCTCTCTCTCTCTCTCTCACACACACACACTCTGTCCCTCTCTGGTAAATAAATAAATAAATAAATAAAGTTAAATAAAATAATTCTTTCCAAAAAAAATCTCATTCCAGGCATGTGTGTCTGAGTGTGTGTATATGTGTGCCCAAGATCCCAAGAGGAGAATGGAGGAGAAGGGATTGTGGCATGGCCATCCCCTCTACAGGATGATTTCTCATTTTCTGTCTCTCTGTCTCTTTCTACTCTCTGGTGAGTGCACATATACAAAATCTCTTTCTTAAAGAAAAAACAAAAAGAAAAAAAAGAACGTTGAGTATTATGCGTATAAATACCAGTTTACTGTTGTACAATATACCCAGTAATTACACACTTAGGATTCAGTATGAATATTGAAGAAATTTGTAAGCTTCTAAAATTAAATATGTCTGTTTCTAAACTATCTTTAGTTAAAATAGCAATTTGAGGAACTAGACATAAAAGCACTGAAAATAATCTACTTTAATAAAGATTGAAATAAATAGGCTTCCTGCTTATAGTATGTGCTCCTTTAGAATGATTGACATATTATTAATATTAATTTTTATTATAAGTTGATACATAAATAATATATAACAAAAATATATTGACGTGTTATAAAACATAAAAATAAAGAGAACATTTGTAAACTCTATCCAACATTTAAAAATACAACATACTATGACACATTGCCTTTTGAAAATCTGAGGTGAGTAAGAACTTCTATAAATCATTTTTTTTAAACATATACTCCACTGCACATTGACATAAAATCTACCTCTGGCTAAAGATGATTAGCTATTTCTTAGCTTCTCGCAGAGGAAATCCTTATCAACCAGCAAGCATACTTCAGTAAAAACCAGTTTACCATAAATGCTTGGCTTGATTATCTAGTTGCTGAGAAGCTTCAAATATTAAAGGGCAGATACGTGAAAAATCTTTGGAAAACAAATGCAGTTAGTTTGCTCATTTCTTTCATAATTTGATACATTTGCAAATGTTTCATTTTACAACATTGGAAGTATTTCTCTAGTCTCAAAGGCAAAGTTCTCTGATTTCTATTATACAATTAAATAAACAGGATAATTAGATTTTTACTATATATTTAGTTCCATTCTGGCAGGTCTTATTAGGTGACATATTTTATTTTCACTATTTCTAGTGGATAGATAATGTGATGGAAATTTACACAACAGACACTTGCAGTTTTTGTTCTAATTGAAAATGTGACCATAATTCTTGGGACCAGCAGATGGCATAATGGCCACGTTGTTGGATTCTCATGTATTCAACTGAGGTTCGAGTCCCAGAGCTGGCAGCTTAGAACTCACTCTGGGAGCATGTACATGTGTGCCCAAAATCCTGAGAGGGTAATGGAGGAGAAGGGATTGTAGTGTGGCCATCCCCCTGATGAGGTTGATTTCTTGCTTTCTGTCTCTCTGTCTCTTTGTCTCTCTGGTGAGCACATGTGCCCCACAGGAAAAATCTCTAACCAAAAAAATTTTTTTTTTACTATAATTCTAAAGGTATGTATTTTTTTATTTTTTTGTTCGAGAGAGATTTTTGCTATAGGCCATGTGCATTTGCTGGAAAGACAGAGACAGAAAGACAGAAAGTGAGAAATAAAAACCCCGGGGGAATGGCCACGATGCAATCCCTTCTTCTCCATTTTTGTCTCAGGATTTTGGGCACACACGAATAACCAGCATGAGTTTCAAGCTGTCAGGTCCAGGACTCGGACCATGGCCAGCCACGTGGGAGTCCAGCAATGCAACCATTATGCCATCTGCTGGTCCTAACTTATGCAATTTTTAAAGTTAAGCCAAAGCAAGTACAAAGATTTTTCAAATATATTTTTCTAACTGGAATAGCAGATCTACTTTTCTCAAGACATCCTATTTTGCTGTGTTAAGAGTATCTTTATCAACGATTTTAGTGAAAGATGTTTATTTCTATGGTTGAATAGTGTAATTTTAAAAACTAATCAAAGTTTGAATAGGTTCTAAATTAAAAATTTTTTTGCAACTATATATTTGACCATCAAAATCTCACCCAGTATCATATATTTTTCTTCTTTGATGGAGCTTGAAAAGATGAATGGGATAATGAATAAATTTGCTTTTCAAAAGAAAACATACGTTCTCAAAAATGACAAATTTTAGTCTCATCCATTTACTTCCATTATTCAGCCATGTACTAAAATTAAACAATTATAAAACTGATTCTTTGGGTTCCCATATTCAATTAGTTCCATAAGTTTTGGGAAATTATTCTTCATATACTTTCATGTGTTTTGGTGAAAGAGACATGACCTTCATTATATACAAGGTTTAAAGAAATGTGTTAATGGTAGTAATTGTTTCATCTATAAACCGTAACGGAACTTTTTTTTTTTTTTTTTTTTTTTTAGTCTTTTGCCATAGAGTGCATGTGCTTTCTAGAGAGAGGGAGATGAAGGGAAAGTAAGAAGTCATCCCCCAGGGAAATGGCCATGCTGCAATCCTTTCTCCTTCATCCTCTGCTTGAGATTTTGGACACACATGCACATGTGCTTAGTGTAATTTTCAAGTTGCCAGGTCTGAGACTCAAACCATGGTCAGCCATGTGAAAGTCCAGTGCCTTAATCACCATGCCACTTGCTGGCCCCAGAGCTTTCTTAATCTGTGACTTTGCAAAGGTTTGTTTAAAGCATGATTATTTCAATGCATTAGCTTAAAGTTGTGATAAATTCATAAGTAATAAATTTAGATTTTCTCATAGAGTGTCTCTCTGGATCTCTATTATTAATGCATGATTATAATAAAAAATCACTTTTCTTAAAAATACTAACTATAATGCTTATAGAAGAGCATTGCATGTTCTAAGTTACAGGGGAGAAGGGTATCTTTAAAGTAGTTTACAAAATACTTTAAGTTTTTTTTGCATGCACATGCACACACACACTATACACACACACACACACTATATACACACACACATACACACATACATGTATATGCATGTATGTATATACATACATATATATATATATATATTACTGTGACACAGAGATATATAAAGTCTCTGACAACTGAACCACCAATTTTAAGGTTAATCTGCATCAGAAAAATATCAATAAACATAAGCTGTAGAAAATTGGAAATTCCATTTGTATTTAAGAATGCCTAAGATTAATGAAATTTATACCTGTTGAGTGTTGTTTAATTCAGCTAAATGAATAAAGCTTATGTTCATGCTAAAACTCTCTGTTCTAAGTTTCAGCCAGCTGGTTAGATCAGAATGATTCCAAATCCTTTCATATTTGAGACTTGTTATATATAATTTCATAAATGAATAAAAGCTTATTTAGGAAATAACTTTGTTAAACTTGCATATCAGCAATGATTATCCTGGAAAGTATGGGAAATACAGTGATACTTTATAATCTGAGTATAATTGCTCACATGCCTTCTCTTATTTATCATACCTTAAAGAGAATTTAAAAAGTGGTCATTTTATATTTGAGTTTTCCTTCTTGAGTCATGTATTAGCTGCATTCTAATTTCAATTCTTTGGGGGAAGGGCATTTAAAATAGAATTTATGGAGCAATGTTTAGATTCCCTAGGAAATTTAGTTATTTTGAGAATTTAATTTCTTTAAAATACTGCATCATACAGATTTTACCATAAGGTGGTTTCTGGGTGACCCTCACTTCAGTCTTCCAAGTATTTCCTCTTTCTAATTTCAGATGTTTATGCAGCACCTCAGCCATTTTTTTTAAAAAAAGATAACCTTTTGTAATTCCCAAATCAAATTCAATACCCTTCCTTCAGAATCTGAGAACACACTAGCCTTCTCGTCCGTGCCTTCCTGCCTCCTCTCTTTATATTTCATAATGATAATGCACTTCATTTAAAAATAGAGAAGCATCCTATTTTAAGTGCCTACATCTGAAGAGCATAAGTAATTACCCATATTTTCCAAAGAACTGCTTAACATCAAATATGTGTTTAAGAAATTGCAGTAGTTGACCTGCTAATAAGCAAGTGATTCATCTCATTCATTACAATGACCCGAAAGTAGATTGACTCACAACGGGCCAGCTGTCTTGGTCATATGATTGTTATGCTCAGAATATCAAGCACAAAAATAATATGCTGCTATGGAAAGTCCTCTGAGGTCAGTGTGCCATGTGATTTGGTGCTCCGTGGGTCACCAAGGTCAGATAAGAGTAACCATTTCATGGATGTTGCTATGAGGAACAGTGAAGTAATCCTTATGGTACAGCCTTGGCATAGGTACTTATAAATGATTAATGTTGCTGCAGTCATTGAACTTTTATCAATTTTCAAGTACAGTAACTCAGCTTTAGAGACAGATGGTATGTGCAATAATATAATTTGCTCTCTATTTTTTTAATATTTATTTTTATTTATTTATTTATTATTATTATTTAGTTTTGAACAGAGAGTGACAGAGAGAAAGGGAGATTGAAAAAACAAGCCACCAGGTCTGGGACTTGAATTGTGGTTGGCCATGTGGGAGTCCAACACCTTAACCACCAGGCCACCTGCAGGCCCCATATCTGTTTATTTTCTATGGAATTAGCAGAGGTATGTTGTATGCCATAAAACAATTTTTAAGAAAGCTGCAAGTAAGAGTTTTGTAGAAAGCAAGGTAGTTAGCTAAAGAGTAAATAGACTCAGATATCAAGGCCTTTATGCATTTTCATTTTTAATATAATCAATGTTTATGAAAATATTCTAATTATTTTCTATGTGTTACTGCTTTTTTTTATGATATAGTATACATTTAACACAGCATACAAATCTTAACTGTAGAGCTCAATTAATATTTATGTGTGTGGGGCCAGCCAGGTGGTATGGTGGTCTAAGTGGCTGGGTCCGACATGGCGGGAATCCCAGACACAGTGGCTGGAAAATCACTCCAGTCGTGTGTTTACGTGCCTAAAATCCTGAGGGGAGAATGGTGGAGAAGGGTTGTAGGCATGGTCATTTTTTTGGGGAGTGGGGTGGTTTCTCACTTTCTCTCTCTTCCTCTGTCCCTCATGATCACATGCATCCTACAGAAAAAAATAAATATCTATGTGTATGTATGAGGGGGACTTTAAAGAACTGGTGGGGGCCAGCAATGGGTGTGGACATTTAAGGTGACTGGATACTACACAAGACAATTCCGTGATTTGAGTCCCAGACCTTGTGGCTTGAAAATCAAGCCAGGCATGTATGCCTACAATCTTGAAAGGAGAATGGAGAAGGGATTGTGGTATGGTCATCCCTCTGGGGAGTGATCTCTTTCTCTCGCTTTCTTTCTCTCTGTCTCTTTTGAGCACATGTAGCAAAAACTAAAACAATAATAATAATAATAATAATAATAAATAACTCGTGGAATATTGTATTAAAGGCAGTGGGATGACATACATAAAATCTGGAAAGAAAAACACCATCAACCAATCCTTTATCTGGCAAAACTAACTTTCCAAACATGAAACAGAAAAAAGACAGTCCCAGATAAACAACGACAAAGGGAGTTCCTCATTAGCAGATCTCTCAGGCAGGAAATGCTAGAGTGAGACTTTTAGGTAAAAATAATGACAGCAGACATCAATTCAAGCCTGTATGACAAAATAAAGAACAGTGGTGAAGGTAAATACAAATAAATAAATAATAAAGTACGAACTTACACTGGTGCAAAAGAAGTTTTTAAAGCTCATGCTTTGTTTTAATTTTGCATGCATGCACTAGTAGAAGAGAGACAGAGAGGAGAAAAGCAAGAAAGCACCCCACATTGAGGCATGGTCATGCTGCAGTGCCTTTTTCATTTCTCCCTCCTTTTGGAAGTTTGGCATACATGCAACATGCCCCACGAGTTTCTGGTCACCAAGTCTGAGACTAGAACCATGCAATCAGCCCTGTGGGATCCAGCCACTTTAATCACCAGGTTGGCACCACAGTTATTTCATATTATTTTCATAAACTTTTTGAAAATCCTTGTATTTGTGTGTATGTATACTCTAGCAAAATCAAAACATAATGCATTTTCATCCCCTCCAATTTTGTCCCCCATTGCAGTTAAAATCTACTCCTAAAAGGCAACTTCTGTTTGGACTTCTCATCAATAGATTTGCCTTTTCTTGAGCTTTATATAAATAGATTCTTACAGTTTTAGCTTCTTTTTTTCAAAGTAATATTTTTGAAATTGTGGTGTATATCCATTTGTATATTCTTTATGACTGTTCAGTATTCTAATGTTTGACCTTCAGAATTGTTTATTTTCTGGTTGATATGCATTTGGGTTGTTTCCAGTTTTTAGTTACTCTGAATAAAGCTCCTATGAATATTCTTCTATGAGTCATTTTGCACCTGTATGCACTTGTGTCTTCTGGATATATATCTATCAGTTGCACTGCTGAACTGTGAGGAAGACATATATTTATTAGAAACTGTCAAGCTGTTTTCCAAAGTGATAGTTTTATTTTTACACTCCTATCAGTGATGTATGCGTATGCCAGATCCACACCCTTTCTGACACTTTGCACTGTTAGTCTCTTAAGTCATTCTGGTGGGTGCTATTGAATGAACATTTCCATGATGTTAACCAGTTTTCCATATAATTTTTCTTCTTAAAAACCACACATTATTTTAAATTGGGTTGTCAGAAAAGTCATGTCACATTTTTGCATAGAAAAACATAAAAAATAATATGTCAAGACTTTGCCGATAACCTAATACTTGTTTTTAGAGTCAGAGGTTATATAATTTCATACGAGGAATATGTGACAGGATTAAGGACTGGGTAAACCTTTTGTATATAAGTCAATATGGATAATTTGAGAAATAAATAAAATACATTGGTAGAAACAAATTGTGATAGGGCCCATGAGCTTACAAGATAGGAGGGTGGTCTAATCCAATTTCTAATCATTTGCAGAATGTGTTGGAATTCAAATTAATCTAAATTTTCTCCTAAACATGTGTATTAAGAAAACGCATCTCCATCAAAAATCATTTCACATAGCACTTTTATCTTAATAGTATAGATTTTTTTCACTCACATGTTTTATTATCAATAAAATTTTTATTAAAAAAGTTTTCTGTGGACCAGCAGATGGTGTAATGGTTACATCACTGAACTTTCACATAGTCAACTGTGGTTTGAGTCCTGTACCTGGTGGCTTAAAGCTCATGCTGGACACATGTGTATGTGTGTTCAAGATCCCAAGAGGAAAATGGAGAAAGGATTGCAGCATGGTCATCCTCCCTGGGGGTGATTTCTTCTTTCTGTCTCTCTGTCTTTCTGTCTCTCTGGCAAGTGCACACACTCTATAGCAAAAATCTCACATTAAAAAAAAAAGTTTTCTGGGGGCTATTCCATTGTGTGTTGGTTAAGGGTAGTTAGATCCCATATGGCCAACAGGATGGGATTCAAATCCCAACCTATTGTCTTGAAACATACTGGGTATGTGGGTAATTGCACCCAAAATCCTAAGAGGAGAATAGAGAAAAAGGGATTGCAGTGTGGCCATACACCCTGGAGGAGAGGTTTCTCACTTTCCTTTTCATTCTCTTTGTCTTTTCAGTGTGTGCACATGCCCAATAACAAAAAAATAAAAAAGGACCAATTTTTGGGACCAGTAGATGGTGTAATGGTTACATCGATGGACTCCCCTCCCCCATGCTAAATGCAGCTCAAATCCTAGACCCGGTGACTTGAAACTCACACCAGGCACATGTGTGTGCATGCCCAAATCCAGAGAGAAGAATGAAGGAGAAGAAATTGCAGCATGGTCCTCTGCTCTGAGGAATGGTTTCTTGCTTTCTGTCTCTGTCTCTGTCTCTCCAGCAAGCACACAAGCCCTATACCAAACATCTCTCTGGTTAAAAAAAGAGTCTGATTTTTAAGAATCTTTAGTTTATGCAGACTTACATTTTTTTCCCTGAAGTTGTCATCCTATTTTGAAAATCCAAAAAGATGTATCTTAGAGAAACAAAATGAAAATACTGAACTTAAATATAAGAGGAGGAAATATAGTCAAAGGTGAAATATATGGAGAAAAGATTATATTTTTAGAAAGGACTGTTTCAGTAATGTAAACAAGATAAAATGTTTTTAAATTTTTAAATAGAATAATTTCTTATGGGAACAGCAGTTAGCATAATGGCTATGTTGCTGGAATCCCATGTAGGCGACTGCAGTTCAAGTCCCAGACCTAGTGGCTTAAACTCACGCTGGGTACGTGTGCATGTGTGCCCAAGATCTCGAGAGGAGAATGGGGGAGAAGGGATTGTGGCATGGCCATCCCCCCGGGGGGTGATTTCTCACTTTCTGTCTCTCTGTCTCTCTCTGTCTTTCTGGTGAACACATGTGCCCTATAGCAAAAATTTCTTCAAAAAATAAAAATAAAAAAAAAAAGAATTTCTTTCTTTCTTTTTTAAATTTGATAGATGGCCCATGTGCTCTCCAGAGAGACAGAAAGAGAGAGAAAGGGAAAGCAAGAAAGCACCCCTCACAGAAAATGACATACCACAATCCCTTCTCCATATGTCCTTTGGGACGTGGAGACACATATGTGTATGCACGTTTTGCAAGACACTGTCTCTGGGACTAGAGAGTTCAAGTGTCCATGTAGGATTAGTTGCCTTAACTACCACATCGTTGGCTGGCTCTATAAAGAATTGTTTCTAAATGTAATATTGAGAAAGGTCTAGGGGCTAGCAGGTGGCATGGTAGTTAAGGGCACTGGACTTGCACACAGCTGACCATGGTTCAAGTCCTGAACTTGGTGGCTTGCTTTCTCACTTTCACTCTCTCTCTCACTCTCTGGTCAAATTGAAAAATAATGATAATAAGCAAATGAATAATTCTTTTTAAAAAATATATAAGGCTGCTCATTTAAAAAAAAAGAAAAGTTTTACATGAGATTTAAATATGTTTGTGTTGGCTTCTTTCAGTTACATGCAATCGAAACAATTTATAAAAATGTCTTACAGACAACAATGACATAATCAACTTCATTATTACATACTTTTACCTGCTTTCAGTCAAAATATTTGTAAAATATTTTACAAATATTTAGTGATTTTTTTTTTTTTTTTTTTTGGAGAGGTTCTTGCAATTTGGCACGTGCACTCGCCAGACAGACAGAGACAGAGAGACAGAAAGCGAGAAATCACCCCCCAGGTGGGATGGCCACGCCGCAATCCCTTCTCCTCCATTCTCCTCTCGGGATCTTGGACACGCACGCACACGTGCCCGGCGTGAGTTTAAGCCACCGGGTCCGGGACTCGAACCACAGTCGACTACGTGGGAGTCCAGCGACATAGCCATTACACTAACTGCTGGTCCCTATTTAGTGATTTTTTAAAATAATAGTTTTATCAGCTTACTTAATACATAGTATGAATTTAATATGGCTATGAGTCACTTAATTAAATTTACATTTTCAATGTCAGTCCAATTAAAATCATAATTAAACATAAGCAATTACAATAAAGAACTAGTATTCACCTCCTATTCCCTGTTTATATTCCTATGCCCTAAAATAATTTTGCTGACATTACTTATTTATTTCTGAAAATTAATCATGAACTAGATGACTATCAATAAATTCAAAATGAACTAGCCATTTATTAATATTTTTTATATGTTTACTTATTTGTAATGCTTCCTTTTACATTGAGCAATGTAAAGGACATTTATTTACCTGGAATATAATGAGATACAAATTTTAAATATTATAAATAATAATTTAGGATATATATACAGTTACATAATTAAATGTATTATATAAGAGGTTTTCAACAGTTCATGGAAAATGAGTATTACATAAAAAATATGGAGATTTCAAAACTTATTTGCACCAATTATTTTAATTCCATTTTCTCACAAACTTTTGGAAGTACTGTTGTCTATAAATGTGACTTAATATATTGCATTTAATGCATTATATTATATCATACCTATTAATAAATATGTTAATTAGAGTATGTTTAAATACAAATGCATATAAAATATATAAGTTCATAGTACAGAATGTGGTACATATAGAGTATTATGAACATCATGGCAAGTAATGATACTTTATTTATTATTACATCTTGTACTTTAAGCATTATTAAAATGGTTCATAAAAAACAAGTGATGAATAATTTTTGACAAAAAGTCTAGCTTAGATTGAAATCTGAATATGCAAATAAACATTGGGTGTGTTTCAAACTTGGCAAAATTAATTCTCTTGACTAATGACAGAGATAAGAAAGAAAAACAATGCATTATATTCTATTAGGATATCTAATAACCAAAGCAATTTTAGATTAGATTAATTAGAAAAGCGTGGGCATCTTAATTATATCACTGTTGAAACGAAGCAATATCAACCTGCTATTTTCAATCATGACAACAGATCAAATTAGACAGGGTATTTTGTTTCAGAAGATTTACACAAACAGATCATGGCATGAAAGAAGCTGAAGAATGAATTAGATTTTTGTGAAGATTAATTGCAACATTAACTAAACTAAACAAAACCGGTATGAGGCAAGATCACATGAGTGGGTCTAATCAATTTTGAGTGAATTTAAAGTAGTAATATTTGATGGATTTGATGTTAAAAACATCTGTCACATGTAGTTTCTAGAGTTACTCCTGCTGCTTCATTGCATCTACCTAGAGAAGTCACTCTGGGGGTTTCACAATCAAGTTCAAGATGATTAGACCAGTGACAATGCCATTGTCTTAGAGAACCAACAGGGCAGATTTTTTCCATTGAGTTTACCTGTAGGTGAAACATATTAAGAAGTTAAAACTTTTTTTAAAAATTTTTTTGAGAGGTTTTTGCTATAGAGTGTGTGCGCTTGCCAGAAAGACAGAGAGAAACAGAGAGACAGAAAGTGAGAAATCACCCCCCGGGGGGATGGTCACGCCGCAATCCCTTTTCCTCCTTTCTCCTCGTGGGATCTTGGGCACATACACACACGTGCCTGGCGTGAGTTTAAGCTACCGGGTCCGGGACTCGAACTGCGGTTGACTACATGGGAGTCCAGTGACATAGCCATTACTTGAACTGCTGGTCCCAAGAAGTTAAAACTTTTAATTCTGGGCATCTGGTCCAGAGCACCCAAAAATGTGAATGCTTAAGAAATTTTTTTTTTCAATAATCTAACCAGGAACTTTTAACAGAACCACTAAATGCCAAAAAGTTTACTTTATCTCCTTACTAATGCGTAAGAAAACATACTGACTTACTCTGCCACTCATGACCTATAAAGATGGAGAAACATTTATAGATACAAAACTGCAACATATGGTCTAAAAAGAGGCTAAGCCTGGTGGCAGAGACAGTAGCAAACTGAACTACAGTGCTGGAACCATGTGTCTGACCTTGGGTTTGGATCCCCAGTCAGCCTGAAAACAGTGCAGATGTGTACCTAATATCACAACCAACTGGAAGATTAAGGAAACGAGCTCACTGGAAAGAGGAAATCACTGCATGCCATGACCCTGATGAGGCTGCTTCTCTCTCTCTCTCTTTTTCTCATGGGCATACATATACATTGTCATTAATAAACTAAAATTTAAAAAGTCATCTAATTTCGGGACCAGCAGTTAGTGTAATGGCTATGTCGCTGGACTCCCACGTAGTCGACCGCGGTTCATGTCCCTGACCCGGTGGCTTAAACTCACGCTGGGCACGTGTGCGTGTGTGCCCAAGATCCCGAGAGGAGAATGGAGGAGAAGGGATTGCGGCGTGGCCATCCCCCCCGGGGTGATTTCTCACTTTCTGTCTCTCTGTCTCTCTCTGTCTTTCTGGTGAGCGCACGCACCCTATAGCAAAAACCTCCTCAAAATAAATAAATAAGTCTCCTAATTTAAAAACTTTAATTCAAAACTTTGAAGATTACTTATCTTCACTTTCTATTTTGCTTTTTAGTGAAAATCTAGAACCACCAGCACTATTTTTCTAACTGCATAATCAACATAATGGATAGACTGATTTGGTGTCTACAAAAGTCCTATAAATAGTCAATCTCAAGCCTCCAATGGTAATGGCAGGGGCAACTTCATGTAGTGACTGAAGATTCAGGACTTTGAGGAACAGCCCTGATGTTTATTACATCATTTCCATGTTCTATTTGAAACAATGGAATTCAAGCATCAGAGAATAATAAACACTCATAAACACCTTTATAAAACATATTCTGGCTTATGTTTCTCAGGCTGAACTCTAAATAAATAAGAAAGACAGCATGCTTCATTATATAGGCTTGAAAGTATCATGAGTTTAGATACAGATAATTCCTTCCAGAATCTACAAATATTGTGAGATAATATTGTCCTACGAGAAATCATCAGAAAGGGAAGGGGATTATTACTAAAAAGGATTATAATATTCTACTCCCATTATTACATCCTGTATATTCAGATCTAGCATTTCCATACATGTTAAATGACATGTTCCCATCTTTAATAGATACCTAAATTTTTGGATTAGGTGTATGGGTGGTGAGTATTAATAAACACTAGTAATTGTAATTAGTACTTTTGGTATTTATGTAAGTAGAAATTTATTTGTAATCTGTTCACTTAAGAATCATAGGTGTTGGGACCAGGAGGTGGTATGGAGGCTAAGGCAGCTGGATTCCACATAGCCGACACTGTGGTTCAAGTCTCAGACTCCATGGCTTGAAAATCACACCAGGGGTGTGTGTGTGTGTGTGTGTGTGTGTGTGTGTGTGGCCCAAATCCTAAGAGAATGGAGAAGAAGAGATTATAGCATGCCATTCACCCTGGGAGGTGATTTCTCACTTCCCCTCTCTCTGTCTCTCTCCAGTAAGTGCACATGCTCTATAACCAAAACAATCAAACAAACAGAAAACACAAGTGATATGTAGTTTGAAATTTTTAAAGCTTATTTAATTTTATTCATGAAAGAGAGAGAGAGAGAGTGTGTGTGTGTGTGTGTGTGTGTACGTATGAAAGAGAGAGACAAAGACATACCCTCAACAGGGTATGGTCATGCCATGATCACCTTTTCCCAGCCCTCCAACTTGTCAAGATCTTGGCCACACAAGTACATCAGTGTATTTAATGTGGACTGGGTCAGGGATCCAAACCTGCCATCAGCCATGTGCTGAATTCAGCAGCTACTACTGTGCCAGTGAGGTTATGCCTATTATTTAATTTGCTTTCACTTTCCACCTATCAAAACTTTTTTTTTCAGTACTAATAGAGTTCACTGTGAAATTTCCTCTGAATTTATAGTTTATCATTGTTTTAAATAAGGGATTTAAGTATAGCATATATGTATGTGTGTATATATACACACACACATACACACACACACACATACACACACACACACACACACACACACATATATATATATATATATATATATATATATATATATATATTTGAGAGATTTTTACTATAGGGTGCATGCACTTGCTGGAGAACTAGAGAAAGAGACAGAAAGACAGAAAGCAAGAAATCACCCTCCCCCCCACCACCACCCAAGGGGGATGGCCACAACACAGTCCCTTCTCCTTTATTCTCCTCTCATGATTTTGGGCATGCACATCATGTGTGTACATGCACCTGGCATGGCATGAGTTTTAAACCACAGGGTCTGGGATTCGAACTGTTGTCAGTTATGTGAGAGTCCAGTGCCTTAACCACTATATAATCTGCTGGCTCCTGTAAGTATAAAATATTTATCCATCCTCTTCTCTACAAATATTTATTGAATGACAATGAAATGTTCCAAAATGTGGATAATGCTAGTAAAATGACTAATTTGGAAAAATATCACATAACTTCAAATATTTTAAACTTACATAATGAGTTTAGTACTAATTTAGTTATATTTAAAATCCTGAGAATTCACTTACAACTAGATTAAAGTCTTTCATCACAGACACTCATTAGGTAAAATAAGAGATTGCTAATGATTTCTCAATAGAACATATTCTCTTTGGAGAACTGATAAATGCTACACAACACAAGCATATCCTGAAGCAATAGAAATGGTTAAAGGTTTCAGTTTCAAAGAACTCACTTCGAAGAAAATTAAGTAGAAATTACTGATACCAGACAGAAGTGTAATTAAGCAGAATAGATACTAATGATCAATGGTAAAATGGTTCACCAGTCAGTGAAATAACTAAGCAAAGTAAAGTGTTAGCTATCAATAATATAAAAGTACTCTCTAAGTCTACGGAATTAAATATATTAGTGGAGCAACATTAACCAAGGAATTCAGAGTATATCACTAAAAATTTAATATTTCTTTATTATAGCTTGTTTTCTTGGGTGAGAACTCCCTAAAATTTCTACATATGTATGATTCAGATTAATTCTTTAGTAATATTATGCACAAATTCTGGTGCTACTTTATATTTTCAGTGTTTGAATAGTATAATCTCTGCATCTTTTTAAAAATTAAATTTATTTATTTATTCATTTATTACTTATTTTTAATTGGACCAGAGAGAAAGGGAGAAAGCAAGTTGCCACATTCAGGACTCCAACTGTGGTTGACCAATGGGAGTCCAGCACCTTAACCACCATGCCACATGTCAGCTGTAATCTCTTGCATCTTTACACAATATATCTTTAGGCAAATTCAGCTCATGTAATTATTTATTTGAGACCTCAGTCCAAGTTCCCAGATCTCCCAATAGAAGTCTCTTTATCAAAATTACCAGCATTTGAATTGGCCTAAAATAAATAAAGTGAAAAACAAATAAATAAAAAGTGACATGGTCTCCAACATTTACTATTAAATAGTACTGGCCACTTGATTTTAATGTCATGAGAATTTTCTAATCCTGAAGCATTTGAGTTTGCAGCCTCTAGACTGAAATAGTGTCATATTTTGAAGAAATAATTACTGGAACTCCAAATATATGTGTAGTTATATACTATAATATATACTATATATGAAGATAGTATACACATAATAGTATAATTATATGTATAATCTATATATAAATACATTATTTTATTTTTATATATATTAAATATGTAATAGTATATTTCTGACTCTATAAATAGAAAAAATAATGGGAGGTTTTACTTTCTATTCTCAAGCCTGTAACTTGCCTCTGACTCTCAGCTTTTTTTACTTAAAGCTTAACAGTGAATTTTGATTCCAAATTAGGTTCCTCTCCCTTATAAACCCAGTTCCTATCTCAGCTCTTATTTAGTTCCACACAATATATTTTGATGGATTTCTTCCATAAGTTGTCTGTTTTTGCCGAGTAATGGGGCTTTCCATGGAGCTGGAAGTTCAAAGAAAACTAATTCTATTTGGGGTTTGATTGCTCATTTAATTGGCTAACACCCACATCCAAATGTACCATAGATTTAGTATGATATTTATCATTGTCAGCTTGGGTTTCTCTACAAGTAACCACATCTCTTTAAATGATCATAGCTGCTCTAATTCAGCCTCAAAACTTCTCCAACACAGTCTAGACATTTAAGTTCTATATAACACCAGATGCAACTAATTCTATTCTATGTGTGAAGCCTTGAGTACATATAAACAACTTAATCCGTTGTTCCACTTCAGCTACGGTTATTTTTTTTTGTTTTATTTTGCAAATCACCTTGGCCTTCTTACATATTTGTCCCATTATCTACTTCAAATCAGTCTATAATGACTGATAAGTTTCAATTGAACACACCATTTTTGATGGTACACCCCATGCCATAAAGCAATCTCTTTGGCAACTATGGTCATCATCGTTTGTAGGGATGAGAGGCTGTAAAACATCATGACCTTGTCATGTCCTGTTGAAAGTGGATCAGCTGCCAGATATTTATTGACAAGATTCAAGACTTAAGTGCTCTAGTCACCAGAACTGACAAGGTCAGAGCAGCTCATAGATAATAATGAAACTCATTTAAACTGTGTGCTTACAAGATGGTTTGACATCAGTCTTTGCTTCTTATCTGGCTTATATGAATGGTCAACTCTATATAAGTCAAAATTAACAGTGAAATTGTGTTTACAAAGCAGTTTCATTTTATCAAACTATTATCAATATCCTATACAGCTTAACATTAATCTGGGATTCTCAATTTTGGCATCTCTGTCCTGAAAGTGGATGTGCATATTTATCTACAAGTTTTTGTTTTCCCATGAAATATTTTTATCATAAAATGCATTTTAAAAGCTGTTTCCTCTTTGCTAGGTCTTCTATTATTGGCATCATTATTCATCTTCTTAGATTGCATTTTAACTGTTAAAGACTATGTATACCCTTGTCTTATACTTAAAATCGACCCAGACAACAGAAATGGGTTTGAAATGAGCATTTCCATGCTTAAGAGTAATTAATTAATCAATCCATGTAGGAAACACCTGACTAGAGATTTGAAATCTGGTTCATATTATTTAAAAATCTTACTTCAGCAGAGTGAGAAGACAAACTCTACTTGTTTATCATTACATATGTAGCTAGTTTGGATTTTCTCTGCTTTTTATATCATCAAAAGCAATTGAATGCTCATGTAAAAAGACAATAAGAAAATGTGGCATTGAAAAATGCTATAATGTTATTTTTACATAATTATGGAAGGTTCATATATGTGGGCTGCAAAAATGCCAAAACAATAACCACAGAGCTAAGCTTATCTGAGGGCTTTTCCCTAACTTTGTCATTGTCTTGCCCCATAAAAACACCTGACTCCTCCTTAACAAACTGTCATTACAGAGGAAGATGCCCATGGGGATTCCACTGATTATTGGCAAGTTCCAACATCGAAGGTACAGTGGGCTTTATCAATGAGGGAAGGCCAAAGAGAAATGATAAGTGAAGTGAAGGTATGGCATATATATGCATATTAGTATCTGTCACACTGTCATTTTATGAAACTATTATCGATATCCTATACACTTTAACATTCATCTGGGTTTCTTGAATTTGACATCTCTGTGAGGAGGAGGGATGAGCTGAGGAATGAAGTGGAAAGTAATCAAGAAGAATGATAATACTCAGTACATAAAAATTATTCTTAAATAGACAGCTTTCGAGCATGGTCTTTATCTGTTTGCTTCTTTAATATATGCTTAACTGAAATGATATACATATAGAAAATTTGGAGACAGCAGATTAAGTTACCTATAATATAATTAAAGTGAAACAGTAGGAAGAGGGATAAATTATGACTAAAAATATTCCAGTGTTGGGCCAGCAAATGGCTTCGTGGTTAAGGCACTGGAACCCACATGACTGATTCAGTGCTTCAAGTTTTGGACCCAGTGGCTTGAAAAACACACTAGGCTTGGATGCCCAAAATCCTGAAAGGAGAGTGGAGGAGAAGGGATTACTGCATGGCATCCCTTTAGAGGGTGATTTCTTACTTTCCCTCTTTGTCTGTCTCTGTCTCTCTCCAGTGAGCATATGTACCTATGGCAAAGATCTTTTAAAAAAAAGAAAGAATAAAAAACAATTCCAGTGTCTACAAATTATGGTCTTCAATTCAATACACACTTGCATTCATTACTTTTTTTATTATAAAATCAAAACTTTTCTAATGTGCTTTTTCTCATTTGATCGAAGAAAGAATAATCAATCATCCCCACATAGGTATTCACTGTTGGCACTAACACAGGGAACCACACTTCACAGAAGCAAGACAAAAACCAGACCACTTTGAGAAGACAGAACATAAACGCTCCTCTGCAGTACAGCCTGCGGTACCTTACAAACTTTTAAATTAAGATGGACTATTTGTGGGTAAAGAGTGCCTTGGTGTCGTCCATTCTATTCCCTAAATCACAGAATAGACCTTGCAAGCCAGCACTTCAAATGAACTAAACACATGTTTAATCATTGTATATCAAATTGTTTCAATTATATTATAAACAACATGGTAAATAATTAGTCCCATTTCATTTGTAAAGAAACTGAAGTTCGGCAAATCGAGATGATGGTTCCCAGTAGTAGTGAAAAACAGAGTGAAATATTGGTGGGAACTGTATAAAAATAATACATGTAATATATTTATAATTAGAAATAAAACTATGCCAAATACACTTAGTAGAGCTTGGAATGGCAGAAACATTGGAGTAAAGCCAGACACTGAATGAGTTAAGTACAAATACTCATCACTCAGGAATGCCTTAGCCGGAGTGAGCATCCTGACCAGCAGTGCATAAAAAGGTGTGTGTGTGCGTGTGAGTGTGCGTGTGTGTGTGTATTCTTATGCATGGTTTTGTTAGACTTCTCTCCTAATTTTCTAAAATCATACATAAAAAGAAAAGCTGACCTCTCCCCATTCCCTTGGATCCTCAGAACAAATTGAAGTCTGAGACTCAATCTTTACAACAGTTCTGGGGTAAGGATAGAGTTTAAGGGATAGCCAGTCTCTCCCCTCCCAAAATAGAAAACAAAAAACAAAAATGAGGAGGATGTCTGAGCTCCAAATGCCTTATAGCATTCATGCTTAATAACACATAGACCCATGAACTCCACTAAGATATCACAAAAAGTGCCCGTAGGTAATGAGAGAGGTAGCATTTGACTTATTTTACTATGTCTGTGTAGTTCTCCTCTGATCCACACAGGATTTGCCACTCGCCCCAGGGCCATATTAGTGGGTTCAATGGGTATTATAAATCCAAGAGGAAGGAACGTCTTGATTTAACAGCATTTTCAATCATGTATTGAATGGTTTGTCCTCAATAATCCATTATTTAATTAAAGAATAGTGATTTATCTCAGCGTTTTAATTAGTTACCCAAGGTCTGACCATTGAGAAGCTAAGTTGCTGAGGAAACAGGAGAGAAGGATGTGATAGACAGCGCATCACACCATTTTCTGCACCTGTACCCTTGACAGTATTCCTTCTACTTAGTCTCGTTAGAATCAGGTTACAGAGGTTTGTTTTCAGCACATTACCAATTTTTTTCCCCTAAAGCGATGTATCTTTGGCTCGTACAAAAGCACAAGACATATCCTACGGGTAGAGTTTCCTTCTCAGTCGAGAAGTCTTGACAGGCAGCCTCCCTATGTGTTGGCAGCCGTAAAAAGAAATAAATACAAAGAAAACTTGACCATGTCTATTTCGATCCTTTCTAAAGACTATGGGCTGATACAGCTCCTCACTGGAGAGCCATTCTATCTTGTCTGTGAATATATCAGGTGCCAGTCTAGGACAGAAGATTTTCTGTCCACCTAACCTCTCCTGGTTGTCTTTCCAAGGCTAATGCTGCTTCAAAAACAAATGCTTTTGAAACATCTGTCATGTGCTTATTGTCAAAATTATGAGAAGAAAGAAAAAGGATGTAATTAAAGGAATAATGTACAGAGTTGTGGTGTTTACTCAGAAACGCATTGATTTGGAATCTCACCAAAGGCCAAACAGTAATGATTGGTCTCTTGTGAAATACTTGCTCATCCCTGGTCTTTCTGGTCACTTTAGCTAGGACAAGTTAAGGTCATATATGCTCTTGCCATCTTAACTCCCAAAAGAGCCAGTCTGGATAGTCTAAAAAGGAAATTCAGAATTCTTACATTGTCAACTGAATATGTAGCAAATGTATTTTGAAATTTGACATCTGGGGAAAATGAAGATTACTTCCTTCCTGCTCCTCCCTGCATGAAAGACAACAGCATTTGGGCCAGTATCATGTGGTAACTCTCATTCACATTGCTCTGATAATACTTTTTGTGATAAATAATGCAGAAGGTGTAAGCATGGGAATATTGTCAAAATGTTCCTGAACTGGGAAACTAAAGGACATTTTCATGTGGCTAGAGGAATAATATTAGCTGTGTCATTAATTCGTTCAGCCGGTAAACATTTGTTAATTCTACACACTAAAAACTAGCAATAAAATAATTGCATCTCAGAGAAATCTACTCATCTACTTTTCTATCTGAAGTGTAGGACATAAAAATAAATTGTTTTATAAAATAGTTTCTCATAGGGTAAAGGCCAACAGTATTTCTTTTATGACTAGTAGTTTGCTCAGACTGTGAAACACAGTTACAATGGTTGTTCATGGGATTACAGAAAAATTTCAGAAACATTAGCATTAGGTGACCAGGATATTTCCCATCTTATAGTTATACTTGTATGGGCAATCCCAGGGGAAATGACTAAGGAAAAATTATGATGAAAGAAGGCTATGTCTGTTAGTCGACCGCGGTTCGAGTCCCGGAAAACTCTCACTGAGAGAAGGGATTGCGGCGTGGCCATCCCCCCTGGGGGGTGAAAAAATAGCAAAAACCTCTCCAAAAAAAAAAAAAAAAAAAAAATGATGTGTTCTAAAACCTCACTGAGATTATATATATGGTAAGATATAGTATATCCTACCATAACTTCTATCTAGCAAAAAGACAATGAAGAACAAAAATAAAACAAAACAAAACTTATGCATGATAGCTCATATTATCCAGATAAATATATCAGTTTAACATAAACAAAAAACCATTTCTTGTAATGGTGTAGGCAGTAGACAGTATTAGATCTTTTCAGAAAACTCACCCAAGAGAGAAGGTTACATTTCAAATACAAAATATGATTTACTGTTCTCATAAATTGCTACTCAATCATGCAATATCTGGGATACAGAGGGAATATATTCTTAAGGAGGTTATAAACTTGTACATTTTAATCCATTTTAAAAGAACAATTAGTCATGCTGAGTCATAATAAAGATGGTGGCATTTTTTTTTTTAATCTGAAAAATTTGTAACTGGAGGATTGATAACTCCTTTATATGCATAAAAGGTCAGATCCAGACTTAAAGTACTATTATGTCAAACCTTCTGTGAACTCTCCTATAGAAAAAAGGTCCCATTTAACCTTGTTAAAAGGTCTCCTAGTTCAATATTCTTACATAGCATCTAAAGTTATAAAAGCCTCAGGGGTATAAGAGTGCATACATAAGTCAAGCTGAATCAGCAGTAGTCTGGGAAATACTATCAACTATCTTGGTTGGAAATTGGGGAGGCTAAAGCCATCCCTAGTAGTATTTGCCAACTTCTTTTGTGATCCAGTTTCTCACCATGATTGATTTCCAGCTACCAACCTGATGTCACTCAACATGGCATTGGGAAAATATGCACAATAATATATCTTTTCATAGTATGTCTATCATACAGATACAATAAATGTGAATAACATCAAAATCATGGGCACTAGCAAATATAGTAAAAATAACTAGGAAGTGATTAATTCTAAGTATTTCTTTACCTAGTCTTTAGTATAATACATTTAAGTGTAAGTTTATGTAATTTAATTTTAGTAACGATATGTTATTTAAAAAGCCAGCTTAAAAAAAATCACAAACATTTATTTACCAATTCGCTCAAATGAACTGTATCTGCTGACTGTAACACATAACTGGCTCTGACCAAGGTCCTGCCCTTGAACTATTGGCCCAGTAGATTCTATCAATAGATGTGAAAATGCATCCAGGCTGCTTATACCTACCATGTGACTGTCCTGAGCCTTCAGTGTTAAAAGACCATTCCTAGATATAAAATCTATGGAACTTTGGCCTCCAACAATTAAACATATGCAAATACTTACCAAATTTTGAAGGGAGTTGTTGCCTTCTCCTTATTTGCTCCCAAAACCATTTGTGAGAGAATGGCAGATGTAGTCATTGGAGGGTATGTGAAGAGAAAGTAGAAAAGCCTTGGCAGGGGCACTCCTACATAATCTTACAAAAACTATTTCCATTCAATGGATGGTTCAAATATCTTACTTAGAAATATAAACATGGAGACTAGCTATTGGCACAGCCGTAATGCAACTGTCTATGAGGCTGACCCAAATGAGAAAGTTTCAAGTTTGTGTCTGAAGACCTCCTTGTCCACACCAGACCTGTGTGTCCCTGTGTGTACACACTGGACCATGTGGAGCTGAGAGTGGACTGAAGCCTGGAGACTTTGTTCATGACAGTTTTTCTCATTCTCTGTCTTTTTTGCTCATGGAAAAAAGAAAAAAATATTTACAAAATAATGAAAAAAAAAACGAAAGAAGAAAATGAACTGGGTAACCTATTTGGCTGTTGTATTAGATTTTTAGGACTGCCATTAAGAAGTATCATTAACTGTGGTTAAAAACATGGAAATGTAGTGTCTCACAGTTCTGAAGACTAAAAGTCTGAAATCGAGATGTCAGGGCCATGTTGCTCCTGAGATTCTCAGTTATAACCTTCCTGGCCTCTCTCTAGCTTTTTCAAAAAAATAGTTTATTCATTACAAGTACATGTATACGGGAGAGGGAGAGGAGAGGGGGAGAGAGAGAGAGAGAGATACTCACTGGGACCCCCTTCCTTTAGCCCACCAGGATTCTGGGCATGTGTGCACACGTGTCTGGCATGCTTTCACACCTACCGGGCCAGGGATACAAACCTCAGTTGGAATATGGCTTCTAGTTCTATAGTTCCTATATGTTACCAATTATGCCAGAGGCTGGTTCTCTCCCTAATTTTGATGATGGTTGTTGATGTCTGGCATTCCTTGGCCTGTAGCTGTATTACTCCAATTTCTGCTTCTGTTATCCCATGCCTCCCTGTGTCCTCTTTTTTTTCTTTTCTTTTTTTTTTTTTAAGATATTTTTGCTATAGGGTATCTGAGCTCACTGCAGAGAAAAAGAGACAGAAAATGAGAAATTGCACCCTGGGGTATAGTCACCCCACAATCCCTTCTCCTCCGTTCTCCTCTCAGGATTTTGGGCATACATGCACATGTACCCAGCATGAGTTTCAAGTCACCAGGTCCAGGACTCAAACTGTGGTTGACCATGTAGGAGTCCAGTGCCTTAACCATTATGCCACCTGCTGGACCAAGGCATAATTTACTAAATTACTCACTTAACATTCATTGTGGGTGGGATTGTGCCACCAAAAACATGTTGAAATTCTGGCTTCTAGTACCACATAGTGTGACCTTATTTGGAAATATTTAAGATACAATTAGTTAAGATGAGTATAAACTAGAGAAAGTGGGCTCTTAATCCATTGTAAGAGTAGGTGGTGCCCTTGTAAGAGGACACGAGGCAGGGGGAGGGGGTAGCAACTGGTGTAGTGGTTAAGGTGCTGGACTCCCATGTGGTCAACCACAGTTCAAGTCCTGCACCTGGTGGCTTGAAACACACATCGGGCACATATGCTTGTACCCAAAATCCCAAGAGGAGAATGGAGGAGAAGGGATTGCAGCATGGCCATGCCACCAGAGGGTGATTTCTCACTTTCTGTCTCTCTGTTTTTCTCTATGTGCCCTATAGAAAAAAATTTCTCAAAAAATAAATAAATTATGCCTTATAATACTTTGACCTATAGTTGAAGCCTCTCATCCAAAAATAACCACTTGGTCCATATCATCCTTTCTCTTGCTTTGAAAGTGAAAATAATCATTGTCTCACCTAACAACAGTAAAAGCTGACTAGAGGAAACAAATCTGCCTGAAGTAATTCAGAGTAGCAACAGAAAAGCCAAGAGTTTTCTGAGATTTAAGGCTGGGGTTCTTTTTCAAGCCGAAATTCATTTTCCTCACTGGAGTCCTTTCTTAGCCTGTTCTGTGCACGCTCCACAGCACTGAGACCCCTTCTAAACATGAGAAAGTTCATGAATTCCTGAACAAATGTAGTAAAAATTCTACCCCAAAGGTCACTTAAGCTTTTGCATAAACCTGAGCACTTTGCCTGCTCCTTCCAGTGACACACATAGCTATGTGCTATGAAAGCATCCACCATGTCTCAGCTACTTTTTTTTCAGCTACTTTTTAATGTTTCTTAAGTCTGTGCTATTGTTTTATAGTTAGAGCCATGTTCCTTTTAAACAGAGATAAAAATACAAAAATTACTGTTGTTAAAAAATAAAACAAAAAATAACCCAGCTTCTTAAAATGACAATTAAAGGTTGTGTAGGGCTTTCACTGCACCCATCCAAACAGACTTGAAAAGTCAGACCTATTTGCATTGTCTCTTCATATTTACCAGCTGTCAAATATCCACTTTGTGCAAAGCTTCGAAATACAGTGGAGTTTAATTATTTGAAAGGCAGATGTCTGAAAAACTCGTGATTTTTTTCCCAATGCTCTTTTAAGTCAATGATGCCAAAATCCGATACTGTTTTCTCACATTGTTTATTATGAGTAGTATTTATTTCCTGACAATTATTTACATGCCTAATTTGATTTTCTACCTCTAGACAGATTTCCTTAAAAAAATAGTAATAGACAATTTTAGAGTTATATCAGTTTTAGCAAAAGCCATCTAGGAAAAGACAATGTATACATTTGAGATATTCTCAAGCAAACCAGGGATCACTGTTGACAGTCGGGGACTGATATGTGACAGGTAGAGAGCTGAGAATTTCACAAAAACTTTCTCCAGCGTCACCCAGGAGAATGACTGAATCTCAACTATTCTCTTCTAGTTCCAATTCTCAATCCAAAAACAGGAATCTTTGTATTGAAGTCCTGACAGATGATTACCCAGCTTTGGTGGAATGATTTTTAGGGCCCAAGCTCAACATCTAGCAAAGAAGCCCCTTTCATTTTCCAACAGGTCTGTCTTTTTACTCTGAACTCAAATTGGCCTCCATGTAATCTCCATAAATTAGAAATTCTAGAGCAACATAAACTGTGTCTGATTCTGTTTTCCATATCAGGATGCTCTCTATCTCTCAGTTCAGTTGTTTTCAATGGTTACTCACTGTCTCTCATACGTCATGAGCTGTGCCAGATGATAAGGATGTAGAGAGCAGGGAGAGAAGGTCTTAAGAACCTCAGTCTACCATGGTTCAGGCCAATGGGACTTTACATCTGTGCTGTGCAGTATTGTAGCCCCTATCCAAGCGTGGCCACTGAACATGTGAGATGTGGTAGGTAACTAATAAACTCAACTTTTAGTTTTATTTATTTAAATTTAAACTATTATCGATGGCTAAAGGCTACTGCATTGGACAGTGCAGCTGAGTAAAATAGACCCATGTGCTAATAAACACAATAATAAATACATAGTTCCTAGCACAGAATGATTTAACTGGAGAGACGAAGTTATGGCTGAGTTATAGAGATGCTCTGAAGAGGTGATGGACAAGTCAGATTTGATGTTGAAATCAGCCAATGATGAAGGGAAGAACGATAGCCAGGAAGATCATAAAAACACACAGGCACAAATGAACCAATTGAAAACAAAGAGCTGCAAATACCAGTTGTGCACAAAATCTGGTTGGAAGACACTGAATTAAAAACTCCATTGTTGGGGCCAGCAGTTGGCATGTTGGTTAAGGTGCTGGACTCCCATGTGGCCTATTGCAGTTCAAGTTCTGGATCCAGTGGTCCAAAAATCATAGCAAATACATAAATAAATAACAAATAAATAATTTTTCAAAAGCTCCATTGTTATTATAACCTTCATAAAATTAGTTCTCAACTTCACAATGTGTTTTGACAAAACAAAAAAAAAATGTGAAATTGTCTTGCCGCTTCTGTGAATTCTTTACTTCAAAATGTATATTAAGTTCAAATAGACATACACAGCAGAAAAATGGCTCAACCGAAATTTGCACTTAATTAAAGGAACTCTATAAGTTTTTATCCTAACTGCTAATGGGTCAAACCTCTCTTATCATTGGCAAA
Source organism: Tupaia tana (assembly GCA_026018925.1). Taxonomy (NCBI): domain Eukaryota; kingdom Metazoa; phylum Chordata; class Mammalia; order Scandentia; family Tupaiidae; genus Tupaia; species Tupaia tana. The sequence goes on from JAKSZU010000007.1 coordinate 25,302,087, forward strand.
TGTGAGTTTCTGATCTGAGATATAGGTCTATAAATATTCCTGTTTAATTTCATCTAGACTACTTAAAGTCATAAGATGGATCATTAGGAAGTTCATGGGAAACATGTGTTATGAAAATACCATGCATAGATTTCAAAATTTTTTGCACCAAAATAAATTTGCTACTAAATTGCATTTTTTTATATCAAGTTTTGGAAGTCCTTGGGTATTTTAACCTTCTAAGATCCCACCCAACTTTGTGTTATTCACATAGTTGAAGGTCTGACAATCTGTCTACATCAATATCAAAGGGCATAATTTGATTTAGAATGGGAAGGAATGGAGCCCTGGTGAGAACTGTCAAAGGCAGCTCCTGGTGAGTTATCAGGCTAAGGGGTTTTTAAACATCTTCTCCAAGTGTTGTATCTTCCTCATTTACTCAGTGAACACACAGTATATTTGTTTTCATTCAGCACAACAGATACCTTCTTAATACTTCTGTAATGGTTGAATTCAGTTTATATTTGTTTGGTTTTTAATCAAGCACTACTGTAGACATGGAGGTTGCAGAAGTGTAAAGATGAACCTTAGCGCCTATACTGAAAACCAGAGACTAACATAAGTAGACAAATTGATAACCTGGTAATAATTGGGTGCTGTGTATCTTTTTCCAAATAGCTGTCTCAGAAAATGTTCACAGGCTGGAATATCACGAGTCAAATGAGATTTCAGCAGGGTAGACAGAGAGAAAGAGAGAGAAAGAGAAACGAATGAATGCTTACATGTGTGTTTGTGTTTCTAATTTCAGAAGCATCAGACAAGAAAAAGGTGACTGAGCAGATAAATACAGAGTGTGTTGATGGTGGTGAGTTGGGACTTATCTTTTAGAAGCATGATATTATTGGCAATTTTTTTTTTACTTCTATGTATTTTACGTGCACAATATATGATAAATTTATATATGATTCTCTTAGCAATCATTAGTAACTACAATATGAAAGGACATGAAGGTCTTAAGAAAATTAATGGAAAATTTAGGATTAAAAATTTCTGGAACTTGGGGCCAGCTAGTGGCATGGTGGACAAGGCAGCTCTACAGATCCATAAGGCTCACTGTGTAGTGTGAGTCTAAGACTGGGCCGCTTAAAAGACACACCAGAAGTCTGTCTGTGCATAATCAAAGGGGAGAAATACTTAAAGGGGAGAATGGAGAAGGGATTGCAGCATGGCCATTCCCCCTGGGAGGGTGCTTTCTCACTTTCCCTCTCTGTCTTGTCTCTAGCAAATTAAAAAAACAAACAAACAAACAAACAAAAAACTCTGGAACTAGGAGAGGTTGGTGCAGCAGTATCACAATGCTCTGTAAGGCTGACCACAGGGGAGGGTTTTAGGTTCAGATCAGACCTCTCTGAGATGCTGGGCACACACGTATGCATGATTCAGAGCTGAGGTCGGGAATGAATTGCAGCATGGGGACGCTGTGAGTTGTTGTCTCTCTGTGCCTCACTGCCTCATGAAAGACAAAAACTAAAAATTTCTAGAATTACAAATACATTATTAAGGAAACTGTTAACATGTAATCTCTCAAAACTATTTAAAAATACTTACTTTGCATGAAGGGCCTATGCAACCATTAATTGAGTCATTTTAAGAAGCTGGTTTTTTTTAAACAACAATGATAATTTTTAATAAATTAAGCTGTAGTCTGCCAGACTACAAGACTGCCATCCTTTTTCATAAGCCATCACAGTTCTTCTGTGATGAAAAATGGACAATTTGCAAAATGGAAAATTTGCAGATATTTATATAGCTTTTTCTCAGTCATGGTAAGAGCTGTTGAAGCCATTCTTTCAAACAAAAATATGATTAGAATATACCTTAAAAAATATCCATTTATTATGCAGAGTAAAATTTCTTAAGGTGCAGATTTCAAATGCTGGTTTAGATGATGCTATATAGAGAAATCATTTTGTGATTTTAGGCTGTTATACATTGCTATTCAGTAAGAGACAGTGCTCCTCTAAAAATGCAGTATCTTTGTCCCCTTGTCCCCCCCAAAAAAACCTGACCATGTACCAGAAATACTAAGAGATTTTCTACTGTACATTCACTTAATGTAATTCTGAGTCTACATTACATGCTTTCCAAACAGTAGCTGACAACAGAGAACTCTGTTTTCTTAAATAATGTTTTGATAACTAACTAATAAAAATTCATATTAATTTAATTGCCACTTAAACACCACATTACTTAGGTGTAGAGAAGTTTAATGTCTCAAAATGTTATTGGTCCCTTTAAAATACAATTGAGAACCATGTTTGATAGAGAAGTAATTGCTATGGTAATATTTATTGTTATTTGTTGTTCATGTAACAATTATTGCATAAATGACAAACTGTGGGACAAATTATCTCAAAATATATTTAACCATGTTCCCATTCTCAGGAAAGAAATCTACATGAATATAAATGTCAAAAATAATTAAAATTTCATGGGCAACAGAATTTTTCTAGATTTATTTGCACTGAGAAATCTCATACACTCTAAACTTTTTTCTTCTTTTTAAAATGTTTTTGCCACAGGGTGCATGTACTCGCCAGAGAGACAGAGAGAGACAGTGAGGAAGAAAAGTGAGAAATCATCCCCCAGGCGGAGAGTGCCACATCACAATACCTTCTTCTCCATTCTCCTCCTGTGATTTTAGGCATGCACACATGTGTGCCCAGTATGAGTTTCAAGCCACCAGTTCTGGGACTCAAACCACAGTTAGTCATGTGGGAATCCAGAGCTTAACTACCACACGACCTACTGGCTCCCACTCTAAACTTTCTTAAAATAGTTCTTTTTTTTTTTTTTTGAGAGGTTTTTGCTTTAGGGTATGCACTCACCAGAAAGACAGAGAGAGAGACAGAGAGACAGAAAGTGAGAAATCACTCCCCAGGGGGGATGGCCACACCGCAATCCTCCATTCTCCTCCATTCTCTTCTCCAGATCTTAAGTGCATACGCACACACGTCCGGTGTGAGTTTAAGCCACTGGGTCCAGGGCTTGAACTGCGGTCTACTACATGGGAGTCTAGCAACATAGCCATTAAGCTAACTGCTGGTCCTTGAAATAGGTTTGATACACTATGTTATCATAAGTTTTCTGATTTTTAATTATAGTACAATCAAAAGAAGTTTCTAATTAAGACATTTAACTAGAACTCAAATGATCTTTCCAACTAAATTTAATTTCCTTATGTAAACCAAAAGCTCGATCTTCTACCAGTTTTATAATATTAATTACCCATAAGGTCATATTTGCATGATATACTGACCCACTGAAGTTTAAGACTCATTTCATGTCCCACTTGAAATCTAAGCAAAAATGTAATTGCAGCATGCATAGGGTTCTTTAATTTTCTTGATGTGTGGATTATTTTGTCTCCTTTAAAAAATATTTTTAAAAAGGGACATTCTATCTCAGGAAAAGCAAATAATTGGAACTAAAATTGCCCCTTCCCATTCCCACTTCTCTCACTCTAATTTGGTGGAAATATTGAGAAAGATTTGCCAAGGATTTATTATTTTATTCACTTCTCTCAGAGATGGTCTTTAAAAAGATGTTCTGTCAATAAATTCAAGTGGTATAAAGAGAAAGCAATGAAACTTGAAAGATCTAGATGGTTGCGTTTTATAGAAAATCTGAGAGGCAATGTTAATTGTAGCATTTTGTAAGACATTTTAGCAGTATGACTATTTCTGATACATACTGCCTATACTTACTTAGGTCACAATTTTTTTTAATTAACATAGCTATACTTTTGTCAGTCTGGGCTACTATCAATTTCATTATCTCTGTAATAATTCAAGGGGTCTGCAAAAAACGTATGGTAAATTATGAAAAAATGTGTTACATTATGAAAAAGCTGTGCATATATTTCAAATTTTTTTGCACCATAATAAACTGGTACTTTCATTCCATTTTTCCATAAACATTCTGAAGTTTCCTTGTATATGTTTTATGATGCAATGCCTGATCATTCAAGACAAAATAAGCTATGATCTTTCAAAACTTGCCTTCATTCAAGAAAATCTCATTTATTTTAATACCAACATGACAAAGAAAGAATGGAAAGAATGTCCCTCAGATAGGCAGCATGGAAAAATCAAAAAACATGTTCAGAACTTGTAAAAATGGTAGCAACAATTTACTTATTTCTGTAAGGTAGAGGTTTTAATTCTATCAATGAAATAGTAGAAATAAACACCCAAGAAAATGGCACCCTATGTCTTCAATCCAAATTATTTTCTAGACATCCTAAGAACTCATCTAGTCCATATTTATTTATTTTAGAGAGAATTTTGCTATAGGGCACATGACCTTGCCAGAAAGATAGCGAGAGAGAAAGAGAGACAGAAAGTGAGAAATCACTCCCCCAGGGGAGTGATCTCTTCCATTCTCCTCTTGAAATTTGGGCATGTATACACATTCACCCAGCATACGCTTCAAGCCAGCATGTCTGGGACTCAAACCACAGTCGACCACATGGGAGTCCAGTGCCTTTAACCATTATGTCACCTGCTGGCCCCTTGATCTGTATTTTTTTTACTCTAGGGCACATGCCCTCACCTGATAGAGATAGAGAGAAGGAAAGTGAGAAATTACCCCTCACCCCCAAGGGCGACGACCATGCTGCCGTCCCTTTTGTTCCATTCTCCTCTGGGAATTTTGGGCACACACACACACACCTGTGCCTGGAATGATTTTCAGATCACTGGGTTTGGGACTTGAACCATAGTGCTTTAACATCCACACTGCCTGCTGGCCCCCACTCAACTTGTTTTTAAATCTTCATCCAAATCTGAATTTATAACATATCAAATCATAACTATTCCATTTTCTATCCAAAGTTTCTTCCAATGGTTTAGTCTCTTCTGTCAAGCAATGACAGAACTCCAGCCTCTCATTTAAATTTTTGTGGTAAGAATATATCAACCTCAAAGGGGTTCAGTGTTGTCATGAGAGGGAAACTCACTTTGTTTTATTTATTTTATTTATTTATTTTTAATTTTTTAATACATATTCAATCACATTATTTAGCTTACAAAGTGAACATGTCAATATGTGAACATTTCTCCCCAGTCCATTTGATCAAAATATCTTCAACCGATAACACCACACCTCCCCATCCCGTCGATGCTCTGCCTCTGTATCCCTCCTCCAAATGTCCTTCCTTAGGCCCCACTCCTCCACACACACCACATCTGGCATTCACCCCCATCTCTTGTGTTTGTACGTTTTATAAGATAGGATAGTCTAGAATTACAGATTTTTCCTCTTCTTTTTTACTCTTATACTTTTTTCCTCCTCTAAGCACATTCTTATATCTTAGCCAAATGTACTTGTAAGCTAGAGTTAGAACCCACTTAAAAATGCCTACACGGAATGAAACTGGCAAAGAACATGTCATATCCTTCCTGCCTTCGACCATCCTATCAAGCTTCACAGCCAGTCTTCAAAGTTTTATGGGTCTCGAGGTGTCACAAAATAATTGTCTATTTCTTGTTACAGATATTTTCTAAGTTTAGCTTTATTTAAGTTATCTTTATGAAAACTGGAGCAATTACTCAGGAAAAAATAAAGACAATGATTCCTAGGTTTAATCCTCTAACAAGACTCTGCATCATGCTGAGCATGATAATAAACTCATTCCACACACCATGTCCTAAATTAAGTCAGCACAGAGAGGGTTCAAGAGAGCTGTGCACCCCAAACTATATTGATTAATGAGGAGTTTACATAACTGTCTTAAATAGAAATTCTTTGTGTCTTGAGAATTAGTGTCTTAAAGAAGTGGTATGGTACGATCTTTCCTTAAAAAATAAAATCAATCTCCGTCTATAAAGGCAAAGACACTAGAGAAAGCAATTAACCATAGCAACACAAAGTTGGAAGAAATCTTAGAGGTCACTAATATAAACATCCTACCCTGTGTATAAATCCTGTCTACTTCCCCAAAAATGATTCATTCAGAACTTGCTTGAGTACTTCTGGAGGAGGAAGCAATTCACTCTATTTTTAGACTAATTGGGAAGTTCATTTCCAGTAAACTGTAATCTGTTTTCAGTTTCAATATAATGCACTTAATTCCTTTCATCAAATAATGAACATTTGTGTGTGTGTGTTTGTTGAGGGGAGTCTTGTTGATCCAGCCCTGTACTGGGTATTCAAGGACATGTAATATATGTATGTTCCTTCTTCCTGGGAGGGGGAAACAAAGGAAACACACAGAAAATTGAGAATGATGGAGAGTCCTACATCTACCTCTCATAAGAGGGGCACATGGGAGGGCCACTTAGAAAGTCACTTGACTCCCAGAACCTACAGATTGTAACAATAACACCTCTTGAGGTTGTTTTAAGGATTAAACTTGCTTACAAAATTGCTTAGTAAATTGTGAGAGCTACATAAATACAAATGCTGATTTTCCCAGCAGCCCATGCAAATTTCTGTTGTAAAACATCATGCCTTAGGCTGTAATAATTGATTTAGTTACTACCTATGGTAAAAAGAGTAACAAATTGTCTCTTTTGTACTGAGCACTTACTGCAGTTTCTGGCACATCATAAGTGTTCCATAAAAGTCATTGAATTAATCCAAATGGCCACTAATCCAGGGTTCTCACAAATGGTGATTTTATTGAATAGCTGAATAGTGTAGGTAGATGAGAAGCAGGAATGTTTTAGTATAATGATGAAATAATAAATTCATTTTGCATATGATCAGTTTAAGTATTAAACATCCTAGAATACTGACCTAATGGGTGAATGAAAGAATAGAACTCAATGTGAAGTTTGGGAAGATTCACTGATGAGGATGAGTCAGCCATAAAAAAAAAAAAAAAAAAAAAAAAACAAAACCCTGGCTTTTGACAGGAAGTGGATGAGTATGGAAGATTTACTGCTGAGTGAAGCAAGTAAGGCTAAGTGAAGAAGAGAGGCATTGTATGTCCCCACTTAATACATACCGAGTGTCCTCGCTCTATGACTGAAACGAATTGACTAAAGGATACAGAAACACAGTATATAGATGGAAATACCAGATATAGTGTGTGTGAAAGAGGAGGGTATGAGGAAGGACATTTAGAAAAATAGGGAGGTAAAGCATTAATGGTACAAAGAAATGTGGTATTATCTGTTGAAGATATTTTGCAGTTTTATCAACTGTACTAGGGAAAATGTTCACCTGTTGAAATATCCATTTTGTAAGCCAAATAATAATGTGATTGTATGTATAAAAGAAAATGAAATGAAAAAAATAATAAAATAATAAATAAAAAAATAAAATAATAAAAAAAGAAATTATGTAGAAAGAGAAGCTTAAGAGGCATCTTCAGAGAGAAAAGAAGAGAAGCTCAGCTTAAGAGCTGGGGTAACAACCAGGGGTTGTAGGCTAGTCCTATAGACTAAGTAGTTAAAGGACCTGAATCCCACATGGCCAGTCCCTGGTTCAAATTAATGCCTAGTAGCTAGAAATACATGCCAGGCAGGTATGCCTGCCCCAAATCCCAACAGGGTAGAGAAATGGAGAAGAGATTTTGGTATGGCCACTCCCTGTTGGGGGATGCTTTTACCTCTCTCTGTCTCTCTCCCCCCCGTGTCTCCTTATCTCTCTCTATAGAGACTGCACATACTCTCTGGCAAAAAAACAAACAATCAATCTAAGGATCAGGGCAAGTAGAGCCTCTCTCAATTAAATCTATTGTCACTCACACTTTATTTACTCCCAAATGCCATTTGTAACAATGAATATATGGTAATTTTTTAAATGTTTGCTATATGGCCTATGCACTCACCAGAGAGAAACAGAGAGAGGAAAAGTGAGAAAATGACCCCTGAAGAGGGATGGATATGCCACAATCCCTTCTCCTCTACTCGGGATTTAGAGGATGCACGCACATGTGTTCAGAATGTTTTTCAAGCTACCTGGGCCATAACTCAAACCATGTAACCCGCTATATGGGATCCAGCACACCACACCACTGGCTGGCCTCTAACAGCTACTTTCTATTCACCATAACTTGGCATTTTATAATATATGAGAAAAAATTAAAGATCCATATTTTTAATGAGTTTGCAGACTCCTGAACAGACAATACTTAGGTAAAACATAAAACAATAAATAATTTAGGAGAATCGAGTAACCAAAATGCATATTTATGTATTGAAAGTATACTGCTACATGCTACAGGGTCTTTAACTGCAATAGGAGTAACAAAACAGCGTGGATCTAAAACACTGAGAACACTGTGGAGGAGGTGGGTCTAGGTCAGTCTGATATGCAAATTTCATCACTGGGTTTGAATTCTGTTTACTTCACTTATTAGTTGATGATCTTGAGCAATTTGCATAACCTCTCTTCAGTTCAATGTCCTAATCAATAGACTAGGAAAAATAATACCTACCAAGGAGTTGTTATACAGATTAAATGAATGAATGTGCAGCTTGTGTTTAGAATAGCATGATGAAATATATAATGATGTTATACTTTCTGTTCTGCTATTGGCTTAAAATAATTATTTTGCTATGAATAAGGCATTGTCTGTTTTATGTTATTCAATGTGTATTTCTATAGGGACACTTTCCTATAAAGAATTTAACAATTTTTTTCCAATTATGACCTTAAAAATAGCAATATGTGCAGCATAGGTGGGTAAGAGAGAGTATTGGTGGGTATTGCATGTGTGTGGGAGAATAAAGAACACTGATGCTTTTATTAATTAATTTTATCTCTTTCATTTTTATAATTGTAGCAATAAAGGAGCTTTCTGGATTCTGAATACAGTATGTTTTTTGTTTGTTTGGCTAGAGGGCATGTGTGTTGTGTGTTTGCCAGAAAGAGGGAGAGAGAGAGAGGGGTAATTGAGAAAGTTTAGAAGCATCTTCTAGGCCACACTACAATCCTCCTCCATTCCACTCTTGAGATTTTGGGCACACACACAAGCGTCCTGGGAGTTTATCAAGCTGCCAGGTCAGGGACTTGAACTACATAGTCCACCATGGGAGACCTAGCTGCCCTAACCACCATGCAACCAGCTGGCCCATCTTTAAAAATTCATTTTATTTAGCACATAAGAGCACAAGTTAGTTTTGAGAAAGTATCACTGTAGTAGGAATTAGGATCTCTGGTTTCTACTCTGGTCTTTACCACTAACTTAACCATGGGAATTTGGACATATAAATTAGTACTGCAACTTTATTTTTCTCACTAAAAAAATGAGACTATATTTTCTTTCCTTCTTAGCCAGAAGGTGTGTGGCACAAATCTAATGGTTTAATATTCCAAAGTGGTAAGTATTAAGCAAAGTCTAGGCAGTATCTTTACATCTCAGGTGCTGTCTGGTCATAGACATGTGATTATGGATCTCTATTTCCACTTGTAGGGTGTGGCCCTGTGTTACTAGGGCTGTGACCATAGCCTGCATCTCTGTCCCTACTTGGTTTTGATAGTCTGACATTGTTTCCTTTCACTCTGATCACTGTAGCAGTCAGAGAAGTAATTCTACTGTCTAATTCATTCATTTATAAAGAATTCACGGTGTACATGATGGGTTTTATCATTCATGTTATTTAAAAGAAACCCCATTTTTCAGGGATGGCAGAAGAGATGGTGCGTTGGTGTGCAAGCATGTGTATGTGTTCCCAAAGTTCATGTCTTATCTATATTTGTTCTATTTACAAGAAAAGAGAAGGAGGCAGCATACAATGTCTTCACAGTGGTCAGTGACTGACTTCTCCAAAATCACAGTGGAGAAACAATCTTGTGGGATGTATTTTTTAATAAATAAAATTTTAGATAAAGCTCTGAAGATTAAAACCATACAGATTTTAATAAAAAATTATCATGAGAAGGAAAGATTATATGTATTAAACTTTTTATTCCTGCACTTGTGACAATTAAGGAAAAATGTAAGAATTTAGGGCTGTATCTTTTTTTTTTTTTTCTTTTTTTTGAGAGAGAGAGAGAGAGGAGAGAGAGAGAGAATTTTGTTGTAGGGCGCATGCACTCCCTTGACAGACAGAGAGACAGAAGAAGAAACCACCTTCCCCCTGGGAGGGATAGCCACACTACAATCTCTCCTCCACTCTCTCTCAGGATTTTGAACAGGCACACACACATGCCCAGATGAGTATCAAGCATCTGGGTCCAAGACGTGAAATACATTGACCATGTGGGAGTCCAGCACCTTAACCACCATGCCACCTGCTGGCCCCAGGGCTGTATCATTTTAAGATATTCCAAATTGAAAAGGTGCTCTGTTACATGCATCTTTAAAAATTCATCTTTTAGGTAGCCAAAGCTATAACATTCTAGTAGATGATAAAGGGATGTTTGCTTGAATTTTAAAAAATAATCATGTGGAAACAAACCTGCAGTGTTTTGCCATTTACAAGTCAATTCAACACTAATAGTAAATATCACATTGCTGTGAGGATGGAGCATGGCTCACTGGAGTGCAATTTTTTTCAGCCAAGGCTGCTTTAAGAACATATATAAATATTATTGGGAATTTCTTTATGCACAGTTCACATCTTTCCCCTTCTGAATAGAAAGATTAAACTTTTATATACACAATACATAAACAGGAGTAAAGAAAACTTTAAGCTAATAGAAACATAAACATTTGAGTATAAAATGCTTTATCACTGACAATGTTTATGCCAACATATTTTTAAATGATGAACTCCTAATTCTTATAGAATTTACAAATGAATGTACAATAATTGAGAGCAAAATAACACTCAGATTAAGGTATATTTTTTTAATTTTTAAAATATGTGTGGATTTTTATTACAGAACATTTCTATTTGATATGATTTTTAGGTATGTCTACAGAGGAGCAATCTTTTCATAAACAGAATAAAAATATTCTGTCAATCATTTGAATCTTTCAGCATAAAATGGATAGCTCTGCTATACATGAATTCTCTGGTTTAGCTTTTTAAAATAATTTTATAAAGTAAGAAGACTTTTTTTAAAACAAAACACTTAGGAAGTAAGAGATGAATAACATTATATAAATGTCTAGAGTTTCCAACTTGGTATGCTAATTTTGGTCAACATTTGCTCTTATTATAAACTGCTCAAGTTCTAATTCTTGACATATTATATTCTATAATGGCCAAGACACTTCATATTATTTTTAAAACAAGGTATATAAATAAACAAACCCCATGCATAATATTCATTAACTAACCAGTATACACTAAAAAACAAATTACCTAAATTTCTCTGCTGACTTAAAAGGTTGTAAATATTGGCAGCTTTGCTGGTTAAATAGCTTGAGCTTCTTGCTGGGCAATATTGATAAGAACAGAAAACTACTATATCAGTGGAAGGAAATGTGTTAGGTTATATATAATGTATTTGTTCAGACAGTGTGGAGATTCATGGAGGTCAAAACAGAATGTGGTAAGGCAGGAAGTTCAGGAGAAATACTAGGAATGGTAGAAAGCTGGAGGATGGCCTGATGTTTTGATCTTGTGATGATCCCAGGAATGTGGGATGTGGAAGCTACATACATGGATGGATGAAGTCAACCCACCAGAACAGAGGACTTCCCTGAGATGGAATCATTTGGGGCTCATTGACCATTTATTGGGGTCTGCACTCTATTCTTCTTTACATTATTGGTATAATTAAAGAACCAGAAAACTAATACTATCCTAAGTTCTCACTTTGAGGGGTAGATGAGGTAGTTTGGCCCCAGTAGTACAGTCAACAAATGAAGTCACAAGCTTATGGTCTTAGTTTGTAAACCAACTTTATTGTACTATGCCTACTAGTTAAAGAATTTCTTGGGAATTCTGTAGTGTTTTGCCATTTTGCTTTATCTTTTTTTTTCTGGTAGCTACCGTGCATGGATAGAGATAGCACAACCAAGATCCACAGAGCTCCTTGTCCCAGTAGAAACCTTGATTGCTTCTCTACTTCTTACCAAGAGTGTGAGTGTGAGTATAGATAGAAAGGAGGGAAAGAGAACTTGGATTTGGATTTGGAGTTTTTTTTTTTTTTTTTTAACCTTGAAATGATTGCTTCTGGATCTGGCCAGTTGAGTGCTATGCACTGGGAGCCAGCTTCTACATGGCCAACTGTGGTTCAAAGCCTGGCCTTGGTGGCCTGAAAAACATGCTGAATACACATGCATGCATGTGTCAAATCCTGATGGGATGGAGAAAAGAAGGAAAAGGACTGAGAAATGACCATGCTCCATCAAGACGTGCTTTCTCTTTCTCTCCCTCCCCCTGGCTGTTGTCCTCTGGTGAGTGCATGTGCCTTCTGGCAATAAAAATAAAGTAAAATAAAATGCGTCTGGTGGTAATGTCAGACTTAGGATATTTCTTTACCTCCTTCCAAAAATCCTACTGAAATTAGAAAATAAATAAATAAAAATATAATAAATCCATAATAGCTATGGAAAAAAAAAATTAAGTGGAGGGTATGACTAGCCTTGATGGAGCAATTTTCTTTGAATAGGTGATTAGCAGAAAGAAAATGAGTACGATCATAGTGTTGTATACAGAACAAGTGAAGCTAAGTCTTAAAACATACATAGGACACAACAACTAAGGAGGTAAGAATAGTCCTTTATGACAAGGAGCCAGAGATTCAGAGAAAATACATTGTAGAAAATGGTGCAAAAAAAGAAAGTAAAACTGTCTAAGGAACAGCTATGCCGTTCACCACCCACCAGAGTCTGATACTTACTAAAAGTCCATTACCAGTGAGATTTCTTGTCATTTCTAAAATCATAAAACTACTCTCTCTAAAAAATTAAAAATAGAAACAAACCAAAACAACATCACACACAAAAAAAAATACAAAAATATTTTTAAAAAGACAACAAAAATTGCTATTCACTAAAGAACTTTAACGATCCTCATGGGTAGGGCTGAGATCCAAGCAATTCTCATTTGGTAACTTTTCCAACATATCTTCCTGCTCCCGCTCCTAGTACTCTATAATGAAACCAGCAGGTTACCAGTGCACTTGGTCAGTCCCTACTTCAGAGTGGAGAAACAACCTTTGGAGATAAAATTTCTCTTGTTACAGAGTTATGTATCAAGGAACTATCATTAATTACCCAAAACATCGAGAAAACTAACAACATAATCTAAAGGGGCTAAGGTGAGCCAAAATTACAGCCAATCCTCAGAGGCATTGAGATGACACAAGGAAGAGAGAAGAACTCTACAATAGTTTTAATACTGTTTTGAAAAATTGCTGCATCTATGAACCCAGAACAGGGTGTTAAGGAAAAGTATAAAAAAAGGTTCTTGGGGACCAGTAGTTGGCATAATGGCTATGTCTCTGGACTCCCATGTAGTAGTTTGACCACAGTAGTTGAGTCCCAGACCTGGTGGCTTAAACTCATGCCGGGCACGTGTGTGCGTGTGCCCAAGATCCCAAGAGGAGAATGGAGGAGAAGGAATTGCAGTGTGGCCATTCCTCCTGGGGGATGATTTCTCGCTTTCCTCTTTTTCTCTCTCTGTCTCTTTGTCTCTCTCTGTCTTTCAGTGAGTGCATGTGCCCTATAGCAAAAACCTCTCCAAAAAATAAAATAAAAGGTTCTTGAAGCTTAAAAATCAGTAAGAATCTAGAGGAACAGCTGAAGAATCTCACTTTCACTATTGAACAGAAAGATAAATGAATGAAAATTACAAAAAAAAAAAATAAACAGGCATAGAGAATAATCTGTAATACCAATATCCATCTAAAGAGGATTTTTATCTACTTATTTTTCCTTTTTTGTCAGAGGGCAAGAGTACTTGCCAGAGAAAGAAAAAGAGAAGGACTCCCCAGTGGTGTGTGGTCATGCCATAATCTTTTTTCCTCTATTTTCTCTATTCCTCTATTTCATGGATTTTTCTGTCTATCTGGGACATGGGGCATGCATACACATGCACCTGTCATGTTTCCCTAGATGCTGGGTCCAGGACTCGAACTGCACAGTTGGCCATGAGGAATCCAGCTGCTTTAACTGCCATGGGTTCTCTCATCTTTTCACTGTAGTAATAGTATTACATGTTTAAGAAGAGTGTCATCATAAGATAAAGGCATGTTATATACATTTTTTAAAGATTACAAAACATCATTTTAAAGTTCTAAAACAAGCAAAAAGGAAACTCATAGTCAAATTACAAAGTGAATTAAGATAAGATTTTGTGGCTAAAAGTAGAGAAACCATTTGACCTCCATGCTTTAAAGGTATATGCTAAGGACAAAGAACGACCAATTACAGTACGTGGCTCTGCAAGGTACCATTATTGGATAATCATTCTATAGGAATATGTTGCTTATTGGTTTGTTGCTTTTACATTTAAAAAAAATCTATAATTATGGTTGACAAACAGTATGTATAAATGCTAAAATATATGTACCACTGATAGAAGATATAAAATTGATGAAGGGTCAATTAAATGGGTAAACATGCTTAATTTCAACTGTTTATTGAAAAGCATTTTTGATAGTAATACAATACTTTACTTTAAAGGGAAACTTTATTATAATACACATTTTATGCATATTATTTCCCCCTATTAAAACTGAATTCTCAGGACCAGCAGTTGGCTTAATGGCTGTGTCGCTGGACTTCCATGTAGTCGACTGTGGTTCGAGTCCCAGACCCGGTGGCTTGAACTCGTGCCAGGCACGTGTGCATGTGTGCCCAAGATTCTGAGAGGAGAATGGAGGAGAAGGGATTGGGGCATGGACATCCCCCCAGGGGTCAATTTCTCACTTTTTGTCTCACTGTCTCTGTCTTTCTGGTGAGTATACGTGCCCTATAGCAAAAACCTCTCAAAAAAATAAAAAGAATTAAAAAAAATGAATTCTCAACCAGATTTTCTATAAATAAATAATCATATAATGAATGTGAAAATGTATCAATGGATATTTTCTCAAGGTTATCATAAAACACGGTTAAGTTCTCAAGTTTGAGAGACTCCTGTGCTAATCACAGAACAAAAATTTGTCCACCGAGATAAATTCTATTTTTATGAAGTGTGTATTTTATTTCTATAAAACTATCAAACAACAACTCAAATTAAAGTGTTTCACAGGTAAATTACTTCAGGCAATAATTTTCAGTTCTATCCCATACTTTAAAATGATTTCCCATTTTACTTATATTTATAGACATGGGAGATATTGCATTTATGTTTATAGACTCCATCATACACACTTGCACATGCAGACATGTCTGTTTGAGTATTTACGTATTTGCTCCGCAGTGTGGAGATATTTCAATGCAAGGACTTTCTGAAATGGTAAACATTTTGACTGGAAAAATTGTTGTTGCTTAGCAGGCCTAACTCAGCTCACTGTCATATGAGAAAATTAAGTGCAGGAGGCAGTGAAAAACGACCAGTCATTTTTTTTCTCCCAGCTGATACATATCTTATTTATTTTTCCTTGTAATGTGTGAATGCTGCACCATGCCCTATTTTGTCTTCTGCCTCAATTAAAATGTAAATTTCTGCAGCCCATCTCTATAATTCCAAACTGCTCTAGGCAGGGGAATTTAAACTGCTCTTAATAAAACCAACTACAGATGCTGAAATAAGATTTCTTCCCAAGTCTTTGAAATCTATATGTGTAATGGTATGCTGGATCTTCTGTAGTTATGTTTCTGCTACAAACATTCAGATAAAAGGAAAAGAAGGTGATCACTGCTTTTCAATATCACTCCATACGCAGACTCACAACTAGAGAATTGACCTTCCTCTCCTTTTGGACAATTTACAGTCATCGGTCCTTTTTATTTTATCAAAGATAAATGTTGGTCACATTTAAAATTTATTGCCTCAAAATGCCACTGCCCATTTTGCTAGCTAGACAACAATTGGATGGGTAGATTCAAAATTGAAGTCAAGTTTGCAGAAGTGATTTTTGGATTTTCATATCAGTTTGCTGGTCTAACTTTTCAATTTATCCATTTCTGTGTCTCACCCTATAAAATATCCTGTTTCCTCTGCCTTAAACATGTCTTTCTCCTTTTCCTGGTTAACTCCTAATGTTCTTTTCAGTCTTAACATGAGTGTTTCCTCAGGAAACACTTCCTGGGGCAGGTAGAGGGGCAAATTTTCTTCTGTTGTCTCCATTCCGAATATTCCCTAATTACTCTCTCGTATTTCTAGTAATTTCCCATATTAGAATAATCATAAAATTTTTTTTTGGGGGGGAGAGGTTTTCGCTATAGGGCGTGTGCACTCGCCAGACAGAGAGAGACAGAGAGACAGAAAGCGAGAAATCACCCCCCGGGGGGATGGCCACGCCGCAATTCCTTCTCCTCCATTCTTCTCTCAGGATCTTGGGCACGCACGCACATGTGCCCGGCGTGAGTTTTAAGCCACCAGGTCTCGGACGCGAACCGCGGTCGACTACGTGGGAGTCCAGCGACATAGCCATTACGCTAACTGCTGGTCCCAGAATAATTATATAATTTATCACCCTGAAACATTTTAGAGAATGAAATGTGACTACAATAACCAAACAGCAATATGGAAAAGAGATGTAAAACAGGATCCCCCAAGGCAAGATAGGACATATAGATAACTGACTAGCTAATTGAGAGTTTTATATAATTGTCAGGCAATACAATAAAAGAGAAGAAGACAGTGAGAGTTGGATACATGAGAGATTGATACATGTGGTTCTCTGATGCCTCCTATCTTCACAAAGTACTTATGTTTGTGAAGTAATGAACCTAACATCCCAAAACAAAAACAAACCCAAAAGCAAGCAAGCAAACAAAAAACAATTTCTATTGCAAAAGCTTAACATTTAACAATATAATCTATGTTTCTCAAAGCCAAAGGCTCTCTGCAAGGGGTGATTTCTACCGTGGGGGATATCCAGCAATGTCTGGAGACATTATTGGTTGTTACAACTTGGGAGGGTGAGGAGGGTACTAAGGCCTCTTTTGTGACAAGCCCAGAGATGCTTCTGAACATATCACATGGCATAGGAAAGCCTTTCGGACCAAAGAATCATGCAGGCCCAAACATTAATGGGGCCCAGGCTGAAAAGCACTGTCCTAAGCAGCGATACGGAGAGCAGGCAAGAGAAGCCAAGAACAAGGTAGAGGAGACACGCAGCGGTCAGCTTTACGGGTCGGCCATGCAGCTCTAACGGCAGAGCGTACCTTGCGTGAAGGGCTCAGTTTCCCAGCCTTCCTCAATTTGTGATCTCCTGTCCTGCTCTCCTTCTTACTGCAGACATGGCTACAGATGAAAGGCAACTCTGTGTTTACACCCTCTTCTACGTATTTCACTGTGGGTAACTATGTTTACACCTTCTTCTGAATATTTCTCTGTGGAAAACAAAATAAGCAACTACCCTAAACTGAGCTTCCAAATCCTTTCCTTTTTAGGTCCTTCCCGCCACTGCCAAATTAATCATCCAGAAGCACTTCTTTATGTCAGTCTCCTGCTCCGATAACTCCAGCGTCTAAATCCCAAATCCATAGTCATCACTCTTTCCGAAGCTTAGAACTGTCTTTGCTTGCACATCTGACTTCTGCCCTATCATTCTAATCTTTGCCCTCCAAGTAGGATTTCCTACCTCTAACTGTAGGATGCTTCCAGCTTAGAATGCCTTCATGACTCAACTTCGTCTATCCTGATCCCATTTTTCTTTCTTCTTTTTTTTTGGAGAGGTTTTTGCTATAGGGTGTGGGCACTCGCCAGAAAGACAGAGAGAGAAAGCGAAAAATCACCACCCCCTCCCAGGGGAATGCCACACTGCAATCCCTTTTCCTGCATTCTCCTCTTGGGATCTTGGGCACACATGCACACGTGCCCGGCGTGAGTTTAAGCCACTGGGTCCAGGACTTGAACCACAGTTGACTACATGGGAGTCAAGTGACATAGCCATTATGCCAACTGCTGGTCACCTGATTTTTCTTCCAATGCCCTGCTTAAATTTTACTTTCTCCAAGCTCTTCTTTTCATTATAGCTCTTTCATTGTATACTCTATTACGCATTTACAAGTATTGATCATTATTATTATTCTATTTTTGCAAAAGGGTGCATGCTTTCACCAGGGAGAGAGAGAATGAAAGAGAGAAGGAAAGTGAGAAATCACCACCCCCGCCCCCCAGGAGAGACGGCCATACCACAATCCCTTCTCCACTCTTCTCTCTGGATTTTGGACACACACACACACACACACACACACACACACAGCATGATTTTCAAGCTGCCAGGTGCAGGATTCTTAACAGCAATCTGCTATGGGGGAGTCCAACACCTTAACTACCATAGCACCTGCTGGCACCTTGATAATTACCTTTTCACCAGAGAGACAGAGAGAAAGAAAGCAAGAAATCACCACCACCCCCTCCACCCCCAACGGGTGGATAGCCATGCTACAATCCCTTTTCCTCTGTTCTCCTCTTGGGAGTTTGGGCACACAGGCACACATGCCCAGCACGAGTTTTAAGCCACCAGATCCTGGACCCAAACAGTAGTCCACTAGGTGGGAGTCTTATGATGTAACCATTATGCCAAATGCTAGTCTCAATAATTATCTTTTAATGTAGATCATCCTAATCTCTCATCAAAATAGTAAGTGCTTCAAGAAAAATAAGTTTACATTTTAAAAATTCTTTCTTTAGCAAACTTAGAATGAATTATCCATAAATATTTTCAAGAAATATTCTCATTGAATTGAATTTAGAACCTTAATTGTATCACTCTCATATTTAACTGGCATTCAAAAAATATACATTGTTGGCAATATTTATGGAAACATCTGTGACTAAATAAGCTCCTAATGAGATCAGCTTTCAAAAGAGACAATATTTCCATTCTGAACCGGAGAAGAAAAGAAATAGGCCTGCCGATCCCTTGAGGAATGACTTTTAGAAGATATTCATTGTTCTTGTAAATCCTTTCATTATTGTTCAGATCCTACAAGAACGGGGGAGACTTGGGAGCCAGATTCAGAGACTTAATTCAATATAAGGCTCAGGGAAAGTTGGCAACTTAACATACATATGAAAAAGAAAAGAACTGTCAAAAAGTTTAAGTGCTTTGAGTAATAGTGTTTATCAAACAGAGTTCATGGGCCTACACTTTGAAGATCCAAAAGTTCTCCAGGTCTTTTTGGAGGTTTTGTTTCTTGGCAGTCATTGCGGTCAGACTCTCACAAGAGTTTTATCATACAGAGATCAATTTTTTTACTTGGCTCTGATCATTTGTAGTTAAAAAATATGTTTATGGAATAAGCTTTGGAATTTTTGTTTCTCAAACACAAGAGAGCATCTGTTACTGAGAGTCTGGGAACACCTTTTCTTAATAAAATCTGTATAGGTTTGGGTATGGGAAACTCTTACTCATAATCTGTGTTTAATGAGAAATTAATGAGAAATAATAGCAATATGTATTTGCTCTAAAACAATTAGGAGGTAAGTTAGTTATTGATTTAAAAAAATCAGATTACCCTAGTTTTCTTCAACTGGCGATCCCTATTCATTCTTTTCCATCATTTCATGAGTTACCTGTTTCACAAGATAAATGAGGCAATTCTCTTCACCAACTAGTTTTGACTATTTTAGTTAAGAGAAGTTTAACCACTGAATGACTTAATAATTGACATGGGTATGCATTTATTAGTCTAAGGAAACACAAGAGTTTCCGGATTTTTTTATTTTTATTTTTTTGAGAGGTTTTTGCTATAGGGCGCGTGCGCTCGCCAGACAGAGAGAGACATAGACACAGAAAGCGAGAAATCACCCCCCGAGGGGATGGCCATGCAGCAATCCCTTCTCCTCCATTGTCCTCTCGGGATCTTGGGCACGTACGCACACACGCCCAGTGTGAGTTTTAAGCCACCGGGTCCGGGAAATGAACCGCAGTCGACTACATGGGAGTCCAGCTACATATCCATTACACTAACTGCTGGTCCCAAGAGTTTCTGGTTTTTAAGACTCTATTTTCCTTTAAAGTGCTTTGCAAGTTTACTTTTATAAGTTTGGGTATTGTTTACATTATTTTACTAAAATCATTGCTAAAAATAAAATTAACAGTTTAGTTGAACTATAACACTTTTTTTCCTTTTTTTTAACTTGTAGTGAGGCTACTATTAGTGGTCTCTTGAAAAGAGTCAACAAAAAGCCAGATAAGATGATGAAGGGAAGGAATGAAAATCATTAAACCTGAATTTAGCTCTGTCTACATAACTAGACCATGGATATATTTTTAAGAATTACTTTATTTAACATTATTTGTCCATTAATTTAATTTAATTTCATTTTAAATTTGACTAGAGACGGATAGAGTGATAGAGAGAGAGTGAAAAAGCAAGCCACCAGGTCTGGGACTCAAACCTCAATCAGCCTTGTGGGAGTCTAGTGCCCTTAACCACCATGTCACCTGCTGGCTTCCGACCATGGATATTCTTGAGCTCTGTGTGATTCTGTGGTGGTTTTTACATCCAAAAATACATTTTTTTAGGCAAAATTGAAAAAAAAACCCTTTTTAAAAAAACTAGCTGAATCCAATCTAAAACAAAATAATAATAATCAACGTACTGCATAGACCTCGTCCTCCTCTAGTTACAGGCAGCTGGTGCCCCATGACGACTTCCCAGAGGAAGCAGCTGGGTGAGTAAGAGCTCATCCTTTATTGAATTCCCTAATAAAGAATGCACATCTTTTGGGACTTGTAGATGCACCAAGCGTCACTCTCCTCCCAACCTTCCTTGTAAGGCAGACAGTTGCGGGTGGCGGGGGCAGATAATTGAATTAAATACAGTGATTGAACACGAAAGCTGTGCCTATGTCTCAGGGGATGAGTGTTTTCTGGGGAACTCACATCCCCTTTCCTTTTCAAGTTAGACTGACAGTGACCGGCTGCCTGTAGAAAGTTGTTGAAGTTGCCCTTTGCAACCACTCTGCCTGTTCAGTGAGAGGGGAAGAAAATCCACATGTGGGATTTCATCTGAAGACATTTTTACTCCAGTGTTCTTTGGCTTCAATTCAAAGTATTATTAATTCAGTTCACATCCTTTCCACAGGCGGGCCAATCACTGCCAATCTGCCTTGATGTGTTATTTGTTGATGTCCTTAGAATTCAGTACTCAGAGAGGTAGCAGAGAACTGCCCATCCATCTCAGACTCGGTGTAACACCAGATGCAGCAATGCGAAAGCTCGTCTTTTGCTAGGCTTTGACTGCGAGGTGTTTTTAGTTGGTACTGGTCTTCCTCCTTACTGAGAAGAGGAAATATTAACTGAATTCAATACATAGAACTTGAAGAATGTGCTGGCTGAGAAAGATGGCCGTATGCTGAGCAGTGAGTTAGCAATATTGACGCCTATTGAGTGTGTGGGAGCGGTGACCTGTATACAGTCACTGTACTTCTCATTTCATGGGGAGAAAAGAAAGTGGTCTTTGGGTAAATACTCCTTGACAAGTCCCTCACTTTTAAATGCAGTTCTGTCTAACATCTTTCCCCTTTCTCTTCTCTCCCACGCAGAGGTAGTCAATACTAATTCTTCTCCTTATAATCTGGTTCTTCTACCTTCTTCACCATCATACCCCTCCCCCACTTTACCTTAATGACATCTCCCTCCATCTTTTACATTTTTCTTCACTGTTTATTAAGAGAATATAGGAACATTCGACCTCGTTTATCTTCAAATATAATCATAGTTTTATACTGAGTCATCTTCAAGGTGCAACCTTATCATAGGCCTTTCCTTCACACCCAAAGCATTTCAAAGAGCACATTTTCTTACCTCCAGATCTCTCTTTTATCACCACCAGTTGGGGATACAGGGCATTTAGTGAAACCTGCTCTCCCAACATTCTTGCCTGACTAATGGAAACTTTGTAGTCCTTGTTCTTCTGACTGGCAGCTTAGTAGTGTCATGAAGGGCCTGGCTTCTGGAATCGCATCCTCCAGACTCGTACCTTCACCGTGCTAGTCATTATGTCTATGGTCTGGGACTCGAACCGCGGTCGACTACATGGGAGTCCAGCAACATAGCCATTATGCTAACTGCTAGTCCCTGAAGCACTTGATTTTTATACAAATTTAATTTGATTCACCATTCCTGATTTTTACTTATATCAAAAGACAAAGGAGAGTGCCCTAAATTAACGTTAATCAAAGATTTGTTCTTCAAAGCATTATTAATAGGCCCATCAATACACATGAGCTGAGGGACAGAAATAACTTTTCCAAATTATTCTGGAATATAATTTCAGATTTGGGCATAAAACCTAGGAATTCATGTTAACATAACATTTGAATCAGTGAGGAGTCTTGGTGATCATTCCACTTCTGTCTACATGTTAAAATAATGAAGGGATCATTTTATTATAAAAGTACCACGGACAAGGTCGATCATAGACCAAACAAGTCAGAACCTCTAGGGTTCAGGTAGGCTGTATTTTTAAAATTCCACAGATAATTCTAGTGAAAATCCAGAGCTAAAAAACCACTGATCTAGTCTAATTTAGTATTTTATAAATGACTACATTATAAGACACTTGATATAATTTTTCTCTCAGTTTTTTCCCCTGGTAAAAATGACTGCACTTAGCAATGAGTGCCAAGCAAAAAAGGCATAGAACAACAAGCAAAGGGCAACATTGTAAAGGACTTATTCTGCATGAGAAGAGTAACCACAGATTTTATTACCTAGACTAGGAGATTTCAAGCTACTCAAGAGGAGAAACTTTACTTATTCTCCATTGTCACACCAATGCCTAGAAAAGTGATTGACATACAGGTGTTTTTAAAAAATTTATCAGGATGAATTAATGAGTAAAGGTTTAGGAAACCTTAAAAGAATATCCCTGAATAATATGGAACATTGTATCTATTTCTACAGCTTTCAGTTGAAGAACTGTATACCTTTCACTTAGAATCAGAGGTGGGCTGTGTTTGCATTTCTAAGATACCAGAAAGAAACGGTGACTTATTCTTCTCCTTTAAAAAGTAGACCCCCATTTAAAAATTGGGGGTCAGTCTGTGGAGTAGTGATTATGGCAGCTGGATCTCACATGCCCAACTGTGCAGTTCAAGTCCTGGACTTGGTGGCTTGAGAAACACACTGATGTACATGCATGCCCAAAATTCTGACAGGAGGGAGAAAAGGAGGAGTCAGGATTGTATTGTGACCAAGAGTTGCGGGTGCTTTTTTACTTTCCTTCTTCCCCTCTATTTCACTCTGGCACACACCCTCTGGCAATTTTTTAAATAAATAAATTAATTAAATTAAATAAAATTTGGATACAAGAACAGAATTCCCTCAGGGAAAAAAAAAAGGCAAATCTCATTAGACATAAGTTTTATTTTTCAACTGCAGTCATATTGGAGAAAAAAATGTGAAAATATCTTAAGCTGCTGAATTAATATATTTGTAGGAGAGAAATACTATATTTGAAAATATTTTCTTAATTGGGGAGTAGGTAGCATGTGAGATGGGTAGAAATAAATTAAATTAAATTAACTTGTAAATAGAACCCATATCTATGGTGAATGTCTGGAATATTTTGTGTATGACCTAACTCATAGCAAAATATAAATGAACACAAAATTACCACAAGTCAATTATACTTTGTAAAGGTTAAAGTTAAAGACCAGATGCCACACTGTAATTTCCTCCTAACAGCCTCTGGTCTTCCACCACAGTCATCACGTCTGAGCTCTGTTTTAAAATGAAAACTGAAAAATAAAAATTACCCATTGACGTAGCAAGTGAAAAATGACAAGGGAACATATTAGATCATTTGGATTTTCTTTGTAACGGAGGCTCAGATAGCATTGCTCGTGTTTATTCTCATATATTCTCAAAGCCTCCCTGCATTAGGTTCTACAGGCCACCCTGTGGCTTTTCAAGCAAAATAATCATTCTTTTTCTTATAAATTCATTTTAGCAGCACTTGTGTTTTGATTTGCTGCAAGTCCTCTGGCACTTATTAACATTCAGAGTGGTTCAGGGCAGCTTCATGCAAATGTAGCTCCTTCAACCAACAAAATGTGCATTTTCTATTTGACAATGGACATTTCATTAATAGCATGTTAAAGCTGGAATGCAGCTTAATAATGACCTATTTCACCCCCGTCTCCCACCCAGCAATATTAGTCATAGTTAGAAGGCAGGTGATTTGCCATTCAGGACATTATGCTACCTACAGGAACCACATTAGCGGATGCTTTCTTTATTTCCACCTTTGAATACTGCTGGATTTCACTAAGGACATGCAGATCATTATCTCAAGCTGTAGGAAAATTTGTATCAGGCTCATCCTTTTGAAAACATAGCATTCTCCCAGATTCTTGTTTTATCATGACATAAAAATACAACCATTGTTACATACTTGTATAATACACTCTTCAGTATGTAGACTCTTTTTATTTAAAAAAGTAAACATTAGCATAAAATATATTATTACACTAAACTTAATTTGTATCTCTTTTATACCCATTATAAAGAGTCATCTATTATTTTAACACACACTTGTACACACACAACAACACGAGTGGGCCCCAAAGCTAAGACAAGAAGAAATCCAGTGGAATCCTTTGTTCCAGTGACTGAATTTTGTAAAACATTTGGTTTTTCACTCTTGTAGAAATGAAATATAAACAATCCTCAAATAAAAATGTGTCCTAAAGTCTATCCTCCTTTCTTTTTCCATTCATCCAGCTATTAAATCCCACAGACTTATCTCAAACTTAATCTCTAGGACTCACTAGAGTTTATTCTACAAAACAGTGAAGATGCTACCTTTCTGACCACAAACAAAGCCAGTGTACAGATCATTAAGTTCTCTTTGACGCTAAGAGCTGTCTCTCTGGGATGCATGGAACAGAAAGTATGTGAGAAGGAAGGAAATCTTACACTGCTTTAAACAGAAATGAGGAGGCAAAAAGTTAGTGCTCTGGAACTGAAAGATGCAGGGATCAGATAGAGGAGAGAAAGAGTAAAGAACCTTTTTTCTAGTCCACTTGTTACTGGGCAAGCAAATTATGTAACTAGTATTTTTCATGCTAAATTTTTGGGAAAAAAATCTATAAGATGTTTATAGTATGGTTTACTATAAACTTAAACTTCAGTAGTGATGTAAAAATGGGGGTTAAGTTGGTCCAGCCTGGTGACATAGTCAGTGGTGTACTGAATTGCAGTGCTGGAAGCCATACAAGTGACCACAGCTTTGGATCCTTGGGTTCAGTCTGAAAACATGCTAAGCACACACAAACCTGTCCAAAATCCTTTTGAGCTTGGAGGACTGAGGAGGGGAGATTACAGAATGGGAAGATCCTATTAAGGGAGCTTCTCTGTCTCTCTCTCTTGCATACACACATCTTCTCTATCATGAAAACCAATTTCTTTTCAAAAAGAAATTACAAAGCCTGCACTATGATATTATAATTTTTTTTAAAAATTACCATTTGGATTAATTTGAATATTTTCTATCTTTAATGAAAATTATTAAACATTAATAATTTTGAAGAAAAAAAATCTATTACTAGAACCCCATCTTCTGTCAACTGGATTATATTGAAGCTCTTGCTAATAAAAGATCCAATTGAAGACTCACAATGCATCTATTCATCACTCATTGACCTACTCAACTACATTTCTTGAGCATCTAGGCTCCAATATTGTGTTAGCAGAAAAAGTCTCGGTAATGGCCAACCAGAAGATAACTATCAAATCTGCCCTGTTCTGTGTTGAAATTGAACCCATTTCTGTGTGCCTAGATTACTACTTCTTTCCACTTGGGATGCAGTGGCTATATACTGCATAGTTCAGTGCACCCACATACAAATGATATATAGCAGAGAACCCATTTAAAACTATACTCAGTGATGTGTCTTGGGGTAATGAAGAGCAGTGATGGAGGCCAAACAAGCGTCACGCTGAGCACCCAATAAATAGTATGTGTCCTCTTCAGAAGCATCATCAAGTACCATTGAAAAGGGGTGGCAGCTGTACCCCATGTGCCCTCTAACAAGAAGCATATTTGTGCTAAGAAAGCACTGAAGCAAGGGGAAATCACCAAGAGGCAGATTTTTCTTCTTTATGTTGAAGTTTCACAGTTTTTGGCCCAGTATTCACTTACCCATACATGTTCATGTAGGCATATGCATTTTACTAAATAGACATCTCCATCCTGATATGTATGTGCAGTGAAAACTGCAGTGGGACTACTTTAAAAAAAAAAACATGGGAACCATTTTCACGTGTGTATGTCCTCTGATAAATAAATACATTCC
This sequence comes from Tupaia tana, assembly GCA_026018925.1. Taxonomy (NCBI): domain Eukaryota; kingdom Metazoa; phylum Chordata; class Mammalia; order Scandentia; family Tupaiidae; genus Tupaia; species Tupaia tana. Next base: position 25,328,351 of record JAKSZU010000007.1, read on the forward strand.
TGAATTGAGGGCCATAGAGCTTGTCTCCCTGTATGTTTATTTTATACTAAAATGGAGAAGAAATGTAAGGCTAATAAAAGTATTAGCTTATTCATATTATTCAATGGTGCTTTAATTAGAGCCATGTTATGCAAATCTATGCCAAGACAACTTCTTTGTGAAAGGCACATTTAAAAATAATAATTAAATTTATAAATATAATAAACATGGTTTTGTTTTTGTTTTAAGCTATCTGAATACCAGCCTAAAGTTCATAATTTGACGGGAACAACAATACTTCTGCCTTATAGTTCGTTTTCCATACATCTACCAATCTGATTATATTTGATCAGCGGACATGTCATCTGTTACCTTTACAGTCCTATATTGTTACTCATTGCAGCTCTGTGTTAAATTCACATCACACCAAGAGAGGTCACCTATTAACTTCCAATCAGCCGATATCACCTAATATAAATTATTTCTGAGCTTGCTTGGGTCAGAGTGTAGAAGGCAATGGGGTTTGGATGGTATAGGAAAGACACAGACATTTTGTGGAGCATGGAGTACTTGAGTAAGTCCTGCCTGGGTGGGATGCTAAAGTTGGTTAGATATGGGGACTGCATTCCTGGAAAAGAGATCCACTTATCAGAGAAAAGGAATAAAACGTGACACCGAAGGCTGGTCAGCTTTCTTGACAGCTTGTCTTCTCCCTGCCTAAGAAGGTTTTTATAAGAGTGAGATCCAAGAGTACAATCACTGAGTCATTTCTCAGGGAATTTCACAGACTGTGATAGTGTGAGGGAGGTAAAGGTGAGGAAATAAAAAAGTGAAAATCTGAGGTCATACAATGATACAGCTGTAAAACATGATGTCCTGCAAAACTGACCCACACAGGAAGGTTCCAGGTTTGCTTCCAGAGACTTCCCTGATTATGGTGGGCAGGAGCATGCCCAAGATCTGGGGCTGGCTGAAGGTGGGGGTGGATTGTGGCATCAAGACCTCATTGGGGTGCCTCTCTCATTGTCTCTCTCTGACTCATGGAAGAAATAAATAAACCTCAAAGAAAGCCTTGGGAGACAGCAGATGGCATAGTGGTTACATCACTGGATTTCACGTGGTTGACTATGGTTCGAGTCCTGGACCCAGTGGCTTGAAAATCATGTCAGGCTCATGTGCATATATGCCCAGGATCCCAGGAGGAGAAGGGAAGAGAAGGGATTTAAATGTGGTCATCCCCCCTTGGGGTGATTTCTCACTTTCTCTTACTTTCCCCTCTCATTGTCTGTCTCTTTCAGCTGAGCACACATGCCCTATGACAAAAATCTTAAAAAAAAAAAAAAAAAAAAAAGCAAGCAAGCAAGTCTTACATGGAGCCAACAGGTGGCATACTGGTTAAGGTGCTGGACTCACACGTGGCTGACTACAGTGGAGTCCCAGACCTGGCAGCTTGAAACTCATGCCAAGCACGTGTGCATATGTGCCCCAAATCCCAACAAGTATGAATCACTTTTCCCCGGTCCCTTCATTTCCTATTCTAGTTTATAAGCTTTCTTGACAAGACATCTGGGAAGATGTGTGTGTGTGTGTGTGTGTGTGTGTGTGTGAGAGAGAGAGAGTGAGATGTGAGAGAGAGAGAGAGAGCGCCTCTATCTATATCTCACAGTAATATTATAAATTTTCAAATGATGTTCAGACTCCTTTCTGAAGACATTCTATTCATATAATTCTGATGCCCATTCTACTAACTAGAGTCATAGGGAATTTGACATCCATTGTGAGCAGACCACAATCCCTATGGTGCTGAGCAAGCTAATTTTCTGGGCCCAGTTCATAATTTTCAATTGGTAGCAAGAGAGCTACAAAGCAGTAAGCTCTGGTCTGATGACTAATCAATCAGAATTTGAAAGCTTCTGCACAGGGAATTCTGGGAAAATTCAATGAGGCTTTGGAAGCTGTGCTAAAGAAGAAGAAAAGGCCAAGAAAAAAAGCCATGTTTTTTTTCCTTCCCCCTGGGCTTGAACAGCTGTCATCTGTCTCAGAGTGGGAATGTTTTTTCTAAGTAAAAATCTAATTTACATACTATAGAAAGTGGTGGAAAATCAGTGAATAAACAAATTTAGCATCAATTCCTAGCTAATAATTATGACCCTTTCTCATTCCCTGGAGTTTCAATTCAAAAGAACTGAAGCTTCGCAACATTAGTTTTAGGAGGCAGACTTTTAAAGATACTGCTTAGAGGAAAAGACCTGATCTTTGTCTGCACAGCGGTGTACTGCTGTTGTAATTTTGCCTAATAATACCCCAAGCTCCACTTGTTACTAACTAAATAGAAATAATTCTACAGAGGTTTCAAGTAGAATGGTGTTATCGAACATGAATTGTCCCAATGCTTAGGCCCTATCATGCCAAAGGAAATTCTGTAATTAAGGGCAAGTAACTCCCCACCCAGTGTTCCATTTATAATTTTTTTCATTCATATATATTCCTCAGAAGGTTAAATTTGCCATATTTGTTTAGTAGATAACAATGCTTTGAGAAGTCCATAAAATCTAAGAGACATTTATTTCTACCATGTTCTAAAAAATATACTTTTTGGTTGCCACTGGGGAAAAAAATCTCTATTAGTTAATACTATTGGAGAGTAATGCTGATACATAATATACATATTCACATACACAGACATACATATACCTATATACTTTCAGAGACTATTTTATATAGTATGTGATCTTCTTGAGAATTGATTAAAAACACATGTAGTCTAAAAATTATTTTCTCTACTTGCTTATCAATAAAAGTTATATTTATAAGTGATGCACAAATAAACAATGTTACGGTCCTCTGAACTACGCATCTTTTCAATTATGTCCCACATAATTGTAGTAGAGATTGTTTTTTAATCTATATTCAATATTAGAAAAATGCTGATTAATTGTTCAGAAGATCCAAACTATCAGAATGTCAGTTATTTCTTGATTATGTCAAAAGGGGACTTCAAAAAGTTCATGGATAACTGGAATTAAGGTACAAGTTTATAAACATACAGATAAATTTTAAAGTCCACACATGTTTTTTTCACAATATACATCTTTAAGTGACTAAAAAAAATTAAGAGAGTTTTTTTCTTTGCTATAACGGCCTGTGCACTCACCAGAGAGACAGAGAGACAGAAAGTGAAAAGTCGCTCTCCAGGGGAGATGGCCATGCCATAATCCTTTCTCCTTCATTCTTCTCTCAAGATTTTGGGCACGCACAAGTGCCCAGCATGAGTTTTAAGCCACTGGGTCAGGGACTGGAATAATGGTCGGCCATGTGGAAGTCCAGCAACTTAACATAACCATTACACCATCTGCTGGTCCCACCTTCTAGTTATTTTTTGAGAATGCTTTGTAGTAAGTTAGGGTCAATGTATTTCAATACTTATACAAGCATGCAACTTCTTAGGAGCATGCAACTTCTTAGGAGCATTCAAGGATTATTTGTATTTAAATATTTACATGCATGATACACAGACAGGAATTCTACAAACTTGTGGTTCTTTATTATATTAGGTCATCAGGAATGTCATGATGCAAACAGAAAAATAGGTCATGACTTTTCCAATGACCCAATATAATTTCTTTTTCTTTTTAAGAGAGATTTTTGCTATAAAGAGCATGTGCTCACCAGAGAAACAGAGAGAGAAAGAGAGACAGAAAGCAGGAAATCACCAATCCACTTCTCCCCGCCCCCCGGGTAATGGCCATGCCACAATCCCTTTTCCTCCCTTCTCCTCTCAGGGTTTTGGGCATGCACACACACACATGCCTGCCGTGAGTTTAAGCTGCTGAGCTTAGGACTCCAACCATCAACTACGTGGGAGAGTAGTGACAAAACCATTACGCCATCTGTTGGCCTTGACCCAATCTAATTTCTAAAGTACCATGTGTCAAATCAAATCCTCCAAATATAAAAACTCTCCTGTTAGTGCACTTGGAAAGTTCTCTTCTCTAACAACATTAAAAACAGCTTTCACATTCAGAAAATTCTATCATTTTCTCATTTACACAATACATACTTACTAAATGCCTACTACACACAAGGAAAACGAAGCCTGGCCGTATGTGTTCTTTTAACCCTCAAAGATAAGACAGAAAGGCTAGCATAGGTCAGATTGTGAAGGGTATGATCCACCAAATTTAAGCATTCAAGTTCAAATTACAAAAACAAAAAGTTATTCAAAATGGTTAAACAATGAAAAAAAATACATTCAAATCTGAAATTTTGGAACTGTATGTGACTGATGAGGATGTGTGTGTGTTTGTGTGCACATGCATGTGTGCACACACATGTGAACACATGCGCTTGTAAAGTTGGAAACTACATTAGAAGTTCCTCTTTTCTGGTTGAGATGATAAGGAAACAAGGGAAGTTCCAGGGAATGTTTAGAAGAGGGGGCAGACTAAGCCATGTTACAAAGTAAAACTATTGTTACTCTTTGTTGATTAAGGCAACAGGAAATAGAAATAAAGGAACAGAAAAAGGAGAAAGAACGAGTCTGAGATGACATTCCAGTTTCTCTTTGGAACTGGATTGGTCATAGTTTTTGTTGACAAACAGAATTTAAGGAAGAAACAGTTTGAGGACAGACTGTTTATTTTTGGTATGTGGTGATTTATGTATGTAGTCATCCCTTAGTTTTGATATAAGGTGTGTATGCTAACCAGAGAGAGACAGAGAAGGAAAATGAAAAATCACCCCTCAGGGGGTATGATCACACCACAATCCCTACTCCTCCATTCTCCTCTCAGGATTTTCAGTAGGCAAGTACATGTGCCTGTTGTACTTTTCAAGTTGCAGGGTTCAGGACTTGAATCAGGAGTGGTTACCATGAGGAATCCAGCTGTTTTAACTGCCATGCCACCTAGCTAGCCCAGTATGTGTTGTTCCAGATGCTTACAGGACTTTCAGAAGAAAATGTCTAATAGACACTGAGTATACAGATCTGAAAGACAAAGAAGAGATCTTGGATAGTGGTAGAGACTGGGTGTCTTAGGTAGATGTAGGTAAAACCATTTGCCTAGCAAAAGCATATTGGAATAAAGAAAGGAAAAATAATAGAGGCCTGGAAAGCAAGACTATCTACGGATGGGTTGTTAAAGGAAGAGGAGCAAAGAAATGAAGAGACGCAGTAAGAAATGCAACTAATCAGCTAAGAGGAGGGAGAATTTGAATAATTCACAGGGTCTAATCTCAAATAGTGAAAACTTAGGGTCATCTGATTTAGCAAGTAAAAACACAGACTCCTAGTGCAAATGCAGTTCCAGATAAGAATAACTTTAGTATATTATAATACTACATGGGGTGTGCAGATACTAAAAAACTACCCAATTGCCTAAGATTAGTTTAAAAATTAGAATTTAAGTTTGCTATTCAAAATCCAGGTTATCCTCTATTGTAATTGGCAACCCCAGTCAAATTCTACAAGAACTGAAAAGATTGTGTTGCCTCTGTAAAGAACCACCTTATTAATGAGATGAACAGAATAATATTACTGACTGTTTAAATCTAGTTTACATGGTCAACAAGTGGATGGGTAAGGGTAAATTCAAACTCTTTGTTTTAAGTCTTCGCTGTGATGGGAAGGGGGAAATACAGGGTAATACCTAGAGTGGGACCCAGGGCCTCCTGCAGTAGTATTAGAGGAAAAGGAGGGAACCAACAGAACAAGAGTGAGAGCAGAATCAGAGACACAGCAACTCCATCCCCACACACCCACAGCCAAGCCCTTTGCCCAGTCCCTTTGCTACCTGTGTGTCTTCTCCGGTATGGACCCCTCTTTTTGTAATCTTTTCTCCTTAGTCACTGTACTATAATTCATCCTCTGACACTCACGTCCTCTGCAGAAAGTGTGTGTGTCCCTTCTCATCAGTTATTAACTTTTTCATTCTGACACTTTTTTTTTTACATGACTTTATTTTTTTTTCATTTTCTTTTATACATTCAATCACATTATTTAGCTTACAAAGTGAATATTTCAACAGGTGAACATTTCTCCCTAGTCCAGTTGATAGAACTATAAAATGATCTTCAATAGATAATACCACATTTCTTTGTCCCATTAATGCTTTGCCTCCCTATTTTTCCTTCTAAATATTCTTCCTCAGACCCTACTCTTTCACACACACTATATCTGGTATTTATATCCATATTCTGTGTTTCTATATCCTCTAGTCAATCAGTTTAACTTCTGCCATGATGCTTTAAACTGTGTAATATAATTATGTTAAATATCCCTGACACCTCAGGGAGCAGCTGTACAAAACTTTGGGGGTGTTTTGTTTGTTTATTTGCTTTTAGAGATTTTTGCCATAGGGTGCATGTGCTTACTGGAGAGAGAGAGAAACAGACAGTGAGAAGGAATGAGAAATCATCCACCTGGGGGATGGCCATGCTAAATCCCTGCTCCATTCTCCTCCTGGAATCTTGGGCATACATACACAAGCATTTGGCCTGATTTTTAAGCCACCAGGTCTGGGACCCAAACTGCAGTTGGCCATGTGAGAGTCCAGCAACATAACCACTATGCCATCTACTGGCCTCCAAAATTTTGTTTTATTAAACTTCATAATATCAAGATTTAGCCTAATTTTTGGACCAATGTGATGATTAATAAATACTGGAAGAATAATGCATATCTTTCCATGCTCCTTTCTTCTTTTTATAGTGGCTATAACAACTACAGCGGGAGGAGTTTCAAGAATATAATGACGATTGGACAAAATAAATTTCAAAATCATTTCATCTCAAGTGTAGATGCATTGAAGAGCTATACAAACATGAAATCATATATTGCATCATCTATATAACATTATTTCATTTTTTACTTTCATAAAAGGTATAGAAAACTTTTCCAGTTATATTGTTTAAAAAAAAAATCTAGTGTCCTAGAGTGTCTGTGATACAGTGATAATGCACTGCTCCAGAGAAGCTGGATCCCAAATGGTAACTCAGCTTAGTTGGTCTGAAACACCAAAACATGTACATAAGTGCCCAAGATCAGACAATGAGAGGACTGGAGGAAGGGAACAGCAGTGTGACCAGATCCTGAAGAGCATGCTCATCACTCTGTCTCTTTCTTTCTCTTACTCTCATATGTGTACAAATGAGCTCTATCATGAATTTTAAAAAATTAAATCTATGGGTCTGGCAGGTGGCATGGTGGTTAAGAGTGCTGGGCTCCCACATGGCCTACCGTGGTTCAAATCCCAGACCTGGCAGCTTGCTTTCTCATTCCACATCCCCCACCCCATGTGCTCGCTCTCTCTCTCTCTCTCTCTCTCTCTCTCGTTCTCTGTACCTCTCTGGCCAAATTAAAATAAATAAAGTTAAATGAATAATTCTTGAAAAAATATTTAAAAAATAAAATCCAGTCTCCTGTATTTTATTTTACTTAAAGGATATATCTCCATTTTCTCTTAAGTAAATACATCAAACACATTTTTTTTGAAGTTATTAGGGAGTGAACATATTGAGCATGAAAGGTTGTTCAGAGGAATATGTAATATGTCAAAACAGGAAAAAGCAGCAGAAAAATTAAGGCGGTAAATTTGGGAAAAAGTATAGATTCATCAGAACTTGAGGAGTTAGATCTTGTAAAAAGAGAGAGGTAAAACAAAGAAGAAAATGATTAATATGTAAAAATCTCTGAATGGTCTGAATTCTTATTACCACAAAAATTATTACTAAGAATATAGAAATAAAATGACCAAACCAAATTCAAATTCCTCATTAAAAGGATAGAGTGCATAATAAACACTTGTTTTCCTTGGTAAAGAATTCTTGGGGACCAGCAGTTAGCATAATGGCTATGTCGCTGAACTCCCACGTAGTCTACTGCGGTTTGAGTCCCAGACCCGGTGGCTTAAACTCACACCGGGTGCGTGTGCGTGCATGGCCAGGATCCTGAGAGGAGAAGGGAGGAAAAGGGATTGCAGCGTGGCCATCCCTCCTGCGGGGTGATTTCTCGCTTTCTGTCTCTCTGTCTTTCTCTGTCTTTCTAGCGAGTACATGTGCCCTCTAGCAAAAACTTCTCCAAAAAAAAAAAAAAGAAAAGAATTCTTGACATTTGGGTAGTCATTAAGAAAATCACCTGCAAGTTGAATAAATGGTACTGCTGTGCAGACCCCACCATATTTGGTTACCTCCATCTTAGGGGAAGGTCTACAGGAGAGTTTGGGTTGGGTTTGCTCCATAAAAAATGTCAACAGCATAATGGGAAATGTAAGGTTTACGTATAAATTGGTTAAAATAAGGCCAAGACTACCAACTTGCACTCTATCTAGATACTCTGGTCTAAACAGACAGGTAATGAATTATGTGCTTTTTCTTCCACATTGTCTGGGCTATGATATTCACCAGGACTCAAAAACACAGAAATGTAGACAAATAAAGACAGTCACACAACTAATTTCAGAGGGATTTGGGCAGCCTGTTTCTGAGTTCCGCTCTATTAGGACAGGTTGGTTCTCCTGTCATTGCCGATGCGATGAACGAGAGAGAAATGTAGAACAGGCCAATAACAAAGCACAGGGAGGCCCCACAGTTTTTCGAGTACCATTGAATTTCCTCTTACATAGTAGGAAAAACACATGCCAAGCACTTGGGCTTACTAAGAAACTAAAATCAATTCAGGTGGCTCAAATACAAAAGCTTGATGAAGAAATTTGTTACAACTATGCAGACTAGATTAAGAGACATGTTCAGATTAGCAATAGAGCAAAGTCATGACCACTGATAGGCATAAAGGGGCAAAAAGACCAATAATGATTCCCATCCTATGACCACTAAGAGCAGGAGTCATGAGGAGGGGGTCCCTGATACAGCTCGACCATGCAGGTTCAGCCCAATAGGAATGGAAAGGAAAAGCCTCAACAACCCTTTAATCCACCTTCCCATTTAGCCTACTGCTGGAGCTTCCCACTGGAAAAATCCACTAGAAGCCAGTTTCCAAGAGAGTTGTCTGATGCAGTACAAGGGTCAGTCTCCTGGGACACATTTCATGGTGGAGGTAGACAAGGTCTGGCTTTGGGATGGGGACAGACAGAACAAACTGAGATTGCTCAGGATATTAGACAGCATGCACGAGTCTATGGCATCCCCTAGCAATTCAGAAACAGTCCAAAACTATTCTTGTTCTCAAGGGTGTTTTAAACCATAAATAAATAAGTGCTCTCCTTCTGCTACTCATTTTTGGAAAGTGAATCGTTCAAGTTGTCAGAATATATAAGCAATGTCTCTTTATTCATGACCATGAAATAACTCCCCTGCTCCAACAAGTTTTTGCTTCAGGGCAAATCTTAGTTTCAAAATAGCCAGGGAAAAAGTAAGATAGGATTACTTGTTTACTGTGGAAAATGATCTATGGATATTTTTGGGGAAAGAATTCCTAGTAGTCCATCTCAGATATTTTCAAGTTCTTTATCAATAGAGTGAAAGCACTTCTGGACAGCAAGAATGATCTTCTTTTATGACTCCCCACAGATCCAAGTCCATCAGTTTATTGAATATACTAAGAAAATGCTCTGACTCATAGATTAACTGGCTTATGAACAGAAGAGGCTCATAGGTACTTTGTAGATTGCATTAAGATCTAAACTTGAATGCAGATCACTAAGCTAATGGATTTAGTGGGGAAAAAAACTAAATTGGGAGTTAGAAAACCCACATATAAAGTTCGGGTCTAAAACTAAGTAATAATACTCAAACCATAAGTTATTTATGATACACTGTCTTTTCTCTCTAAAAATATAGACTGGTTTTTTATCCAAAGTCTTTTTCAGAATAACTTTTTCTTTAAAGAAACTATTAAGACTTAAATTTTAAAGGCATGCAGTGAAATAACTAAATGCATTTTTGAAGAATAAGCAAAGCAGAAAGTAAAAACAAAATACATTTCTCTGACAGTAATTTTAAACTTGCTTTTGGAATTCACAGTTTCACGGATGTAAATACTATATGCAAAGGCTATATAGAAACAGTAGCAGCTTTAAAAAAAGTAGAGAAAAAATTCTGACTCTGCATTGCTTAAGACTTTGCTCTTGATGAAATTGTATGATCTGTGATATTTCTTTGAGTGGATACCGTCTTTATGCTCTTTTGCGGTATTTTGTATTTAAGAAAAAAAAAATCAAGCATATCCTTTCTAGATTCTTTTCTGAATCTAACCTAGACTTCTACTATTTAGTCTGTTTCCATAAGAAACTTTTTTTTATAAAGCTCTTCTCTGAGATAATTTTGATGGATCACTGCAGAGTTTAAAGTATTACCTTCTATGATAGGCTAACAGTTCCCAGACGATATCCACATCCTAATCTCTGGAACTTGTACATATACTAACTTAGGTGGTGAAAGAATTTTTGTAGATGTTACTAAATTAAGATTCTCTAGGGACCAGCAGTTAGCGTAGTGGCCATGTTATTGAACTCCCATGTAGTCAAGTTCGAGTTGCAGACCTGGTGGCTTAAACTCATGCCAGGCATATGTGCTGTGTGCCCAAGATCCTGAGAGGAGAATGGAGAAGGGATTGTGGCGTGGCCATCCCCCCTGGGGGGTGGTTTCTCACTTTCTGTCTCTCTGTCTCTGTCTTTCTGGGGAGCTCACGCACCCTATAGCAAAAACAAACAAACAACAACAACAAAAAAAAAAAACCTCTCCAAAAATAAAAGATTCTCAAGATGGGAGATTATACTGGATTTTCTCTTTGGCCCCATTGTAATCGCAAGGATTCTCAAAAGAGAGAGGGAGGAGGATCAGAGTCAGAAAGAGGAGATGTAGGGATGGATGTAAGGGTCAGAAAGGAAGAGGCTGTGTTGGTGGCTTTGAAGCTGGAGAAGAGTGCTATTAGCCAAGGAATCCAGGCAATTCCTAGAAAACTAAAATAAATAAGAAACTGGAAAAGTCAAAGAATGGGTGTTTTCCTAGAGTATCCAGAAGAATGCAGTCCTATCAGCACATTGATTTGAACCAGTTGAAATGGATTTATAGCTCCTGGCCTTCAGAACTATAAAAACAATCACTTCTGTTGTTTAAGTCATGAAATTTGTAGTAATTTGTTTACAACTGTTACAGGAAACTAGTAGAAAGTCCGAGAATATTTTAAATAGGATCCTCTGGGAAAACTTAAATATATCCACTTAAAGAAATAAACACATGATATAATAAATTTCTTATGATCTCATTCTAAGGCAGAAAGTTGTAGAAAATTTTTGGCCAGAAAATAGAACCCATAATCCCTCAAATACTACTGAGCTGACTATATGTTCTATTGATGTGTAAAGTAATAAGAACAATTATAGCCCCAAACCATGATTCTAATTTTAAAAATTTGAGAATGAAGAAAAGACAGAGTAAAGCAGAAAGACCAAAGAACACACTGGGTTTCTCTACCACTTTGTGCAGGTTTCCTCAGATATTAGTAAGAATGCCTTGTTTTTTTGTTTTTTTGTTTTTTTTTCTGTTGGATTTTACATCACCCCATTTTTAAAATTAATACATATTAGTGGACAGGGAAAAAGTTTATTTTTGATTTCAAAATTCTGTATATATACATTTGTATGCTTTGTTAGCTGGAATGTTGGTAAGGTATTTTGAAATGTCCCTTTTCTTTGGGCATCCTTCCTTAATCAAAGTACATTTGTGATGGATAAGAAGACACATTTCGCCCCACCTTTTCAATTCTCCTTAATTTAGTTACTGAAAAGGGCAACATGGAACTTACCATTGATGAAAATAGCAATTTATTTTTTATACCTCCTGCTCTCATTACACAGTGTCAGAGAGCGAAAGTGAACAAACACCTCCCAATGGGGAAATGGCCACATCTCAATTCCTTCTCTTAAATGCTCCTCTAGGGATTTGGGGTACTCACACTCAGGTACCCAGCATGTTTTTCAGGTCATCTGGTCTGAGACTCAAATTGGGCAATTTGCCCTTTGGGATCCAGCACATTAACCACTCTACTACTTGTTGACCCTTGTAGCTTTCCCTTTTTAACTTTTCAAGCCTTATATAGGGTAATCACTAGATAAATGTTTGGAGAAACAATCTTTACATAAATTAAGATTATAATATACTTGATAGCACTTAGGGAATGTAAAAACAAAACAAAACAAAACAAAACACCTGGGACCAGCAGATGGTGTAATGGTTATGTTGCTGGGCTCCCACCCGGACCTGGTGGCTTGAAACTCACACTAGGTGTGTGTATGTGTCTGCCCAAAATCTCAAAAGGTAAATGGAGGAGTGGGGATTGCTGCATGGCCATTCCCCTGTGGGGAGAGGGGTGATTTCTTGCTTTCTGTTTCTCTGTCTCTCTGGTGAGTATATGTGCCCTATGACAAAAATCTATTAAGAAAAAATAAGTAAATAACAGAACCAAATATAATTAGAAATGTCTGTCAATATTGGGCAATATACATTGGATAATACAAGAATTACTCCAAAGCAAACCTATCTTGTTTTCAAACAATTTTGGAAGTGTCAGAATTCTCTTTGCAACAAATGGTTACCCTAAGTCAAATGGTTGAGAGTGCAATGTATTTTTCCCTTTGCATTTTCACACTTTCCCTTCAACCTGGCCTTTACTACATCCTCTTTGAGAGATGCCCTCTGCCTTTATAGTGCTTCATTATTTCCAACGGCACGTTCTTGATGCATCCCTGCTCTGCCTCAGACTACCGTGCAAGTATGTTCAGCCCTTTCCCTTCCTAGTTCATCAAATTACTTTATTATAGACCTTGGCTTCAGTCTTAGTTTCTTTTTTCTTTTCCTTTTTTTTTTGAAAGGAAAAGGTAGTTTACTAAGTAAAAGTACACTCCTAAGAGGTAGGAGTGGGCCTGAGCAGCTTGTTGTTTCAGACAAAGAACTGAACAAAACACACAGATAGTGTAAGGAAAAGGTAATTTATTAAGTAAAAGCAAAAATACACTCCTGAGAGGTAGGAGCGGGCCTGAGCAGAGAGAAAGAGTGGCTCAAAGGCCCACAGTCTTACTTTCTGCTTTTGAGAGTATTCATCATTACATATCAGTGCTCAGTTGGAGATATATATTAATGTTATTCTCCTAGAAAACATCTTTCATACTGGGGCTTTCTTTAAAAATAACTTCACAGCACACACCATAAAACTGGAAATTATGTGGTGATACTATATCATAATCTTATTTTTGTAAATCTTTAAAGTTCCCTCAATTAATATAAGCACATGTTTATGGGCGTTATTGGTCCTGATGATTGTGGAAATCAATAAACTTGTAAGGTCCTTTAAAAAGCTATCAAAATGGGGAACCAGCAGTTAGCGTAATGGCTATGTCGCTGGACTCCCATGTAGTTGACCGCGGTTCGCGTCCCGGAACCGGTGGCTTAAAACTCACGCCGCGCGCATGTGCGTGCATGCCCAAGATCCTGAGAGGAGAATGGAGGAGAAGGGATTGCGGTGTGACCATCCCCCCTGGGGAGTGATTTCTCACTTTCTGTCTCTATGTCTCTCTCTGTCTGTCTGGAGAGTGCACGCGCCCTATAGTGAAAATCTCTCCAAAAAAAAAAAGAAAAAAAAAACATCAAAATGCAGTTGACCTACTTTTTTTTTAATTTACTATAGACATATGTGCTTGCCAGAGAGAGAGCGCGCGAGAGAGAGAGAGAGAGAGAGAGAGCGCGAGAGAGAAAGAGAAAGTGAGAAAGTAACCTTCATAGGGATGGCCATGCTACAAACCCCTCTCCTTCATTCTCTTTTCAGGATTTTGGGCACACACACACACACACATGTACCTACCATGTTTCTCAAGCCCTGGTCCAGGATTGAACTGCAGAGTCCACCATATGGGATGCAGCCACCTTAACCAGGATACCACTGAGTAACCTGTTACTTCCTTTTAAGACACAAAAAAATGATAAGCTAATATCATTACATGATAAAAATACTTTTAAGTCTATATGTCACTTGCTTTGAAAATCAGTCCATCAATAAATTCTTGATTTTAGACAATCCCTTGGACTTCACAGAGGTTGAATTTGGCATTTCTTGTGAGAATAACTGTTTGAGGGATGATAAAAAAGTACAAAAAGACAAATGACCAAGGCCAGTTTGCCAATAAAGTAAATTAAGAGTATGACAAATAAGACCAGCTGATGGCATAACGGTTACATCACGGGACTCTGATGTAGTTTAACACGGTTAGAATCTCTGATTCTGGAGGCTTAAAACTCATGCTGGGCACATGTGCAAGCATGCCTAAGATCCGAAGAGAAGAATGAAGGAGAAGAGATTGCAGCGTGGCTGTCCTCCCTGGCAGGGGTGCAGGGGGGCAGGGGGATGACTTCTCACTTACTGTCTCTCTGTCTCTGTTTCACCAGCAAGTACATGTGCCCTATAGCAAAAATCTCTCTTAAAAATGAATAAACAAACAAAAACTATGATAAGGTATTATAAAATTGGGTACACTTGTTCCTCTAGAGACGTTTTTCAAGGATGGCTGAAACATGACCACATTTATATTGACTCTATCATCTTGATTTCGGAGTCACTGAACAGTAAACTGTGATGAACCATAGTAAATTTCTAGAAGGGAATTGAAGAAAAATAGATGAGTTTCTCAAATAGTTCAAATAAAAAGAAAAAGGAAGTATGCCAATTAGTAAAGAGATGGCAGGCCTAAAGCAACATTAAAAATGTAGAAGTTAAAAGAAGTAAGTGACAGACTCAGAAGTTGAAAGTTGTAGAACTCTATGCCTATTTCTGTTGGCAATACAAAGTGTAATGACTTCTGTAATTTATTACAAATGTTAAAATTTTTTAATTATAGAAAAAAGCTTCAGGGATATTCAGTTGATAAAAGTTTTCTTCCTTAATCTGTCATTCTTTAATCTGGTTATCTGGTTGGGACAAGCAGTTAGTGTAATGGCTATGTCGCTGGATTCCCATGTAGTCAACTGCGGTTCGAGTCCCGGACGTGGTTGCTTAAACTCATGCTGGGTGTGTGTGCGTGCATGCCCAAGATCCCGAGAGGAGAAAGGAGGAGAAAGAATTGTGGCATGGCCATACCCCCTGGGGTGTGATTTCTCACTTTCTGTCTCTCTGTCTCTCTCTGTCTTTCTGGTGAGCACACATGCTCTATAGCAAAAACCTCTTCACAAAAAACAAAAACAAACAAACAGAAAAAAACAAAAACAAAAAACAGATTAAAAAAATCTGGTTATCTGTTTAAAAGTAGAAACATTTAAGGATTTGTAGACTGGAGTTCAGTGAAATGTTGAGCACCTATGTCATTTATGACGACATGGTAAATTGAGATTGAGATGAGGGTAAACGTGGGAAAGAAAGGGGTAGAAGAGGATTGGATGACTGTAGTTAGTTTCCAACAATATGAACTGTTCAATCTATCTTTTGGTCCATGATTTGTCAAATTCCCTTGAGAACACTTTCTTGCATGATTGATGTCCTCTTACTAATATTGAATAATTTTCCCCATCTAAAGTCACAAGTATGCATATATACATATGTATATAAATATTAATAGATCCTAAGCCTGATTAAAGTCCTTGATAGCAGGAACTATGCCTTTTATTTTGTTTCTTTTTTATTGTCTTACGGTCATTTTTCAGTGTCCTGCACAAAGTTAATAGAGAACAGGTAGGACTCAAAAATCTGTACACATAAGAATCAAAGCTTCAGAGATGGTTTGTAGCTACAGACATGAATCTGGATAAAGTCCTGAATTCCCCAGCTAACCTTCTTTTCTGTCACTTAAAGTTCACCAACAACCTGACTGGGCAGGACCCATATTAATCTACTAAGAGTATATTGATTTCCTTTGTAAACCAAATATGCAGCAAAGACAATACATATACCTAGGTTTGTGTGTCAGTCATTTTATAATATTATTATAATAGTATGGCTAGTGTGTGAATGAGCTCACCAGAGAGAGTCAGGGAGGAAGAGTAGAGGAGAAAGCACCCCCACTCCAATGGGGAATGGTCACACTGCAATTCCTTCTCCTCTATGTCACCCTCTTTCCAGAATTTTGGGCATGCATACACACACATCTGGCATGGTGCCAGGTCTGGGCTCAAACCACTAAGTTGCTTATATGGGATTTGGTTGCTTTAATCCCCAGGCCATTGACTCAGTCCCCATCAGTAGTAGTATTAATGAGTATTTACTCTGTGTCTCCCATTATACTGCTAGGTGGTGTGACAGTGTAAATATAGATACACATCTATATTGCCCACAAACATTATAAGCAACATATTATTCTCCACATTTAAAAGTTAAAAATATTTAAGTCTAGAGGGCTCAGTAACTCATTCAAAAGCATTCAGCTAATAAATTAGTTTGTTGAAGTAACTTTCTGTCTCTTGTGAATTTGGCATAACATGAAGCATTTTTCTGGCAATGGCTTACCACGGGCACTCAGAGAAGCAAACCAGCTTCTATCTAGTTCTTCCCGTGACTCTTAAGATAAAATCCAGGCCAAAAAAATCTTTAAAACTCTGTTTTTACTCATTTTAATTCTCATTATTCCATCCTTGACCTTTACATTATAGTTTTTTTATGGAAAATACTACTTGTTCACGGGAGATAAACTAATCTGATGACCTCTCAATCCTTATCTTTAGTGTCCACCTACTTCATGTTTCCTTATTCATGATAGATCACCTGTGTAGCATAAGTGAGAGAGCAAGAGAGAGAGAGAGAGACCAGTATCCTCTTCAGGGTATGGTAATACTGCAATTCCCATCTTCCAGTCCTCCAGTCTATCGGGTCTTGGGCTCTTGTATATGGGCCTAGCACATTTAGACTGACTGGCTAGGGATTTGACAGTCCCCATGTGATATCTGACAGTCCGCATATGTGATCCAGCATCTCTGGAGCATTACCACCACACCATGGTGCGTGCCCTTCAGCTACTTTTTACACTTCTGAAATGGATATGGTGACCCCTCCGACCTAAGTGCATCCACAAATGAACTTGTCCCTGTGCTCTCTTGCCCACTTCTCCCCTCCTTCTATAATCTCTAAGTACACCTCTTGTCACAGAAGTGAGTCATCTTCCAGTCTTCTTCATGCTTCATCTTGAATGTCTGTGGCCACCAAGCCCTGTTAATCCTGCTTCGTATGTGTTTCCTGGTCTCCATTTTTATTGCCTCTGCCCCAGTTTAGATGATCAACTGCTGATTCCTAGATGTTTGTAGCATGAAAAGGACTTGAAAAACTTCACAGAAAATGACATTAACATGTTTGAAATTCATGCACAGTTTTTAAATAATATGCATCTTCCATGAACTTTTGGAAGACCTTTTGTATATTCTAACTGTTCTTCCTGCCTCCTGCAGGTTAATATTGGCCTATGTCTTAACAATTCTACAAGATTATCTCTTGAAAATATGGATTTAATTAGGAAAAGCTGTTGTTAATGCCCTTTTACAAGGATAACGCCCCTGCTCCAGGTTTCTCTCCCAAAGCCTTCCTCTCTCCAAAGCCTTCCCACGGATGCATTTCTAAATCACTCAGATCAATAAAATTAATTTAAGAAACGTGTTATGTATTGAGTACATTTTTACATGCTGACATAGGAGATTATGTAACCAACTGAATCCAGGATTCCAACTCAGCAGATTGTCTCCTGAGTATATGGTCAATTTACCAATGCAGATGGGACACGTCAAAGGCTCACTGCTTGCACTTTTGCACATATAGCACCAGATAAGAGATATTTTTAAGAACGAAGATACACACACAACACACACACACACACACACACACACACACACACACACATTTCAGAGGTCTTTCTTTAAAAAGCTCATGGAAAATACATAAAATGAAAAAAACAATACATGGATTTCAATTTCTTGGCACCCAAATAAACTTATATTTTAATTCCATTTCCACACATACATATTTATACACACACACACACACACAACATATATTTATTTATTTATTTATGAGAGGACATCAAAAAGCATATGTATATATTTAGGAGATCGGTTTTATAAATACAGAAAGGGAACAATCAGAGTCATAGTGTAAGTTGATACACAGTGGCCTGGTAAGGGAGGAAAAGGAGATTTGTCCCAAAACTTTGAATTAGGCAGAGATACCAAAATTTGTATGTATGAAGTACAAAAATCAGAAGCCAGGAAATTAATATAAAATTTATCATGACCCATTTATCTCTAGGGCTTAAGGGAAGAAAACACAACACAGCTCTACAGGGAGTTTTTACAACCAGGTTATGTATCCTCAAGAACTAAAAAATATCTCCCATCAAAAATGATGTCACTATTAAGGAGCATGATGGAGTACACATGGGATTCAGCACTCAACAAACTAGAGATTAGTGGAACAGAAACTGTAGATTACAGAAAATCTAAAAGGCACTATAACACAAATATGTGCAAAATAATGTAAGGATAGAAGAAATAGAAACTATATTTTTTTTAAAAAAAAAAGAAAGAAAAACAGGACAATATGAAACAATAACAGGCTAATCTGACAAAGAATTAAACTGAGCTTTCTGACTCCAAAGTCCACACTTAGCTCATTTCTCTTTTTGTTTTACTACTGTGCATTTCCCACACTCCTATTCTAATTCAGGAAATTCTGATATCTTGAATTGGTGCAACAACAATCTTCTTGGTGTTCCTGCTTCTAATCTTGCCTTCCCTTTCAATAGGTACCTTAAACTACGGGGAGGGCACTTGTGGTAAAAGCTCATCTGAACCTACTACTTCCTTGGTAACAACCATCCTATGGCATCCTCTGGTTTCTACGAGTTTGCAAGGCTCTGCTTTCCGAGTTCCCACTCAGCAGACTTGTTTCCTATCATGTATCTGCTTCATTTCCTATTGAGCCCATAGCATATGGAGCCCCTTTCTGGCCCTTGCTGTTGCAACTCCCACAGCTCATGGTCTGAACACTAATTTCTCAGAAGGACCTTCCTGAAAGCTCCCAGTAGAATGAAATAGCTTTCTTCTGTGCAAACATCTTCTCCCATGCTCTTCTTTTATACTCATGTTTGCCATATTTAAATGTGAGATTTTTGATGATTAAATAATACGTTTAGAAAATTCAAGATAATAACCTATTAATTATAAGGATGGTATTTAGCTGATATTCTACAAATATTTGTTAAGAACATTACTCTTGGGGCTGGCAGGTGGCATGGTGGTTAAAGGCACTGGATTCCCACATGGTTGACTGAGGATCAAGTCCCAGACCTGGTGGCTTGTTTTCTCATTTTCCCTTTCTCTGGTCAAATGAAATAATAATAATAACAAATGGAATTAAATAAATAAATATTTTTTAAAAACAGTACTCTTCATCTCTTTAGTTCCTTCACTCTGTTGATTAAAAACCCTACTATATTAAGGGCAAGCTTATTTTATTAATACCCATTGCTCTACCTCCAGTGTTCTCTAAATTATTTATAAATATCTATTTCTCCACCAGAGATGTAATATATTGGCAGTATGTGATGGGGTCTCAATACACATTTATCGAGCAAATTTATGAACTAATGACTAGAAACAGGAAAATAATTGATACTAGGTCCTCCTTAAAGTGTCAATATCGACTATAAAAGATCATAAAAATCACATTTTTAAAATTTGGCTGCAATAGAGAACTCTCCTGATTTGAACTACATATCTACTTACATATTACCATTCGATACTTTTTTCTCTTTCTTCTAATACAAATTCTTTTGTGAAATATCATAAAATAGTCTATTCTTCTGTTGAGACTTTTGTGTACAACTAGAAATTGTTAGTGTTTCCATTAATCCTTGAACATTAAAGCTACAAGGGATTAAAGGCTTACAGATGTTTTCTGTTTTGCTAAAGATAAATTGAATTCACCTGGTAAGAGTATGCATATTACAGTCCACACACACTGTTTCCTTCATTGAAATGTATTCTAATTCTGATCATTTTTCCACAAATTTAGGTTTTATAGAGGAAAATATTTCCTTTTACTTTACAACTTCATAAAGAAATTCTTTATGCATGAAAAAATTAAAATCTGGTGAAAAGCATCAAAGAACTAAATGGAGAGATATTCCATGATCATAGATAATAATATTGACCATTGCCAAAATGTCAGTTCTCCCCAACTTGCTCTGTAGAGTCAATGCAATCCCAATTGAAATCTCAACAAATTATTTTGTGGATATAAACAAACTAATTCTAAATTTTATATGGAGAGGATAAAGAACCAGAATAACAAACTCAAAATTGAAGAAAAAGAACAAAGACCAAAAGCTGATATTACCCAACTTCAGGACTTTCTACTGAGCTATAATAATTAAGACAGTGTGGTATTAGTGGAAGAATGCATTGATAGGTCAGTGGAACAGGTTAAAGAGCCCAGAAACAGAGAACCACATAAATATTTTTGTAACAAAAGTGCAAAGGCACTACAATGGACTAAAGATAATCTTTCTAATAAATGGTGTTGTAACAACTGGACCTTAAATGCAA
Source organism: Tupaia tana (assembly GCA_026018925.1). Classification (NCBI taxonomy): domain Eukaryota; kingdom Metazoa; phylum Chordata; class Mammalia; order Scandentia; family Tupaiidae; genus Tupaia; species Tupaia tana. The sequence continues at coordinate 25,348,853 of JAKSZU010000007.1, forward strand.
AAAAAAAAAAAGAAAAGAAAAAGAAATGAATCTAGGTGCAGACTTTATGCCCTTCTCAAGAATTAACTCGAATTGGATCACAGACCGCTATTTAAAGTGTTAAACTATAAAACTCCTAGAAGATAACATGGAAGAAAGCCTGGATGACTTTGGATATGATGATGACTTGTTAAATAAAACACCAGAGGCATGATCTATGAAAAAAATCTATGAAATAAAACAGCTGGTAAGCTGAGCATCACTAAAACTTAAAACCCCTGCTCTGTGAAAGAGAAGTAAAATAATGGTAAGACAAGCCACAGACCAATAGAATACATGCGCAAAAGATACTACTGATGAAGGTCTATCACCAACATATGCAGAGAACGCTTAGAACTCAACAGTAAGAAGATAGACAACTGGGCTTGTCTCATAGCACAGTCTTATGCACTGAGAGGAAGGAGCTGGATCACATATGGTCAACTGTGGTTTGAATCACAGAGCTTTACCTTGAAAAAAATCCCTGGCACATATGTTGTAGGCTCGGGATCCTGAGGGGATGGAGAAAATGAGGAATAAAGATTGCGGTATAAGCAGGCCTCACTGGGGGATGCTTTTCTCTCTCCCTCCCTCTCTCTCTCTCTCCCCCTTTGTCTAGCACACCCAAGTGCCCTCTGGCAAAAATAAATAAATAAGTAAATAATCTGATTTTTAAAATGGGCACTATACCTGAAAAGACACCTTATCATAGAAAATATGGCAAGCAAGCATGTAAAAATATATTTAACATCATTTGTTATTTGAGAACTAAAAATAAAACAACAATGAGGTAACACTATATACTTATTAAAATGGTCAAAATCCAAAATACTAAAACCAAATGATGGCTGGGTCATAGACCAATGGGAACTTCCATTTATTGCTGGGAGGAATATAAAATAGTACGGGTACTTTGAAGGGTAATCTGGCCATGTTTTACAAAACTAAACATAAACCTACCACATGACCCCGCAGTTATTTCTTTATTACATTATCAAATCTATTGAATATTTATGTTCACCCAGAAAACCTACACATGGATGTCTGTAGAAGCTCTATTAATAATTGATAAAACTTGGAAGCAACCAAGATGTCTTTTAGTAGGTGAATGAATGCATAAACTGTGGTACATACAGATAATGGGATATTATTGGGTGCTAAAAAGAAATACACTACCAAGCCATAAAAAAGACATAGAGGAAACTTAAATACATATTACTAAGGGGAAGAAGCCAATACGAAAAGGCTATGTACTGTATGAATGTAACTGTATGACATACTGGAAAAGGCAAAACTATGGAAACTAAAGAAATTAGTGGTTGTCAAGGGTTAGGTGGGAAGAAGGAAAGAATGGGCAGAGTACAGAGATTCTTTGGGCAGTAAAAATATCATGTATGATACTACAGTGATGTGTACATGTCATTATACATTTGTCCAAACCACAGAAGGTAGAACATCAGGAGTGTACATTAATGTAAATTATGAACATGAAGAGATAACGCTGTCTCAATGTGGAGGCACTGTCTGTAACAAATGCATCAGTGTGGCCAGGTATGTGTGCAATGGGGGAGGATGTGCATATATAGAAGATGGGAAAATGTTTATGGGAACTCAGGACCAGCAAATGCTGTAGTGGTTGTGTTGCTGGACTCCCACATGGCCGACTGTGGTTCAGTCCCAGACTAGGCCCCTGTCCATACATGCCCAAGACCCCAGGAGGAGAATGGAGGAGATAGGGAGAAGAAATTACAGTGTGACCATCCCGCTGGAGGGTGATTTTTCTTTCCCTTTCACCATGTCTGGCTGTCTCTCTTTCTTTCTGTCTCTCTGATGAACACATGTGCTTTAAGGCAAAAACCTCTTGGGAAAAAAAAAAAAAAAAAAAAGGAGTATGTGGGAACCTTCTGTATTTTCTGCTCAGTTTTGCAGTTAATACAAAACTAATCTAAAAAACAAAGTTCACTAATTTAAAGAAAATAGTTAAAACATTCAGGCTTAACTTTAGCTGGTCTTCAATTATAGCTGAGAGTAAGTGAAATTAAAATATTTATATATAATTCTTCTCTACACATAATGAAGTGACTCTATCAGACTTACAGGAGACTGAGAAAAGACAGACCAACTCCACTTGCTCCATTTATAATGTTATTAAATTAATTTAAATAATGTAGCTTTTAAAAATTACTTCTTGAGTGATAAACTGTATAAAATTTGAAGAAGTGTCTTAGAAAGAATGAGACTACGGATCTGCTTTGTAGATTGCAAGGTCCCTGGAGAAACATCAGATCTTCCTCAAATATGTTCTTACTTCTCTGGGAGTGCTCCTAAGATCCATCTGCAAAGTGTGTTGTTTAATGTCAGTTTAAATGCTTGGAAAATTGTGTTTTACTTCATTAATTTTTCCTCCAAAAGATTACTGACAGGATAAAAGAAGTCAGACTAAACTAAATTATATATGTAAGAAATGGTAAAATGACAGATTATATAAAGCTGGTATAGTTATGACAATTAAAACCAGTATAATTATCTCATCTCTAAGATACTTAAAAGAATAACTACTGATATGATAGATTTCCAGCAACTCAAAAATTGCTATATCTTCTGAATGATTAGTTTACATGATATGTTCTAGATTTATACCCCAAGTATTCATGGCATTTGAGTTGTGAATTTTTTTTTTTTTAATTTTTGCCTTAGGGCGCATGCACTTGCTGGATAGAGAGACAGAGAAAGTGAGAGGGAAGGCGAGAAGTCACCACCACAGTGGGGATGAGCATGTCTCAATCCCTTCTCCATTCTCCTTCTGGGATCTTGGGCATGCACACACATGTGCCCAGCATGAGTTTCAAGCCACCAGGTTTGGGACTTGAACCGTGGTCGACCATGTGGGAGTTCAGGGACACAACTGCTATACTGTAACAATTGTGCAGTAACTGCTGGCTTGAGGTGTGAATATTTTTATTGTGATCCTAAGGATGAACTGTGAAGAGTGCAACAGCAATTTGATGAAGATGAACAATTCTCATTATACCAAAAGAGAAGGTGAGCACAGGTACACGTAAGATGGACATGATGTTAAAGTTGAAATAAGAATTTGAGAACACTGTATTACTGAGGATTTTGCTCAGAGATTATAATAACATTTTTTCTGTGTGATTTTAACATATTGGGCCAGCTCAAGATTGCTGCTACAGGAGGGGAATGAGACAACAGCACAGTTCTTCTGAAAAACACACTTATTTAGTGATCATTTTGGAGTCATGCAGACACTGTTATGTAGACTGATGCACCTTCATCTCTTTCATAGTGTTTGAGCCCTTTAGATCAATCAGTTCAAATTTCTGCTCCGAACACACTGAAATGTTTGGTTAAGCTGACAAATTTGTGTGGTAAATATAACTGCCTGGCAGGAAGCTTTCTGTCTGCTCTAGTCAATGCTTTGAAATAAATCCAGTCAGAACCATTTGTTCAAGCAGCTTTGAAAATCAGTGATACAAATGGATAAGCAACATGTTCTTGCCTCGACGCTGCATTTGAATGGCTCAGTGGGTAGGGACAGGCCACTGCTCTGGATGATCCAAAGGACTCACTGGCGAATGGAACTGGCAGATACAGGTTGAACTCAGCAAGAAGTATTCAATATATCATGTGTGAGAATTTGAGCCAGGTCACAGAGGCAGCACTCCCAGGGGAAGCAGTCAGTCAATGCTGTGCATTGATGTCTTACGTTAGGCTCTGCTCACGCAGCAGGGTGGCAATGGGCTGAGGGGATGGTGTATACACATCCCTGCTCCTGTTAGTAAGGTTTGCTATCTAGCTGCTGAGAATGAACATCCACAATGACTTGGAACTATTTCCATAACTCACCTATTTATTAATTCATTACAACTTAACAAATATCTAATAAACATGTCTTCTTGGAAAAGGACTATTGGGTACTGCAGGGACCTATTTGGGACCCTTAGAGAGATAAACATATTATAGAATGGGGTAAAACACCTGAGAGGTGTACAAATGCAATATTATGGCATTTGCAATATCCAGAAATTACTTCCAGTTGACTAATGGTGATTGTTTATATGTAAACAAGAAAATTGGCCCAGTTTATGGGAATGAAACCAAGATCAGCAAAGGCTAAAACGATATAGACTAGTGGGGGTATATGAGCTGAGCATTATACCTTTACAGAATAAAAGCATTAACATATTCTTACGGTCCTTTTAAATTCCCCATCCCTTTTATACATCTTTTATATGCATTTATCTTTCGTTTTAGAGACTGCTGAACTGTTTGAAGGATTTTTATTGATTATATTTTCTTTTATAATTGAAAATAATTACAATATTTTAAAAAACATGAGAAAAATGAAGACAGCAACACTTCAAGATATAGAGAAAAGGAAATGCCGTATTTCATTTGGAATATGAGAGATTACACTATGTGAGCAGGCAAGTCAGGTTTAAGCAGCAGTGGGCAGAATAGTTTGATGATAATATGCTGGATCAACCTGAATACAAGATCCATAAGCCTCTCTCAAATCACTTTATGTACCTCTATAGTCTGGGAAAATTCACACAGCTCTGTGGACCGTATGATTCAATACTAGTTGCACTAGCTGGTATACTTGAACAATTCACTGAATGATTCTCTATCAGGATTATCTTCTATGTATAGGAATAAGCATATGTACCTATCTGGTTCACTTTTAAAAATAATACCACAAATTTTAATGGTATTCTGCTATTTAAGTAATAATTACATAACAATAAATATAAAGGTAATGGAGATGTTACTAGATATTTGAAGAACTAAAATAAAAGTATTAACTGGGCCAGCCTGTTGTGTGGAGGTTAAGGCAACTGGATCCCATGTAGTTGTCCATGGTTCAAGTCCTGGCCCCTGCAGCTTGAAAAACATGCTAGGCATATGTGTGTGTGTATGTGTCTGTGCCAAAAATCCCAAAAAAGAGGGAGAAGTGGAGGAGAAGGGATTATGGTATGATTATTCCCCATGGGGGAGGAACTATCTTCTCATATTCTCTTTCTATCTTTCTCTAAAGTGTGTATGCACCCTGTGGGAAAATTAAAAAAAAAAAAAGAAATAAAGAAGAAAACAACTAACATTTTAGAATACTTAGTTATTTTTAGTTTGAAACTATGCTTTTCCCTTGAGAGTCTACATATAATAGAAAATCTTGGACTAGAACTCTATAGAGGTTATCCTCTCAGTGCCCCCAATTCCCACTGACTGAGGACAAACTAGGTGCTCAGTACCCTTCAAGGCCAATGTTACAACTGTAATGCTCCAGAAAAGTGGCTTCTAACTCACCCACAGTGCAGGAATGAGCAATGAACAGGGAAATGTCTTGGGATAAATACCTGGAATTTTAGGTTTTTTTTTTTTTTTTTTTTTTTTTTTGAGAGTTTTTGCCATAGGGCGCGTGCGCTCGCCAGACAGAGAGAAACAGAGAGACAGAAAGCGAGAAATCACCCATCACCCCCCAGGGGGGATGGCCACGCCGCAATCCGTTCTCCTCCATTCTCCTCTCAGGATCTTGAGCACACACACACATGCGCTCGGCGTGAGTTTTAAGCCACCGGGTCTCGGAAGCGAACCACGGTTGACTACATGGTAGTCCAGCGACATAGCCATTACACTAACTGCTTGTCCCAATATCTGGAATTTTAAAGCAGAAACTTGGTCACCCATTTCAAGGTAGATATAGCTAAGGAGATAAATTCAGTCTTGGTATGCCAATAACCATAAAGTGCAACAGATTGAAGCTTATAAGTAAACAATTGCAATGCTTTTCCTCTTTGTAAATCAGGTGACATGGCCCTGTTGATTTCTAAGTTACAGAATCTATACACCTCTTATCTAAAGAGTCTCCTGCTACCAAATTATATTGAGAGACATAGAACTTCGATGTTATAACAGGGTGAGGGTTTTTAAAGAGTTGATTTATAAAATGGAAGTTCAGCTAGCCAAACTGCACGACATATGCCAAGACAGGAAACTAACCATGGATGAGCTTGTGTATATATTGCCAGAGAGAAAATCCAGAAACAAGACAAACTGTTTTAAATTAAAAGAGAGTAAGAAATTCAAGTTCCTGCAAATTTCTCTTAAAACCTATATTTCAGGGACATCTCAATGGAATAGGATGGATGAGGAGAGACATTAAAAAATAATTACTAGGGAGAAATATTAATATATCATGCACATTAATGTGATAATAACTATTTTAGCAATATTATCATTCAAACAATAGAGGTTGAGGTAAAAATGTAAGCCTTCTGAGGGCAGGAGCCAATTGTGCCCCAGGACCTAGTAGAGTGCCTGTGTGTGTAGGTCCTCAGAAATAATTGTCAAATTAAGTGCCCCTGACTATTACTGATTAGGGCTTGGTCTTCTAGTTCTCATTTCTATGATGGAAATAAACTCAATTTGAGAATAGAAAAAAAAGAGTAGAAAAGGAAAGCCAGAAGTACCTTTATATTTTTGTTTCCAAATCATTACATGTTTTGAAATAAGGAAGGCAAAAATCTGTTCTTACCAAGATGTTAGAATTCAAAACCCCTGGCTCTTTGACAGGAGCATTGCCACTGACTGCCCTGCAGGCTCCGTAGAGCTAGAACCAGCCCTGCTCTGAAAACCATGCCGAAGGCGAGAGGAACACAGTCTTCTCATTACTGCTTACACAGAGGTCACCTAAACTTCAGAGCTGAGTCTGAAGGGTTATTTTAGAAATCAGCCATTGGCATTTCTTACTCCCTGTCCCCTCTAAGAAGCAACAAATTAGGGGGAAAACATACTGAAACAAATAATAGGAAAAGCATTAAAGAGGATGACATCCTGAGTATTCAGCTTGAGCTTCAAAACACCCTGATTACATTTTGGGTTGTTTCTGCCAGTAAGTTGTGGAAGGAAGAGAAGAGAAACCTTTTCTACTTCCAAGGACACCCTTCACTTCTCTCTTACCAACACACAGTTTGTGTGTATTTGCTTTCCAGCTGGATCCTGAACAACTTCTGAGTCAAGAAGTCTTCTACGCTTGTGCAAGACACAAACAAATCATTACAGAAGTCTCAGCCTCTCAAGTTGCTGACATGATTTTAACGAGAGCATGCGGTGTGAGATTTCCCATCCCCATTTCTGGCTGAAGCCTCGTAGCGAGGATGCTACTTAAGCAGGGAAGGCATTATTAATCATAATTTTACAGATGAAGAAACAGGACTTGGCAATAGTCACACATGGGATAAAAATATGTTTGTGACTGTTAATTCAGTGATTTTCTCACTGTACCATAGTGGAAGTATGGCATGGCTTGAGACAGCGTTTCATAATGGGTAAGGGTATGACATATGGAGTTGGACTGATCTGGGTCTTAGGTCTCTTACTTGTAAAATGGGAAACAATGATAACGTATATCATCTCAGGACTAAAGTGTGTGTGTATGTGTGAATATACACATATTTATAGATATATATTACATATAAATAGGATTATAATATACATATATTATATCTAAATTATATATAAATATATTATATGATATGGTATAAATTAATTGTACTGTAATTAATTATTATATTATATATAAATTTTAAGTGTGTATCTGCTATAGCTTGGTCAAGGATGAAGGTAGTGTTTATCAGTATGATAGTAAGAAGGGAAATTGCATAGCAGCTGGAACAGAGTCATGGACTGGAAATATTAGTAGGCCCTCTCAAAGGGATTCAATGTGGGGGAGAAGAGAGAATTTTGATATGAATCCTGACATAGAAATCTATTAGCTACGCAAGCAAAGTCATAGAACCTTTTCTCCCATCTCACTTTTCTAATTTGTAAGATTAGATACATACTTTACTAAGCTATAGTGAGGAGAAGTATAAATTCATATGAAATATAGTGCATAGTGGCTGGTATACAGAAGGTATTCAAGAAATGATAACTATATTGTTTAATATTAGTCATAATGGTAGAAGCTTACCTCCCATTATATCTTCCAGTTATGGGAATATGTTACACACACCCTGAAAATGTACATTATGATAGAAAAATTAAGAGTGAAAAACTAAAGAGTTCATTAAATATAAGAGATTTGGTGAAAGACAGGAGTAGAAAATTATTTCTGTAGAATCTTTATAAAGTTATTGTACACTAAAAAATAGTAATTTTAGCACACAAGACAACAGCACATCAAAGATATTTTATACAGGGTGCTGGCAGATGGTGTGGTGGTTAATGGCACTGGATTCTCACAGGGCTGACCACAGTTCAAATCCTGACTGAACGTAGCAGCTTGCTTTCTCAATTTCTCTCTTTCTCTCTCTCTCTCAATCTGTCCTTCTCTTGTCAAATTAAAATAATAAATAGAATAATTCTTAAAAAATATTTTATATATCCTGAATCAATAATATTCCTTTAGACTTTTCCAGCTACTCTCCCTCTTCTAAAGATTTTCATGCTACTAATATTATTTTATTTTACTTAGCTGGAAAACCTCCAGATTTATACTTCTTTCTGTGTTTCCTTCTAGTATTTCTTAAATAATGAGCTATAACTCTACCTTTGAGAGGTAGAAGTTATTGAATCTTGTCTTACAGGTCTTTCTTTATTGGTCTTTCTTAAATATGTCCCAGTTACCTCCTATACTACCAGCACCACAGGGTACTCTAAATTGAAATTTAGTAGAAATTCTTTACAAATTTTCTTTTTATTCATGATAGCAAGTGTGAACATATGAGAGAAAGAGAAAAATGAAGGGAGATAGAGAAATAAACAACCTCAATAAGATCTTATCACACCATCGTTCCCTTTCTCAGCCCTCCACCTTTTCAGGATCCTGGAAACCTGCATGCATATGTTTTTAGGCTGACGTAGGGATCTGCACCCACAGTTTTCCACATGGCTTCCAGTTTTGCCGGGCACTGTGTTACCATTGCCCCACAGAAGCTGTGGGCCCTTTATAGATCATTGAATATGCAACTTCAATATGTTTGGACAGACGGTTGTCCTGAACTGGGAATGGGTTTCCTGGAACTCAGGCTTCCTGATGCAGCAGGAGTCACAGCTCTGACAACATAATGATCCTTCCATTAGATATAATCAGCAAGTATCTTCCCATGAGCAGCCTAAGCTTAGTTCCCAAACTCTTGAAAACATGTAAAGACTCTGATAAAATAGATAATTGCTTTTCATTTGCCTCTTTGACACAAGAGATGGTTGAATAGCCATGGTTAAAGCCCCATGGAATAAAGTGTAAGGTCAGTTACACTCTCGGACACTTCACAGAAAAATCCTTAAGTGGACCAGAAAATTATTGCTGTACTAGCTCTTCTACTACTCCCTCACCTCCAACCATGGGGAATTCTGACAGCCATTTATATCACTCTGGAGTCTGACGCCAGGATGGGTTTGCTTAGAGAATGAAATTCAGATTTGGAGAACATAAGGAGATGGCTAATATATAAGTGTGCAGGCATTTTGCATTATTTAAGAGCAATACATGCATTTCTAAAAGGCTTCTGGTGGAATATATCATTTTTACATAATTTAGTCTTTACCAATTAGAGATGTTTTATGTTAAAAACTATTTGCCTTAAACCTTCTTTTCCTGGGGATATCCTAAATTATACTCATATATTAGTAAAACTCCTAGAGATTTGAATTCTTAATATGCCTCAATACAAGTATTCACATCAACGCAGAAAGTCAAGATACCAGCAAGAACAGTTCTGCTAAGGAGAGTATTTTAGAAGGAAATGATGTTGGGAATAAGACCTGACATGACCAAGACAGAGGTGAGGTGAGTGAGGTAAGTCATGCAGAGGCATAGCCAGATCCTGTCTTTTAGCTACTATTTTCTTCATTATGGATTTTTTGTTAATTTTTATTTCTTCAAATATAGTATTAAAACATTACTTATCTTGATTACTGAGTTTTGGGCAGCCCCTTAAATTTTACCTCTCATTTGCCCTTCATTGGACTATTGGCTTCAATGTTTTACATGCCCGCATCAGTCTTCCTACTGTTTTCAGAGTGGGTGGAAGGTAGCTTTCACCCCTGGACATTGGGCTTGGCTGATGTGGCTATCAGTAGATAGAACACAAACAGAATTTGAAATACGTTTGCATTATGGGGCTTTCCCTCTTGCATTCCCACCATCACTGTAAGAGGAAAATATCTCAGGTAGCTTCAGTCCCTACAGCCTAAACCCCAGAAGAAGTACATGAATCAGCCTTAACCTCATCTACACTCCAAATCCTGTAGCCCAGAGACGCTGTCATCAACCTGAAAACTTGTGATCTGGAGAATAACTGAGTATTGTTTTAAATCATTGAGTTTTTAGAGTGGTTTGTTATACAGCATCATTGAGATACTAATAGTAGTACAGAGGGGAAGTTGCAAATATGCTTCTTTAACTCTACCATACATTTTATATATAATAGTCCACTTTATCTGTCCATCCACAAACATATCTTAATATCTTATGCAACTCCATGTGGCAAAAACTGGAATTCATAGATGAATTAAGAGGCGATTTTTTTTCTTTAAGATTTTTGCCATAAGAAGAAAAATGCTGGTCATTAACTGAAGCTGTTTCTACTCACTGTGCAGACCAAAACCAAAAAAACAAACCAACCAAAAAAAGGTCAACAAGCCACTTGTGGACCTTGGATTGCCAGTTAGTAACTATAGTTGACAAGTACAGGAGAAATCACAGAGGTAATGGCAACTTGTGAACCACACGGAGTCCCTGCCCAGATCCAGTGGAGCTGACTGCAATCTTCATCTCCACTCTCCAAGCCAATGCTCCCTGGCAGAGGTGTATCAACTGGGAAGAACGGACATTTTTCTGCAATTTGCTCAAAAGCTTGAAGGAACATATTTCTTATATTCATTTTTAAATATGGGGCCAGCACAGTGGAGTTCAAGGAATGTTAGATGTGTATGGAAAATTGTTAGGTTTCCTGGTTGACCTGTGTATGCCAGGCATATATGTTCGTGCATGTGATCCTGGCCCTCTGGGAGGTGTGGGATCCTATGGAAGGTGCTTGTCTTTCTTTCTCTCACTTTCTCACATTTGCTCTCTAGCTCTCATGAAAGAAATATGTAAACTTTTTAAAGAAGAATTTTAATATATTAGAAGAAACAATAAAGTAACAATAGTAATAACAAAAATATCTAATGTCATAGAACAGAACTTTCAGTTGTCCGCAATTTTAGACATCTCTGATATACTGAATACCATGTTTTCTCTAACAACTATGCAAACTTCAGTCTAGAAATAATGCATAATTCTTTTTTTAAAGAATTATTTTATTTAACTTTATTTATTTATTCACTTTAATATGACCAGAGAGGGACAGAATGAGAGAGAGAGAGAGGGAAAGTGAGAAAGCAAGCCGCCAGGTTCGGGTCTCAAATTGCCATCCACATGGGAGTCCAGTGCCCTTAATCACCATGTCACCTGCCGGCTCCAATTCATAATATTCTTTAGGAGAGCAGACTGTTTTTTATGTATTTTCACTATGAATTTGGGTAGTGGAAGAAAATGCATTTTTAAATATAACATTTACTTTTCTATAAAAGCCATATATATCTTTTGGTAATGTTCATATAAATCTTAGAAAGGTAGTTTTTCTTGTCAAAACGTAAGTTCATATTTTAAAGAGAATAATAGCACCAACGGTGGAAGGGTTTAGGAAAGTTAGGAGGGCAATTATCTAATTTAGCAAGAATATGTAAGTCATCATTTATAAATGATATATCATAATATGAAAAAATGATGTATGTATCTAGCATTGCGGAGAAATGATCATTCTAGAAACCCAGTGTCCCACACTGAGACTGTCTCACCTCTCCCTTCTTCTGTGGATCCGCTTATTCTGGAGAGCCCGGATTCTTCCACTACCCCAAAGTAGACAAGAGCTCAGTGAAGAAGAAAGAGAAGGTCCAGGTCAAGAAACAGAAGACCAGAACTGTATTCTCTACAACCCAGCTGTGTCTACTCAACGACAGAGTTCAGAGACAGAAATACCTCAGCCTCTAGCTGATGCACTCTGACATTCTGAACCTCAGGTACAAACAGGTTAAGACCTGGTTCCAGAACCAGAGAATGAAATGTAAGAGTTGGCAGAAAAACAAGTGGCCAAAGACAGCAATGGTATGACTCAGAAGGGCCCAAACACCTGCTTAATACACAGGGCTCTACACTGCCTATCCCCAGGGATGCCCAGTTTACCCATGAGGAAACCTCTCAGGGTGAAGCCTGACCTGGAATACCCAGTCTTGGAGCACCCAGTCCTGGAGCACCTAATCTTAGAGCTGACAGACCTGGTGCTCGCCGGCCTGGGACATGCCATTCTATAACAGTGGAGTGGAATTTTTGCAGTTCTGCATGCACTTCCAGCGAGTTCCTCCTGCCAGTGATTTTGGAGGCCATCTTGGAAACCTCTGGGGAAGGCCATAATGTGATACAGCAGACCACTATGTATCTGAGCACCACACAGACCATGGACTTAGTCTTAAATTATTCCACAAACATGCTGCCTGAAGGTGTGTGAACATGCAGCATAGTAACTAAATTTCAGTCTGGGAGGTGACTGAATTCTTTTCTTCCTCATAGGAGTTCTTGTTTTAGAGCTGTGTCTGTCCTGCCTTGGTATGCTGGTTCTCATTGTGCCTGCGGTGTAAATTTGCGGGAGGGGGGGTGGATTATGATTGGAGTCTGATTAAAGAGGTTTTACCAACCTTGGCTGCTATGGACAACATGATTAAAACTGTCTCTGGCTACAAATACGTAAATATTACACTAGTTTGGGAATCTTTAGGGTCCTAGAGTCTAACCTCAAGAAGTGAAATACAGATAAATGTGATGAAGGATTATTCCTGATTTCTGGAAATAGGAGGCTTTACTTATTTAAAAAATCTAATGTTTAGGTGAAGGGTTAAGTTATAATGCACTTTGTTGATTTCCTCTGCCCCTTTTGGCTCTACTTTACTGCAATCCCTAATTTGTTCTTATCTCTTAATCTTTAGAATGATTTGTGTTTTGTTGAATCATGATAGCATCAGTGCCAATTTCACTGATTTAAGTACAAATGAATAAATCACCCATCTTGCTTAAAAAAGAAATAAATAAAGGGACCAGATCAGATCAGCAGTTGGAATAATGGCTATGTCGCTGGACTCCCATGTAGTTGACCACGGTTCGAGTCCTGGGCCCGGTGCCTGGCGCATGTGTGTACGTGTCCAAGATCCCATGAGGAGAATGGAGGAGAAGAGATTGCATCATGGCCATCCTCCCTGGGGGGTGATTTCTCACTTTCTGTCTCTCTGTTTCTCTCTGTATCTCTGGCAAACACAAGCACCCCCCCCCAAAGAGAGAGAGAGAGAGAGAGAGAGAGAGAGAGAGAGAGAGAGAGAGAAGGAAAGAAAGAAAGAAAGAAGGAAGGAAGGAAGGAAGGAAGGAGGGAAGGAAGGAAGGAAGGAAGGAAAGAAAGAAACAAACACAGTGTTCTTAATAGGTTGGAGGTTACTGCTTCAAAGGTCCCTGAGATAGTTGAAAAAGTTATTTAAGACATATTACATAATTTATCTGCCTTCTTAAACAGTTTAGACCAAGACAGACAACTAAAATGAAACTTCGGATTCTTTGAATTGATCCTCATGGATATCATATCATGCTGTAATGAAACTATACCTTCAGTGGAGTTGTCGATCCATACACTAAATAGTCCTTTATCTATTCTATAGCCCAGTGGCTCTCCTACATCAAAATCACCCAGAGGAACAGATTGCTGGTTCTTCCCTAGTTCTTTCTCAGTAGGTCTGAGATTCTGCATCTCTCACATATTGTCAAGGGATGCTGTTGCAGGCCTACAGACCATGTTTCGGCACCATTGCTGAAAGTTTTCTTTTTCTTTTAAATACACGGTCACATCAGTTTTTTCTGTTACATGCTTGTAAAACTCTTGAAGAAAAACTATGCTTTCTTCTTGGGTTTCTTCAGATGCACTTTTTGACTCTGGGCCTCAGACTTTATTTGCAGCAACTGCACAGCCAGTTGTGGTTGTGAACTGATGTTAAAATTCCTGGTTCTTAGTGTTTCTGCCTTTAACATTCACACTGAACTCTGGACTTCAAAGAGTCATCTCCTATGGAGTCTGGACAATCCCACAGACCTTTCTAACATCCTGAGTTATTTTGGCAGGTTTTAAAACATTTATTTTGTCTTAAATAGGTAAACATGGTTGTTTAATCATCCACATTACCAAGAAAGCCTCTTTTCTTCCATCAGTTTTCTCATTTCTTGTAGAAAGTGAGATGGAAAAATACTGGGAAAATATTTGTCAGAATTACATTTTTCTTAATATTTTAAAACCAGGTTATTTGTCATTGATATCCTCACTAACCATTCATTACTAGTAGTTCAGAAAACAACCATTTATGACATAGACATACAAAGTGCTGCAGTTAAGAGGGGATACAGTAGTAACTCAATTGGCCCTGCATGAGAAAGGTCCAACATTTGCATCCTGGGACCTCCCTGAGCTCGATGGGGACATGCATGTCCTTGATCTGGGCTAGTTGACTTGTTTCTCTCTCTCATGGGAAAAATAAAAAATAAACTTAAAAAAGTCCCCTCCTGTTTTTCTAGAAAACAGTATTCAGAGGGAGACCCTGTTCAAAAATAAAAATAAATGCAGGGACCAGTAGTTGGTGTAATAGCTATGTTGCTGGACACCCATGTAGTCGACTGTGGTTCAAGTCCCGGACCTGGTGGCTTAAACTCACACTGGGCACGTGTGCATGTGTGCCCAAGATCCTGAGAGGAGAATGGAGGAGAAAGAATTGTGATGTGGCCATCCCCCCTTAGAGGGGGTGATTTCTCACTTTCTATATCTCTGTCTCTCTTTGTCTTTCTGGTGAGTGCACGAGCCCTATAGCAAAAACCTCTCCAAAAAATAAAAAATAAATAAAATAAAATAATGTGAACCACTCATTCTTGTCTTAAAAGATATGAATTTTAACTGTAAACACTTATGAGTGCTGAATAAGTGATGCAGAAAGTGCTTCACATACTCTCTGAAAGACCACAGTGATATAAATACAGAGATTATAAAACAGCCTTACTATTTACACCTGTGAACTCTCAGCTGTATTTTCTGAATATTTCATTCCACATCAGTCATTGTCTTGGCATGTCACCTTCTATTCTGTCAGTGAATAATTTGAATGCTTATATAAACAATTTTAAGCATGCACAATTATTATATCAGATAGGATGGAAAAATTAAAGGGAAATTCCAAAAACAATATTAAAGAAAGAAAATTTAACTGGCCCCAAAGTACTATTATTAATAACATCTATAGGAGAAATAGGCATCAGAAATAATTACATTCTAAATTTTCTATTGGCCTTTTATATGTTGGAAATACAGATTTAAATAACCATTTATATCCATCTAAATTTAATTGCCTGTTAAGATTTGTAAAGTGTTTCTATTTTCTGAGTTACTGCTAAAATGAAAGTCCCCAAAATCTATACAGAAGATATAAACAAAAAAACCCCACCAAATTGGTATTAAAATAAAAGCCAGTTTATAAAATGAGGAAATAATTATAATCTGAATGTTCACTCTGTGACAGGCATCATACTGTTTTAAAGCCTTGAACTAGTATAAATCTTTATTCAACTTTATAAAACAGCTAGTAAATAGTAGCAGCATTCAGAATTAGACCCTGTTTGCTCAAATAACTCATAACAGTAATTTAGTGTGTGTCAACAAATATGAATAAAGAAAAACTCTCCTTAGAAAAGGCAAAGTACTTTAAATTGGTTAGATATGAACAAACACAGTAGCCACCCACACGTTAGTAAAAGATATACTTATATCAGTCTTTACATAATAGAACACTATTATAACATATAGAACAAAGATACTAAAAATAAAATGCAATATTTATGGAAATAATATCAAATAGAAAATGACTTAATTCATGAGTTTCACACTCAACTACTAAATCCAGATTTAAAAAGAAACAAAAGGTTTATATACTAATTTTTAATATATTCCAACACTCTAATGCTGGCAAACTTACTTATGCAGTAAATTAATATTTTCAAATTATTATGATTAAAAACTACCTATCTCAAACCAACAGTCTACCTGGAAGCAGTACTTTTAAAAATCAGAAAAAAATGAAAATTACAAACATGCACAGACAATAACACTGTAAAATATGAACAGTAGTTCTCTCTGGATAATAATTCTATATGTGATCTTTTTGCCTGTTTTTCTGAATTTTTTACTTTACCTATAATTAATGTTTATATATTTTTTCAAAAAGAAAAAAACATTTTATTTTAAAAAGAAAGCAAATATATAAATGCATACATACATATTATAATACTTATGTATTAGTACAAATATACATATATAAAAATGTGTATGTAAGTCCTGTGTCATTCAGCAGTAACTTTTACAAAAAAATTAAAGAGCTATAGCTAATAAAAGAGATAGAAAGTGGAATTATACACATACATATGTACATATATACTTATGTATATACACCTGCACACATATGTACATATGTATGTTTGTATGTTAAAGAATATTTTAAAAACAAAATGCTGTCTCAGCCATCAAATCCTGGACTTTCCTTTTTATGAAGATAAATAATTTGCTATTGTTTCCTGAGTAATATATTTACTAAACATAAAATAAATAGCCATGGGACTAGCAGTTGGCATAATGGCTATGTCGCTGGACTCCCATGTAGTCAACTGTGGCTCAAGTTCTGGACCTGGTGGTTTAAACTCATGCTGGGTGCATGTATGTGCGTGCCCAAGATCCTGAGATAATAGAGGAGAAGGGATTGCAGCATGGCCATCCTCCCTGGGGGTGATTTCTCGTTTTCTGTCTCTATCTCTCTTTCTCTCTCTGTCTTTCTGGCGAGCGCACGCACCCTATAGCAAAAAAATCTCTCCAAAAAAAAAAAAAAAAAAACAAAGAAGAAGAAAAGAAATAGCTAGAAAATCTATAGCTTTCCTTTTACAAACCATTCTGTATCTTATCTTCCATAAATTGATCTTTTTTTTTTTTCCTTTCCAGCTTCTGAATCCTCTTGTGGAAAACATCAGTGAATTTACTACCAGCTATATAAAAAAGTCTTACAGTTTCTTTTCTTTGTCCTAAAATTACCTTCAAGCTTGAAGAATGTCCTCTTAGGTATAGTATTCTTGAATTTGTTGAACAAGTCCATGTTCCACTTACTAATATCCTTCACGGATATGGATTTGATTGTGTCCCTTTTCACCCATCATTTTTCTATACTAAAAGTTTCTCAGCTGGTCTTACTATTTCATTTCTTTGATAACTTCAGGTGACCTTTCATGCCTGTTTATGGCTTTACCAAAATATCCTGAATAGAACTTTCAACTCTAAGCATAAAGACATTTTAGGTCTATTGGAAGATTTAGCATAATCATGTAATTCTGTATTTTAAATTTTATTGTAATCACTTCTGCTATTTGGTTTATTTGCGAACTGCCACTCCATACTGGACTGTCTTCAAATAAATAGTTGACAGTCAGATCCTTTTTTTTCTCTCTTTATTTTTTTTCCAGAAACATATGATCATAATGACAGTGTTTCTTTTTATCAGCCTAATTTGGGTTATATTGCCCCAGAAACATTGCTTTATACTTATCACAGCTAAAATGTATCTGCTATTATTTGGCCACTCACATGGATTTACAAAATGTCCTTGCTGGACTCATTTATCTCACCACATGCAACAGCTTTGGGGTCATATGCAAACTTAGAGATCTGTCTCAGCGTAGTCACAATGGCCCACTTTTCTCCCCAGGCATACGTTCTTCCAAGTGATAGATGTAACAAGTCCAGAGTGGAGCTACTTGGGCTCTCCTTTGAAGCTTGTTACTCTGCTACTAATCCTATGTCTTTAAATAAAAAGTATATATATAGTATTGATGAATGAAATAAAAATATCAAAATCAGTGTCTCAAAAAAAAAAAAAAAAATCTAAAGAGGAGCTTTCGGTAAGGAAATTAAGTCTGCTTGGCTGCTGTCTAGCTCTCTCTGTCTTCCTACTCCGGCTTCTGCTTCAGCTACTCTCCATTATGATCACTGCCCTCCCTTACACTCCTATTTTAATAACATGTCCACGTCTTTTGTATACAGCTTACCAACCCTACTTCTGTTTAGTTGAGTTTTTGAATACGAATCCCTTGCCTTCCTCTTGCTACTATCCTTTACTTACCATCAGACTGGCCTTCCTTTTTCTAAAGGAGTGTTTAAGAACTACCTGGCAAAACATCATTGTACACAGTTTCCTGGACCCTAAACCTAGGAATTCTGTTTCAGCAGTTGGGGTTCCAGCCAATGAATTTTCATTACTAATAAGCTCCTGGGTAATGTCAATGTTGCTGGTCTGATGACAACACTGAGAAGTACACAAAATTACACAAAAACATTACACAGAATTCCATGATGTTCATCTATTTTTTGTTTACTGGGAATTCCTTGATGAACTACTATCTGGCCAGCTCATTTAAGTTGTCTTATGCTTTCCTGCAAATAAGTAGGAAAATTCCTTCCTTTGACCACTGTATGAGAAAGGTAAATGATAACAATTCTGATGGTCCTTCCTAAAATAATGATAATAATGTTTATGATGACAAGGGTCATGGTAAAAAGCCTCAATTTCCTCATTTTTATGTGGAGAGATGCCCCTTGTAGATTATTGAGACTCATAAATAAGATACTTTGCACAATGTCTGGCACATAATGGGTGTCCAACATAGGTGGGGTATAAGAATATCAATGCAGATAGTGATGGCAGCATATCATTCATTGAACAGATTTATTTATTTATAATAGTAAATAAAACAGTTATGGGCTCTGCTTTGGTAGAATTTATATTTTACTGGAGAGACAGAAAACAATAGTGAATGAGCAAGTAGATAATAGTAGATTACGGTAAGTGCTACAAAGGAAGATTAATATCAGTTTGGTGGGACAGAGTAACCAGGGAAGCTGATTTATGGGCAAGATGGGTCTCCTCAGGAAGTAGCAATTAAACCAAGATCTGAAGGAGTCAGTCACAAGATGAGCTGAGGGGGGGAGAATTTCAGACCTGGAGAGCTGCCCAAACAAGTGGCTTGAGACTGAAAATTACTTAGCTGGTCCAAGGAAAAGCAGGAGGTAGTCAATACAGAGCCCCGTGAATAAAGATAAAATGAAATGAAGTTAGATAAGCAAAGACAAGATGAATCTCACAGCTGTTTGCAGGATATGATAAGATTTTAGTTTAGTCAAAGAAAAATGGAAGGTCCTTGAGCATTTAAATTTCTAAGAAAGTGCATCCTATGTTCTGATTAACTAGTAATAGTTATCAAGATCATTCTGGGTGAGAAATGGTTGCAGAAAGACCAGACTGGAAAAGAGACCAGTTTGAAGGTAGTACCACTGTCCAGGGAACAGATGAGAGCATGCGGAATTAGGAGGGGAGATGTCAGAATGAGAAGCGGCTATGTTTAAAATATATTTTGGGGACCAGCAGTTAGCGTAATGGCTATGTCGCTGGACTCCCACGTAGTTGACCGCGGTTCGAGTCCCGGACCCGGTGGCCTAAACTCACGCGGGGCGCGTGTGCGTGCGTGCCCAAGATCCCGAGAATGGAGGAGAAGGGATTGTCGTGTGGCCATCCCCCCTGGGGGGTGATTTCTTGCTTTCTATCTCCCTGTCTCTCTCTGTCTGTCTGGCGAGCACACGCGCCCTATAGCAAAAACCTCTCCAAAAAAAAAATATATATATATATACATATATTTTGGAGGTTGAGCTATTACACACTTAATAAAAACAGTAAGAAAAACAGGGCTTAAAGCTGACTATCAGGTTTACTGTATTATAACAATGAGGCCGTATTCGTTAAACCAAACTCTATTTACATATTGGACAGTTTTCATATGTATTATATATGTGGGTGATACATATTTGTTCTTATCCAAAGCTAACTTAATTGTGAATATTTATTTTATGAAAGGTTTTCTTTTATTATTATTATTATTCATACATTACATCTCTATACATTACTTAGATTGTGAAGAGACTTTACTCAGCATGATATACACCTCAGTCTAGTCCAATTGAGACCACCACACACATCCTCATCAACAGATAATAAACCATATCTGTGTCCCGCAAGTCTTACCTCTCCATTTTCTCCCCAAATTTCCTATGCTCTTCTCCTCCCACACTCTCTTTCCACTTTGTCTTTAGGGTCCATTACAATTTTTAATACTTTTATGTTCTCAGTCTTTCAGTCTCCACCATAGAGAGCAGACAGTTGGTATATATGTTAAGCGGACTTAATAACTTCAATGGTGACATTTTTCATGATTTTTGATGATGTGTAAATCATGATAAGATACTTCTTAAGCTCCTTTAAGAAAGGCTGCAATATTTTTAGCTCAAATTATTTTTCTTAAAATAATGGCTTCTAGCTATGTAATGCTTCATAGGTACCAGCCCAAACCACTAGCTTCTATAGCCCGGCCCAATCACCAAATCTCAGTCATGTCTTACTAATCTTACTTGAATCCCCACTTCCACCACTTTGGTTCAGTGATCCTGTACGTTACAATGAATTCCACTGCCTTGCTCTGTCTCTACTAGCTATTCCCAGTCACCTCTAGTGTGCGTATTTATCAGTTTATTTCTTCTTCTTGAGTTTTCCTAAAATGTCAGATGTTAGACACATCAAACTTATGACAAGATCTGAACGAGATGGGCTATTTTGAGTTTTAGTAATCAAAGTGAATGCATGCAACGTGCAGATATCTTACAGTTCATGAAAAGAAAAGAGAAATTTTACATGAGTTAGATTATGTGTGTGTTTGTGTGTGTGTTAATAACAACAATAATTACAATGACACTGATGGAATACCTGCCCGATTCCAGGTAGATATTCTGGAGCTGGCTGCCCTGAGCATGGGCTATGTCACAGAGTCTAATCTTTACACCATTTTGGTGCCACTGGCTCATTGCATAAACAAGGCTTAAATTCTGAGTGTAAACTATACCACAGATAAGGGACTGATAACTAGAATACATAGGGAATTCAAGTGACTTAACCTCCAAAAACAATCAACCCAGCTAAGAGTTGGGAAAATGAGCTGAACAAACAACTCTCTAAGGAAGAAATATGAACAGCCAGAAAGCACATGAAAAAATGCTCAGCATGCCTCATCATAAGGGAGATACAGATCAAAACCACTATGACATGTATAGTATCATACTCAGCTGGATTGGTGAGAGGTATATTTGTGTTGGGTAAATTCACTTTACAAGCCAAGTGATGTACAATGATTGAAAGAATAAAATAAACTTTAAAAAGAAGAATGTAAAAAAAGTTATATATATATATATATGTGTGTGTGTATATATATATATATATATATATATATATATATATATATATACACATACACTGAGTGAAGTGGTCACAGTCCCTCACTAACACCTTCAAGTGCAAACTAGAGTAAGTTAGAGAGTTCACAGGGAAGCAAGGTGGCAGAAGGAAGAGATGAGAGTCATGATCCTACAAATGCTTCTGATTTTATTGGAGACACCCACAAACATAAAGTGTCTATTAAGTATTTAGCCAAAAAGAATAAAACAAAGGGGCTTGCAATGGAAGAGAAAAATGAGATCTGACTTGTTCCTCTGTTTTCATACTAGAGAGTGAGGAGGCAGTTAAGAGAAAATTTCACTTACTGATAATTTCTTTTGAGGTCAGAACTTCATTTATTACTATCTGTTACTATTTTAAAAATCAAGCCAGGAAACTATTTCTCCTCTCAATCCTCCTGCATCTATCTACATAATGAATCAGTGTAGACACTAGATCTAGTGTAGTACCTAGAATTCCCTAGGTACGTGGCAAGCTAAATTACCATTCTAAAGGAGAAACACAATGTTATTTGCACAATCCCCACTTCTATCTGCCTAATCATCCTTTAAGAATCATACACACACAAACACACACACAATCTCCTAGCTCATTTAAAATTTCTTTTGTTTTCATGCACTGTAAATTTGTGATAAAGTGTTATTACAAAAACATTCATCAGTCAGATTCACTAACTGCTTTCTTGAATGTCAGTAAGAACATACCAAGGGAAAATTGAATTATATAATTTAATCACTGGGCTAATTATTTTCTTTGCTGGTCCTCTAAAGAAGTGGTGGATACAAACTCACAAATTGCACATCCAGTTTTCTTGGCAGGAGGGGAGCACTGTGCTGTGATTAAAATGGCATCATGTTGCTTCTTATAGAACGCGTAATAGGTCTGAACTGCAAGAATTAAAAAATTGGCTATCCTCATTAACTATAGTAAATATTTCCTTTTAAATGGATAGGCAGTTTCCATGGAAGTATATACCGTAAGTTGCAATTAAATGTAAGCCAAATTAGGTATTAGGGGATATATCACCCACAGAATTTTTTCAGTCTCCAAATGTAGGGAAAAAAAATAGGTATAGATTTAGAGCATTTTTAATTGCAATGATATTTCCCAAACATTTGCTTGTTAGGGATTCTGAAAAGTCCTGTAAAATGATTTAACCTTGCTTAATGAAGCATTTTTCAGACTAGGGTGACTGACCAAGAGGGTTTTTTTGTTTTGTCTCTTGTGTGTATATGTGTGTGTTTGCAATACCCAATAATAAAAACAATTTGGAAGTCAAGCATTTTTAGCTTTATCCATATATACATATTTTTAGGTTTTGGTCATAAGATGCATGCACTCACCCCAGAGACAGAGACAGAAAGAGAGAAAGTGAGAAATCACCCCACCCCCAGGGGGTATGGTCATGCCATAATCCCTTCTCCTCCACTCTCCTGGATCTGGGGCACACACATACACATACACACACACACACACACACACACACACACACATATACACACACGTGCCTCGCATAATTTTTAAGCCACCAGGTCCCGGACTTGAACCACAGTTGGCCATATGTGAGTCTAGCACCTTAAGCACTATACTACCTGCTGGTCCCCTAGCCTTTATTTTTTATAAGATGTCTCTCTTGATTTTATAGTTGCTGCATCTTTAACTTTCTCTCCCTTTGTTCATGCCAAACTTTTACACAAAATGTGTTTCACAGTAAATAACTATCACATTATTTCTATTGCACTTTAGAACATTTGGTCATGTCTTAATGGTAGTGCAGGTGAAAGAAATTGCATGCATAATAACAGCTTTTCTGAATATAGATGAGATGAGAAGGCTTGGAATTTAATGACTGCACACAAAGACTTAAAAAAAATGATCACAAAAATGTTGCCACAGTCTGTCTATTCTGCTATAAAAATAGCATAAACTGGATAGCTTATTAAAACGGAAATTTATTTCTCACAGTTTCGGAGGCTAGGAAGTCCAAGATTAGGGTGCCAGCATGTTTGGGTTTTGATACAGATCCTCTTCTAAACTGTAGAAAGTCACTTTCTTACTTGCCTTCACATGGTAGAAAGGGTCAGCTTGCCCTCTGAAGCATATTTGTAAAGGACATTAATCCCAGAGGGCCAGCCCTTAGGATCAAATCACTAGAAAAAGGTTCTCCCATTTAATACGCCTGGGGGTTAGGATTTCAACATATGAATTTTTGGTTATGAAAGCATCCAGACCAAAGCAAATGTGACATGACTTTTTTCACACATTCTCAACATTAAGGATGAAATTCTAAATTAAATTCTAAGAGGGCTAAATATATGTTTCTTAAATGCATAAACCATGTTATCTATTACAGTATATAAGATACTGGAGACATGAAAATGACTAGGCTCTAGTCTTCCCCCTTGAAACCATTTGGATTATATATGATTATAACCCACTATAGGAATATTTTTTTTGGGAGAGATTTTTGCTATAGGGCATGTGCGCTCGCAAGACAGACAGAGAGAGACATAGAGACAGAAAGTGAGAAATCACCCCCCAGGGGGGATGGTCACGCCGCAATCCCTTCTCCTCCATTCTCCTCTCGGGATCTTGGGCACGCATGCCCACGCGCCCGGCGTGAGTTTTAAGTCACCGGGTCCGGGACGCGAACCGCGGTTGACTACGTGGGAATTCAGCGACATAGCCATTAGGCTAACTGCTGGTTCCCACTGTAGGAATTTTTATGAAAAATGCCTACCCAATATGCTATGTGTTGATAGCGCAATTAACAAGGAATCATGGAAGTTGTCCAATAACATAAGTCACTAGGGAAAATGCACATCAAAATCCCAATGGGATACCACCTTAAATCAATAGGATACCTAAGAACAAAAAATTAGCTAGTAACAAGTGTTGACAATTGTTAATATAGATTTATTCACATACTGTTGGGGAGAGTATAAAATGGTGTAGTTGTGAGTATAAAATGCTATAGTTGTTTTAGAAAACAATATGGTTATGGTCATTCCTCAAATTATTAACCATAGACGTTTTAAATATCCCAGCATTTCCTCTCCTAGATATATACCCCAAAGAGTCAAAAACACACATTCACGTAAAACCCTGTACTCAAGTGTTTATAGTAACATTATTCATTATGGCCAAAAGTGAAGATAATCATAATGTGCAGAAACTGATGAAAATGTTACCTACATACAATGAAATATTAATTCGCCATGGAAAGGAACGAAGCACTGATACATGCTATGACAAGGATGAACCTTGAAAATATTATGGTAAGGAAAGATGCAGTCACAGAAGACCATATATTCTATAATTCTATTCATGTGAAACGTCTGGAATAGGGGAGTCTGTAGAGACAGGAAATAGAAAAGTGGTTGTATAAGGTTGGGGAACTGGCAGGGAATGAGGGACAACATGAGGATCGTAAGGGTGATAGTTAAAGGCTATGGGGTTTCCTCTTGAGGCAATAAAGATATTCTAAAATTGACAGTGTTCTAAGATGCGACCATCCACAAATGTGACTGTATTGACAGCCATTAAATTGTATACTTTATGGCACAATTGTATGATATGTGAATTATATCTCAATAAAGCTGTTTTTATTTTAAAATAAAACCATTGGGCCAAGAAAATTCTTACATTTTCAATTCACATTTGTTGAATGAGTAAATAAATGGATCAATCAATGTATAGATGGAAACTAAAAGCTTTAAGAATCTGCCACTTTAAAAGGTAGGTTTTCAAGTTGGTCTGTTTGCCCTTAAGTACACTGCCACCAAGTGGTGGTAGAAGCCCTGATTTGATAGTATGAATTGCAGGTATACTTTGGTGATTCCCTGCTCAAATATATCAGATTTATAATAAAAGTGAGCCTGCAGTTTATTACATAAAATTACTGAAATAATTGCACTGAAATATATTGAATAATAAATGAGAAAAATCCCTAGAAAGTATATAAAAAAATGTCATGCTGTGTTCCCTAGCCTTTCAAAATTGGCATGCACAACTGATGCTAACTCTTGCTGACTTTGATTAAAAACCTCCTGTCTAATTTAGTTTGAATCTTATCACAGAGTCAAACTCCTTCTGGGATAATGTGTAGTTCTGGTACTTCAGGACAACTTTGGCATGAAATGCCCTTTTGGGCAGTTTTCCACCACTGTCAGCAGTTCTCCTCCTTCTAAGCCACAGATGGTCAATTCACCTTGCTTAGATTGTTAGGGCTAATTAAAATCATATCCTTAGATTGCCTTTTTAATGCTCTAAATTAGTACATAGCCTTCACCCTTCCCTCTGGGGCTTCTACTTCCTCCCTCATCTATCTAAGAAAGAAAAAAATTAGATTAAAAATTATCTGAAGGATAAATGCTAAACACTGTCCTATTTCCCTCAGTGAAAGGAGGAAAGAGAGTAGAGAGAGTCCAACACATAGTAGGTCTTCACATAAATATTTATGTAAGGAATAAAAACATCCTGCTACCAGTCCAACTAGTATTTCCATAACAAGGTGCAACTGAAAATTGTAATACCAAATTGTTTAATTACTAATAGCCTGACTTACAATTTTTCTTCTTCCCTTAAGTATATACATTCAACAGAATCATTTAAAAATTATTTGCACACAAATTGTGGGTGTTATTATGACAATCATGATCTCAGTTGAAGAAAGTAAGCAAAAAAATCTACACAGTAATGAGAATCAGCAGCTAATAAATGATTTTTAAAAATTCTACCTTATATCTTGCCCCTGTATCCTATATTTTGGATCATTTTCCTATGCAGAACCTCTGAACTCATTTTAATATGATCTATTTGATAATTATATTGTGAAGGATAATCAATATAAACTTACCTAAGGCATGTCTTTTTATGACTGTAATCATTAAGTGCATATGAGTGAGGGGTCCCTGCTAGTAAGGACAATTACAGATATAAGTGAAATTTAAGGACCGCTACTTAGGCAGAGGCAGGGGTGTTGTAAATTCAGGAGAACTCCATTCAAATTAACAACTACACATTGTAATAGAAGGATAAATATTATTTTAATTGATATGCTTTGTGATAACCATTCCCTGTTTATGGCTAAGTGTCTAAGTCTAAAACCTAACATGGGTGATCCACCAACAAGCTAAGATAGAAAGAGATCAAATACCCAAATCTGAAATGGATGTGCTTCTTACTCTCCAAACAAATAGATGGGTCAATTCTTGGCCAATTACACATGATCATAAGATAAGAAACAATGTCACATATATGTCAGTAAAAATATCTAAGGTAATTTATATGTCAAACATCTGCACTTTTGAGCGGAAACTGAAGGACTAGGTGGCATGAGAAAAGAGAGAGTAATGGTAGATGCAAGAAACTGAATAAGGGGACAAGGAAGGAGAATTAGAAGAAAATGATTAAAGACACAAGAATACATGTAAACAAGTGGAAGAGCTTATGGAATAGTTCACCACAGAAGAGTAAGCAATTTTAAGAGACAATTCAATATATGCTTCTAAAACAAACAAAAACACACCAGTGGAACCACTGATATTATCAAATGTATGCAACATAATGTAATATTTAATGTTGAAGAGAAAGAGGGTCTACAGCCTTGATTTGATCATTACACACTGTGGCATGCTTTGAAAAACTGCACTGCACCATGCAAAGAAGCACAATTATATGTGTGACAGAAGTCATAATAAATAAAATAAAAAGGGGAATCACACAATAAAAATCAAATTGATTTACAAAAGAAGATAAGTTTTTCATAATAATAATTTACTATTAAAATTGGGATAGATCATTTATAAATATAGGCTCTAAACTGAGCTGTACTTTATACTTAATAAATACTAAAAGCAGAGATGGTATGAAAGAAAAAAGAACAAAAAGACATAAAATTTATAACGATGTTAGAACTACACAAAACCTATTATGTAAATAGAGAAGTGATTTTTGATCCTTTGCTATTGTAAGTGGAACATTTATTTCCATTCTTCAGATAATATAAGATTATTTATGCTACCAATGTATAAGCAATGTGATAATTTATTTTTCCATTGTGACTCATTTCTTTTTTATAAAACTGATTAAAGAATCTTTTTAACAGCATAATGCATAGAACATCTACTCTAATCTGCTCAAGCTGTCAAAAATGAAATATGACAGATTGAGTGACTTAGACACAGCAATATATTTTCTCATAGTTATGGAGCTGGGAAGTCCGAGATCAAGGTGCCAAGGGGTTGGTGAGGCCTCTCTCCACAACTTACAGATAGTGACTTCTCCTTGTCCATACAAGGCCACTTCTCTGTGTGCAAGGGTGGAGAGAGAGAAAGAGCGAGCTCTGGTGTCACATCCCATTCTTATCAGAGCACCATTGCTATTGGACAGGGCTCCCTTTATGATCTCATTAAGCTGAATTATTTCCAAAATGGCCTTACCTCCAAAGGCAATCATGTATGAATTTTTTTTTTTTTTTTTTTTTTTTTGGAGAGGTTTTTCGCTATAGGGTGCGTGCGCTCACCAGACAGACAGAGAGAGACATAGAGACAGAAAGCGAGAAATCACCCCCCAGGGGGGATGGTCACGCCGCAATCCCTTTTTCCTCCATTCTCCTCTCGGGATCTTGGGCACGCACGCACACGCGCCCGGCGTGAGTTGTAAGCCACCGGGTCCGAGACGCGAACCGCGGTCGACTACGTGGGAGTCCAGCGACATAGCCATTACGCTAACTGCTGGTTCCCTGAATTTTGAGAGGACATGATGCAGTCCACAACAGTGTTCCGGAAAAAAAAAAGGAAAGCCTACAATATATTCTGACAGACAGTAAGATAACTTAAATTTTATGCTCATTGAATTGCATTTCTTAGGTCTAAAACGCAGATGAGCCAAAGAATAAGCTCAGGGTGTGAGTGACCAAGATGAATAAGACTTGGCTTCTGTTTTTAAGTTCCTCCCTATCCAGCTGGGATCAAGGCATGGATAGCAGGGTGTAGAATCACACAGGGAAAATGAAAAATACACAATGCTTTATAAAGGGATATTGCCCTCCTGCCACAAACACAATGCTTTGTCTATATTTCTAGAGGTCAGTGCCAAAGAAATTTTTGTGTATCATTAGGACATAATTAGAATGATTGCTTCATGATTCATTAGAACTAAGTAGGGATCACTTCTTGCCCCGTGACAGAAACTGGATACAGAGAAAATACAAGTGATATTTTTAATATTTGTAACATTATGTTTTGTTTTGCTTTGCTTAATCCTTGTATCTAGGTTTGAGGCTTCTCATGAAGGTGAACAGAACATCTCTATTTCTTGATTTCTCAGAGCACTCAAAGCTGTGCCTTGCTATTCTGGAATCTTTCTCTCCCAGTTCTCACACCCAAACAGTCACCAAATTCCATGAGAAAGTAATTATCATTTTATCAAAATGAAGGAGTGGAGGATACAAGGCTTACATAACTGGTTAAGGTGAAAAGCAAGGAAGCCACAACTCAAACACTTTTCCCTATCTTTCCATTGCCCTTAAAATAAAATTTAACCACATTAGCAAAATCCTCAAGACCTGTATAGATTTTCTAAGCCAAGGTAAAATTCTTTTGCATCTGCAGTCTTCAGTCACATCAACTCACGTCCTCTTTTTCATCCCACACTTACCTCCTAATCTTTGCACACTGATTTCCTACTGCCCAGAATGTTCTCCCCTCCTCCCTCCCCCAGTTTCCATTCTGCCATCTTTGTGGAACTCTATTCAGACCTCCTTGCTTCCCTCTTTTTCAACAGCTCTTTGGCTTTTTAGTAATTGCCTGCTTCTTGTCTGTTTACCTAACTATAGCCTTCGTTTGGGCCATACCTTCCTATGCCCAAAGACTACTTGTTCAGTTCACAGGAGGCATTCGAATGTTGGTCTGCTGTTTTACTACTGACACCATGGCTCAGCTGTATATCTGGGACTAAAAATTGTAATTAGTTAGCTCACTATTATCTAGCCAGATTTTTTTATTTTTCAAAAGCATTTTTAGCAGAAAGGAAACTACTAATGGAAACTCTTCTATCCCACTACATTACAAAATGATCTTGTTTAACAGGGGTATTTAACTTCTCCCATGTTTCTTAGATCTGCTAAGATTTCTAAGATCTCTCAATTCATTTTGTAAAAAAAAAAAGAAAAAAGTTAGAGGTTTTTGCTATAGGGCACATGCACTCACCAGAGACCGAAAGCAAGAAATCACCCTCCGGGGGGATGGTCACACTGCAATCCCTTCTCCTCCATTCTCCTCTTGGAATATTGGGCATGCACACACACTTGCCCAATGAGAGTTTTAAGCCACCAGATCTGGGACTTGAACCATGGTCAGCTATGTGGGATTTCAACATCTGTTTGTCCCACTC
The DNA here is from genome assembly GCA_026018925.1 of Tupaia tana. Taxonomy (NCBI): domain Eukaryota; kingdom Metazoa; phylum Chordata; class Mammalia; order Scandentia; family Tupaiidae; genus Tupaia; species Tupaia tana. The sequence goes on from JAKSZU010000007.1 coordinate 25,378,778, forward strand.
TTAACTCATTTTTATGATTTTCCTAAACTTTTCTGAATAACTTAGCCTATTGTCTAAAATTTGCAGGATCAATATTATATTTAATGATTGAGATAACCATATGTACTTGAAAGAATATGGGAATGGGTTTGAAGAGAAAATTTCTAAAAAATAGAGAATGTGTCAATATTGTGAGTATATATATATATATGTATATATATATATATACACACACACACTTATATATATGTATATATACACAACATACTATATTTATGTACATTCCAAATATTGAAATATAATTTAATGTTCTGAATCCACTACCATCAAGCTTAAAGAACCTATCTGTGTCAGCAGACATGCTTACGTCTATAGAGAGAGTTCTACTTAACACATCCCCTACAGAGTAACTCATAGGTCCTAGTTCCTTAGGGAGAAGACTCAGGGAAGAATGACACCTGTAACAGAGAACAGTTTCTTCTAAGTGGTATTTTCTTGGGAGTAGAAGTCTAAATCCAAGCCATGTGAAGTGAAATAAGTCACTTGCAGAGTCGAAGAGACTCTTAAATTTGGTTTTAAATTTTTAGTTGGATACTGACTTAACAGACTTAAGGGTATCCTACAAAACATATTTGCGCCAAACTTAGTCAAAATGTCTTTGGTATTTTGATAAGGAAAATAGTTCAGAATATCTACGAAGGTAAACTTTAAATAGTAAATTGTTTACATTACTGCCAACTGCTTTAAAGGAAATTTAAAAATTCTCTCTGGGAAGTTAACAAATATTTTCATTTTCCCACTGAGGTTAGACCGAATGGCTTCTCTTGGGTGACCTTTTCATCTCATTCTGTGTGTATGTGGATAGTGCACAGAACTCATCTAAAGTTGGGCAATGTGTTGGTTAAAGATTATGCAAAACTGTGTATTTTAAAAAGATACCTACATTTAGTCTACACGCAAGGCAACAGCAAATCTCCTGAGAGCTTACTGAAGATTGCTTTGCAGTATGTATGGAAGTGTCAGGATGTATAAGGATCAGGATGGAGAGATGGAGGAAAGGATGAATATATTTTTAGAATCATAAACAGATTAAAACTCTTTAGTCAGGATCTGGACACTTTGAAAATATGAATGTACAAAATATCATTTTTTAGTTCCTTTTAAAAAAAAATAAGAAACTAGACTTAAAAAAATAATAAGTATGGCACTAGAGTAAACACACCATGAGCTGCCAACAATAGCCAGAGTGCTTTCCTCTGTGTCCTCATCTTCAGGAGCCCTCCTGTCCCCACTGCTTCATGTTCTGTCTCCTAGGACAGTAGAAATTATCAACTCCTCATATATTCATAGATTGCATGTTTACATTTAATATGTAAAAATAGTGTTACCAAGAAGGGCATTAAGGAAATTGATTTTATGTATTTGTAACTACAATGCAAGCCCACTGAAGTCAAGCTTCAAACCTCTAGAAACTAACACAATGTTTACACTCAAAAGATATTCACTTATATTGTATTGATGTTTATTCTGATAAATTACAAACATTACCATGAATGGTTATTTTCAAGAGTACATCTGAAGGGGCCAGCAGGTGGTGTGGTGGTTAAGGCACTGGATTCCCACATGGTCGACTGCAAATTAAGTCCTGGACTCTGTGGCTTGAAAATCACACTGAGCATGTGTGCATGAGTGCCCAAAATCCCAGAGGAGAGTGGAGAAGGGATTGTGGTGTGGCCTTCTTGCTTGGGGGGTGATTTCTCACTTTCTCTCTCACTGTCTCTCTGTTTCTCTGGAGAGTACACATGCCCTATGGCAAAAGCCAAAAAAAATTAAATAAACAAAAAATAAGAATACATCTTTAGACTTATTTACATTTATTTCAAGATTGTCTTTAACCTTATCTAATGTAGATTTTTCTAAACAATTTAATAATTATTGAACTTTCAATTTTTTATTTTATACAGTCAATGTACATGCTAGACTTCAAACTATGTTGGATGTATATTGATTCATTGAAAAACATTTCTCTTTATCTTGTATATAACATTATATCCTTCTTGAAAAGTATGTTAGTTCATGAAGGGTCACGTTTAAAGTCAGTCTAAGTACAAGAACAGACAAGGAGTTGAAAGACAAAACAAGAATCTGCTAAAATGCATGATTAAAGTTTTATAAGCACAAGTTTAGATTTCTTGCAGAGTTTCATCTTAGAAAGATTATAAATATTCTTGAATTCTTTAAAATTGTAAAAAGTAAATTTGAATAACATTCATAATGGATCTTTGCTCTTCATCTTCTACTTTTAAAAAAGGTAATAAATTCAATGTTCTGTATAAACTCAGTCTGGAAGGAAGATCCTATCTTTATATCAAAATAGTCACACTATATGAAAATTTTATTATATAAACATTCATATTTTAAGCCTGAGTAAGATAGTTAAAACAGTATTTCAACCACCATCTGAATTAAATCATGTCTTCTACAGTAGTTATAAACCAGAAGAAGTCTGTGGACGACTTTAAAATGTGTACCCAGTTACCAAAATAAGTCCTTAAAAACAAACAAAGAATGAATTAAAGAAAAACACCCAAACCACCAAGATCTAAAGTGTAAGCATAGCTCTCTCAATGATTTAGAAAATGAATATGGTGTAATGTTTCTTATTTACGCATTCAACATGAATCTAATCCAGATTTTTAGAAGTAGGGTATTTCACTTAGAATAAAAATTCAAGTGCAATTACAAGATCAATAGCCATTAACGAAAAGAGACTCAGTACTATATACATATATATGTCTACAGTACATGCTGTATGTGTATACAATTTAGTTATGTACATATATAATATATATCACACATATATGTGTGTATATATACACATAATATATTACATATAATACACATACACACATACATATATACATATATACATATATACATACCAAATTGTGTACACATACAGTATACAGAACAGTTATTAGTCTTCCTATATAGAGTTCTTTCAAATGAACAAAATAAAGATGATTGTTTTAATAAATGTATTACAATCAAGGAAGAATGATAGCAAATTCAAAAAATGTAAACTGCTAATGTCCAGTAAAAGTATACAAAGAAATCTTATCTTAAAAGAGATGTAAACTATTATAAATAGACTCCATTTTACAGAATTTTGTAAATATTGTGCCTCTCTTTTGCCCAGAGGCAAATTCACTTACTGCTGGTGAAGTTATAAACACTTTGGGGCTACTTCTCCTTAGGTTATAACCAAAGGAATGACAAAGATCTTTAAGAATAATCAGCTCAAGGAATGAGGACAATGTTCAAAAAAATTGAAGAATGTATATATGTGCACAGGCACACACAGAGGAAGAGGCCAAGAGTCATCTTTAAGCGAAAACAAAATTATAATTTCTTAATAGCACATATCTTTTTTTTTTTTTTGGAGAGGTTTTTCGCTATAGGGCACGTGCGCTCGCCAGACAGAGAGAGAGAGACATAGAGACAGAAAGCGAGAAATCACCCCCCAGGGGGGATGGTCACGCTGCAATCCCTTCTCCTCCATTCTCCTCTCGGGATCTTGGGCACGCACGCACACGCGCCCGGCGTGAGTTGTAAGCCACCGGGTCCGAGACGCGAACCGTGGTCGAATACGTGGGAGTCCAGCGACATAGCCATTACGCTAACTGCTGGTTCCCAATAGCACATATCTTTTTATATGGAAAAAATGAGTGTGTGTGCAAATATCTGTAGTCTAGGCCTTTGAGTTATGTGTGAGCTTTATCGCCTCCTCACTATTTTTTCTGAGTTTTTAAAATTTTGTGTTCCTCTTGTTTATTTTCCCCTATCACAAGCCTGCTTAATTTCTATATATCTTCATACTTTTTTTTGATTATACAAATGGTACACAGTACCAAAAGATTAAGCAACAGTTAAATAATATAGACAATTCAAAACCAATCACACTTTTCACCTACCTCTTTGTGCGTTGTGAATTTGACAATTGTTTTAGCCTCATTCCCAAAGAATAGCTTTATTTTTTTTCTCCCTGGTTCCCTTAAACCTTCCTCTGTTTTCTCAGGATAAAATACAGTATGTTCACACATTTAAAAAAATGTTTTAAAGAATTACTTATTTTATTTTATTATTATTTAACTTATAGTCATCAGAGGCACAGAAAGAGAGGGAAAGTGAGAAAGAAAGCTGCCAGGTATGGGACTTGAACTGCTGTCTGCCATGTGGGAGTCGAGCACCTTAACCAAGCCACCTGATGAGCCACCTGATGGCTCCATATCCACACATTTTATTGGGTATAAGTACATAACCAATTATTGACCAAACTGAAATTTCAGAATCATCTCATTTGTATCACACAAACCTGTCTCAATTTTACACCTGTTTAAAAAGAAAGAAAGAAAGAAAGAAAGAAAGAAAGAAAGAAAGCAAGCAAGCAAGCAAGCATGCAAGCAAGCAAGCAAGAAAGAAAGAAAGAAAGAAAGAAAAGAAGAGAAAAGAAAATGAATCACAAGTGTGTGGTGGATTAGGCAGAAAATAGAACACTGGCTTTGAACTCTCAAATCAAACTACCTGGATTTGAATTCTGGATCCTCATTTGGGAGAGTTACTTATCTTTGGGATTGAAATGTCCTCAATGGAACAAGGGGCTCTATAACACCTAATGTTGGAGTGAGGGTGATAAAAGCTTCTTCCTTGATAATGATTTTTTATCTCCCCATAGACATGTGGCTCCTCCAGGGTTAAGACTCCTCTCTCCCCAGTACTCACCATTTCTTGGGAAGGAACACATGGATCAGGATAAATGATGCAAATGGCTTAATCAGGTAGGAAGCTTAAAGAAACCCCTTTTACCCCACCTACTGTTGTCTCTCAGGAATACAAGTGACAAAAAGAGCAATTTCTCTCCTTTGTCATCAACCACCAAGCAGTGGGACAAGGTCCACACCTGAGTGACATACTGCTATAAACCACACAACCAGTGACCAGATGGGCATGGCTCTCTCCTGGTGGTATAAAGCATATGCTTATTGGCAGCTTTTTGAAAAAATAGATAAATAAATAAATAAAGGCAGTATTTGAGTCTCCCGATGCCTTCCTCTTTTTTCTTATTTCTCATTTTGCACAGAATTAGGTCAGGTATGATGATTGCTATTTAATGAGTTCCACCTACATACCGTTCACAGAGGATATCTTGAAGACTAGATGTCAAACATTTAAATTATGTGATTGTTTCATATGTACATATGTGTGTGTATATATATATACATGCACTCTCATATGCACATATGAACATATATGTACATGCATATGTACATGTATACATACACATTCGCATATGTGTGCACATGTAGTTAAATTATATTACACTGTACTACTTTATGCTACTATATATCAACCTCATTACATTGAAACTCTTTTTATGTAATATAACAAAAGAGGTCAAGAGTCACTAGAAGTAATATAATAGATACTCAGCAAAAGGAAGAATAAGAGAGGCACCCCCATATCATGTAACTATAAAACTTTATGGGCATATGGTTTTCAATGAAACATGAGGAATTTATGGAATAAAACACACCAAGCTACTAAAATAATTCACCTCAGAGATATATAAATGCAAGGTCTAGAGTGCGAAAAAGTATTAATTGCTTTCTGTATGCATCTTTGAATATTTTTGTATATATTGGTCAGGATATCATTATGTTTAAATAGTTTACCAAATTCATAAAGAAAAAATAATGCCAATGTGTGTGCATGTGTGTGCGTGTGTGTATTTCCTTGCCTATATATATCTATATAGATAGGTATCTATATGCATATCTCTATATATCTATATATCTCTCTCTATATATTTAATATTTGTGCATATATTTAATAAATATACACACACACACACACACACACACATATATATATATGTATATATATATATATAGAGAGAGAGAGAGAGAGATAGAGAGATATCTTGCCTAATATACTTTGGTTTATCCTCAGAAATTAGTATTTATATTTGGCTAGGATATTAATGAAGCATTACTCATCCAAATATTATACATTCGGTTGATATAAACTTTGCCTTCATGTATTTCCAACTAAAGGTTTATATATTTATATGCCTAGTGTAAATTCTAACCTAGCCTCTAACCATATCTGTCTTATGGTCACTAATATACATTACAAGGTAATTTCTGTGACAGCCGTTCTGAATTATGGCTCTTTGATAGTACATATATCAAAATCCTATGTTTCATTTGTTTCATCAAAAGAACTTCATATAAAATATTATTTAAAGTATTATCAATTTAAAGTCAGCTGATATTTTATTTAAAATAATACTAGGGCTGTCAAGTGGTTAAGGTGCTGGACTCCCACATTATTGACTGTGGTTCGATTCCTGGATCTGGCAGCTTGCTTTCTCACTCTTCTTCTCTCTCTCTCTTTCTCTGGTCAAATTGAAGAATAATAAAAAATTACATTAAATTAAAAATTGTTTTAAATAAACAATGCCTCCACTGAATTAAAAATTGAGCCTCTTTTTTCATTCTTAGTTTACTATTTATAGTTTCATCAAGGAGGAAGCAACTTTAATGCCTAATGCAACATGTACTTTATTACTCTGTCCACAGAAGAAAGTATTTTCTGGATAAACTTTAAAGCACAAAATCAAAATAGATAGTATAACAATATTATGACATGGGTTGGCAGATATAATCAGCATATGATATCTTTTTATTTCTACTGAATAACTTTTAAAAATGTATTATATTTTCTTCTCAGTTCTTTAAAAGGAAAAAAAAAGATGTGTTCCAGAGGGAAAAACCCTAAGAACTAGTAATCAACTTCTTGCTATTGTTACAGGAAAAAGCAATTGAAATCCAAATGCTAAGCTGCTTTCTTTAAACCACATGATTCAAATGAAACTGGTTAAAAGAAATATGAAGTAAGTGAGAAAATACATACTTGATTGTGTTCTTGCCATACATAAGGATTATTAATTTACAACAATACATAGGCAATCCTTTCTTTCTGAATATGAACCTATCTGCACCCCTTCAATTTCTTTAAAATATATTCTTGCTATGCAAGTTTTCCTTAGATATGTTTTATTTTAATGGTTTATTTTCAATGTAACCCCTATGGTATTTTTCATATTAATAAAACAATCTTACCAACACATCTGAATTTAATGTCAGAGACCCTGTCATCTCAAATAATATCTGCTCTTCCTACTCAAGTGCATATTTTTTTGTACAATTTCCCTCATTTTTTCATTTATTTTCCCCAGATAGTATATGATAATTTAATTTGTTATTCACCATCTCCATTATTAACAATTTTGATATGCTTCCATTATATCACTGAAATAATTAGAATAAGGTGTGATGTATTGGGATTTTAATCAATGAACAAGTGGTCAAACACTGAATTTAATCCCTCTGCAATCGATCAAAGCAGAACAAGAACATGTATGGAGTATTGAGATGCCACAATTCCACACTAATAAACATAGGAAGTAATATGGTGATATGCATTTAAAGTGCTATGAAGATATATTTTAAAGGGTATAATTTAAACTCATCTCTAGCCATAAACTTACCCAAGACTGTGAGCTCTGCAGAGGCACTAATATTCTCATTTTTATAAGTGACAACACAGGTATAAGTTCCACTGTCATCATCTGTCACATTGGAGATAAGCAAGTTGCTTCCACCCAATAAAGAATACTTTTTAGACCTGGAAGATACAGGGCATATATAATTAGAAAGTAAATTAACACACATGCATATCAGTTAAAGTGCACACTCAGAGGCTTATATAAATGTCACAAAAGATCAAATTATAAAATTGGAAAGAAAACCTATACCTTAGGGGTTTGATAACCTCTCATTTATTGATCAAAAAATGTATTCAAGGGGAACCAGCAGATGGTGTAATGGTTACATTGATGGACTCCCACACAGTTGACCAAGGTTGGGGTCCCAGACTCAGCGGCTTGGGACTCATGCCAGAATGTGTATATGTATGCCCAAAATCCCTAGGAGAGAGTAGAGGAGAGAGGATTGCAGTGTGGCGTCCCCGGGGGGTGATTTCTCACTTTCTGTCTCTCCAGTGAGTGCATATGTCCTATAGCAAAAATCTCTCTCTCAAAAAAGAAAAAAGTGTATTCAAGGTAAACTACTCCAGGCAGAAGGCTATGTGCAGTGATTAAAAAAAAAAAAAAAAAAAAAAAAAAAAAAGTATATTATGGGCCCAGCAGATGATGTAATGGTGACGTCACTGAACTTCCATGTAGTCAAATGTGGTTTGAATCCCAGACCTGGCAGCTTAAACTCACGCTGGGTGTGTGTGCGTGCATGCCCAAGATCCTGAGAGGAGAATGGAGAAGGGATTGTGACATAGCCATCTCTCTGGAGAGTAGGGGGTGATTTCTCACTTTCTGTCTGTGTCTCTCTCTGTCTTTCCGGTGATTGCACGTGCCCTATGGCAAAATCCTCTCAAAAAAATAATAAGAAAATAAATAAAATAAAATAGATTAAACTTAAAACAAACTTTAGTGCTGAAAAGAAGCTTACAAATAATCTAGTCCAATTCTCTTATTCTGGATTTGAGTTCCTCAAGGTCCAAAGAACTGGGTCAGAGTGTCTGGCTACACCCAAGAGAACACACTTTGACATAAAGAGGCTGTAACTGGGTTTCTTACATGTTGTAATGTTCTCAGAAACACTGTGATACCATACCATGCATTACTTTTACCTAAGTAAATATTTGAGATGGATTAAATTTACAGATTAATATGATCTATGGACTATCTTGTCATAAAAAGTAAATGGTTAAAAAGAAACACATCAGTCTTCAAAAATCAATGAATTTAATTCAAGTGAGATCCATTTAACCAAAAGGTTTCTGACTATTTCAGGGTTCACTTTCTTTCTTTTATTTTTTTAAGGTTTTGGCCAGAGGATGTGTAGCTCTCCAGAGAGAGACAGGAAGAGGCAGTGAGAGGGAAAGTAAGAAATCATCGTCCCAAGGGGGATACTCATGCCACACTCCCTTCTCCACTCGTCTCCTCCTGGGACTTTGGGCACAGGTGCATATTCACCCACCTAGTGTGATTTTCAAGCTGCCAGGTCTGGGACTCAAATCACAGTTGGTCATATGGCAGTCTAATGTAGTAACTACTATGCTACCTGCTGGCCCCAAGGGTTTACTTTCTAACTGTACCTTATTATTCATGTTCTGGTCATTTAAATTAGCCAAACTTTCTCATTTTATTTTAAATATTTGTTATAGCTCAGATAGCGAGAAATATAATTGGAGCTAAAAAAAGTTGCTCAGACCCTGTAATGATACACTACTTATTTCAAAACTAGGATATTTTATTTCATTTCTTTCTTTCCTTGGCTTTATTGAGGTTTAACTGACAAATAAGAAGTTGTATATATTTACAGTGTACAATTTGATGTTTTGATATATGTATACAGGGTGAAATAATTATCACAGTCAAGTTAATTAACATACCTATCACCTCACTTCATGCATTACTTTTATCTAAGTAAATATTTGAGATGGATTAAATTTACAGGTTAATGTGATCTGTGGACTATCTTGTCATAAAAAGTAAATGTGTAATTTTTTTGTGTGTGTGATAACAACATTTAAGATCTTCCCTTTCTATACTATTTCTTAGGATGAGAGCTTCCAAAATATCTTCACTGAAGACTCCCTTGGCAGGACCATTTTTAGCGCAAACCTGACTGTTAGATTTCCTTTCAGAGTAGATAGATTTTGACACATTTCAGTGGCTAAATGTCTTTCATACATTGTATCAGCTCAAAGGATGTGGAAAAATATTCAGCTATTATTTTTTAAAAAACTAGTATTTCTAGTACTTATATATCAAATTAGAGAAAAATAAAGAGCAGCACATAGTCATTGAAGTCCTAAATCTTTAATACCTGAGTTGGATGACTTCCTCGCCTCGTAACCAGGTAAAACTCGGCGGAGGATAGCCAGAAACACAACATTCCAGGACGGCGTCCTTTCCTTCGATGGCAACTACATTGGATGGTCTTTGTAGAAAATACAGCTGCCTGTGCAGTCCTGGATCTACGGGAAGAAAACACAGGATCACATATTTTATGAAAAACTTTTCAAAGACAAATGATATAGCATGAATCATTTTTCCCCTAACATACACAGATGATGAATTGTAAAATAAGGAAAATGGAAAGCTGCCCAATTAAATTTCTAAATAAACTTCTAAAAGAGTTTTTTCATCCCCAATTTCCAGGATTATGATATTAGAATATTCATAGCTATTGATGCTCATCATGGTATATAACGCAGAGGGCATAAGCTTGAGGTTACGGGTCATTCACGTGGGCCAAAGGCCTTATTTACTTACCATTAGAAAACAATACAAAACCATCAGTCAGTTTTCTAAATACTGTTGTCCAAAACTTTTTGAAATGTTCAGTTTGCCTGCTACTAACATTGATTCCACATTTTTTTTCCTGCTTTGGTAATCGCCTCTGTGGCTTGATATACAAGATAAACAAGCATATTAAAATTGTATAAAGTAGCATACAGTTACCAAGAATTAGAATATACAGGTACCGAGAAAATACCTGCATTCTTTGAAAAGAAGTTGCATTTGTATAACTAAAACTTGTTTGTTTTATAATAAGTCTGACTGTTTCTGGCTATTTTTTAATGACATTTCAAAGAGTAAGTCTATGTTTAGAACTCAGTCTTTCTGCATAAATGAAGTATCTTACATTCTTCTTCATCTGACACATATACTAGTTTTATGTAGATCGAATTATTCATTTTTTACTACCAGGTAACTGAGAGAATGTGTACACAACCTTTGAACTCATTTTATTCAACTTTAGAACTCATTTGCTCCAAAGTCACTAAGTTGCTTTCAGGTGGTAGGAAAAAGCAAAACATTTACAAATTTCTAAGGACAGAGTTTATGAAAGATCCCTGAAAGTAAAAAGCTTTTCTTCCCTCATACATAATTCCCACTTGCAGTTCCCAAGACCAGAATCAGTCTTATGGTTAGATGTACATGGAGATCAATGTAGCCAAGATGATATTCTCTGATCTAACCTGTTGACCACATTTTTATCACTCAAAGTTAATTTATTTCAGATAAAATGCTTTGTTTCCAGGTCCCTATTAAAATTTAAATCCCTGTAGAAAGATTTAACTGAGGTTTATTTGTATTTGTATTTATATTTAATCATGTGTATTTTTACAGTGTAATAGAGATTATTTTCGACCTATTGCATTAAGTGGAATTAGCCTATAATCTTTTAATTTGTGAACTTAAAGCAAAATCTTGATGGAATAAAAATGAAGCAATGAAATCTTGAAAACTAGGATTGGGTTGGTTAAAAAATTGATGAGAGAGGTTAGATCCAACTTGGTCATAGCATGGGATGCTGGTTGATCAGAGAGGAAGAGAGGTAGGAGGGGACTTAGGACATACTTTAACATTGTCCTAATCTCCCTTGGCAGGATTCCACTCCACACAAGTTAAGAACAGGCTAATAACACCAGACTAATTCCCTAGTTATTGGTTGTGATAGGAATTTTCATCTAAAGGATTTTGTGGATAGAAAGAAAAATTCACACTTACTGAGTCTTCCCACATCTATTTCTGGTTGTTCCATAACAAAACAAATATTCTTCACAATGAAAATATTGAAAGCATTTTCCCAAATGTGTTAATCTTTATTAAGCCAACATTATAAAAAGAAAAATCTCAAAACTTTTGAAAATTACTGATGCCATGTTTTATTTCCCGTCTTCAAAATGACTTTTGAAAATCAAGCAAAGATGGTTTAGAAGATGACAGTTCTTAAAAATAAATTTCCCACAGTGAACACATTCCCAAAATGTGCATTTACAAATAACTGTCTTTATAATGGAGACCTATCCATCTGAATGCATTATTTTTACCATCTGTTCCTCAGGAGAAATGTTTCCAGTATATATACTGCACAGTACTATACCATAACATACTATACAGTATGCTATAATAACCCCTTAGAAAACATCAAGTAAGATAGACTTTTAATCTAACTAAAAGGAAAGCTACCTTTGACCTATGTACAATGTTACTTATTTATCCATGAAAGAGGCATTACCTCAACTCAAACTATTATACTTTCTTTCTTTTTTTTTATTTTAAGAGAGAGATTTTTGCTATAGGCCACGTGTGCTTGCTGGAGAGACATAGAAATACAGAGAAAGAAAGCGAGAAATCACCACCACCAACCCCCCCATGAGGGATGGCCATGACACAATCCCTTCTCCGTTCTCCCCTTGAGATTTTGGGCACATGTGCACACATGACTAGCATGAGTTCTGAGCTGTTGGGTCCAAGGATTTGAACCGTGATTGACTATGTGGGAGTTCAGCAATATAACTATTACGTCATCTGTTGGTCCCAATACTTTCTTTTAACATACAACAAAATCATGTAACCCAAAATGATTTTTTAAATATATTTTTATTTATTATAACAATTGAACAGATTGGAGAATTTCCATAAACCAAGTCTTTATCCCCTACGGTCCAGTTTCTCCTTAGTGTTGTCCATTTATTACAAATAATAAACCAGTTTTGACATATTTTATTAACTGAAGTCCATAGATTACATTAAGGTTAACTCCATTTTTTCAGTTCTTTAAATTTTGAGAAATGCGTGTCATGTGTCCACATTACAGTATCATACAGAATAATTCTGTCACACTAAAAATCTCCTAAGCTTCACCCTCTCCCTCTTTCCCTATGTCAAATCCCAGGCAACTACTGATCTTTTGACTATTTCTACAGTTGTAGCTGTCATGTCATTGGACTCATGCAGTACACAGCCTTTCAGACTGGTTTTTATCACTTAGCAGTGTAAATATAAGATCCCTCCAGGTGCTTTTGTGTCCTGATAGTTTGTTTATCTTTCTATCTACCCATTTAATTTTTTAGGAGAAAGGGAATGTATGTAAGAGCAGAGAGAGAGAAGAAAAGAAATGAGTACAGGGAAAAAAGTTCATGGAAAATGGAATTAAAATACAAATTTATATTGAGTCAAAATTTTTTTAAATCCATAGACCATTTCTCAGGACCAGCAGTTGGCGTAATGGCTATGTTGCTGGATTCCATATAGTCCACTGTGGTTTGAGTCCCAGACCTGGTGCTTAAACTCACACCAAGCAAGTGTGAGTGCATGCCCAAGATTCTGAGAGGAAAATGGAGGAGAAAGGATTGCAGAGTGGCCATGCCCCTTGGGGGGTGATTTCTCGCTTTCTGTCTCTCTGTCTCTCTCTTTCTGGTGAACGCATGCGCCCTATAACAAAAACCTCTCAAAAAAATAAAAATAGACAATTTTTCATAATATGCACTTTCTATGAACTTTTGAAGATACTCCCCACCCACATTCAAATTTTTGACAGGGTCTCATTTTATAATCTTTCTGTCTGTTAACAAGGACTATAGGCACATATCACCACACAAGGCCTTGGGAACCAGCAGTTAGCGTAATGGCTATGTCGCTGGACTCCCATGTAGTCGACCGCGGTTCACGTCTCGGACCCGGTGGCTTACAACTCACGCCGGGCGCGTGTGCGTGCGTGCCCAAGATCCCGAGAGGAGAATGGAGGAGAAGGGATTGCGGCATGACCATCCCCCCTGGGGGGTGATTTCTCGCTTTCTGTCTCTATGTCTCTCTCTGTCTGTCTGGCGAGCGCACGCGCCCTATAGCAAAAAACCTCTCCAAAAAAAAAAAAAAAAACCACACAAGGCCTGGTTAAATTGGGCCAGGAACCAAACCCGGGCCTCTCATACAACCTCAGACATCATGCAATACCACCTTTCAGCTCGCACCATCACAGCTGGGTCTCATTTTCAATGATAGGTAATATTTCATTGCTCACATGTATCACAGTTTATCCATTCATTTATTGAAAAACACCTTGGTAGCTTCCAGTTTTTGAGATTATGAACAAATCTGCACTAAAGATCCAAATGTAGATTTACATCTGAACATAAATTTTTAACTCATTTGGATAAATACCTTGGAGTACAATTAATACATTTTATAATAAAATTATGGCTAGCTTTGTAAGAAATAGTGAAACTTTATTTCAAAATGGTTGAATAATATTTTATCTTCAGTAACAATAGAATGAGAGTTCCTATTGCTCCACAACCTTGTCATCATTTGGTATTGCCATTTTTTTTTTGCATTTGACCCATTCTAATAAGCGTGTAGTAGGAGATTATAGTTGTTTTAAGTTATGATTCCCAATTGACAAATGATATTGATCATATTTCATGTACTTATTTTTCTTCTATGTATTTTCTTTTGTCAAGTCCAACATAATCTTTTGCCTATTTTTTAATTGGTTTGTTTATCTTCTTATTGTTAGATGGCAAGAGTTTCTGATTTCTTTATTCTTTTATCAGATCCATTTTGCAAATATTTAGTCTGTGATTTCTTTTTCATTCTTTTAATATTATCATCTACAGAAGTTTTTAATTTTATATATACATATGTGTGTGTGTGTGTGTGTGTGCGCGTGTGCACATGTATGCAAGTGTTTAACATCAATTTTCCTTTCATGGTTCATGTTTTAGATGTTGAATCTAAAAAAAAAATGACCAAACCCAAGATTACCTATATTTTCATTTATTATCCTTTAAAAGTTATATATGTGTTTTAAATTTTGGTTGGTCATCCATTTTGAGTTAGTTTATGTGAGAGGTATAAGGTCTGTGTCTACATTTTGTTTTTGCATATGGATGTCCAATTGTTCAGCATCATTTGTTGGAAAGATTATTCTTTTTCCACTGATTTGATTTTGTTCCTTTGTCAAAGAGCAGTTAACTCTATCGGTGTGGGCCTTCCTCTATGTGCTATTCTGTCCATTCACCTGTTCATTCTTTTGCCAATACTACACTGTCTCAACCGTTATAACATTATTATAGATCTTGAAGTCAGATACTGTCCATCCTCGGACTTTGGTATTTTTTATTATTGTGCTTACTATTCTGAGTCTCTTGCCTTTACATATAAACTTTAGAATCAGTTTATTGAAATTTGCAAAATAATTCACTGGGATTTTTTCTTTATTTAAAAATATCAGTGGTCCTGGCATCATTGGGCTCACATTACAACAACAAAAAAATCTACTGTTACTTTTTAAAATAATATATTCCAGGTTACTCCAATCCTGACATAACTCATTTATGTGATTACTTTTGTGATCTCATAGGTATTAGAGTTTATGACTCTGATTATATGTATGAAAAAGTCAACTTTTGTCAGAAAAATTTAGTTTTATTTCAACAAAGATATTTCTCTGTATTTAATTCTAATATTAAGGAAGTTCCCCAATAGTAAATACTACATATATTTATAATATTGAAATAGATTAAGTATGATCAAACAATGTTTCAATCTCCTTAATCCAGAATTTAAGGTATATGATTTCCCTAGGCTTCAAGTTTGGTAGAGCCCTATATCTCGCTTTGACCAATAGCTTGTGGTAGGAGCTATGTTGTATGAGTTCTGGAGTCATAGTCTCAGGAAGCCTAATGGGTTTTGCCATTGCTCTCTCTGACATGACCAGTAGTTCAGCCAACTGGAGAGGGGAAGCTACTTGGAGGATAACAAGGCACCAGCCAACAACCAGATCTAAATATTAGACATGTGAGTGAAGCCATCTAGAAAGTTTTGCATCAGTCAAATGCCCAAGTGAAACCAGCAGAGAAATTGCTCAGATAAACCATAGAATTATGAAACATAATAAATTGTTACTGCTTTAAGTCACTAAATTTTATAGTAGCTTGTTTTGCAGCAAGAAAGGACCCAAATATACATATAAAAATGAAAGCACAGGCCAGCAGGTGGCGTGGTAGTTAAAGGCCTTGAACTCCCACATGGCTGATTGCGGTTCAAGTTCTCAACCTGGTGGCTTGTTTTCTCCCTTTCCCTCTCTCTCTTTCTCTGTCTTTCTCTGATCAAACTGGAAAATAATAATAATAATAATTAATAAAGTTAAATAAAACCATTCTTTTTTTGGAGAGGTTTTTGGTATATAAATAAAATAATTCTTAAAAAATAAAAACATAAATTATCACAGGAATTTAAAATATTGAATTTCTGTTATTATTTCAATGTGATTTTTGGTTTCTGTCTGTATACTGCTGGGGTGATTTCAACTATCTTTGGAAATATTATTAAGCATGATATCTGCTTTATTTTTCTCCTTTAAAATAAGAGTTTTAGAGAGAAAGCTTAAGAAAGTGTATTTATATTTCAAAACTAGGAGTACAAAGATGTACATTTCAAAGTTAACTGTGTGATGAAATTATGGATGGTTTTTATTTTCATCTTTAGATTTTTCTATATTTTGCAAGAGCTTTTTAAAAATATATAGCATTTTCAGAGTGAAGAGTTATTTTAACCTCTAGTGTTGCAAAATGGATAGAAATTATACAAGGAGCAAAACACTATAAAAGTAAATGACTAAAACTCAAGGCAACTATTTGAGATAATTTTTCTTTTCTCTTAAAACTCCATAATAATATACATGAAAAAGCCCTGGGAAGTGTGAACTTAAAATTCTAGGTAGTGACTCTTGTTGATGACTGAATTGATTTTGATGAAACTATGATGGGATTAGTAATTGCTGATAAAAATCATTTGTGTTCTTGCTGTCTGAGAACTGACTATTCAGATTCTAATGGAGCCATTTAGCGAACAGAACATGGTTAATTTTCCCAGTGAATTAATGAGCATGATTTAATTACAAGACAGGGTACGAGAATAGAAGTTTGTAATGTTCTTTCTCACACATTGGGTGACAGGTAAATATATGGTCATTTTACTTTTATTCTTTAAACTGTACATGTATTTCATGTACTTTTCTGCATGTATGATATGTTATGAATAGAACTAGAAAATAGAAAAAAATGCAAGTGTGGACCCTAGAAGACATATTGGACAATAGCTTTACGATCATATCAGCAAAATTGATTTGTTTTCTCATGTGAATGTTTTATATGAAAAACTACAAAAGCAGACCACTTTAAGATAATGCTCATATAAGTGAATGTCTAACACTATACAACTCTTTTCTCTCTTTTTTTTAAATTGATTACAGTCATGATTATTTGGATTAAAACCCAGTTTAGCTTTTTTCTCTGTTGAGGAGAAAATGCAGCCTGATTCTTTGTCCTAGTCTCTCTGCTATTCTGGTGGCACTATACCCAGTCCTTCCAGAAAGGAAGAGGGTGGTATGTAAATGAAGAGAAAACATTAATTACAGTGGTACTGATTTCAACCACACAGATTGCCTTAAAGTGCAGAACTATCATATGGCAACATTTTGCTTTTGCTCTAGTTTTCTGTTTTTCTTTCTTTCCTCTTAACTTGTTTAAAATGGAAATTTTGGCCCACACTAGCCTAATCTGTTATCTGAGTTGGAGAGGACTAAACTATAAACATTAGGAAAATAATGATGTAGAGAGCAGATCTCAAAATGTCTGGTCTCAGAAACCATTTGCACTTGTATAAAAAAGCATTGAGGACCCCAAAGAGATTCTTTTATGTAGGTTAGAGCTATAAATATGTACCATGTCAAAATGCAAACCAGAAATTGTTTAAAGTACTTATTCAATATTTATTCATACAGTACCAAAAATATTGCCTTTCAAAAAATAACTATCTTTCCCAAAGCAAGAATATTAGTGACAACAGTGGTAGTTCTTTAGATCTTTGTAAATTTCTTTAATGCAAGTTTAATAAAAATTAACTAGATTGTTATGTTACTTTCTGCATTCACACTGTTCTAATATGTTGTTTTGGTTAAATTACATGAAAACAATCTGACCTCGAACAGATAAGTAGTTGGGGGAAAAAAGCATATTTTGATAGCTTTTTCAGATAATTGTAGATATTATCCTTTAACATTACACCAAAACTCAATAAGCAGTTTCTCAAAAGTTCATTGATATGTGAAATCTGACATCATATCGATAAACATTTTGTGCCATGTTGTATAAAAATCCATTGGTCTATTTTGTACTTTGAATAGATCTTTCACTCATCTATGATTTTGTCACATCAATCAATGGTCATTTGGAATGGTGCACTGCATTAAACACATCTTCCAAATGTTGACACATATCATTATAGAATATCAAAAATCTCATCTGTTACTATCACCACCGATCCCATCAAAAAGATCTTTTAATGTTGGGAAGCTGTTAAACTCCCGATGGCAGATACAAGTTTTGCAAATTTCTAATTTTAACTTAAAAGCTTGAATTTCATCTTTGGTAGCAAATATTATTTTCCTTGAAGTGACTGGTTCACTTCATTCAATTTTGAGAAAATCTCTAACAAGTACCCATCTAAATAGTTACAGTTTTTCTATCAATTATTCTTTCAGATATAAGTGGTATACAATGGAAAAAAAAAAAGCAGACAGTTAGTTCTGCTTGAAATTCAAATGATCACAGAGGTGTTCACCATGCAAAAACTCATGTTATAATACTGTGACTTCCTTCATGTGTATTCCCATTTTACCATTCACAACATTATAAAGGTATATACTTAAAAATTAAGTATCTGGACCAACAGATAGCATGATAGTTATGTTGCTGGACTCCCACATGGCCGACCACAGTTTGAGTCCCAGTTCCAGGGGCTTAAAACTCAGGATGGGTGTGTGTGCCGGCATGCCCGAGATCCCAAGAAGAGAATAAAGGAAAAGGGATTGCTGCATGGCCATCCCTCTTGGGGGATGATTTCTCACTTTCTGTCTCTCTGTCTGTCTCTCCAGTGAGCCCATGTGCCCTACAACAAAAATCTCTCTTAAAAAAAAAAAAGAATCAAGTATCAATTAAATTAATTTACTGCTTCATTAAGCTCATTTTTAAGCCAGCTTGGGGAAAATATAAAAGATATGTTAATATTATTATTAAAATATATTTGACCTCATAGATCCCTTGAAAACATCTCAAGAAACTTCAAAAATACTCAGAACCAACATTGAAAAATGGTTAAGGTATTATCTGTTGAAGATATTGTGCAGTTTTATCAACAGTACTAGGGAGAAATGTTCACCTGTTGAAATATCCATTTTGTAAGACAAATAATAATGTGATTGAGTGTATGGAAGAAAATGAAACGGAAAAAAATTTTCTAAAGGGAAAAAATAGAAAAATGGTTTATCCATAGTTTCAACAAATGAGCTATTCTTCTGAAACACTCAAGAAGCTGATGTTCTTTCAATGTAGGAATCATTTTGCATCATTCAATTAGAAATTTATTAATTAAATATATTTCTTCCTTGTTACCTTTTTCATTGTCTCCTCCTTTTTCTCCTTTCCTCTTCTACCTATTATCATTATTAAGGTTTTACATTTGGGAAAGTAGTGTAAAGCTTCACTGTGTTTATTCATGATATTTCAGTCAAAGAGTAACTTGGATCACATAACCTACACTGAACATGTTCAGAAATAAAAACTCAATAATCACCAGGTCCTATGTCCTTTTAAGCCATGATCAAGATGTACTAGTGACAGTAGAGAGACTATTTTCTGTTCAAAGGCATTAAAAAAAAAAGATTATTAGACATTACAATGGTCAAACTAATTGAGTCTGTGAAGCCAGCTGAGAACTGTATTTTATTCTCCACATTCAAATTTCTCCAAATGCCTCAGGGTGCCACATAGTTTCATTTTTCCTCATGGCAGAGGAATAGGTTGAACATATAAATGATCTAACAGGGACACTGTGAGGAGTAAAAGTTACCTCTTTTTACGTTTTTCCTCGGGAACCAGGTGTGATCAAGACTATCCTGGCTGAACTGGATCGCGTGCTGACCCTGTGACCACAGCAGCTTTCCCTTAATGGAGTCATTCCTCGACAATTAGTAGAAACCTCAACTTAGAGCACTGAATCCAAAGAATAACTGAGGCATAGAGAAATAAATTATGGACTATTGTTATTTGTGTCAGCAAGAAAAAGAAATACCAGTTTTCACTACTTAATAAAATAATCCCAAAATAGCCAGCAGTTGCTTTTAAGTTTTATACTTTTTGAATATGTTGTGTATTTCTAGGTTTGTTGTTGTTATTATTAAATTTCTGCCTTAGTAGAATATCAAACACTTTTCCAACTGGAAATAAAAGGGCACTGTAGGCAACCATGGGGTATTCTCTTTGATTTCTTCCCAGGCATAAGAGTTATAAATTAATTTAACTTCACAGAGCTCGTTTCTTCTGTCTGCAGCCTCAGATTCAAGCTAGCCTACTGTTCACCTGCTGGTTCCTTAGCTATCCCATCCAGTTCAGCTTTAGAAAATTCAGCAGGTACCATGTGTTTTCAGATACCAGTAGGTACAATCATATGTGCTCTGAGTGAAAAATTCTATAGAACACTTTCTAATGTTGTGTTTAGCATTTTGTTTTTAAATCAGCTGAATCCAGACTGGCCAGAGGAATCAGAATTTATTTAATAAATAAATAAATAAATAAATAAATAAATAAATAAATAAATAAAAATAAATTCCATCAGGCTGTAAGCCAAGGAGTTTAAAACATAGGAGATGGGTGCCATTTCTCGGGAGCTATTATTCATCATTCTATGATTCTGTTGGTTCTCTTCCTCATTTACACTGATGTGTTACTAAAAATGACGTTCCCTCTGTAAATATTCCTACATCTGTTCATATTTCCTCTTTCTTTCTCCATGTACACACACTTACTGCTATTTGTAGTTAGAGTTTGGAAGAAGAAAGGGGAGCATCTATTCTTATCACTGGCGTATGGCTCTATCCCTTCTGTCTCACAGGCAAATTTTGAGTCTATCAGTTTCATTTTGTAGAAGATCTAAAGGAAGTAATTTTTCATTTTTAGATTTTCTTTTTTTTTTTTTTTTTTTTTTTTTTTTTTTTTTTACATTTTGCAGCTGACAGTAGAATCCCAGAAAACAAATGTTACCATTATGATGTGTCAAAGTTAGTTTAGGGAATCCAAAAATCTTCATAATTTATATATGTGCATAAATCAGCTTTTAAAACTTTCCAAAAAAGTAATAGGTTTTTCATTCTAGCCCTTGTTTTTGATAATGAACTAAAGTAGTTGGATTGTATCCCCATAATTGTGAATAAATATATTTTTTGTGGGGGGAGAATTAGCAGGTGGCATGCTGGTTAAGGTACTGGACACTCACACATGGCTGACCATGGTTCAAGTCCTGGACCTAGTGGCTTGCTTTCTCACTTTCCCCTTCTCTGTCTCTCTCTCTCTGCTAAAATTAAAATAAATGAATGAACAAATAATATTAAATTCAAAATAATTATTTAAAAATATATTTTTTAATCCTCCAAGGATAAATTAATGTTAAACAAGACCAGAGAAGAAAGTAAATTATGTCTTTTCCCAATTTTTTCTGACTTTGGCACTCATAGGTTAGAGTTTAGGGTTCCACACACTTTTAGGAAATGCTGGTTGCTTGTGCGTGAGTCAGGGAAGACTGCTTGACTCTTTAGTTTAACCAGCCAGGGCTGTGAAAGCCATACTCCTAGGAAGTGCAGAACTGACCATACGTTGGTTCAAATAGATTCTTGGGAAAAGTCAGGTCATCTTCTTTCCAAGAAATATTTCCTCTGTATGGAGAACGATCCCAAGAAAATCATTTTTGCTTTTGACATTATGGGAAATAGTAATTTTTCAGACAATAGTAGCTAAGAAGAAATAGTACATTCAATATCTAACATTACTCAAAGTCAATGATGAAAACAGAAAATAAAATAGTGAATCTGGTGTGAGAGAGAGATCAAAAGTGACATAAGAACAGCAGTCATTGAAGGACCAGCAGTTAGCGTAATGGCTATGTCACTGGACTCCCATGTAGTCAGCTGCAGTTTGCATCCTGGACCTGGTGGCTTAAACTCAGGCCGGATGCACATGCATACGTGTCCAAGATCCCAAGAGGAGAATGGAGGAGAAGGGATTGTGGCATGGCCATCCTCCTGGGGATGATTTCTTGCTTTCCGTATTTCTACCTCTCTCTGTCTTTCTGGCAAGTGCATGAGCCCTACAGCAAAAACCTCTCCAAAAAAATGTAATAGGTTTCCCAGTATTTCAACTTGAAATCCTGTCCCATGTCGACATCCCTCAAGAGAGTACTTACTGGCAAAAAATTACTTATTTTTGACACAGATTTTAAGAGAAATACTCTATTCATCTATGGAAAGTTAGCTTAGGTTTACTAACATATTATACTTGTTACATCCAAATTGAATTTTATCAACTCCACGTAAAATATTAGTTATCTTGCTTATCTCATATTGGTTCAAAGATATGCCCTACTTTTGCTAATTCCAACATGATACGGCTGTCCATTAACTTCTGTGATTGTTTTTTAAGAATTATTTATTTAATTTTATTCATTCATTCATTCATTCATTATTTTTAATAATTAACACAATTATTGGTAAGCATGATATCGAGTGGGCTGACTAGGAGAAAGACAAATGGTTTCTCAGGGTGCTGAGATACAGTGGGTCCTTTTATGTAGTTCTGAGAGCAGGAGAGTTTTCTTTCTTCTTCTTCCTTTTTTTTTTTTTTTTTTGCAGAGGTTTTTGTTATAGGGCACGTGCGCTCACCAGAAAGACAGAGAGAGAGAGAGAGAGAGAGACAAAAAGTGAGAAATCACCCCCTAGGAGGGATGGCCGAACTGCCATCCCTTCTCCTCCATTCTCCTCTTGGGATCTTGGGCAACACACGCACGTGTGCCCAATGCGAGTTTAAGCCACTGGGTCCAGGACTTGAGCTGCAGTCAACTACATGGTAGTCTAGCAACATAGCTATTACACCAACTGCTGGTCCCCATTTATTATTTTAATTAGACCAGACACACACACACACACAGACTGGGAAAGTGAGAAAGCAAGCCATCAGGTCCAAGACTTGAACCATGGTCAGCCATATGGGAGTGTCCAGTGCCTTAACCACTATGCCACCTGCTGGTCCCCCCATTAACTTCAGTGTTCTACCCAAACCTGATTTCCAAAAAGGGCAGGCTAAAGTTAACATCTGTTAGGGACGAGGCACATAGTGACAGAACTTGGTCTTTTATATACAATAAAATAAATCTTATCTTTTGCTGTGCTTTTTAAAATCAAATTAACACTACTATTTTGTTATTGATATAAAAATAGAATAATCCCAGGGTCAGCAGGTGGCATGGTGGTTAAGGGTGCTGGACTCCCACATGGCCAACCGCAGTCCGAGTCCTGGACCTGGCAGCTTGTTTCTCACTTTCTTTCCTTCTCTCTCTCTGTCCCTCTCTGGTCAAATTAAAATAATAAATAAATAAAATTAAATAAGAAATCATTCTTTAAAAAAAGAAATAGAACAATCCCATATTTCATGAGATTGATTTTTGACCATTAATCATTGTGCTATAGCATGGCCTTGTGGTTTTTAATAACTAAACCTTGCCTGGCAAGGTGACAATCTTAAAAATTGAAACTATAGAGGTAGGATTGGGGCTGAATGTAGAGTACAAGAACAAATTAAATTTTTCATAGTGAAAAGATTTGTATAGGCTAATCTAGTCCAAATTCTTTTCTCAACGGTTAAAGAAACTAAGGATTTTAGAGATTTAGATGAATTGCTAATGGTTGATGAAAATCAAATACTAGGTGGCTAGTTTATCTTCTTACTCTTCTTTCTCCCCCTCCCTAGCCCCCCATTTTTATTTTATTTTTTTGCTAGAGGGTATATGTACTTGCCAGAAAAAAGGCAGAGAGGCAGGGAGAGGAGAGGAGAAAGCATCCCCTCGCCCAAGAGGAAAGGGTCACTCACAGTCCCTTCTGCTCCATCGCTCGCCCTTTTTAGGGATTTTGGGCATGAATGTATATATGTATATCTACCTAGCACGTTCCTCAAGCTCCCAAGTCTGGGATTTGAACCACACAGTTGACATGCTGCATTTAATTGCCATAATGACCAGGCCAGAAAGCTGGCCCTGACTCCCATTTTTAAACCAGGGTCTCTTACACTACATCATACATATATACATACATAAAATAAAAGATAAGGGTAAAATCATGTAGTAGTAAGTTAGTAGATGGGAGATAGTTGTAGGAGACTCTGATTTCTCTTAGATTCAAAAAGGAAATGCAGGAACTAGACAGGACTATGGATAAGGTTTATAAAATATGTGTAATTAATTACCTCTAGACAAACGAATACTTAAGACACCAGAATCAGGATTCGCCCCATAATGTAGTGGCTAAGTACTGTGTAGAGGAAACCAGACCCCATGTGGCCAACTGTGGTTTGACTCACTGCCTTGATGGAAAAATGCAGGTCGCTGTTCCTCTTCCCCCACTCCATCTCTAGTGAATATATGTACCCTTTGACCAAATAAATAAGCAAATACAACAACTTTTTTATTCTTTTTTTTTTTTTTTTTTTTTGAGAGGTTTTTGCTATAGGGTGCGTGTGCTTGCCAGAAAGACAGAGACAGAGAGACAGAAAGTGAGAAATCACCCTGCACGGGGGATGGCCACACCATAATCCCTTCTCCTTCATTCTCCTGTCAAGATCTCAGACATGCATGTACATGCACCTGGCATGAGTTTAAGCTACCGGGTCCGGGACTTGATTCGTGGTTGACTATATGGGAGTCCAACGACATAGCCATTACGCCAACTGCTGGTCCCCCAATACAACTTTTTTATAAAAGATACCAGAATCAAAATAGGTAATTTATCAGCAGAGAAATAATCTTGACATGAGAATCAAGTTTTTAAAGGCTAGAATCTTTAAAATGCTAAAATAACTATAATAGCTACTAGGGACTTGAATTTCCACCATTACACTTGGTCTTTCAAATTTAAGCCTCATAACCGCCCTATAAAATATATGATATTGCTTTCTGCATTTTTCAAATAAATAGATTAAAGCCTAGATTAAGTAACTAGTCCTAAATTTCACAGCTAGTAAGTAATGAAACGAAAATCTGTACTTAATCAGAATGGTGTAAAACCCATGCTTTTAACCATTTATTATTATGACAGTTCAAACCGGAGATTTTTATATATTCACTGATTGATCTGTATTAGCTCAATATGAGCAAAATCTATGGAAATAGATTGTGTTGGTCTTTATGTAAACCCTTTCATGGAATCTGAATTAAATTTTACATGATATCTAGAAAATATGGTCATAATTTAAATATAATAGAATGATTCTAAGTATATATAGGAGAGAAGCACAAGAAACCATTTTACTCATCATAACACTATAAAAAACAGAGAGTGCCCTATCTATAGCCTACTATAAGAAATAGTTTTATTCACAATCAACATAAAATAAGGAAGAAGAAGAAAAAGACTACCATAAACCTCTTCAATTTAGTGAAAAGGACTGTGAGACAAGACTATTAGGTAATACATTAACCTTATTTTCTCTTCACTTTCTTGTTTCTGTTTCTCTGTGTGCATATTTATGCCAAGATAATCATCGTTCACAAACGTACATGGACTTTAAACCACCAATAAAGTTAAGAGAACCAAGTCTAAATTTCTAAACATGGGGTTAAAGATGACTCATACGGTGAGTTCAACTTCTCATTCCACATTTATTATCTACCAGGATTATTCTACAATCAGTTCTTCCCTTGTGATCTAGAAAAGTAATCATATTTTAATCATCTTTCTAAATGCTCTACCTAAGATCGATTTACTACTTTCCTACACTAATTTGGAATTAGACATGTTTGTTTACCTGAATTTACCCTTCCCTGTTTATGTTTGTCATAGGGCTATAGAAATTAACTATCTGGCTTGATGGTAAATTTTAAAAGCAAAAAAATATGTTTTATTTCTTATCTCTGTAAACAATTATCTTATAGAAATTATAAAAGTAGATTATAATAACATTTAATTAACTTTAAAATGGAAGTAATATTTAATTGAACTAAGAAGTTAAATGCACCATTGGATTAGCAAGAAATCTGTAATGATGCACAAAATTCTGGAACTAAATTTTAAAACTAAAAATAGAATTATCCTCTTAAATTAGATGAATTTTGGAATTGTTTATGCTAATATTTATGTTAGCGAAAATAAATGTTATAGAAAAAAACTATTTAGAATATATTTCAACCCAATTGTTCTATTAAAAACCAATACCTCTAATTATACAGATATTAAGTTCAAGTCTATACAAAGCCCACAGTCATCTAACTGTAGTTAGATAAATGAACATTAGATTGGGTTATCAATTGATCAATTCAATTAGGGTCATTAAGAAAACTGAAATGTGATTTCAGTTTACAGTCCAGTTATTTCAGTCAGGCTAGTACCCAAAGCAGATTTATGAATTCGTAATCCAATCTCCTGCTTGGCCATTGGATGTGATGAAATGTGAATAAATTGAACTTGACAACAGTGGTCACTTCAATTCATTATATAGTCTCTATCACACATGATAAGACATTTTGAAACATCTCAACTTTTATTTCCATTTAAAAGAAAATAATCTTTACAACAACCACCGCTAACTTACTCTGCTAAGAATGCATACCTCATCACAAGCAAAAATTCAATTTGCCTTAAAACATTGATCCACAAATGAATTTAGTTCCTAATTTTTCTAATTTGAGTGAAACACACAGTAATCCTCCTAATCTGGATAAAATAAAATCTTATGAGAAAATCTCTTTTAAAAGTCTATCATTATTTTAAACACAACACCAACACTCTCCCACCCCTCATTTCTGTGAAAAGTACCAATACCTAGGTTTTGCCTGAGCCTGAACTCCATTCCACTCCTCATACGCTGCATCTGCATCTGATATGCCTCTAAGACCTGTCCCTAATATCTCCTGACTATCTTTTATCTTTTCTTTTTTTTGAGAGAGAGAGATTTTTCATATAGGGTATGTGCACTCACCTTAGAGACAGAGACAGAGACAGACAGTGAGAAAACGAGAAATCACTTCCCAGGGGGGATGGCCACACTGCAATCCCTTCTCTTCCATTCTCCCCTCAGGATTTTGGACACGCATACACATGTGCCCAGCATGAGTTTGAAGCCACTGGGTCTGGGACTCAAACTGCAGTCAGCTATGTGGGAGTCCAGTGATGTAACTGCTATGCCATCTGCTGGTCTCAGTATCTCTCAACCATCTTCATTTCTGAATCCCTCCAATAACTACCTTAGTAGCAGCATTTGGTCAGTTCTCTCCAAGGTTAATGCCACTGCAGTCTACCTTATCTTCCTTCCCATGTTAACTCCCTTATTTCCAGCTTTCCTGCTCCATGGCTACCTGTGACCTATGATTTAGTCAAACACGAGTATGTGCAGTTCCCCTGTGTAGATTTTCATCTTTCTTTTCTCTATGCTTTGCCCATGCTGTTCTTCTTTCCCAGTATGGTATTAGGTAGCATTTTCTGTTGTTCCAAGAAAAAATCCATCACTGGGGGACCAGCAGGTCACATGCTGGTTGAGGCACCGGACTTTCCACATGGCTGGCCACAGTTCGAGTTTCGGACCTCAGGGCTTGCTTTCTCACTTTCCCTCTCTCTCTAGTAAATGCATGTGAAAATAATAATAATAATAAAATAATTATTTTTGTAAAACGCATCATGATTTTCCCCAGGACCCAATGCATTTCTCTATGTCAGCTATGACCCGTTCTTCGACACTGGCATTGTTTTCTCGCTTATGCAGGGTGATAGTCCGTTTTTTCTTCTTCCCCAGCACAGGCTACTTGCTTTATCTATTTCCCTCATTTGACTATGAGTTATCTTAGGGCATGTTTTCCAATTTTTCATTCCTAGCAATCGGCATCATGGCAAAAGTGTGTTGAATAAAGTATTTACTTAACTGCTAAAAGCTGGAACTTTAAAATTACTATTTGATTGTCAAAAATAAGATCTTTAGTAGAACTCAGTTTCTTGGTTATATTAGACACTTGACATATAAAAGGAGCAAGATCCTGAGAGGAGAATGGAGGAGGAGGGATTGGGGTGTGACCATTCCCCCTGGGGGGGTCTGTGATTTCTTGCTTTCTATTTCTCTCTGTCTTTCTGGTGAGCACACGCGCCCTATAGCAAAAATTTCTCAAAAAAATGAAAAGAAGAAAAAAAAAAGGAGCAAGTTGAATTGTGTTTTATATAGACTTGAATAAGTATATTAATTTAAATATTATTTAGAACTAGATAACTTTCTATAAATACATATGAACAAATCCAAGCACTTGTTTATGAACCGTGGAAAAAGAAAATGTTGGGCAAAGTTGCAAAATTTCACATTAGCTGCTATGTTTCAAATTAAAGCAAGAAATATAATTTTAATCAATATGCTATTTTTTTTTCTTTTTTTTTTTTGGAGAGGTTTTCACTAGAGGGCGCGTGCGCTTGCCAGACAGACAGAGAGAGACATAGAGACAGAAAGCGAGAAATCATCCCCCAGGGGGGATGGTCACAAAGCTATCCCTTCTCATCCATTCTCCTCTCGGGATCTTGGGCATGCACGCACACGCACCCGGCATGCGTTTTAAGGCACCGGGTCCGGCACATGAACCACGGTCGACTACGTGGGAGTCCAGTGACATAGCCATTACGCTAACTGCTGGTTCAATCAATATGGTATTTAAGTGTCCATGTGAGAGTATATTTTTTGAGTACTAACCACTCTGGTACCATTTTTAATGGTCTTAAGTCATGATGATAATATGATGCGTCTCTATTTTAACTGATTTTATCTTCCAAATTAAATAAGAATCAGGATAAAGAAACAAATATATATATATATATATATATATATATATATATATATAATTTATTACTGCCTTGGGACATACAGAAATAGAAATAGACTTAGAGAGAATTAACATGATCTTTTTAAATGAAAGAATCATAAGTGGCAACTAAAAGAACCTGGAATTGAACATTCATTCACTCATTCTTCACTCTATCTTGTACTTATTGTGGGTCTGTGTCTTTGACCTCTAAAAGAATTTGCAAACTTAAAGATAAATTGGACAAATGCATCTGCCTTTAGCAGGTTCTTTATGTAGTGAATAGCATGTGATACAGTCTTAATGAAGTATGTTAATAACTTGTGTGTATGTGTATTCCACAGCTTATAATTCCCTTTGTAATTTATATTTGAATTCATAGAACTTAGATAAAAATTCTCATTAGACGTAATGGTATTTTTAAAAAATTTCAGTTTCCATTCAGATAAGAAATATGCCTCCAATATACACGAAGATAGTCTCTATTTTAGCCAAATTATAACAATATAACAACATTAAGACATGGCTTTAAATAAATCTCCATGGATTACAATGCAGATGTCTTTTACAAGGTGAACAAATAAAGGTAAGTGGCAATTTGATGGCTATGTCTCTGTGTCTTTCAAAACTTTCCATTTCAAATTTAATATTTGATTACTTCTACTTCATTCCTTAATGCCACTGGAAAACATACCTCTCTGTCATATTAAGATCATCAAACATTCCTGTCAATTTTCTATGTGGCTTATCTTAGCCTCCTATCTTTTTGATTCAACGGATGCATTATTAAGGATATGTGCATATAAATATTTAAAAGTTTTGTATATGTAGTGGATGCCTAAATAAATGTATGTATGTGTTGGGAATAAATGTTACATTTGCATCTGTCAATGCCTGGTTGAATGTAAAGTGTTGTTGATGTTATTGACACATTTAGGTCGGTATCCCTGTGACTAAGGGAAGAGAGAATATACAAAAGAGTTAGAAAGAAGTTTTAGAGATGACCTTATTAAAGTATCTGCAATCACAATGTGCTTTTAGAATGACTTAGGAATGAATTACCCTCTGTGTAGCTGAAGTAGTTAATGATAATTAAATACAGTTAAGAGTGCAGAGAAAGGAGCCAACGTCCACGCCTTGATAAGCAGTGGTCCCTGTTATTCAATTGTGTGCCTTTTTTGGTGGTTCTCACAAGGGAATCTAAGTAAGCCTTCCAAGTGAGACTAAATGAGAAAGTAGATATCACATAGATATACGATACTAGCAGTTATTGGAAGACAAGAGCTCTTAGAGAACATTCAGTCCAATCTCTGGTTATTTAGAAGAAAATAAGGCCAGAGACTTAGAGATTTGCCAGAGAAGAGAAAGGAAGATAAGAGATGGAGAGAAACAACTATTCTTATCATAATGTTAATCATTCTTTCTTGTAATGGTATTTCTGTGTTTACCAGACCTCTAATAGGCCAGGCTCTGTGCCAGTCCTCCTCACCGCCATGCCCTTTGTATTACACGTGGCACCATGTTTCTCAGAAATGAGTATGTGAGTGGATATGTAAGTGGTTATTCCATATGGACTTAGGGGTGATTCTTATTCTCACTAATCCTTGTCTTTATCATTTGAAACTGGCTATAATAACAATCATCTCGGGACCAGCAGGTGGTGTGGCTACTGGGACTCTGGACTCCCACGTGGCCGACTGAGCTTCCTGTCCCAGATTTGGCAGCTTTTTCTCTCTCTCCTGTGAGCACATGTAGCTTATAGCAAATTAAAATAATAATAATAAATAAAACTAAATAAATAATTATTTTTTAAAAAGTAACAATCACCTCTTAGACTATTATCAGAGGAAAAGAAAATAATACAAAAGAGACATTTAGCAATCAGCCTTGAACAAAGAAGTACTCACTAAATATTAATGGAAGAAGTGAATGAATGATGAACCTATGAGGCAAAATTTAAGGAGCAACACATGTTTTTCCAGAAACTTCAATGAGACATGGAAAAAAAACAAGAACGGGCTTTGGCATACCTTCATCTAATGCCTCAGTAAGCAAGAATGAAATAACCCATAACAAAATCCATAGACTTCAGAACTTAAAATAATTACAAAATATCAGTTAAAGGAAAAATTATTGTTGAAAACGTGTCAAGAAATAGTCTGAAGAGAATAACAAAAATTGCAATACCTGATAAAATTCTAACTTCTGCTTCATTTCCAGTCCTTGAGCTGGCAGGATTCCGGGCTGAGCATCGATAAATTCCAATATCTCCTGGCTGAATTCGGCTGATCTGTAATGCTCCAGATGGCAACACCACCACCCGGGAGTCACCTGGGATTGGAGACAGGTCTTGTTGGTTCTTCTGCCAGTGTATTGTTGGCATGGGCTCCCCAATGACTTCACACTTGAGTAGCACTGTGTCTCCCATGAAGGCTGTGACAGATTCTGTCTGGGAAAGGAACCTCAGTGGTCCTAGTGGAAACACAAAGACAAAAGGATAAGTCTTTCAGGTGAGGTACAATAATCACCAATAAAAAATCATCAAACTATGTATACTTTAGAAAAAACATTTCATAGGGTGTTTTTTCCATTCCTTTTGTTTACAGTTTACCACATTATGTGTCTGGCATGACAGTAGGTTCTACGGCTAAGAAATTGCAAGGAAGTTGCCATTCATCTCTAGAAGCTTACTGTTTAGTTATTATTGGTTAAAAAAATGGCTCTGAGGCCAACAGAGGGCATAACAGTTATGTCACTGGACTCCCACTTGGTCAACTGCAGTTTGAGTCTCGGTGCTTTGAAAATCATGCTGTGCACATGGCACATGTGCATATGTGTTCGAGATCCTGGGAGGAGAATGGACTATGGTGTGGCCATGACCCAGGGGGAGTGATTTCTCACTTCCCTGCTTACTGTCTCTGTTTCTCTCTTAGGGTCCACATAAACCCTAAGGCAAAGACCTCTTAAAACAAACAAACAAACAAAAGGACTCTGGAAGCCAGCAGGTGACATGGTGATTAAGGTACTGGACTCCCACATGGCCAACCATGGGTCAAGTCGCAGACCCAGTGGCTTAAAAATCATGCCAAGTGCATGTGCATGTGTGCTCAAAATCCTGAGAGGAGAATGGAAGAGAAGGGATTGTGATATAAACATCCCCTCCTGCGGGGGGTGATTTCTCGATTTTGTCTTTCTGTCTCTCTCAAGTAAGCAAACATGCTGTATGGAAAAAAAAAAAAAAAAACAACTAAAAATAATAAAGTTAAATAAACAAATAAATACATAAAACAGCTCTATAAAATAAATAGACCAGATAGGATCATCCTAATCTTACAGATAAAGAAATTGCGGCTCAGAAAAGTGAAATTCTGAATACAAGTTCACACAACTACTATGCTGCAATCCTGTAAATGAAACCTTGTTCTGAATCTTCGTCCTATGCCTTTCCTGTTTTCTGACTTTGAAACACAGACTACAAAATCATAGAGATAAATGAAGGACTTGTTATATGCCATAGGTTATTTGTTGGGTTCAAGAAAGACAGGTGATATTAACCATCAAGTATGGTAACAGAAAGCAACCTTTTATGGGTTGGTTGTGTAAAGTATCTGTTCATCCATATATGCCATACATGGTTATCAGATAATAAAAAGTCCTAAAGCTGGAGCCAGCAGGTGGCATGGTGGTTATGGGTGCTAGACTCTCACATGACTGATAGTGGTTCGAGTCCTGGACATGATGGCTTGCTTTCTCACTCCCTCTGCCCCTTGTCTCTCTCTCTGTCCCTCTCTGGTCAAATTAAAATAAATAAAGAAATAAAGTTAAATAAAATAATTATTTTTTAAAAAGTCCTAAAACTGGAATTAGAATAGCTTGTGTGTCTATCCTCATTGGACCTCCTGCTATGTATAAGTCCTTTGCAACTTGTTTAATTTCTTTGGGCTATAAAATTGGATAACAGCTAAATCACATGACCACTATGTTGTTCATATAAAATAAAATGAAAGTGATCTATTCATATGAATGATTAAGCAAATAAATTTACGAAAGAAAAAAATAACATAAACAGGTCATCACTAAGAGAAGGCTTCTGCATGGTGATGTTTTGCAGGACAGAGGGAAAGAGGATGATTTGATCTTCTGAACAAGTAGATTGTGATTCTAGTCCTTTGACTATGAAACCATTTCTTAACTATTTTAACAAACGTATTTGAAGTACTTATGGCATCACTAATAGATCACTGGCCATTGGGTTAGGTTGTTGTAGTAAAAGTCATAATGTAGTTTTCTGTTTCTATGTTTTTCTATGCAAAAATGTGTCATGATTTTTCTAATATTTTCTAATTCATTAACCAATTAGTTTGAATTCTTTCATTCATGGTCTGTTTATCACAGCTATATATCTTCATGTTACTTATTTTATGAGAGAGACCCTCAACAGGGTCTCATGCCACTTTCTCCCCCAGTCTCCCTAGCCAATCAGCATCATGAGCAAGCACGCACATCTGGCATGCACAGGTCGACCCAGTATCCAAACTCCGATCATCTATATGGCTTTCAGCATGATAGAGCATCGCACTATCACTGTAGCAGCACAGCTGGGCCATCACAGTCATATTCTGATGTTTTATATTCATTTTAATCTTACTGGAATGGGTTTCATTGTATGTTTATTTCACAATAAAATTCGATGCATTTATTTGTTTGGGGTCCATGTGAAATTTTACTAATCATATTTGATGTCACTGGGATTTTTACTTTATAGATTTATTTTAACTGAGTAAAAATGTCCTAGGTCTAGATTTCAATGTTTTCAAGAAGTTTTGATTTGTTTCATCAATGTGTACTCAATAACAAATTCTACTATGTTCAGTGCTCAGTTTTAACCACTGTTACTATTAATTTGAGTCAATTAATCCTAACAAGCCCAATTTTCTCTAAAATATGATAAAAAATTTACTAGGTTCAATAGCAAAGGCAAAATGGCTCAGATCATACATGATCATTTATTATGAGAAGCATCATTCTTATGAATGTTACAGAAAAGTCTCCTCTGTCCCTAGGCAAAGGTAAAATTTCATATCCCTTTCGGTGATTAGAATTTTTGAAGCACAAGATAGCTGAACCCATGCAATGTGAAATGACATCAATATCATATATGTGATAGGTACAAGCTGCTGAAGGCTTCCACTGGTTATAGCTCTGCCTACAGAAACAAACCTAGATTCTGGGGATGCAATATTAACCTTTAGTAAGAATGGTTAATGATAGACCATATAGAAATCTTAATATAATGCAAATATTAAGTTATCAATTGAAGTTTATCCCACACGTAGAAGTTCTAAAATTACCCATCTGATTCCTAATTATCAACAATACAGTTGCATCTATAGGGGGCGCCAGCCACTTGCTCAATGCCCTTCTACAGGTATCAGAACTAATCTATCACTGTGCTGAGCCTACGCTGGATGAAGAACAACAGAAATCAGTTAACTTGTGCCCTGGCTCATTGCTCAAAGTCCAATTTCTAAGTCGTGTGTAGTGTATAGCTTTAAGACTATTCAAAAATAGAAAAAAAAAGAAATACATTAATCTACTATTGATTGGCTTAGGTATAAATTAAAGCATGAATTTGGACAAAGAATGGTTTATATATACTGCAGAAAAAAAAACTGCAACAAGTAGTGGTGGGCGTTGGGAGGCAACAGGTTTCAAACACATTTCTCACTTTTCTACTTCATAGTTTTCTTCTTAACCTTTATCTCTAGCATATTATTTTGTAGTTAAGAAAATACAGTCAGGGGTAATTTTTCCATACTGACAAGTTATATATTTTATACATGTAGGTAAGGAAAAAATATTTTTGGTAAGTTCATAAAACATCTGAATACTTTTATATATTCAGAAATATGATCCTGTATAAATTATACATAAAGGATACATTTAAAATATCTTTTTACATCTGAATGTCTCTGGTATTCAAAAAACGCACTTGCAAATAAGTTCTAGAGAGTAGAATAAGGTATAAAATGAAAGAGTTATTCAAAACAATACTTGACAATTGATGTCCTATGGAAACTTCATCTAACTGGAAGAATTATATATGATTCAGGAGATTATATATTGATATAGTTAGACATAATAGAATTGGCTATAATTTTTCATGCTCATTCAGTACGCACTCTATGGTGATCACAGAGCTTAATAAACGGGGTGAGAACCGCATCCTATTTAAAGGTTAACAATGCAATGTCTAGAAATTTCAAAGAGTTGATCATTTATTATAGTGGGAAATTATAAGTATAATTTGTTGCCATTTTCTTTGTCTCTACAAAGGAAACTACACATCAAAAAGCAATTCTAAGTTTACAAGGCTCTATATGGCTTGAATTAATGCTCCCTATATTGTGCTAAATTTTAGCACTTACATCTCATGGTGGTATAACAAACCAGCAACGGTCTTAAAAGAAGAACAAGTTATAGGCTATCAACTTAGTACTATATTTTCAAGGCATGCATATGAGCACCTAGTAATGAACATTAAACTCACTGCAACTCATAAGAATGAAATACAGTATTTTCAAGAGTCATTTAATGCTCTAATGCAATACAAAGGATTCCTGAGCTTCATTCATAGAGAGATACAGGCATAATTTTAACTAGATTCTCTGCAAAAGTAGTTACCTGCTCAACAAGAGCCTGTTTGTGGGGAAAAAAAAGCCTGGCTCCAACTCATAAGATCACATCTGACCTATTGTGATCATAGCACAAATGGCCTTCCGACCTCTACTCTTTCCTCATTCAAAGTCATTCAAAACATATTGACAAGGTCAGGGCTCCTAAATTACAGAAGTTTGTTTCACTCAGAATACTCTAATGGTATCAAAACGTTTTGGCCCTATGCCCCACATGCTAGGCAAAGGGCTTTTATTTATTACGTACCTAGGAATGTTGCACAATATGCCTTCTAGACTGGTCTTACACAACTCCTACAAAACTTTTCTTAGTTCTATTGAATTCGTAGATGCCTTAAATACTGGCTTCTGCTGGATTGTATCTCTCATGGTATTTCCTCTAAATAGAAATACCTTCTTCCCTAACACCTACTTACCAAAACTAATCACTTTATTAATAAAATAATTTATTTTAACTTTATTTATTATTTTCCAATTTGACCAGAGAGAGTTAGAGAGAGTGAGAGAGAGAGAGAAGTGAGAAAGGAACCCACCAGGTGTGGGACTTGAACCATGGTTGGCCACATAGTAGTTCTGCACCTTTACAACCATACCATCTGCTGGCCCCCAAAACTAGTCAATTTAAGGTATTAAGTAAAAAATAAACCCTTTTTCATAACTTTACTTTGTTGGAAATCATCTCTGCACCTTTTTAATTGTTATAGGCACTCATAATTTACAAATACTCTGACATAGTTGAGTATATAAATAATAGCCTAAAACATGTTTGCATGTTTGTGTACATATTTTCTGTATTTAGTACCACAGAGCATATCAAATATTTACTGAAAGAAAAAAATACAAAAATATTTGCTGTCGTTCTATGTGACTCTAAATTTTAAATAAAGAGTATTGCAAATGTCTACATTTTGATAATGGGATTGAAGTTTAGGCTGTATGACTTTCTGACATACTCAATGGCAGTTTGAGATGGTGAATAATGACATAACCTGGGTGCCAGATGACCAGATCACTTCTCTACTTCACCGTTTAACCATCTGGATGGCTTTAGGCAAGGCCATTACACATGTGCCCAGCATGCTCAGGGAGTCTCGGGAGGAAAACCAAGGACCTCCCCCTGTGGGTCAATTTCAGAGTGTCACATTTTACTGATGTACCACATCCAGGCCCTGTAAATGACCTGTTGAAACCTTGTAACTCTGCACCTGAAGAGAATTACTATATTCACTTCAAGATAGAACTGATATGGGAGAAAAGCTCTTCCAAGTGCTTATACTGTAGTATAATTTACAAAAAAAAAAAGAAGACAGGTTTAGTATTAAATTCTTGGGATTTTTTTTTGTTGGAGAGATTTTTTGCTATAGGGCACATGCACTTATTAGAGAGACACAGAGAGACAGAGAGACAGGAAGTGAGAAATTACCTCCCCAGGGAGATAGCCATGCCTTCTCCTCTCAGGATTTTGGGCATGCACGCACACACACCCAGCATGAGTTTTAAGCCATTGGGTCTGGGACTTAAACCACAGCCAACTATGTGGGAGCCCAGCAATGTAACCATTAAGCCATTTGGTGGTCCCGAATTCTTGTATTTCTTAAAATACCTTATTTTCCCAACCTAAGTAAAATTTCCTCAAGAGTTTCTCTATCAATACTCTCCACCTGTGGATGGCCATGCAACAGCACAATACTGGGTGAACTTTGCTGTTAGTACATTCTTCCCTAAATTGAATTTCTATTTCTTTTTGCATTTGTTTATTTACTTACTTACTAACTTATGGTTTTTGCCATAGGGCTCAGGTGCTGCCTGGGGAGAGAAAGAACAAGGGAAAGTGTGAAATCACCCCTGAGGGGGTTGGCCACATCTTAATTCCTTTTCCTCCAGTCTTCTCTTGGGATTTTGGGCCTGCACACACACACAGCTGGTGTGATTTTCAAGCCTTCAACTCAAACTGCAGTTGGACATGTGAGAGTCCAGTGCCTTAACCATCTGATGACCCCTTGCTTTTATTTATTTGTTTCTTCCCTGAGTGAGAGAGACAGAGTGAAAGAGAGAGGGAGAAAGAGAGAAGAGAGACACTCACCAAAGGGTCTTGATGCCACGGACAACCTAAAGCTTCAGCCAGCTCTGGATCACAGGCAAGCCTGGCCTAATGTAGAGATTGCCTCATAGAGTATTGCATTTAACTAGTATTCCACAGTGTGTTTTTTAGGTTAAATTCTTAGAGACACCTTCATGCAGAAGTACTGAACTATTAAAACCAGCATACAAACCTATTTGCAGTTATTTTGAAGGGCTGTCATCAGTGGCCTTGGTGAAAGGTTGTTTCGAAAAATCAACTATAATCAAGGTTCCTAGCTTTATACCTGGACTAGCCCAGGATGCTAGGACAGCTTTAAATCTGAGAACACCTGGACTTGCTGAAAGTATTCCACACCAGCCAACCTACATGCTTATACATTATCTGCACCTCTGTGGCTTTACAAAGATGAGAACCTATTAGCTAGGAACTATAAAAAGGAAAGAACATTTTGTTTTACATATGTTAAAGTAAGACACATATGGGAGCTTCATTTTATCCCCTATCCTAGAAACGATAAACACAGATACTTTAAACTCAAATTTTAAAAGTGACTAGCACACAGCAAAAGTGCATGGGATTTAGCATCAGAAATTTGTCAATAATCCTACTAGCTGAATGGTGAGCATTCAATGTGATCAAGAGATATATATAACTGTTATGAGCGCACCATGGTGACATGGGTCTCACCGTTTTTATTTTGATTTTTGTAAAAGATCCTTCAGTTATTTTCTTATACTAATTTTAGCACTGAAAGAATTCATTAATTGTATATTTACATATGTTGCTTTGTTAGATTTTGCTCAAGGCTTATTAAATGTTGCTCAAGGCCTGTTAAGCAACCATAACCCCAGTTCTTTTCCGAACATTTACTAACTATTCATGCAAGGAGGAGTGAAAGGTTTACACGTTATAGTCTTTCAGCAACAAAGTCCTTGAATACCTGAGATTGGATAGTGCCGATGTGGTATCAGAATTCTCTGTTCTTTATGGAGACCTCTTTGAAGGCCAGATAGAACCAATTGTCCCTGTATTTCTCCTTTAAGATGTCCACTGTTCCACAATTAAACTTATGAAGAGTTTCATAACTCATTCACTTTATTGTAATCAATTTATGTGGAATTTTATAGCCATGCTCACTGCTTACCTGCAGGTTTCTCAAAAGCAGGTTTGTTTTATTTTATTTTGTACTATAAACACTTAGCACATAGCAAACACTTGGCCATCAAATATTTGTTGGATGAAAAGATTATTATTATTATTATTATTATTATTATTTTGGAGAGGTTTTTGCTATAGGGTGTGTGCACTTGCCAGAAAGACAGAGAAAGACAGAGAGGTAGAAAGCGAGAAATCACTTCCCAGGGGAGATGGCCACACCGCAATCCCTTCTCCTCCCAGGATCTTGGGCACGCATGCACACGCGCCCAGTGTGAGTTTAAGCTACCGTGTCCGGGACTCGAATTGCAGTCGACTGTGTGGGAGTCCAGTGACATAGCCATTACACTAACTGCTGGTCCCAAAAGTTATATTTTGTTAAGATAGAAATTTTAGGAAAATATCCCAGGCCCTAGACACTGAGAAGTCAAAGAAGGATAACAATTACCATGGATGTGTAAGGAGTTGGAGTGAGAAAGCAGTGATTTCTTTAGGGTACATTTAAAAGAGCCGGGGCTAATAAACATACACGTTAACCCAGAGAACACTTCACTTTAAACGACTCTGGGGAGGGGGGTGAGGATAGTAGGTGGTGTGCTGGTTAAGCCAGTGGATTCCCTAATGGCCAACCATGGTTTGAGTTTTGGGCCCAGTGGCTTAAAAACTACACTGTGCCCAAAATCCCGAGAGGTGAATGGAGGAGAAGGGATTGCAGTGTGGCCATCCCCCTAGGTTGGGCGGGTGATTTCTCAGTTTTCCTCTCTGTCTTTCTCTAGCAAGCACATGCACCCTAAAGAGAGAGAGACTGGGAGTGGGGGAGCAGAGTGGAGGCAATGTTTATGACTCTGTGAAAATTAAATCTACTCTTCATAAGTTTAAATTATGGACCAGTGGCCATCCTGAATGGGAGACCCCCATCCTCCCTTCAAAACACTGACCCCAAGACCAAAATTATCAGGGGACTCAGGACCAGACTCACACAGCTCAAGACATACTGGGAAGTGTCTGCAGCCACCAATTTTCTCAGACCAATACATATTCCCTCAGAAGCTAGGCACAACCAAACTGTCTGCTGTCACCAAGGCAGTAGAAATGTTAATGGCAAAAGCAGCAAACATTTTTCATTTGGGCTTTTCTTTTGTGATGCTAAAAAAAATGAGGTAAAAATCACCATGGCAATGAATGAAAAGCTGCTAAATCTGTAGGGACATCAAAAGTGTTAGGCTCTCAGAATTAAAATAAGAACAATAGTCCCTCCCTACCCTTCCACTGGTACAAATACGTACTGCATAGACTAAGAGAAATCTTCCCATCAGATCCAGTTAGAAAGTTTGAATATTTGAGACAGGCACTCTCATTCATTTAATTTTAAACTACTTTGGTTTTTAAGCAAAGTGGAAATAAAGCATTTCACAGTCCGGGTTTATGCCAAGACTCATTGCCTCTAGGGAGGTCTCTCCTTTACACGCACATTCCCAGAATGGGCCTATTCCTTCTTTTAAATTCTAATCTGAAAATGGCACATTCTTCTGA
The DNA here is from genome assembly GCA_026018925.1 of Tupaia tana. Taxonomy (NCBI): domain Eukaryota; kingdom Metazoa; phylum Chordata; class Mammalia; order Scandentia; family Tupaiidae; genus Tupaia; species Tupaia tana. The sequence continues at coordinate 25,419,087 of JAKSZU010000007.1, forward strand.
TTTGCCCTCTAGCCTGGTTGGCAGACTATCAGGATCCCCATCTTCTCCAATGGAAGGTCTAATTATTAAGTAATTAAAGTTCATTTAATAAAAAGAGACTTATCAATCAGGGGACAGACCTTAGGGTTGGAAGCATGCCTTGCTTTTAAATATTCAGCAATGTGGTACTGCTCAGCAACCGCCAGAGGAGAGTTGCTGTAAATGCTTTGTTTGCTCCAAATTAAAGCCTGGAGTTACATCTCTTCAAAGCCAAACCTGTTTGCCCCCTTTTTAATTCTCAAATTCGCTAAAGGGCAGAGAATAGAGGCAATCCAAAGAGAAGTTTTCTAGATTTAGACCTTTTCAAAAACCAATCTCAGACCATTAAGGGATATTCACGGAATTTGATAGAAGCTCATTTCTGCCCATATGTCCCATATCCCTCTGCCGTCATCATTTCATTTCCCCTTTTGAGTTTTCTTTTTCTTCTTCTTACCCTTTTTTTTTTTTTTTGCTTCATTTTTATTGGTGAAGCTACAGACTACTATATGGTTGGTGGAAAAGCAATTACTCAAATGTGAACATTCCAATGCCAGTCTAGTAAGTGTCCTTGGTGTGCACCAGCCATTCTTGCCCTGTGTGTAATCTTATTAGAAATAATCACGTGGCCAATTCGCTGAGCCCTAGAAGTGCATAACAAGAAATGTGCAAGGAAAAGGAAAACGGTATAGGCAAATTACACCGTCAATCTGTTCTCTGTTCCAAGTTTGTAAGCACAGAACGGATTCATCCCCTAAATCAAAAGTAATCAAGGAGAAAAGTCATCAAGTCAGTCTTGAAATCATCTGTGGGGTTTGTCTAGTGTAACTTGCTTTGAAGAGCCGGTACTGTCCCAGATCCTGGAAGCAACCAAAGACTGAGGGGATTTTCTAAAAGCACTGCACAGGATCAGCCAGGAAATTCAAAGCTGGATTTCAGGTCCATCCTACTTTCTCCTACAACTGCCTCTAAGATATGAAATACACCCTACACTTAGCGCCCTGCTCCTTCTGATTTCATTGTCAGCAATCAGACAAATGAGTTTGTTTGACTCATCCATATCTTTCATTAATTTCAGGGTTAATAGAAGGTTTGGGGAAGCATTGTTCTAAGTAGCATTTTAATAAATTTTCTTTCATCTGTCTGAGCTATTATGTAACTTCAATTCCCAGCACAAGATTAAAAAATAAAGACAGCTTCATCACTTCTTCCTCAAACTCCTATGGTATTGTCTTCCTGGACATAGATCCTCTGCAAAATCTAGTCAATTTACATTGAACAGCAATGTGATTATTCTACATGAAAATTAGAATGGAATCCTTCTTATAGAAGGAGCTAGATAAAATACCATGCATGGTGACAAACTTCCTTTCATCTTAGCTGTGCGAGCAAAGCTTTGATAACTAAAATTGGTCATTTACCAATATATATGCAGTAAGCCAAATGAAAACTTCTATTTATTTTACAGATGACTTTGGAGCTGATTACTTGTTTTAAGATTTTCTATAGATCATTTTTTTTTTTTCCTAATAAGAAGGCACTTGTGCTCCCCATAGAGAGACGTGGGGTGGTGATGAGGTGTAAAAAAGCAACCACCATGGGGGACAGTCACATCACCATCCTTCTCCTCCATTTCTCCTTTTGGGATTTTGAAAACATACACACACACACACACACACACACACACACACACAGGGTGACTTTCAAGCCACCAGCTCCAATACTCAAACAATACAGTAGGTCATGTGAGATCCAGCAGCTCCATCACCACACCACTGCCTGACTTTCAATAGAAATTCTATAAAGGACAAATTTCTACTATAGAAAAATGTTCATTGATAATCAAAAACTGTGCTAGCCCCATGGCATAGTGGTTAAGGGAACAGGATCCGACATGGCCCACCACATGGTTTGAATCCAGACCCAGTGGCTTGAACAACATACTGCCTGCATGTACATGTGCAACCAAAACCCTAACAGGACAGAGAAATGGAAGAGGAAGGCTTATAACATAACTATGCTCCATTGGGGTGGGCGGTGCTTTGTTTTCCCTCTCTATCTCTCTGGCAAGTGGACAAAAACTGACAAACAAAAACAAAATATAAAACTGAAAATAAAAACAGAAATGATATAGCACACTAAGCTATCAGTATGACAAGCCTTTTAGAATGATAATTAACAATGTTTTTCAAAATGTGAATCACTACATCACCTTTGAAAAGTGATTTGGCAATGTGTATCATAATTTAACACAATAACTCCACTGATAGGAAAAAAATATATATTTATAAATATATTTCTTTTTAAAAATATATACATATATTTCTATATATATTTATTTTTAAAAATAATTATTTATTTAATTTTTTATTTATTCATTCACTTTTTTTTTTTTAAATTTGACCAAAGAGAAACACAGAGAAAGAGAGAGAGGAGAGAGAGAGGGAAAGCAAGCCACCAGGTCTGGGACTTGAACCATGATTGGCCATGTGGGAGTGTCCAGCACCTTAACCACCACACTACCTGCTGGTCATATATATATATATATATATGTATGTGTGTGTGTGTATATATATACACACACATATATATATTTATATATTTATACATATATTTTTATACAAACACATACATGAAGAAAAAAGTTATATATTTGAAATTATTTGGTATAGCATTATTTAAACTAATAAAAAATAGAAAACTGGCTAATATATAAATGATAATTGCTTAAGCAAATTATGGCATCTTCACTGTATATAACATTACACAACCATAGGAAATTGTCTTAAACATTTTTAAAAGTGAGGAAACAGTATCTTTCTCATTTTGTCCTAAAATAAGTATATCTAAAAAAACACAAAAGGAAACTTTTGTAATACTACTAATACTCTATTCAGTCTATTATATTCAGTGAAAATTACAAGCAGCTCTTCATGAGCATATTGATTTCATGAAGAGATGTTTACCTCCACAGGCTTTGTCAATGACTTCAGTCATTCCCTACTTTGCAGATAAAATTCTTATTACAAAAATCTGAAATTGGTTTACAATCAATAGTAATGAATAATTTTACAGAATTCAGTCTCAGGCTTTCCATCAAACTTAAATCTCATTATGCATGGTTAATGAATGGTCACAAGAGTGACTGAAAGCTGATTATAAATGTGGCCAGCATGTGTGGGGTCTCCTTAAAACTGTATGTAAATCAAGGCAGGTAAATCATCCGAAAAGCAGAAGAGCAAGCCCTTATAGGTGGTATGATACTCTGTTTTGATCATGCTGTTTTCACTATCTCTACCCTAGTTTATATAGATTCTCATGCCCTTTATCAATACTAATTGTATTACCTAAAGCAGATTTCCAGGTTATTCATTCATTCAATAAGTCAGCGTGATGACTAATTCTATTAAATCATTGGAAAAGTCATGACGTACTTTTTCTATGTCTTTCTACATAAAAAAAAATGTCATGATTTTTCCAAAAACCCAATATGTGTCATCTTGTCTGGTCATGGGGTACCCAGATATTTGGCCATGCATTATTCTCAATCTATCTGTGAGGGCGTTTCTGGATGAAATTAACATTTGAACTGGCAGACTAAGTAAAGCAGATTGTCCTTTCCAATGTAATGGGATTTATCCAATCCGCTGAAGGCCAGGATAGAATTTTTTTTTTTTTTTTTTTTTTTTTTTTTTTTGCTATAGGGAGTGTTCGCTTGCCAGAAAGACAGAGGAGACAGAGAGAGAGAGACAGAAAGTGAGAAATCAGGGGATGGCCACGCTGCAATCCCTTCTCCTCCATTCTCCTCTCGGGATCTTGGGCACACATGCAAAAGCGCCCAGTGTCAGTTTAAGTCACTGGGTCCAGGACTCGAACCATGGTCGACTACATGGGAGTCCAGTGACACAGCCATTCTGCCAACTGTTGGTCCCTCCAGAAAGACAGGATTAAAAATAACTCTCTCCGCTTAGATGTCTCTGAGCAACGATATCATCAGTGTTCTTCTGCCTTTGGAATCTGACTCAGACTGGAAAGTATACCATCAGTTCTCTTGGTTCTCAAGTCTTTGAACTTGAGCAGGAACTATAGCAGCCAGTCTCTTGGGTCTCTAGCTTGCCAACTGCAAGTCCTGGGACTTCTTGGCCTCTGTAACTATGTGAACCTATACCTAATAATAAATCTGTCTGCCTCTGGCATTTTCTGTCTTTTTATAAATATATGTAGATAAATCTATGTATGTAGTATTTTGGTTTGTTGGAAAAGTCATTATATACTTTTCTATATTTTTGTATCTTTTTCTTTGCAAAAATGTGTCGTGACTTTCCGACAACCCAGTATATATTTTCATCTATCTACTGTTTCTTTGTATTTTTATAAATAGATAAGTGGATAGGTAGATACATAGATAAATTTTATAGGGCTGTTAGAAAAGTAATGATGCATTTTTGCATAGAAAAATATGTCATGACTTTCCCAATGACCCAACATATGTGTGTATTCTCTTACTTACATTCTGCTTCTTTGGAGAACCCAGACTAATAAAATCAGTCAACACTTATTTAGCATCAGACATCATTCTAACTTCCTAAGGACTACAATGATGAATAACACTATTATAGTTTCTTTCCTCAAAGAGTGTAAGGTCTAGTAAGAAAAGTAAATATGTAAGGACAATGTAATGGGATAACAATGAAAGATACTATGGGAGCAAAAGTGGAACAATCCTTAGTAATGTCTGCTATGAAGTCAATAATCAGGAAAGTGCTTCAAAAGTTGTGGATATGAGCTAGGTCTCAAGTAATAAATGCAAGTTCACCAGGTGTCCAAAACTCAAAAGAACATCCTTGGAGACCAGTAGATGTTGTAATAGTTATATCACTGGACTCCCACATGATTGACGGTGGTTCAAGTCCTGGATCTCGAGGCTTTAAACTCATGCCAGGTGCATGTGCTTGCATGCCTAAAATGCTCAAAGGAGATTGGAGGAGAAGGGATTATGGAGTGGCTAACCAGAGTGATTTCTCACTTTCTGTTTGTCTCTCTGGTGAGGGTGCACACCTTATGGCAAAAATCTCTCTAAAAACCAAACAAAAAATCCTAGACAGAGAAACAATGTGCACAAAATCAAGGAAATCTTTTGCCATAGGGTGGCATCTAAGACTCCCATTTTGGCTATTCCCTACGCACGTAGTTATACTCAGTAAATATTAACTACCTTTATAGGAAAAGTAGTTACTAGCATCTGTTTCTATCATATCTAGTTAACATGTCATATCATGTTATGTAATGAGTTTTACTAGTTTATAATTATGTTAACGAGTAGTTTCTGCTTAAAAAATTATTCTCCTGCATTTTGGAATTCTAGGAAAGGAGAGTAGAATTCAACTGGGCATATTATCTGAGTAAAACATTATAAAGCCCCAATAGCAGGAAAGTCCATGAAGCAGAAAAGCTTAACAAGCAATTATCTTATTAGTTCCAAAGGTCATTGAAATAAAATCTATTGGGTTATGATGGTTTCAAACTTTAAATTGAGCATGCTACACAAAGGAGTAAATTATCACCTACCTGTCAATGTATTAACCCAAGTACTTATTTTTCCTATTAGCAGTACCATTGATTGAGCACACACTGGGTACTATAGAGGTAAATGGAAACAAAATATGGAAAGCAAAAGGAGTTTATTTAGACATAAATAAAGATTGCAAGTGGCATGCAGCCAGGGTGAGTATATTTCAGGTAGCCCAAACATGCTCATCAAAGTCTTATTATCTTGGACAGATTTTAAAGGCAAAACCACAAGTAGAAGGAGTGGGCAGGAAGGGGGTTTTACCAGTTGTTTTGGGACAATTATCTTTGTCTACCAAGATTTATAAGAAAGGTGGCATCAATCCCAGTTTGGACAAGCTATCTCTGGGCAAATGTCCTTACAAGTAGTCCTTAAGTAGGTTGCAGTGGATAGAAGCAAAAGAAAGGAGAAATTTAACTGAAACCAGGTTTTAATACAAAGAGTAGAGAGGAGTGTGAGTCCAAAGTCTTTATCCAAGTAGATAATTCATTAGTGTTCATTTGATAGTAGCTAAGATTCACATCGAACATATCAGAAAGAGTTATTTTATTCATAATTTTAAGTATCTTTTTCCTCCCAATGAATTCCATCTTATAAAATGAGAGGCAAGAACTCCAACAGAAATAACAATTTAAAGACTTCTGATAAATCTATATCAATAAAATTTTTATCTGGAAGTACCTACTGGAAACAAATTGGAGTTAATAAAATGCATTTCATGCTGTATGTTTGCTTAATCAAAATAGGATAGCAAAACATTACTGCCTGTGTCACTTGTGTAAGTTTCGGCCTTCTCAGTGGAGACTCTGAAAATACTGAAACTCATTGAAGAATTACCTAATATTTGGTAGCTTCACCCAAGGCAACCCAATGCATCTGGCATAATCAGCCATTCAAAGGGAGAAAAAACAAAATGTTTGACTCCTAAGTTGTTTGACTCCTAAGTTCTTAGTTTGGGAAGTGTCTCAAATTTACCAAAATCAAAATCTCCTCCAGGAACCAGAAATGACCATTCAGCTCCACACACCTCTTTGTGTACTCACTCCTCCTTGGCCATTTGCTGTGGAAGAATGCCAGTGAGTGAGAGTAGTAAATCTTCCTTCACGAGAACATTCCTGTTGTGGATCATGCTGCTGGGCCCGACTGTACTATAGGATACATGGTTAGGGGAGAAAGACGGAGAAAGATGGAAAAAGGGCACACCTGGGAAGTCAGAGATATATTTCCTTTCTGCTTCTGAGGAAGAGGAAAGGAGAGGGCCACAGGTGTGTTTGGCAGGAAGTTAATCACTCCTTCAGAATAGCATTAAGCCTCATGTATCAGAGTACTTACACAGATTTTAATTTTTTAAATAAAATCAGCAAAAATTATTACTTCCAAGTTTACTTACAATCTTTCTGGATGCTAATTTTATTTTTCTCAAGAGGTTTTTGCAATAGGGGATTATCATACCACAGTCCCTTCTCCATTCTCCTCGTGGGATCCTGGGCGTGCACACAGATGTGCCTGGCATGGTTTTGAAGCCACCAGGTCCAGGACTTGAATGTGGGATTCCAGCAATGTCACGACTAAGCCATCTGCTGGTCCCTGGATGTTAGTATTTATGGACATAAAAATCAGTATTAAGAAATATTTTTTAGGATAGCAGATGGTGACATAGATGTACTACAGGTAACACAATGCTCTGTGAGACTGACCCTCGTGGGAAGGTTCCAGGCTCACATCTGGAGATCCTGAACACACCAGGCACACACGTGAAGTGGTTTTTGCAAAGAAACATGGTTCAATAGAGAGAACATGAACTTTAAAGAACAGTGGACAAACAGGAATATGGCAAAAGATGAAACTGGAGACGTAGTCAAGGTAGGTGATACAGATGCCGTCTGCCGTCTTAGTAAGTTTGCATTTTATTTCAAACTACACTGAGACATTATAAAAGGATTTTCAGCAAGGAAAACATGGTCCAGTTTAGATTTTTTTTTTTTTTTTTTGAAGATCACTTTGGCTGCTGCTTGAGAGGGTAGTATGAATATAAAAGTAGAGGCAGGAACCTCAGGTAGAAACTTGACAGAAGTCAAGAAAAAAGGAAATATGACTTAAGCGAGTGAGATAGCAGTGGAAATGGAGAAAATGAGAAAGTTTGGATGTATTTTGTGGTTCAACAGGGCTTCTTGAAGACTGGATGTGATATATAAGAAATAGAGATGTGTCAAGAACAAAACTAGATTACCATAAATATTTAGATTGCAATTTTGCTTAGGTTATATGAATAAATATGGTTGTACAGAAGACAGCAAGGAAAAAAAGGAACATGTGCAAGAGATGTGGCATTATAGAATGAACAGGAGTGGGCCAGCATTGTGGTCTGCTATTAAGGAAGCTGGATTGCATGTGGCTGACCACAGAATTTGAATGCCAGTCTCAGTAGCTTATACACACGCATGCCCCAATTCCTGACATTATGGAGAAATGGAGGAGAAGGGATTATAGCATGATCATGCCCCATTATGGGTTGCTTTCTCCTTCTCTCTCTGTCTCTCTCTAGTGAACATACACACCCTCTGGCTAAATACATACATCATGTATACATACATAAATGAATGAGTGAACAGGAATAAGAGATCAAGTAACTTATTAGACCTCAATTGCTGAATATTAAAAATAAAAAGATTAGAAAACTTGATTCTCAAAGTGTGGTCCAGTTTCAAATTCATAATCTTGTGTTTCTCAAAGGAAACCTAACAAGTAGCCAGGCTTTACATTTATCTGCCAACACTTAATGAAACTAATGCAATGGATACACCAGGCACTGCAAAACCCTGGAGATACAGAGGTAAAAAGAACATTTCCCATCACTGCCCTAATGAAGCTGCCAATCTAGTAGAAAACACAGAGCTCATGAACAGTATCTAACTGCAGGGCTTCTAATAACAGAAACTTAAAAGCAAGGTTGGGACTATATGGTAAGATAGGAGTTATTAAGATCCCCAATATTGCACAAACTGACCAACTCCAGTTAATTTGAATGACTCTTTCCTTTGCTTGCAATCACAAATAACCTGCATTAATACTTATTGAAGCATCTCATTAATAAGGAGTTACTCCAATTATTTTGCACCTGTAGATAGAACTTCGGTTCTCAAAGGTAACCTAAAGTATTGTTATTTTAGAGTCATCCAGTTTTTTTGATGAAGAGAAGTTCAAAAGCCTGAATTTAAAACAGCTAGATTATCCCACATTTTGCAAAGTTCTCTGAATACACTTAGAATCAAATTTTGTTTCCTTTGATGGAAATTCTTTTTATGTATTTCACTCTTCTCTGAGCCTCAGCATTTGGGGATTTGAGACAGTCTTTTACAGTGATTTACAGATACTTCTACATCAGAATGGTATTTGAGACACATATTGACATCTTACTGTAATCTTAGTTTATCCTATGGGAAATCTGCTATTGATCTGAGTTTTAGATCTAGAACCATCTATTATGACACCAACAGAGTCTAGCAAAACGAAGCCCAGTATAAGTGATATGAGTGCTGCATCTTTAAGATAATTTGTCACTTGTGTATATGTGTGTATATATATACACACATATACACAAGGATATATACACACATATACACAAAGGATTAAAGTGATTTTAAGCTTAAATTTAGGAATCTCCGAACATAGTGTTATTTTTTCATTTATCTTGTTTTTTTTTCACTTGTTATCTACTATAGTGAACTATTTTTTTTCATTGATTTGATCATTCACTCTCAGTCTTTGTCTCCTATAGTTCTCCTTTAATAGCTGTAAGTCTTAATTCTAACCAGTCTTTTCACAAGCTTCTGAGTATGTTTTTTTACTTTACTGTCTACCTCCTACCTTTGCCTCCCCCTTTATCCCTGAGTCTGATTCTAGCCATGCCTTACTTAACAACCAACATACCTGTTCAATGACCACTGGGATCTAAGACCTGTTCTCCAGCTCTGAGAATACCATCTCATTCTTTTGTCTGTTTCCTGAAGTTGGTTAGTATTCACTATACAAATTGTTTGCAATCACCTAAGACTACATATTTTATTTATAAATTTATATTTTATCAGACACCCACAGTAGTAAAATAAATAAATAAAATGATTATGCTGGATTTATATTATTATGGTGTAGTTGTCTGGTCACTTTCTGGCATTTATATAATGCATACTTTTTGTTTGAATTGCATTATGCTATTTTAGCATGGTGTCACATGTTATCTACTGAAAAATGCCTGCCCTAGAACTCCACAACTCATCAGAAGACATCCACCTTTAAGCTCCTCACTTATCAAGCAATTTCACTTAATGACATAGTCCTAGGGACAAAACTTGGTCCTCACATGAGGAATGCAAGTGCTTTGCCGTTTCATACCTTGTGAGGACAAATCCTTGGTTGGATTTGTTTAACATTGTGTCTTTAGTATCTGGTACATAGTAGGCACTCAATAAGTATTTGCTGAATCCATGGGTAAAATATCTGAATATATCTCAAACTTATAGGTCTAAATTAAACCTCCCTTTCCATTTTCTTCTCTGATATCTCATGGGATTTACTTGCACTGGCAATATTTGGTAGCTAGCAAGTATTCACTGATATAGTTGCCATATTTTCATGCATCACTTCTTCTATCCAATTTGATTTTAAATTGCTCAACAATATATAGACATTGTGCCATACTTCTGTGACTATTCAGTGTCTTGCATAGTGAAGACATCAAACATTACTACCCTTGTTTAAAATCTAATCACATTAAAAAGTGTTATTTTGGGGAGGGATCAGCAGATGGTGCAAAGGTTAAATCACTGAACTCCTACATAGTCAACCGCAGTTTGAGTCCTGGACCCAGCAGCTTAAACTCATGCCAGGTGCATGTATATGCATGCCCAAGATCCTGAGAAGAGCATGGAGGAAAAGGAATGGCCAGTATAGCTATCCCCTCTGGGGGATGATTTCTCACTTCCTGTTTCTCTGTCTTTCCCGCAAGCCCATGTGCTCTATAGCAAACATCTCTCTTCAAAAATAAATAAATAAATACGGTTTTAAAAAGTGACTTTTTTTTGTCCATTTAGGCAAATGCTAAGACAAGGCTAAGATATTTTGCTTATATTGATAAATCTCATCTTAAAAATGATGACTGGTTCTTTTCTTTACAGAATATTTTGTTGGTGGTCTCAGTCTATGTAAAAAACTCATTTTTGTAATGTAGAATTTAAAAACTTGTAATAACGTAGACTCTAAAGAGCTATATCATCCTTGAAGTAGCTATGAAGAAATGTTTTGTAAGCAGAGTATTAACATTAATTTTTTCACCCCATATCCAAATATTATAACCAAATCTTATATATTAGAAGTTCTTTACATCTGAATCTGTGTTCATCTCTGATATATTGCCAAATATATGTGCATTTATGTGCACAATTTATAAAAATTCATACATGTGCTTATGTTTATATGTGTGATATATGTATATATATATATATGAATATAGAGAGGTGTGTGTTTATATATATGATTCATATGCAATTCTAGTCAAATATATTCCTCTATGTTATATATGGGTTTACATCTACACACCTGCATATTCACTTCACATCTATTGAAGCAGGCAAGCTTGAGGTTCAGCAGGACTGTAGCCATTTTAAAATTAAGGAAGACCTCTGGTGAGAACAATCTGACCAAGTGCTGAGTCATCGGGAAGTCTGTTTAAGGAACTATCAGATGAGAAACCAGGAATGGCCATTTAAAGAAAAACAGGAATCAGAATAATTGCGCAAAGGAAAGCAATTGACTTTGATTGATTGTAGTAAGGAATGATTTGCACATGCTTGTATCTTAGATCTATAAATACTGAGCACATGCTATGATTTCTGAGATAGTTTGGAGGTTCTGGCTGACTGTCTCCCTTTAACCCAGTTGCAGAAATAAACTCCCTTGTTCTCCAGGCTTTCGACTTTCTCTCTCATTTCATTAACTATAAGTAGAAGCTGCTGGACTTAGTTTGCTGGATACAAAGATGCATGGCTAATTATTGAAACCAGTAGGTTATTTACTTGGGAAGGCAATCATATTATCACAGTGCATTGTTCTTAGTTGTTAAAATGCATTTTTATATTAAGTTACTGAAATGACTTCAGAAATTTTTACACTATTAATATTTATGCATGTATTTTTCCCTTTACAAAACATAGCGATTTTCATACTAGTTCACTTCCAGTGCTTTTTGTTGTTTAAGCAACTAAAACTTGGATCAAAAATTAAACTGATTTCAGTCTTGTCATTTAGAGAAATGGTCAGTCTTATAAATCTTAAACTTGTCCATAACAGACTTTTTAATATGATTCAAACTCATCAGAGAAGATGCCTTATTATTCACACCAAGCTGAACTGCTAATTTTCAGAGGCAAACGCACCTGTGGAAAAGAAATCATATCTTTAAATTGTATTAGCCACTGACAAGACCACATACTGTTTTGTCCTTGTTGTTAATACAGAAATCAGAGGGTGTAAATCTCTTCATCTTCCTGTCAGCACTTCTGGCCAGGGTGTTAATGGCCTGCAGCCAGGAAGTTGTATAGGCTTCCAGCCAATCAGCAATGAAACAATTTAATTGGCTTTTCAAACAGGAAGCACAAGGGTGGGGGGTGATTGCTAATGCATTTAGATGGAAACATATTTTCAAATCTCCAATTAAAACAAGAAACAAGAGATCTTAATCCTTTCTGATATAAAGAGAATTGAGGGGACTCATTTCATTTATTAAGTGATAAAGGCTAATTTTGCTGATTGAAAATACATTATCAGTGTCTTAAGAGATTTCTTTTCAAAAGTAAAACCCGGTTTTCCCCCTGCCAAGATAAAAGTACTTCAGTTTCTTCAGTGAGAGATATAAGAAAAGTCTCCTGCTTGGAAAAGCCAACACATCTAAGGCCAGATGTTTTGGTCTGATAAAGTTGCTATAAACTAATTCTGAGACAAATTGGATTGAATAATCATGACTATATTAATAATGACCATTAACAGATGAACTTATGAGACTGGGAACTTCAACTTTTCAAATTCTTTGGGGGAAAAAAACCTGAAAGTTGAGATAAACAATGACCTAAAATTAAGGTCTGGAAAAGTCAGTTTCTAGAATCCATAGGGGTGGTATTATAAATGTATTATAGATGATATAAATTCTAAGCAATTTATTTTAACAATCATTAATACATGAGAGGGGAAGTGACCCTCGATTCCATCATTGTAGACAAGATCTAAAAACAGAAGTTTATAAGATTAGTGTCTTGTCCTTAAGTTTTAATAGTATATTATTAAACTCGGAACACCTTTATCTTTTGCTAGAACAATTTCTTTGCAGTTAAGATCACAGCAATGGAGAAAAATACAATATGAAGCAGCAGTTATTAGAAAATAACATACTTGACTCTCCATTTCTGCAAATATATGCTAATGCTAGTTTTAAAAAGAAAGCATTGATGATTTTTTTTTTCTAAAATGCTAGAAGAGATAGCATAAGAATAAACAAGGCTGCAGTAATTAGTCCTGAAAGATGCAGAGTGACACCAAGATTTAACATTAGATTTATAAAAGCAGGAGGAATCCAAAAGGGCTTAACTGGTGATCAAACTCAGAGCTGGGTTTGCAATACCTGCTTCAAGCTGCTGTCTGATGGGAAAGCTTGCAACATGTAACATGCCCACAGTCTCACACACATTTACCATGACTACTCCCTTCCAATCTAGTCCAGCTCTGGTTGCACCAGCATGTGTAAGAGGATGCCACTATCATCTTGAGTCTTTGATGGGGGGGGAGGGGAGCAGCAAACTATAGTTTGTGGACCAAATCGGGCTCATCACCAGTTTTCATGGGGCCCACAAGCCAAGAATGGTTGACACAATAATTTCAAAAAGAATATATTTCATTACATATGAAAACTATATGAAGTGTGTGGTTTTGTCAACTGTGTTGGGGAGAGATGTTCACCTGTTGAAATATCCATTTTGTAAGACAAATAATAATGTGACTGAATGTATAAAAGAAAATGTAATGATAAATAAACTAATTAATTAAAAAAATAAAAAGAAAACTATATGAAGTTTAACTTTTGATATTAAAAAGACCATGTTTAATTGGAATGCAGTCATGCCCATTTGCTCATCTATATTGTCTATGCTGGTTTTGAGCTACAAAGATACAGTTTAATAGCTATGACAGAGACCAAAGACCACATGGGCACATATATCCAATATTTCAGGTGGGCCCAGGATCTGAACTCTCAGTTGGTCACGTGACTTCCCGCACTACAGTGAGCAAGCTACCACCTGTACCACTGCTATGGGGCTAGACCTAAATTTCTAAGGCAGCTGCTGAGAACCATGCATTTGGGTTCCCTATATTCCTGTTTTTAATTACTACTGAGGATGACACAGATCTCATCCTAGACTACTGGGTCATAATTTACAGTTACAAAGATGTCCAGGAGATTCGTAAGTACATTTAAGTTTGAGAAACACTGACACTGACTAGTTCTTCTGTTAACCATTAAACACAAAATTAACCTAGAGATTATAGCTCTAGTGATTATAGTATAATGTGAAAATTGGCATCATATTGCACACTTTTACAACTTAAATATATCTTAATGGTCTTTATAAACTGGAATTCCCCATATAACTATGAGAATTTCTTAATAATATAAGTGACATAGTCAGCAATTAAGGAATCTGTGTTTCTATAGGCCATGTTTGGTAAAACTGGTTATTAAAGTTAAATCCTAAAAAAATCAGTGATGTAACTCTAAATGACATTTATCACTGAGAAAAGGATTGTTGACCACCGCTAAAGTGAAATCTGGTAAAAGTTACCAAGAAAATCAGATCAATAAACTAGAGTCTTTCAGGCTCTCGTGTGAAAAGTGAGAACTGCCATCGACTCTGAATCAGGGACATTTGTTCTGATGTCAAATAAGTGGTTTAGTTGTCCTCTATTGTTTACTTGTTGGCTTACTAATACAGAGTTGGTAGATTCCTACATTCTTGAAGTTGCCCTTGCTCAGAGTTGTTTCATTAAACAGTAACATCAAAACAATAGACTCTTAAGATGTATTTAGTAGGACACACAGTACATATGTGGAAGTATAAATACACATTCATTTTAATTTTTCTTCTCGCTCGCATTGTCTAAGATATTTCAGAAAAGCCATGACTATCATTTCTTCAACCCTGGTTAGGGGTCTGAAAGTGCAAACTAATGGAAATGAAAGATCCTTCCTTTAGGAAGGATTACCCAGGAGGTCTAGGAACCATCTAACCTCTGTGTGTCAGCCTAATTTCTTTGCCTTCAGCTTAAATTTGGAGCATAAAGGCTTCAAAAGACACTGCAGTCAACTTTAACAAGGCTTAGCTTGTTTCTCCTTTAAAAAATGATAGCAATAGCAACAGAACTGCAAGCCTGAAAAATACAGAAGCCTCCCAGTGTGTATAAGGGCTGAGCATCATAGCATTGTTATGAGTGCTTTACTACCAATTGCAAATAAATCAGTGGTCGCCTTCAGCACCAATAACAACATGAATATTTTATACCATAGCATCCCTGACTGCAAGTTTAGTTTTTATCAATAGCTACGGATGATACTTTGAGACTGCAGTTTTTTGATTCTCTATTAAATTTTCTGCATCTATTTCTTAGAGATTTTTTTGGTGTGTACACAGAGAACATATTTGCATTTCAATCTCTCTCTCTCAGAGGAAGACAGACAGATTGTAATGCTACAAATTTTGTTTAGTGAAAACTAAAACAAGTCAAATTTAGTACTGCATGAATGACTATGTTGAAACAACGAATTTGAGAAAATTTTTAAGCGTTCTGGAAGGGGATCTTTGTCTATTCTGGCAAGGAATAACAGCAAGATAGTTCTTTTTTTTTCTCAGAAAAAAATTCTTATAAACATATTTTAATTTTCTGTATATTATAATGCTTTGACATCTAAAAACACTTTTCTGGCTAGGGAAAGACTGTCTCCCTTGAGCTGATAGCAAAAGGCCCAGCCTGGAACATTCCTTGGGTATGCAGACTAACCAATCCAGAGCCATACCTCCTGTATCTGGCCCATGTACCCAAGGAGGCATAGTCGTCGTCCTCCTCCTCCTCTTCCTCCTCCTCCTTCTTCTTTTTCTTCTTCTTCTTCTTCTTTTTCTTTTTTTCAACATTTATTGACTTATTTGCTGTAATTTTCAGGCCACTGGGTCCAGGACTTGAACTGTGGTCAGCCACGTGGGAGTCCAGCACATCAACTATCAAGCCACCTGCTGGCTCCATTCAACTGTCTTAATCATTCCAAGCCAAGAGCCAGGCAACTAGGGACCATCCCTTAGTGCAAAATCTTCCAGAACTATACAAACTAGCCAGTCCTAAACTGTTCATTCCACACTGCATTGTCCTTCCCAAAGAAATCCCAGTAAAGATTCCGAAGTAGACTTCCCCCTCACTCCTGCCTTTCCCCTTACACCTCACACTGGGGGATGTAGGAAAGCCCAGTGTTTGGTGTTTCCTCCAGGCCTGCTGTGAAAGAACATATTAACCCAACCCCAGATGCCTTAGACATTTTTGATGAGAAAGGCACCTTCTAAATTCCACAGATGCCTTGGACATTTTCTTTCTTTTTCTTCTTTTGGGATCAACCATTGGGTTTGTCTCTTATATTCATCTCAGGCAACACTGAGTCCCCTTGTCAGAGCGGGGAGATCACCTAAAGGGTTAAGCCCATTCTGGCTGGTTCATGGGAAAGGCCATGCCCTATTGGGGAATTTCTTGGTATCAGAGGAAGATTTTCACTTGAAAAGAGGGAAGAAAAAGGGGCTGCTTGATCTTA